>OU343224.1:14395080-14545718 GCA_910596185.1 Chrysanthemum makinoi
ATCATATAAATCTCATTAGGACACTTTCAATGAAGACTCTCTGTTTCACACAATGTGGAAAGAGATTATATCTTGAGTCCTACGCATTATCCTTGTGGTATTGCGAGAACATCTAAGTGATATGCATACATATTCACGATGAAGATGGAAAGCCTTCTGGAGCCTACATCAAACAAGCTCCTGGTGGGTGGCATGTGAGATCTATTCAATAGATCAACCATGTGTGACAACTGGGCGAAACAATGAGAGATTCAATCTTTTGAATCAATCACGGTTCAGGTTATGGATTGACGGATACCTTTGAAAATCGGTCGTTGTGCTTAAAAATTCTTTTCTTTAGCACACATCGTATGTATATTTCTCAAAATAAAAGGTGTTTATGATTGATAATTGATTTTCATTAAAACCTTCGTTGTTTTGCAAAAACTCTTTCTTCAAGCAATACACGATTGTTTTTCAAATCATTTTTCATCAATCAGTGAATCTCAATTCGCTGGTTCACTCACTCCGAGTTGTCTTCTTTGAGGCGTTACGGTTTGGAAACATTTGCGGCCTTGCGAAACCACATCAAGGAGATTCTTCGAATTATACGATCATCAAGGCGATTATTTATCTTGATCAATGGGGAAGTGGGCGTGTACCTCAATTCAGCGAAAGTGATCAAAGACACTTTAGGTGTGTTTATTGCTAGCTGTTGTTTGCGGTACATTTGGCGGTTCGCGGTCAGTGAGGAGGAGTCAATCAAAGCCGCATGCTCACAGCATCACACTTAATTGAAGAAATCATGGTGGTGCATATCTACATAACACAGTTTCGATATTTTTATACTATGCTTACCGCCACATTTGCTGCAAATATCATGAACCAGTAAGGCTTCGCTACTCGATGGAAAGATGTCATGATTCAAAAGTGTGAGCATGTCGGTCCGAAAGTCACAACTTCACATGATGGCAACACAACAAAGGGTGATCGAGAGATTTCTTGTGGTGATGATCTCAATGAAAGCTCAAAGATCATTAAAGATGTAGATCAGTTCAAAGGCCTCCACTGAAAGTACAAATCAATGAGGACATTGAAGAATCGCTACTTAAGCACAAAGATTGCAGAATTGAAGAATTGAAGTCTACGAGCTCAAGAACAAAGTCAAGAATAGAATGTTAGGATTCAAAATGTAAAACATGGGGTGACCTCCCTTAGGGGGAGATTGTTAGGAATTGGAAATTCCATAAGTGAAGAGTCAGTCACCCCAAATATTATCCGACATAAGTTAGCTCGTAGACTTGTTATTGGATTACGTTATTTAGCGAGTTTATTAGTTAGTTTGTAGCGTAGTTTAGTTTAGAGCAACACCGTGGAGGAAGGACGGGTCTTTACCCACTGTATACCTGATCCACAGGCCGTCAGGAGGTCGTTTAGTTTGTAACCTATAAATACCCTCTACCTTGCAAGATAGAGGGTTGGATGTTGTAACACCCCAACCCGACAAGGGTAGAAGTGTCACATTCTGGTGTCATATCAGAACATACAAATAAAAATTCTTCAAGCGGAAGTCTTAAAGAATAACGTACCAAGTCATTTAAACAAAAGATTTACAAGGAAAATTACAAAATCCAAATGTCTAAAATAAACCAAAATTTCAAAACAATAGCCCGCCAAAATGAGTCCAACTAGAAAGGTAACTAGGGTTGGTCCACTCGGATAATCAACTCTCGACCCATCAAAGCCCATCTTGAATCTAAAACACTGCCCGCAGGAAAAGAAATGCGGTGAGCTTAAAAAGCCGGTGAGCGGATATAGCGAAAGCGAAAGCTAAACAAAATCAATCACGAAATGAAATAAGGAAGTTTGATAACAAGGTCACAACGAAAGGGAACAATGAGTCAAAGAATCCTGACACACAAATATACATATATTCAAAGCGACGGATAACAAGGAGAGCGAAGCAAAGCAAAGCACTAATGACATATATCGAGCACATACAAACCGGGCATACTAGAACTGAAACATAAGCAAGCATAGCGGCGTCAGCGTCCACACAACATATATGTCATACAATCAATTCGAGGAAATTAGAAGGCATACAAGCCAAAGCAGGATATCTGAGAAAAGCGGAAGCAATTAATTAATAAGTGAGCATGGCAATTCACATAGGTCAAAATCCTTAGTTGAAAACATAACCGATATCATAACAGTGGAAGTACTAACAACGATCAACACATGGCGGTCATCGTTAATAAGTAGAAATACAATATAAAATATATAATTTAATGAATTAAAGACCTAGCGGGGCAACTAAACAAATTAACAAGCGGATGTCACAAGATGACCCATTTACCCAATCAAACCTTAGCATAGGCGAAATGTAAACATGACAGGTCAACAATAAACAGATGAGAATACCACGGAATAATCATAGTCCACGAGATTTACTGAACGAAGTACACAAAATAAACAGACAAAACTATCGATTTCACACTAGCATGGTCACGGACAAATCGAGGAGGGTCACATAACGGTGAGATCACATATCATCGGATGAAAGCGGTACTCGGATAACCGCATATTAATCACATCATAGCGGGGTAATCGGTAGTCGCATAAAACATGAATATCATAATCAAATCCAATTAACATATAATAACCCGAGTCGTGAATGGAAATGAATGATAGTCGGAAGTAGCGGAATAAGAGTGTGACAGATCAAAGCAATGGAATATATATTTCTTGGTAGTAGAGTGAGTCATGTAAAGTCTGAGTATTGAACAATTAACGTAGCATATGGTGCGTTGGGGAATACATAAGGTACAATATAGGTATATCAAAGGTGTAAGGGTTGTGGAAATCTATCCCGAGCCAACAAAACAAACCATATCAATAGTGGCAATAGCAGCCAAGTAGCCAATAGTAACCATTGTATTGGTGACCTCGAATACCAAACCAATATGAGGAGACCCCAGGTAACGAGTGGAGTAGCTAGCTCCCAAAATGTGAGGGGGTGTATTGCACCGCGCACGCATCACCAAAACAAATCATATCATATCAAATTCAAATCAAATCAAATCTAGGATGCATCCATGCCCCATACCAAAACAAATAGTGGCCAATGCAATACATATATATCACGGCGCATTAATCAATACAAATATGGGGGCGGTGTGGAACATCACTCAACCACACTAAAGTCATGCCATTGGTGCATCAATGACACGGACATGGAACCCCCATGCCTAGTTAATGGCTCGGTATCAAGCTGACCGGTCAAAGTGTATATAGGTCAATCAATATCAAAGGTTCAGTAATAGGAGTTCACAAATCAATATCAATAATCCAATAGCAATGGTTCAATTATCAAGGTCCAATAGTAAGAGATCAATATCAAAGGTTCAATAGCAAAGGGTCAACATCAATAGTTCAATATGAGCAAAGGTTCAATATTAAATTGGCAAGAGATCCAAGATGCAAAGAGATCATGAGAAACCTTATGAGAAAGGTCAGAATATCTGTACCTTATTCGGAGCAAATCACAATGAAAGTAAAATCAAGAAATGAGATCAATCCCGTCGCCCGGAACCTATATGAATCAGATAACGTTCTATAAGAATCAGATTACTCGCTTAAGACGGCTCTCCATTTTTAGCAGGTTTCTATTTTTAGTAACTTTCCAGAAATAGCAGGTTTCCATAATTAGCAGGTTCAGTTACTTATCTTAAGTTAAATAATGAAAATGAGTGTTATTATGATTTAAGGATCATTTATGACAAGTTATAAAAGTTTAGGGTTTAAAATGTCAATATTGCAAAGCATAGGGTTAAAAGTGTAAATATAGCAAGTTTACTTACTTTACTCATTTAATCCATTTGGTTAACATATTAACAAGTTAATCCATCAAGTTTCATAATTTACAATTTAACCCCCTTATCTTTATTAAATCATCAAATACAAAACCCTAGTTTTAGATTATGATTAACGTATAGGTTTTAACACATGTAAACTCGATTATCATAGATTACACAACATATTAAGCCATACCCCATATTGTACGTGACATCCCTCCTCCAAGACTATATTGAGTGCGCCCATATACAAATCAAAACACACTCGTAAATCATTAGTTATCGATTCCATTATCACATCTGAAATCACATAGTTCATAAGCTCATTTAACCCTTAAACAAAACATACATATGTCGACATATAGAGAACCCAAAATCAGTTTTGAATGAATATAATCATGTCATATATCATTTGAATCATATACGTTAAGAGTCATGTTTTATGTATGATTCCTTCATTTTAGGTGACAACATATTCATCATTTTATGTGTTTCCTTTTGATACTACAAGCCATAGAAAACATTATATGCCACGAATTAAACAAGAAACAAAAAGGAAGAGACGTGAGATGATGATACGTTACCCTAGTAGCGTGTACATGACAAAGGAATAAGAAATAAACCACCACGATCAAAACCAAGCCTTCCTTGGCTATTCCAAACCCACGACCTAAAAGAAATACCCACGTCCAAGCTTCCAAACACGATCACAAGCCCACCAATCAATCACACACGATCACAAGCCTCCTAGGAACACCTTGTTATGTTTGATTTTCGGATTAAAGTGGAGAAATAAAATGTTGCCGCCACTATTGAGAGAAAATGAGATCTAGGGTTTCTTGGTGTGTTTTTGAAATGAAATGGAAAAGTGTAAATGAGGTTTAATGAAAAATGGTATGGATAATAAATGGGGAGCCTATATGGTAGCCATAGAGGAGGGAAAGGACCAAATATTTGACTTCCAATCTTATCTCTTCCAAGTGTATGTAGTCTCCTTTGTAGTCCAAGTTAATTGTGTACATATTGTAATGTTTATTTGTTACTTAGAGTTTAATCATTTATGTTCTTTTAATTCATAACATAAGTTAATTACTTTCATAATGTGTGTATAATATTTATAAGATAACTTGATGACGTGGTTTCGAGTTTGTATAACTTTAAGTTTGAGGGCAAAATTGTCATTTCACGCGTTTGAGATTTTTAGGGTTTTACAGATGTTCTTTGGTAATCTAACCTTACATGAGTTTCTCTTTCTAAGAATATCCCACTTTCTCTCTCTAACATCATCTATACGCCCAAGTATGTTTGTGTTATGATGTGTATGTGAAATCCAATATGTTACAAATTGATATCTAAATCATGTAAAGTTAGTTCTTATCTAATCCTTGTATGCCTAACTCAGTTTAGTCCCAATTTAGCACCTTAGAATTGCATCTAGCATAGTTAGAATCAAGTTCAAAAGTAGACCTTTGAAATACTGCATCAGTCAAAAAGTGTCCAAGTCAAGCTGTTTTCAGCTTCATTTCAAGCTGTTAGAAGTTTTTTTTGTCCCAACTCAGTTTTTTATGATAGTCATTATGCTAACTTGATTTGTTGCAGCTTGTTTCTCTATTTGGATCTCTTTTTCAGCTTAAAAATAAGCTCCAAAACAGGCCCTTTAGGCTGTTTTGCAGCCTGCACTAAGCAACACAGGTCACTTTTTTTTTCTCCATTCGTTAGCTTATCAGTAGTTAATCATAGCTTATTTAGATTATCATTAGCTTATTAGTTTGGATAGCATAGGATTAGTGTGAACTTAGCTTTAGTTTAGCTTAATTGTACCTCTTTATAGCTTATTCCTTTTACCACTTAGACTTAGGATTTCCACTAGTTAAAAAAATTTCCCAACTGTTGTTCCCTTCCATTAGTGCTATTGTAGCTTATTAACAGTTTGTTTATGATTACATCTTGCTTAATTTGTAACTTAGGTGGCTTATGCATGATTAGTGTTATCGCCAAACTGCTTATCTAGTTTTAATGTTACTTAGAATCTGAATAAAGGGTGTTTGTGTAAGCTGTTATAAAGAGTGTTGAATAAGCAGTCACACTACTTATTCAGAAGCTTTGGTTTAAAAAGTTTTCAGAAAAATTATTCATCTTAGTTGTGTCTTTAAGTTCCAAAGAAGAAAAATAAAAAAAAATAATAATTTCAAAAAAAAACAAGGGTCCGAAGAGGATCCGAACCCTGGTCTTCCTCACTCAACGCACTTCCTAACCACTTGCCATTGGGACTTTGACTGGTCTTTTCTTGCAACATTAATTACTTAACCTCAAATCCAGTTATAAGCTTTTTAGCTTATTAAGCATTTTGATTGCTGATTTCAAAAAGGAGTAGGGAGTTTTCAGATTTTTATTAGATTCAGTAACATTTAAAGTACTTTTAGTGATTTTTCCAGATTTTTATAAAATAGTTTAGTATTTTTTATCAATTAATTAGTGTTAATTAGTTTTTAATTCGTAGTAATTATTTTAAAAGTCGAAAAAATTCCCTGCTTTTTTTCTAAAATTATTTTTAGTCAAATAGAAGGTAGTAAAATTGATTTCAAACCCGTAGCCCTTAAATTGCAAAAGTTTTACGTTTTTGGCTCAGGTGGTTGCCGGTTTTTTCGTTTTTTACTTTTAGCACCCTAGGACTTAGTTTAGCTTCGTTTTATTGTTTCTTAGGCTTAGTAGTAGTTTATTTAGAGTTTACTTTGTTTTACGTACTTTATTTTCGTTTCCGTTCTTTAATTTGTAGAATACGTAATCCAATTCCAAAATTCGTTTAACCAATTTAATTCCTAATCACCGAAATTCAACGACACCGTCAATTTCACATCTCGTTGGGACACGACCCGGGGAAATCACTTTCCCGGTATCACTTTATTCACATTCGTGAGCTTTGGCACGTTAACCCTTTTTCCTAAAAGGTTGATTTGTCGAATTTCACGATTAATTTGATAAATTGATATTGTGTTTATTTTCACCACTTACAACAATCGAATCACAGCCCAATACAATGGGTCGGATTATTACCTAAACTTACAGAATACATAAATAAAACTACACTTAACTACCCTAATCTTTTCTTCTATAACATTAAAAGTCCAACATTCACCCCCTAATGTTATAGACGGCAATCGAGTCTCCTTTATTTGCATTTACAACAATGTTGTTTCATTGTCAGTTTCATAAATGAGATGTGCTTGATCCTTCTTTTCTTTCCATTTTGTGCATTCCTTTGCGAAATGCCCATGCTCACCACATTCATAACACCTGAGCTTGCTTTTGTCTATGCTTCCATGACTAGTACCTTCTCCATAGCTATCTTTGTTTTTGGAAAAATTTCTTCCGTGTCTTGTACTTCCTTGATTATTTGAACTTGCAAATAGAAGTTTGTTTTGATAATTGTCTTCTGGTTTGTCGTGGCTTTTAAGTCGTTCTTCAAAAGCTGTTATTCTTCCTACGGCTTCTTCAAATTGCATTGTATCAATCTCTTGATATTGTTCGATAGGCATACGATTGGTAAAACTTCTTTGGGACTGAATTAAGTAGTTTCCTCCACGAGTACTTTATCTTCAGAGTACCCCAAGGCTTTTAAATTTGGCTTGTATGCTACTTAACTTCCCTGCAAACTCACTTGCACTTTCATCCGGTTTCATCTTTAATGTTTCCAACTCACTTCTTAATGTCTGCAAACGTGCTTTTTGAACAAAATTGGCTCCAAGATGTTTAACCTTGATTGAGTTCCATACTTCCTTTGCAGTGGTGTATTGTACAACTTGCATTAACATGTCTTGTGGTAATGTTTGGAATATCATTCCTTTCGTTGTATTTTCTGCTTTCTCATCGATTGGTGTATCTTGCTTGCCTCTAGTTTCTTTCATGCCATCAATCACTTTCCAAAGTCCATACGCCTTTAATATTGTTTCCATCATGAGTGCCCAAGTTGTATAATTTGTATCTGTCAGTTTTGGATATTGAAGTTGAACATTTCCTTCTCGAATTGATGCACTACTTGATGCGTTATCATGCTTGTCACCTTCTACCATGCTTGCTTTTTAACTTGCTTACTTCTTACAATCGGAACCGAGATGGTTTCTGGTTTTCTTGCTCTTGTGTTTGATCAAAAGATCAAATCTCTTACTTGCTATTGGCCAATTTGCTAACCAGGTTTTCTTGCTATTTGAACCTAAAAAGGCTCGAAACTTGCTATTTGAATCTTAAGGCTCGGAACTTGCTATGAACCTAAGGATTCGATTTAACTTGATATGAATCACAATGGATTCGGTTTAAGTTGCTATGAACCACAAAGGGTTCGGTTTAACTTGCTATGAATCACTAGGATTCGGTTTAACTTGGTATGAATCACAAAGGGTTCGGTTTAACTTGCTATGAACCACAAGGGTTCGGGTTAACTTGCTATTTGGTGAAACAATTTTTTTTTAAAGAATTCGCTTGTCTTGTTATGAATCTAAAAAGAAATCGGTCTTTGCTATTCTAATCAATCGATATTTTTTGCTAATGGGAATTTCTATCTTACTAACAAACAATAAAAACTTTTCCTAATTTATATGGAGTAATAGAAAAGTAAAAAGTTTGAAAGAATTAAAAGAAAAACCGTTCGATTAGGGAAAACAGGAGACGTGCGTTCCTTTCCTGGTCGTGCTTTTCTTGATTCGTGATTCCAATGTCCTTCCTTCGATCAATTTCGTGTTTGTTCCTTTTGGTTCGGTAAATAGATTTCCAGACAGAAATCGTTTTTCTTCTATCTTGCTTTTGATAGTTCTTGCTCTTGATACCAATTGTTGCTTTCTTCCTTCGGATTGTACAGGTTTGGACAGAAGTTTACAGAAGTTCTGGGACAGATGCTTAAATCGGTGTATATATATATATATATATATATATATATATATATATAGTTAGGATCAAATAAGAAGAATAACAAAAATAAGAAAGATAAGAAGTAATCACAACCACACATTCTATATGCACCTATAAAATTTGATGCATCTCCATAAAATCTCTACTTATTTAAAATGTGTGGCTAGAAATCCTTTTATTATTCCATTTTAATTTTTTCTTCTTTGGATCCTTATATATATATATATATATATACATACATACATATATATATATATATATATATATATATATATATATATAACAGTAACACAGAAACAATAAACAAAGCGTATATTGAATTGTATTGAATTGATATATTGGAATGATTGTTTACAGAAATCTAATCCTATTTATACTACATGAATCGGTGCAACAAAGGGGCATACCGATTCACTAAACGTTATACCTATTTTCTAAACATTGCAAATCTATAAAGCGGTTATATGAGCCAACCCAATACAATGGATCGGATTATTACCTAAACTTACAGAATACATAAATAAAACTACACTTAACTACCCTAATTTTTTCTTCTATAACATTAAAAGTCCAACATATAAAACTTTGTTTTATCTATTAAATCGAGAAAATAAGGCAAGTTAGAGATATTATGTTGTACATGCAATTAGTTGGCATGTCAAAGTGTCACCTCAAAACTAGTTTTGAGAGTGCATGCGTATTGATCAACTGATATTAAGAGTCCAAAAAAGAGAAAAGAATAAAAAGGTCGCAAGATGAAGTAGTCGGTAATAAATTAATACTATGTATTATGGAAGGTCTTAGAAAAGACGTATCCATGGCGACTAAGGAAAGAAAGCTCGATCGGGAATTTGTTGGATGTAAGTGCTCTTAGAAACGTATTCATGACTATGAGGAGAGAAATTTTTACTAATCTTCTCTCCGTTGGTAAATACATAACATATTGGATCATAATTAAAGGTACATCTAAATGTTGGTAATCAAGTAACGAAACAAACAAAGAAAATCAATAAACGAAGAGAAAGATTTATTCGAAATTATCGTATCAAATACAAAACCAAAATCAAAGATGTTAAGTACAAAATTTTGATTAAAGTTATAAAGAAATCTAATGTCACTAACCCTATTTATGAGAAAACCAATGACCTAAAAATATTATCAACTCCTAAACCAACTCAAATTAGGAATCAAACCAAAATTACAAAAAAATCCTTTATAGTTTAAGTCACTTTCCAACTCTAAATACTTTCATTCGTCTTCTTCGATTTCCACTTGATGGAACAAACTTGTGCCAAAAAGGTTCAATATCGCATTTAGGAGAATTGGAAACAAAAGTCAGAAAACTAGAATGAACTTGGATTAACAGAGTATAGACTTATACTTGGTGCGTTGCCGATATGAGACGATGATCTTGAGACATCAGATTACATTTTTGTTGATTATCAGTTCCAAAAGTTACTTGGAGAGATGTTCTAGCGGCGGAACATCGGAAAATGTCAATCTTGACAACCTTATTATTGATGTGTAATGTGTTCTATCTTGCGAGCGGAAGCAATTTGCTTCCAACATTTCAAAGTGTATGTAGTGCCGTTATTCAATAGACCCTTTGGTTATTCTATGACATTTTAAAACCTAGTCGGCATTTACGGAAAAAAAAAGAGTAAACAAGGACCTTTTCCGTAATAATGTGAAGCAACTTACTCTCAAAAGTCTCTTCTAATTCGACGGAGTGGCTATATGAAATTTCTTGTAATGCCATTTCCTTTCCTTATATATAGGTTCCTAGCTATTTGTTAGTTTATACCCTTTGGGACTACTGGCCTCACCCATTGAAAGCCTTTCACAAAAACAAAATAACCACATAAGGCATACTAACAACTTACTCAAAGGATAGGGGGCTAAAGTGAATATTATCCATTTATAAATATATCCTTCAATTCCCTTCATTATTGTAGTCACAAGATTGACTCTATTATTCCCAAAATGAAAGGAAATATTGGAGTATGGTGTTGTGTAGGAGTAATAGCAGTCACATTGTTGTGGAACGCATTAAGAGTTTTGAATTGGGTATGGTTCAAACCAAAGAAGATAGAAAAGTTTCTAAGAAACCAAGGACTAAAGGGAAGCTCTTATAGGTTCTTGTACGGAGACATGAAAGATTTGGGAAATATGATAAAAGAGGCCAAATCGAAACCCATAGGCCTAACCGATGATATAGTTCCCCGAGTCTCGCCCTTCTACCATCAGTCCCTCACTGTCCATGGTATACGTTTCGTCTTTGTTTTTATATTGAATTTGTCGAAGTTAATTAAGTACTCTGATTTTCAGCATGTTACTTTTTGTTTATCACTTCCTGAGTAGTGCAAACTAGGTGTTTTGTTATAATTAAGTTCCCATTTTCACAGAGGGGGCAAGTGATAGATTAAAATAGTTGGGTAAAACAAGTTCGGAAACCAATCAGAATAGCTTATTCAAACACTTTTTATTCTATATCTAATTTCAAAAAAAATTATTCGAACATATATAAGTTAAATGAGATTGCTCAAATCTTTTGTTCAACTATTAGCAAGTTAAGTGAGATTGCACAAATGATAGGTAACATATAATTATAATGGTCTAAATTATGAAAATCTGATTGACAGTCACGTATATATACGTACACTTGACTCATACTTGCACCAATAATTCTGACTCTTCTTAATATTAAGAAACGTTATTTCATTCGAGCATTACTATATGATTTTACATTTAGTGTATTTATCTTTCTATATACTTACTTAAGAAAATAATATGCGATATTCACTTATTTTCTTTTATCAGTTCATTAATTGTACCATTTTGATACATGATTCGATCATATGATATGAGAAATGAGAATAATAAGTAGAAACAAGATGTATGATAAAATATCATATTCCTTTTCATTTTCAATACTAAGATCGAAAAGGATGGATGATAGAGATATCTTAACTACACGAAAGTAGTAGGGAGAAAATCTCACGTATAAGAAATCCCACATTTAGGTTAATAATTCAGCAATGTTCCATATTATAAGAATGCAATTTCAAAAAAATTATCCTTTGTGTCAATAATAGCATTACGTGCAAAATAGTACTACGTAATACGTAATTGAGAGACAATATTTAATATCTTAAATATCTTTTATTCACAAGTAACTATCAAATGTTTTCGGTAAAAATGTTGCAATCATTATAAATCAAAGGAATTTACTCATTCATTTTTTGATACAACAACAATGATAATGTGATACGGTTTATGACTTTGCTAAAGTCCATATCCAAAACTAACCGGCCTTTTAAAAATTCGTTGTTAAGTAAATAGATAAATTAGTAAGTGTTCATGTTATATAAAGAAAAACATTAGCACGAATTATTTTCTAACATGTTACAGCATATCATAGCTTTGTTCCAAATGACCAAATAATTAATATATTTGCACAGGCAAAGTAGCCAAGATTTTTCTTGTATCATATCCCTGCATGTGTTCGTCATTGTACTTTTTTCAGGCATGCGTTTCTCATTGTGCTTTTTTCATGCTGGTTTTTACTCGGGTTATATCCAGCCATCCACGGGTGGACCAAAGGGGTTCCCAAGGTTCACATGAACCACATGGATTTTGTCGGGTCGTGTAAATTTTTGTCAAAAATTTCAAGTTCTCTAAGATGAACCATGTCTTAAAGTTTTGTGTTAAGTGTCTTGTTTAGTTAGTTTACTTTATTATTGTTAAAAAAAAGTTTATGAACCTAGTTAGTTATAGACCTGAGTCCACAATTATATTACATCCCTGTAGCTTCTCTTAATAGGCTAAGTTTGTGATCAATAAAGTTTTGTTGCTTCAAAACAATAGGCAAAAACTTCTTCACATGGATGGGGCCGAGACCGGTGTTGCATATAACTGAACCGGCTATGATAAGGGAGATCTTTGCAAATAACTATCAGTTTCCTAAGGCAAGGGGGCGAAGCCCATTTATAAAGTTGATAGTGGCTGGTCTAGCAGATGCCGAGACTAATCGATGGAGCAAGCATAGAAAAATCATTAATCCCGCTTTCCATGTTGAGAAGCTTAAGGTTTGTACAATTGTACTTGTTGTTTTATGTATTTTCTGTACGCAATGCAAATAATAGTAACCATTATTTTTATAGCATATGGTCCCTGCATTTTATATGAGTTGTGCCAATTTGATCAAAAAATGGCAAGAAATGTTGAAGAATAAAAGATCATGTGAAGTGGATGTGTTTCCTTATCTACAAACATTATCTTGCGATGTAATCTCGAGTACCGCGTTTGGTAGTAACTTTGAAGAAGGGAAAAGAATATTTGAACTACAAAAAGAACAAGCCGAGCTGGTTAGGCAAGTTATTCAATCAGTCTACATTCCTGGATCAATGTGAGTAATTGAGTTTTCTTAAAGATGACTTTGAAGCTTGATTTTCATTTTATATTGAAACGATCATGAGAGTCTTAATTTGTAACAGCATATAGCTAACAGTACTTTTAAATCTATTTGTTGAAACAATGAAACCCTGTTAACTTATTTGATAGTACTTTCGAGTGGCTAATGTTTTGGTGAGTAACAAAAACTATTTGATGACAACAAAACACATTTTTGCAGATATTTACCAACAAAAAGGAACAAGAGGTTGAAGGAAACTGATCGAGAAGTGAAGGCTTCAATAAAGAGTATCATCCATAAACGAATGATTGCTATGAAAGATGGGGAATGTAGCAAAAATGACTTGTTGGGCGTACTCTTGGATTCCAGTTACCAAGAAATAAAACAACATGGAAACATCAATTTTGGATTTAGTATCGACGAAGTCATCGAAGAGTGCAAGGTTTTTTACTTTGCAGGACAAGAGACCACAGGAAATTTGCTTTGTTGGACTATGATCTTGTTGGCTCAACACGCAAATTGGCAAATACGTGCTAGAGAGGAAGTTTTACTTGTCTGTGGGGAGAAAACACCTGATATCGACGAGTTAAATCGTTTGAAAACTGTAAGTCACTTTTCCATAATTTGATAAAAGAGTAAAGCAAATGAAGCATGTCCAAAAGTAAACCAACCCCTCGGACTGCTACGAAAAACACCATCGGATTTCAAAGTAGCACGATCTAATTCAAAAATTTCCCCCAATTGAGCGCGTCTAGCATATTTTTTGACAGTAACAGGATCGCTATAAGTGACTCCATTGAGTTCACCACCGTAGAACTCAACAGTTACACCTACTTGTTCGACACTATACTTGGATTCTGCCCTTCGAAAAGGATCCTTCAATAATGTTTTATGGTGTTGTTAGTTATATATCTTATTTTAGCTATAGCTAATTCCATGGTTTTGTTAGTTGGATGTTAGGATATAAACTATATACTCCTATTGGTATTGCTTAGCTAATGCGGAGTACTTGATCAGTAATAGCAACAATATTTTACTCGCTAATTAGGTTTGCTTTAGGTTAATATGATTTTCAACGAGGTTCTTAGACTATACCCGCCTGTGGTAACGATGGGACGAATGACACACGAGGAAATAAAGTTAGGGGACATAACCGTACCTGCCGGATCCATCCTCCAGTTGCATACCATATTTTTACACCATGACCGTGATATATGGGGGGATGATGTGAAAGATTTCAATCCGGCAAGATTTTCGGAAGGTGTATCAAACGCGACCAAGGGACAAGCAGCAGCATACTTCCCCTTTGGTGGAGGGCCACGTACATGTATTGGGCAGAATTTCGCATTGCTAGAAGTGAAGATGGCACTCGCTATGATTCTACAGCACTTTCGCTTTGATCTCTCGCCATCTTATTCACATGCTCCGCATACCATCATCACTCTTCAACCTCAATTTGGAGCTCATTTAATTTTGCATAAACTTTGAAGGATTCGTATTTCAGTATGCTTCCAGAAATATGTGCTATATATATATATATATATATATATATATATATATATATATATTTATGCTATATTGTAAGTTTTTAACTCCAATAAGTTTCTGCATGCCTAACCATTTGGGAAAATCTTTATTGGAATGACATCACTTATGAGTGTAATGTACTATTGATCAAAACTTACTTGTCCAGTATGAATTGATATATTTTGTTTATATATAATTGTTCTAGATTAGGCTCAATCTATCAAGCATTAGGATATGATGTAAGGGTCATGAAGTGCCCCCTTGCAAGGTCTAGGGCAATGCCTCTGGTTGGGGTCTCGCTAACTCGTAGTTGTTCAGGGCAACGCCTATATAAATAATCTAAACGAATTTCATGTTTATTTTTTCCTTAAAACTATATACAGTGCTACTAAGAATTGTAATATTATTGATTTCGTGTAGCATCAATAAAAAAATGTTACCTCACACTAATAACAGTATTATCGAGAATGGATATGATTGTTTCTCTCTATACGTGTCCAAAACCTGACAACACGTATATTCAATAAAAAGATGTCACGTTCTAAATGTAAAACATAAATTGCCCCATTGGTCTATATAGTGATGGATCTAAAGAAAAAGAAAAAAACAAAAGAAAAAGTTTAAGACAATAATATTAAACATTTCATTCAAAAAGATGCAAAGACTCTCAACACACTCGCATCAAATATTAATCATACACTCTTATAGTTTAGTATTAATATTAGCAATAGCAATAGTAAAAGGGGTTAAAGTGTATTTTAGGAGGTTTGCATGGGTTTAGTCGGCTGTGACATCTATACTACATAAAATAAGAAAATGGTCAAATAGTCAACAATTGGAAAAGTGAAAAGTGAAAAAATGGAACATGTGAAATCTCATATCATTGAATGCTATGCTGTAATCTCAACTTAAATGCGATGTTGTATATTTGGAAAGTATACATTGATTTGAAATGTTGTCCAACCCATTCAATCTTCAAAGGCGGGATTTAAATCTAATCATTCAAATTGAATTCCTTAACGCTTAAAATACTGATTCCTGAAAAAAACTTAATCGCCGCTAAAATTTTGTTGAAACTAGACACCGCTGCCGCGCGGGTACTCGTCTATATTATATTATACCCGATTACATTAACTCTAGTTTAGCAAATATGATAGCTTAGATATTTCTTGACTTGTACTCCAAGTTGTTGAGTTTAAGATATATGATATACTAATAAAATTATATATACATAACAGAGTACACAGCGGAAGAGTTAAAATCATAACAGTAATTAACTAACTGAAATAAATGTGTAACGTACCTCTTGCAAATGGTTAGATCTCTTGAACAAAGAAGATGAAGTGGTTTAAAAAGAGTTGTCCCTTACCGTTTTACAACTCAAACCAATTGGTGTAAGAATAATGTCTTACTACCACAGTTTTGTACACACGAATTAACCGCGAATCAAAGCGATTGCTAGATCTAACACAAGCCTTTGTTTTATGAAAAACAAAACCAAAACACCCTATGGAGGGGGGTTCGGCCGAAGGTATGCAAGAGATGAGAGGGAGAGATCTAGGGTTAATTCAATGCACAAAAGTTAACCATAAACCTTACCCTAGACCTGTATATATACTGGTAGAATACCTTATAGGAAAAGTTAGGGTTTGGGCTTGGGAAAGCCCCCTATGGCCGGCCACCTTAGAGGAATAAAGGAGAACCTGAATGTTTTCCATTTTTAAGTTATTCACCATATATTTTCTCCTTTTACATTTAACAGTCGTTAGTCATTTCCGTTATATACTTAACGATCGTTAGACGGACTTTATGTGTAATAATTAATCGTAATCATTAACATTAATTATTAACTTTAATTCTCATTCGCTAATGTGTGCAATCCCGTGGTCACGAGTTCGAATCCGGACATTCACGGTTTTATAAATATATACATTTTCAACAGCTCCCACTTGGATATGTTTACAAAACTTGTAATGAGATTGGTTAGCATCTAGCAACACGCCAATGCCCCCGGTACAACTCGTGTATGGTTTTCTGGAGAAAAACCACTTTGATTCATCATCATATTCATCCTTTTGTTTCTAACACCATGTTAATAAGAATATGGATCTCACTCATTTCTTAATTAACTATTCTGTTTCTCGCTTTATATGATTGATCAAGATTACCAATTCTTCTGAACATCTTCCAGAAGACCTTGGGCATGGCCATGCAAACATCTTGACAACCTTATGAGGGCCCCAGCAGTATTATACTTCAAAATAAATTTGAAGGAAACAAATCTCGTTTTGACTACGAGCAGAATTCATAAATTTCGCAACACTTCTGAAAACAACCCTTATAACTACCAGTTACGTATAGCATTAGATTGCTTCACAAAAATGCACTACATCCATGACAGTTCTCTGGTATCTCAAGTCAGAGGATAAATATTCATGATGTACTTAATGACTAAGATCCATAAAGTATAATCATGTGGGTAGGATAAGTCCTATACTCAATTCATTGAATATCATCTTGAAATTAGTCATGCTACGCATCAATATACTTTCAAGTATATTCTAACTAATACTCAGATTTGTCTTAATTCAATATCATTCCCATGTTATTGATTGACAACGGACTATTTAGAATAACTTAAGTTATTCAAGGATTTAAACATGCAAATACAGGATAACATCATAATAAATGAATAATAAACATAACAAAATACTTTAAGCAACTCATAGATGGGCATGAAACTACTGGCTAAACGAAGTCCAAACTTATCAGACAAATGATTAAGTTATTCACCAGGTAAGACCTTCGTTAAAGGATCTGCTAGTTTATCATATGTGTGAACTTTAAGCAACTCAATTTCACCTATCTTGACTTGCTCTCGAACATAAGTGTCTGGTGCCCTTCATGACTCCAGGTTCATGGGCAAAAGTAATTGCAGCAGAGTTGTCACAATATACTTTAATAGGATTTTCAATCGACGGCATAACACCAAGCCCCGAAACAAACTTCCTTATCCAAACAGCTTCCATGGCGACCTCGGGCCGCTATGTACTCACTTTCTGTAGCGGAACATCGCAAGAGTGGTCTGTTTCTTGCTCTTCCAATCCACAGCACCTCCATTAATGACAAATATGTAACCCATCTGAGACTTTGTATCATCTTTGACACACTTCCAGGATGCATCGCAGTAACTGTAACATGACAGTTCGCTTCGGATTTCCCCATACACTATGAACATATCTCTTGTAGCCCTAAGGTACTTGAGAATATGTTTAACAACAGTCCAATGAATTTCACCCGGATTCTGTTGATACCGACTGGTCGAGGTTTTGAGCAAACGCCACATCGGGCCTTGTGCATCGTCGCATAAATGATAGATCCCTCGAAGCATAAGGAACTTTCTTCATGCATGCCATCTCTGCAGGTGTTGAAGCACAACCTTCGCTGCTCAAACCATGGTTTACTTGCATCGGCAAAAATCCCTTCTTGGAATTTTGCATATTGAATCTCTTCAATATTTTGTCAATGTAAGCACTTTGGCTTAAACCAATTAGCCGCCTTGATCTATCCCTATAGATCTTGATTCCGAGTATGTATTCTGCTTCCCCTAAGTCCTTCATCGAGAAACATTTACCAAGATATGCTTTCACCTCATTTAGACTTGGTATATGATTTCCCATGATTAATATGTCATCGACATACAAAACAGGGAAAGTAACATGACTCCCACTAGCTTTGTGATATACACATGGCTCATCAAGATTCTGAGTAAATCCAAAACTTTTGATTTCTCCATCAATTCTTTTATTCCATTGCCTTGATGCTTGCTTTAGTCCATAAATGGACCTTTTAAGCTTGCATACACGGTTAAGAAATAGATTGCTAGGGACTAGCAATAGTTTAGTGTAGGGGATTGATGAGTGTGTAAATACTCATCATTTTTGGTCAAATCTGAACTGCAAAACATTTAAAAACGCTCAGAAATGCATCAAAATACTGAAAATATCTCAAAATTGTATTTTATATGTTTCAGATGCAAAATGTTTAAAATCAGATGAAAAATGAGCTAAGTTTGCATAATTGGCAGTTTTAGTCCCCTAAGTTTCAAAAGTTGTCAGAAATAGTCCCTGAGCACTTATTTTAAAAGAAAAGTCACCAAAGGTCCTTTTTAAATCATAAGTTGTCATAATTAATCCTTTGGTGAAAAATTTCATAAGTTTTGAGAAATTACAAGTTTAGTCCTTTGAGTTTCAAAAATGACAGATTTTGTCCTTGGAATATTAGAGATTTGCAAGTTTTGCCCTTGATCTATTGGAGAATGACAAAACTAGCCCTTGGGTTACATTTTCAGAATTGCATGATTGGTCCCTTAAAAATCAGATTTGTCACTTTTGGTCCTTTAAATGCTAAATGATACCAATCCTAGTCCAAAACCATTGACCACTTAAATACCCAAGCCCAAAATACCCAAGCCTGGTCCAATATCCACAACCCGGTCCAAACCCAATCCCTTTTACCCGATTATCCTCACCCACGTTTAAAATATTAAAACCACTCACGGGTTTCCCTCCCCCCTCATCATCACCTACGCCTGCAACTCTTCCCACACTCCATCATCATCTCACCCACCTTATTCCTACCCTCCAAACACCCCAAGCCAAATGCATTAAATGCTCCTTCCCCTGTTACAAGTCATCAGTACCAACTGGCAAAAATAGTTTTCCCGCCAAAAACTCATCAATGGCTATAAACCACTCAAGTCATCCAATGGCCAAGAAAAGAGGTGGGATTTACTCAGAGGACACGTGGGAAGACTTTTGATGTATAAATAGAAGAGGAGAAGGCAGAGAAGAAGTTAGTTAGTTTTTTATAAATTTATGCAAATCGTTTTTATTATAAATGTTTTAGTTTAAGTCAAAAAATTGTAATCTCCAGTTTCTATGTATTAAACTCAAGTTGGTTAATCATTGTAATTTGCTTTTAAGTATTAATTCAAGGTTTTACATAAGTTTCATGTTTTTTATATTCACTGTTAAAAAAATCAGTTTCATGTTCTTATATAAAAGCTTCTAGTAGCTTATTTTTAAATTCAAATAAGCTTATTTAAGCTATTTATAGCTTTTGGTAAGCTTATAACTCAAGTGCAAGCAAACTTGGCACTTGGTCAACAAAAGTCAACTTCTGATCTCATTTGTGACTTGCTTCTGAATTGCTGATATGGAAATGGATATGGGTTGATTCTGAGTTAAATATGGGTTGAGATAAGGTAGGATAGTGGTTCTTTGATTCTTGGCAAGCCATAGTGGTACGTGGACACAAGTGAGTTTTCACACATCCATATCTGTCATAATCTGATTTTTAAGCTTATTGTTCATTTGATTGTGTTTGTTGGTGAAATAGCATAATTTAGGTGTTAGTTGAATTACTGATCAGGATTAAGTGTTAGAATAAAAGGATTAGGTAGAGTAATTAGCAAACCAGTTAGCTTAAGTGGTGTTTGGTTCATTGTACAAATCTGAGTTTGAGACTAGCTATAGGGGTAAATTCATTTGAGTCAGTCTCACTTGGGTTCTTCACACTTAATTCAGTCCTCAAATTGCACCCATACTCACCAATAGTCAAACTCAAGTTTAATCATCTCATTGTTCATTTCAGTTTGATTTAATAGGCCAGATTGAGTATTTAGGTTTATAATACATAGAAATAGCTTGCATTAGGTTAATTTTATCATCAATCATCAGTTTAAATCATTTAATCTGGCTCAGAAGCTCATTAAAGTCAAAATTGCAAATTTGTCTAAAAAGTCAAAAACCATGAAAACCAGTTTCACCCAAACTTTGTAGATTTATCATTTGTTAATCCTTGGTTAAGAGAGTTTGGTATTTTGGATTTAACAACTTGAACTGGTCTAGTGTTGAAATATGATTTTTGTAGATTTTTAGTAATTTTGTAAAAGCTTCAAATTAGCTTGTCAATTGGGTCAAAAGTGCCCTGTGCACTGACTCAGTGATAACTGAGTCTGCACAGTTTTGTGCAGGGCTTGTCAAAAGCTCATTTGAGCTTATCTCAGGTTCATTTTTGGTTTTTAAATAGCTAGCCAGGTCCACTTTAGGTTCCAACTTCTGGTTTTGAGTTTCAGCTTATTTGAGTAGCTTAATTTCAAGCTACAAAGTAGTAGCTAAAAATTGTTTAGCACTTGAGTTTTTAAATCATCAAATCTGTTTAGCTTGCACTTTAGAGGTTTAGGCTAGTTGTACTTAGTTGCTTTTGAGTAGTTTTAGCATATTATAGCTTCTGTGATAATTTGGTGCTCATTTGGTACCTCTAGCTTATTTTGAGTGCTTATTCATAAGCACTTCTCATTGCAGCTTCATATTCTCACACATAAGCTATTGTTTTTATATTTTTCATAGAATCAGAATATTAATTTAGACTTTTTCTGAATTTTTCATATTTTTCCAGCACTGTTTGATATTTTTCCTCATTTAAAACAGTTTTTAGGCATTTTTAATTAGCTTTTAATACAATTAAATCAGAAAAGTTTCAAAAAAATAATTTTTCAATTTTCCTAGGTTAAGATAAATATAAAAAGTCAAAAAAATATTTTTCCAGATTTTTCTTAGTTAAATTTGTAATTTTTAGCAATTTAATTAGTTTTAAATAGTTTTTAATTCATAGAAAATAGAAAAATAATCAGAAAAATATAAAATTAGTTTTGAAAATTCTCTTTAGATATTTTAGATTTTTCTAAGTCATAATTTCACTTTTCTAGCTTTATTTCATATTTTCTTATATTTTAGGGTATTATTAAATAGGTAAAAATAGTTTTTAATTAATAATAATTAAATAAATAGTCATAAAAATAATTTTCTTTTTCTCAAAATTTTCTCTTATCATTCGGTTTGTAAAAATTTCATTTTTATATTTTTAGGATTAATACTGTCTCAATTTCACATTTTATTTTGTACGTTACGTAGTTTTTAATTTAAATTTATAAAAGATAAATCAAAAACATCATTTTAAAAATAGTGATAGCGTTTATTTATTATATAATTTAGCTTTTTAATTTTCTTTCATTTTTCCTTTGTCATTTAGTATCAATCATAACCCTTTTCCCGTTCAAATTCACCCGATCACTATACGTTTGGTGATTCAGTCGCACAGCTCGTTGGGACTTAACGACCTGGGGAAACACTATACTCCTCTGATCTTCATTGCATTGTTTCTGAGCTGTTTGAAGTTTATCACGGTTGACCATTCACAAGTGGTTAGCTTGTGTGATAAAACTTGACGGTTCGGAAGTGATCAAAATTTTGGCGCCGCTGCCGGGGAGCTGTGCTAATAATCTTACGTTTAGCAGATTAGTGATTTGAGTATTCACTCCTTGTTCATACCATCTATATATGTTTATATTTTCTTATAAAAATCCAAAAATCCAAAAACATCTTAAAAATCAAAAACCCAAAAAGATTTTCTTTCTTATATTTACAACATGTTTTTCAAAAATACCAAAAATATTCCTCTTTACCCTCTTACCCTTTTTGATTCTTTATCCCTTTACCCTCTATCCATTTGATTCTAACTTCTTCTATTCTCATGGAATCGTTTATTCCTTGTGTCGGTTGTGGTGAGCCTCTTTTGGTTCACCATGTCGCATTGTGTATGCGTGTGTATACAGTGTGGTAATGATATTGAGCGGGAGTTGTTTGTTTTGTGCTTGAGGAATTCATTTGATTATGATCCTAATTCGAACTCATTTAACGACCCCTCAAATTTTTCCAACTACCCACCACAGCCTGACTTATCTTCATATAATCAACATAACTGCTGTGAATTTTGTGGAGGTCCTCACCAAGGATTTGAGTGTCAATCCGGAAACACGTTTGTCTATGAGCAGTTTTCCGGTGATGCTCAGAACTTTGGTTCTGACCAATATCCATATGATTCACCAATTCAGGCTCAACAGTTTTCTTGTTTTGAGAATTGTGGAGGTCCTCACGATAATTTTCAATGTCAACCGTGGAATCAAAATTACTATACTTCCGGTTTTGACAATTTCCAACCTCCACAACACCATACGGTTCAAACTCCACCTGAGCCGTTGCCTAAAGGAATTTCCCAAGATTTT
Organism: Chrysanthemum makinoi; assembly: GCA_910596185.1. Classification (NCBI taxonomy): domain Eukaryota; kingdom Viridiplantae; phylum Streptophyta; class Magnoliopsida; order Asterales; family Asteraceae; genus Chrysanthemum; species Chrysanthemum makinoi. The sequence continues at coordinate 14,417,885 of OU343224.1, forward strand.
GAAACCGCAATGAAAACACTTGATGATATGATTCAAAACTTTAAGAATCAAGTGAGTGGTGAAAAAACCATAGGAGAATTGCTAGCCGAAGAGCGAGAGGCTCGCAAATCTAGGGAAGAATTATTAGTCCTAGAGCATGCAGCTCTAAGGCGTTCCCAATTTCTTAAGGCAACTCTATATGATGATGACGAGGAGAGTTTTTATCCTTTTAATATTATTTCTCAACTCCCTCGGTCGGTTGATATCCCAGCAGTTGAGATTCCATCTCAAACAACTGCTATCACACCCGAAGCTCCTACTTACTCTCTGAACATGGGGGCGATCATCTTGACACTGTTCACGAAAAGGAATCGGACGAAGTCATAAAGTCTAGTGTTGAGAACCTTGTCCCAATCCTGAGAGAGTCACAGGGAACTTCTGATCATATGTGTGATTCTTCTTCCCTCTTGAGTGTTCAAAAGATCATTTTGAAACTTTCTCCGATTTTAGCGAAGATTGTGCATCATATGGAGACATCGAGTATGTTGAGGCGTCACTTCCACAATGTCGATCTGATCATCTTCTTGAGGAGTTCACCGATGAACTCACTCACATCAATCTACTTTCATCGGAAAGTGATGATAATCTCTTTGATTTCAAAGCCGATCGGGAGAGCGAAAGTCTCCTTGATAATGATCGTTCACTCACTTCTTATCCCAACAGTCCAATAGAGAATGTTGATCACTTTGTTTCTGAAACATTCAAAGCTACTTTCACCAATCCTCTATTTGAATTCGACTCTGAATTCACTTTAATTTCTGAGAATCTACTCTTTGATACTTAGATTGAGGATAGTAATGAGTCCACAATGGAACAAGAGTTCACAAATTCACATCATGTGAATGATTCTCTTCATGAGAAGTTCGCCGGTGAACTCACTCATATCATGACTCCGCCGGAGTATGATCGCTTGGATGGCAAAAATCATGATCGGGGGGAAAAGTTCTCAATCACGAGAGTTTGTATTTCTATGACAAATTTTCCAACCCTCCCTCTCCTGAGATGCTTTCCAAACCAAAGAGCTCAACCGATAAAATCCAAACGAGTGCAACTGCACTTGATCCTGAGGAAGAAGATCTTATCATGATCGTCATCATGATTTTCCTTCTTTTCTTCACCTACCTGGTGACTTCCTCTCTTCTTCACTCGTTCGGGAGTGAGGACACTATCTTTGACCCCGGCATTTTCATTTATTATTTGTAAGCCGGATCTCTCTATATCTCATCGGTGTGGAACTTTCACGTACTTCAATGTTTATACAAACATCTTGAATGAAAGTCCGATGGAGATTGTCTCTTCCACTTACTTCCCCATGAACAAATTAATTCGGGGTCGAGTCAAGCTAGCGATTCGGGAATCAAAAACAGTAGCACACTATATGGGTTTTCACCCGTATTTCGACTTCTTCTACTTTCTACCACCCTAGTGTGGGGGAGTTGCCCCCCGCTGTTGTATATAAAGTTTTCAACAAAAAAATTCAAATAATGGCCGTAGTATTTCCCTTTTACGTTCTATGTTTCGGCATAACCGCCGGTACTTTGAATATTGAGGGCAATATTCATTTCTAGTGTGGGGGGGAATTCTTACGAATTTTATCATGTAATTATACCACCCAATTCCCCCATTTTTGGCCCAAAAAAAAAAAAAAAAAAAAAAAATTTTTTTTGGAGTAAGTGTGTTGCACTTACATAGCTTACGGTTATCAGTCCACCATGTCTAATAAACAAAAGGATTGGCTAATCCAGGAGCAAACGGCTCTTGGTAAAGATATCTCAAATCCGTTGACGGCTTGCAATTTGCCCAAAATTGTATGGTGTTCAGCTCACCATATCTTTAATTAGTGAAAAGTTGGCTAGCCCGCAAGTTTATGGCTTGTGGTAAAGGCAGTTGGAAAACCATAATTGGTAATCAGCTCACCAAAGATAGTATATATTATCTAAGAGTTGGCTAGTCCGAAGCAACGGCTTCGGTAAAGACAAATCAAAACCGTTGAAAGCTGGTGATTTGCTCAAAATCATTTGGTTATCATTGTACCAAGGTTCTTACTTGAACTGAAACATTTGGCTACTCCAGAAGTAATGGCTTTTGGTAAAGAGATTCAAATCCATTAAGTTTTTCTCAAAAGATTGCTAGGGACTAGCAATAGTTTAGTGTAGGGGATTGATGAGTGTGTAAATACTCATCATTTTTGGTCAAATCTGAACTGCAAAACATTTAAAAACGCTCAGAAATGCATCAAAATACTGAAAATATCTCAAAATTGTATTTTATATGTTTCAGATGCAAAATGTTTAAAATCAGATGAAAAATGAGCTAAGTTTGCATAATTGGCAGTTTTAGTCCCCTAAGTTTCAAAAGTTGTCAGAAATAGTCCCTGAGCACTTATTTTAAAAGAAAAGTCACCAAAGGTCCTTTTTAAATCATAAGTTGTCATAATTAGTCCTTTGGTGAAAAATTTCAAAAGTTTTGAGAAATTACAAGTTTAGTCCTTTGAGTTTCAAAATGACGATTTTGTCCTTGGAATATTAGAGATTTGCAAGTTTTGCCCTTGATCTATTGGAGAATGACAAAACTAGCCCTTGGGTTACATTTTCAGAATTGCATGATTGGTCCCTTAAAAATCAGATTTGTCACTTTTGGTCCTTTAAATGCTAAATGATACCAATCCTAGTCCAAAACCATTGACCACTTAAATACCCAAGCCCAAAATACCCAAGCCTGGTCCAATATCCACAACCCGGTCCAAACCCAATCCCTTTTACCCGATTATCCTCACCCACGTTTAAAATATTAAAACCACTCACGGGTTTCCCTCCCCCCTCATCATCACCTACGCCTGCAACTCTTCCCACACTCCATCATCATCTCACCCACCTTATTCCTACCCTCCAAACACCCCAAGCCAAATGCATTAAATGCTCCTTCCCCTGTTACAAGTCATCAGTACCAACTGGCAAAAATAGTTTTCCCGCCAAAAACTCATCAATGGCTATAAACCACTCAAGTCATCCAATGGCCAAGAAAAGAGGTGGGATTTACTCAGAGGACACGTGGGAAGACTTTTGATGTATAAATAGAAGAGGAGAAGGCAGAGAAGAAGTTAGTTAGTTTTTTATAAATTTATGCAAATCGTTTTTATTATAAATGTTTTAGTTTAAGTCAAAAAATTGTAATCTCCAGTTTCTATGTATTAAACTCAAGTTGGTTAATCATTGTAATTTGCTTTTAAGTATTAATTCAAGGTTTTACATAAGTTTCATGTTTTTTATATTCACTGTTAAAAAAATCAGTTTCATGTTCTTATATAAAAGCTTCTAGTAGCTTATTTTTAAATTCAAATAAGCTTATTTAAGCTATTTATAGCTTTTGGTAAGCTTATAACTCAAGTGCAAGCAAACTTGGCACTTGGTCAACAAAAGTCAACTTACAGTCTCATTTGTGACTTGCTTCTGAATTGCTGATATGGAAATGGATATGGGTTGATTCTGAGTTAAATATGGGTTGAGATAAGGTAGGATAGTGGTTCTTTGATTCTTGGCAAGCCATAGTGGCTGTGGACACAAGTGAGTTTTCACACATCCATATCTGTCATAATCTGATTTTTAAGCTTATTGTTCATTTGATTGTGTTTGTTGGTGAAATAGCATAATTTAGGTGTTAGTTGAATTATTGATCAGGATTAAGTGTTAGAATAAAAGGATTAGGTAGAGTAATTAGCAAACCAGTTAGCTTAAGTGGTGTTTGGTTCATTGTACAAATCTGAGTTTGAGACTAGCTATAGGGGTAAATTCATTTGAGTCAGTCTCACTTGGGTTCTTCACACTTAATTCAGTCCTCAAATTGCACCCATACTCACCAATAGTCAAACTCAAGTTTAATCATCTCATTGTTCATTTCAGTTTGATTTAATAGGCCAGATTGAGTATTTAGGTTTGTAATACATAGAAATAGCTTGCATTAGGTTAATGTTATCATCAATCATCAGTTTAAATCATTTAATCTGGCTCAGAAGTTCATTAAAGTCAAAATTGCAAATTTGTCTAAAAAGTCAATAACCATGAAAACCAGTTTCACCCAAACTTTGTAGATTTATCATTTGTTAATCCTTGGTTAAGAGATTTTGGTATTTTGGATTTAACAACTTGAACTGGTCTAGTGTTGAAATATGATTTTTGTAGATTTTTAGTAATTTTGTAAAAGCTTCAAATTAGCTTGTCAATTGGGTCAAAGTGCCCATTACTTGCCTGACTTGATAGAGTCTGCACAGTTTTGTTCAGGGCTTGTCAAAAGCTCATTTGAGCTTATCTCAGGTTCATTTTTGGTTTTTAAGTAGCTAGCCAGGTCCACTTTAGGTTCCAACTTCTGGTTTTGAGTTTCAGCTTATTTGAGTAGCTTAATTTCAAGCTACAAAGTAGTAGCTAAAAATTGTTTAGCACTTGAGTTTTTAAATCATCAAATCTGTTTAGCTTGCACTTTAGAGGTTTAGGCTAGTTGTACTTAGTTGCTTTTGAGTAGTTTTAGCATATTATAGCTTCTGTGATAATTTGGTGCTCATTTGGTACCTCTAGCTTATTTTGAGTGCTTATTCATAAGCACTTCTCATTGCTGACTTCATATTCTCACACATAAGCTACTATTTTTATATTTTTCATAGAATCAGAATATTAATTTAGACTTTTCCTGAATTTTTCATATTTTTCAGCCACTGTTTGATATTTTTCCTCATTTAAAACAGTTTTAGGCATTTTAATTAGCTTTTAATACAATTAATTCAGAAAAGTTTCAAAAAATAAGTTTTCAATTTTCCTAGGTTAAGATAAATATAAAAAGTCAAAAAATATTTTTCCAGATTTTTCTTAGTTAAATTTGTAATTTTTAGCAATTTAATTAGTTTTAAATAGTTTTTAATTCATAGAAAATAGAAAAATAATCAGAAAAATATAAAATTAGTTTTGAAAATTCTCTTTAGATATTTTAGATTTTTCTAAGTCATAATTTCACTTTTCTTGCTTTATTTCATATTTTCTTATATTAAATAGGTAAAAATAGTTTTTAATTAATAATAATTAAATAAATAGTCATAAAAATAATTTTCTTTTTCTCAAAATTTTCTCTTATCATTCGGTTTGTAAAAATTTCATTTATATATTTTTAGGATTAATACTGTCTCAATTTCACATTTTCTTTTGTACGTTACGTAGTTTTTAATTTAAATTTATAAAAGATAAATCAAAAACATCATTTTAAAAATAGTGATAGCGTTTATTTAATATAATTTAGCTTTTTAATTTTCTTTCATTTTTCCTTTGTCATTTAGTATCAATCATAACCCTTTTCCCGTTCAAATTCACCCGATCACTATTCGTTTGGTTATTCAGTCGCACAGCTCGTTGGGACTTAACGACCCAGGGAAACACTATACTCCTCTGATCTTCATTGCATTGTTTCTGAGCTGTTTGAAGTTTATCACGGTTGACCATTCACAAGTGGTTAGCTTGTGTGATAAAACTTGACGGTTCGGAAGCGATCAATCCACTTACTTCCAACGACTTTAGCATTGGGAGGAAGGTCAACTTCAATCAGACATCATTATCCTTAATGGATTGCATTTACCCATTCATAGCAATCTGCCATTTATCCTTTTCAGGATCAGCCATGGCAGCCTTATATTTGGCAGGTTCATTAAGATCCCCAACCATATTTTCCTCCACCTCTGCGTTAAGACATAGACGGTCGGTGTACGTATAGTCCTTTCAGACCTACGAATGGGAACAACTTCAGGAGGAGCGCCTAAGCTTTCAGGCTCTTCTTGAAGTTGGCTAGTATTATCAGAAGGTGTTGTATCTTCTTGATCATATTCCAGATCATATACTCTCCCACTGAGTTCTTGAGATATGAGATTCCTTTCAAGGAAGTCTCCATACCTAGCCATTATGACTTTGTTCTCAGATGGGTAGTAGAAGTAGTAACACATAGTTTCCTTAGGGTATCCTACAAAGATACGCTTAACAGATCTTGGTTGGAGCTTATCTGGTGATTCACGTTTAACAAACGCCTCACAACCCCAGACCTTTAAGTAAGAAAAGTTGGGAGCTTTTCCTGTCCATATTTCATATGGAGTCTTAACAACCTTCTTCGTTGGAACCATATTCAAAATGCGAATAACAGTTTCAAGGGCATAATCCCAAAAAGTTAAAGGAAAGAGTCGTAAGATTAAACATTGATCATGCCATGTCAAGTAAAGCACGATTTCTCCTTTCAGATACACCATTTTGTTGTGGAGTATAAGGAGAGCTGCTGGATAATTTCACACTCAGCTAAGTAATCTTTGAACTCTTGGCTTATATATTCACCACCTCTATCGGATCGAAGAGCTTTAATCTTCTTATCGAGTTGTAATTCTACTTCACTTTTGAAAACCTTAAATGTTTCAAAGACTTCATGTTTATGTTTAAGTAAATAAACATAACCATAACGACTGAAATCATCCGTAAAGGTTAAGAAGTAGGTAGCACAACATTTTGACACATGTCTAAGTGGACTACACACATCAGTGTGTATCAATCCAAGTAGATCAGAAGCCCTTTCCACTTGCTGTGAAAAAGGTTTCCTTGTCATCTTCCCAGCTATGCAAGACTCGCATTTATCAAATGATTCATCATCTACACTTTGTAAAAGCCCTTCATGTTGCAGCTTTTCCATGCGTTTCTTGCCTATATGGGCAAGGCGACAATGCCAAAGATAAGAAGAGTCCTAGTTAGAGTTGCTCTTCTTATTGCTAATGCTATACAATGAATTATTTCCATTGGATACACAACCATCCATATAAATTTCAAACACACCAAGTATAGGAATTGCATTAAAATAAAAAACATTATTAAAAGAAACTGAAATTCTATAACTGGTAAAAGTGTGGATAAAACCAATATCTTTTAACAAAGAAACTGAAATAACACCCCTAACAATGGAGGGTGCATAATGACAATTATTTACTTCAAGAATTAAGCCCGAAGGCAACACTAAATCATAAGTCCCTATGGCTTCAACTACTGCACGCTTTCCATTGCCAACGTACAAGTATCTTTCTCCACAGATTAGCTTCTTCACCCCTCTAAGTCCCTGCGATGTATTACAAATGTGAGTACTACATCCTGTATCATAAATCCAGGAATTTTGCTTATGAGGAAAAGAAAATAATTCAAACATAAAAATACCTGATGAGCTAGGCACCATCTTATTTTTATTCTGAAGGAACTCATTCAGAAATACTGGATAGTTCCGCTTCCAATGACCTGGTGAGTTACAGTGGTGGCAAGCCGAATCCTTCTTAGAATTCCCCTTTTTCTTTGCAGGGTTCTTCTTAGGAGCAGGTGGGATGACAACTTGTTTCCCCTTTCCTTTTCTTTTCCCTTTCTTATTTGCTTGCGGCTTTGGCTTATTCACCCTACCACCTTGTATTGCTAGTACGACAGGTGTAGGAGCCTTCTTAGGTAATCTCTTCTCGAAGTCTAAAAGCATTGCATGTAACTCATTCACTGTCTTCCCCGTGAAATGCATGTTATACTGTCGCACAAAATCACCAAATCGTTCCTGATTAAAGGAGTGATTGATGAGGCCAACACACACATCTTGGGAGTAACCACATCCGAGCTTCTCCAATTGGTCCAAGTGATGTTTCATCTCGAGGACGTGGTCGGAGACAGATTTACCAATCTCCTGCTTGCAGCTATGAACCTTTTCAATTAGTTCATACAATTCAGCTGCTGGTGGCTTCTCAAACATACGTTTGAGTTCATCTAGCATGCTCATAGGCGGATAGTGCTAAAATTGTTTTTGCAATTGAGCAGACATCCCCTAAAGCATAAGACAAACCACATCATTGTGCTTCTCATATTCAACACGATACTCCTCTTTTTCAAGAGCACTAGCCGTATCAAGAGGAGCATCAGGCAGAGGTGTAGTTAAAATCTCAAGTCTTTTGGCAACACGAAGGATGATCCTAAGTGCACAATGCCAATCATTGAAATTTGGGCCAATCAGCTTGTCTCTTCCAATCATATCTTTGAAAGCAGCACTCATTAAGCTCATAGTGTTATCAGGTTGATGAGCCATCTACAGAAAAAGTTCAAAAAACTATAATTAGTATTTTGATAATTTTCCTTTTCAATAAAATTAAATACCCAAGGTTCATATTCATATAACCAATTAATTATTATTGAAAAATAGGATCCAAATTGTCATAATCTCATCACGTCAGTTGATCTGCTAGTAATGAATTTATACCAAATGACAGAGCAATTGCTCAATTGCCAATTCCTAGATTTATGGGATTTACATTTAGCCAATTTCAATTGCCATGTAAACATGTTTTATCCCATCTTATGCCTTGAGTTGCCAGTTCTCACCGCCTAACTCAATTAAGTTGTCCAACTTAAGAAACTGCAAAATCATCCATGCCCGTTCTCACGTCACGTGGACATTTTACCCTTTGATTACGATCTAAATCACGTTCTCACGCAAATAAAAGGTAATCTCAGGTGTTTCCGTTTCGTTGGATGGCATACAACTTAAATTAAGGGTAATTATTTTGATGTCAAATCAAATATGTACAAAGATGTCATGCATTCATAGGAATAGTTGGTAGCTCCATTAAGACGCACAAACGAGCGGAGAATTAGGTCAGCGCGAAGCATATTACATACCCTCATCTTTAAGGTCGCAATTTAATGCGTACCAACCTTATACCCATCACACAGTTTGTCATTAATGAGTGAGTTGTTCTAACTATTTTGTGCAAAAAATCAATCAATTAAACGATTACGATTACTATGCTTAAAAAACGCATTTTTTCACCATTGTTTAGGTCAGTTTATTTTTCTTATAAAAAATACCCTTGTTACACATAACAAACAAGCAATTATTTAAAAAAATAAGAATATAAACAATGAATGCATAACATAATAATTAGTCATGCATATCAAATAGCCACATGCAACCTTTTGATAAATCCTATTAATAATCAATTCTAGATCTGTTAACATGTATATGTCTAATTAAGACTTTCACCCGTTTTCAGCAATGTACAAGGTGAGCCACATGCATCGATTCATCGATTGCGTAAGTCAAAATTAAAACATATACCACATAGCACATAATTGATTTAATAATAATGATTGAGGTCTTCCCCAATTTTAGATCTATCAAAAATTTAGTGTATATCACTTAACCAAGTAAAACATACAATAAAAGCAGATCCATGATAAAACATGCATGTATGTATCATGGATATAAATCGCACTTAACAATTAATGCAATTAATCAAGAGTTACGCAATTTAACACACATAAAATTGCATGCAACCTAGGTTTTTTAATCCACTTAAAAACAAAGTTTACAAAACCCTAATTAGGGCACAAAAATACGCCCCCCAAAAAAAATTAGGGTTTAGGTTTTGCAAACCCTAGATCTACACATACAAGTAATAACACAATCCATTTATTTGTTTTATGTGTTTTAGTAATTAATTACTTATTATACAAGGCTCGTGATGCCACTGTTGAGTTTAAGATATATGATATACTAATAAAACAATATAGGCATTACAGAGTACACATCGGAAGACTTAGAATCATAACAGTAATTAACTAACTGAAATAAATGCGTAACGTACCTCTTGAAAATGGTTAGATCTCTTGAAAAAAGAAGATGAAGTGGTTTAAAAAAGAGTTGTCCCTTACCGTTTTACAACTCAAACCAATTGGTGTAAGAATAATGTCTTACTACCACAGTTTTGTACACACGAATTAACCGCGAATCAAAGAGATTGCTAGATCTAACATAAGCCTTTGTTTTATGAAAAAACAAAACCAAAACACCCTATGGGAGGGGGTTCGGCCGAAGGTATGCAAGAGAGGAGAGGGAGAGATCTATGGTTAATTCAATGCACAAAAGTTAACCATAAACCTTAACCCTAGACCTGTATATATAGTGGTAGAATACCTTATAGGAAAAGTTAGGGTTTGGGCTTGGGAAAGCCCCCTATGGCCGGCCACCTTAGAGGAATAAAGGGGTACCCGAATCTTTTCCATTTTTAAGTTATTCACCATATATTTTCTCCTTTTACATTTAACGGTCGTTAGTCATTTCCGTTATATACTTAACGATCATTAGACGAACTTTATGTGAAATAATTAATCGTAATCATTAACATTAATTATTAACTTTAATTCTCATTCGCTAATGTGTGCAATCCCGTGGTCACGAGTTCGAATCCGGACATTCACGGTTTTATAAATATATACATTTCCAACACAAGTCAAGGTTGGTTTTTTCATACTTGCTAGAACCGAACTATAAAAATGATACCAAAAACACAACAATCTAGCAAATCACCCAACTAATTTTTCTTTGGTGACTTTTACAATCCACAACTATAGTAGACCTGTCCTCAAATGAGTGCAGACCAACAATTACAAAGAAAATGACTTGTCTCCAACACGGATGCAACCTAAAAGATACAATACTTACACTACAAAACCCAAAACTAAAACCATAACAAACTCTAAACAGAAGATCAAGATGATCCCAGACTAAATCAGAAAACTACTAAAACCAACTATTACAACTCATAGAACAATGAAACTGGGAAGACTATCTTGAGAGAAAACCAGATGTGTGAAACTTTGAGAAGAAGCTAACTTAATGAAATCCTAGCTTGGATAAGTCCTTTTATATAACCATGTTTCACTTTAACCCCTATACACAGCTTGCCAAAAACAAACCCAAAGTTAAGTGTTAGAAACAATAAGCTAACATATTTACATTTTAAACCTCTAAGTTTCATAAGTTTGCTTAAAGAAATTAAAAATTTAACACCTTCCCTCAAACTAATGAAACAAATAAGTTTATCATGCCAAGTTTTTAACCATAACTATATGTTGCACTGAACCAAGAGATTTGGCTAAAACATCTGAAGTTTGATCTTTTGATTCAACCTTCACGGTTCTAATCAACCCAGATGCTACCTTTCCCTTATCAAATGTACATCAATATCAAAATTTTTGTTTTCTCATGCATGACAGGATTAGCAACAATCTGAATTGCTCAATTGTTGTCACAACACAAATCAACAGGTAACAAATCATTAGTAACACCCAGGTCCTTCAAAATATTAAGAACCCACATAACTTTACAAGTAGCAGATGCCATTGACCTATACTCAGCTTCTGCTGAAGATTTGGACAATGTAGCATACTTCTTACTTTTCCAGGATATCAAATTACCATTTACAAAAACACAATATCCTGACATTGACCTTCTAGTTACAGGATACTTAGCCCAGTTAGAATTAGAGAATGCAACAATTTTAAAGACATTTTGACTCTTACTAAAACTAATACCACTTCTAGGTGCCAACTTAAGATACTTAAGCACCCTCAGACAAATATCAACATGTGATTGTAAAGGAGCATGCATATGCTGACTCAAACAATAAACAGCATAAGCAATACCAGGTCTTGTCATAATAAGATAAGTCAAATTTCCTACAAGTTTATGATAACCTGTAATATTTTTCAAAAAATTATCATCATCAGACTCTTTATGATCCAAAACTATATTTTCAGGCAAAGGATTCATAACAAGCCTACAAGCAAGTAAACCAAACTCATGAAGTAACTCAAGACAATACTTCCTTTGATTTAAGCACATACCACTTCTAGTTTTCAAAACTTCAATTCCAAGGAAAAATTTTAACTCTCCCACATCCTTAATTGTAATTTATTCTTTAAGAAACTTTTAAAACCCTCGATTTCTTTTTCAGTATTACCAATAACGACTAAATCATCGACATATACTATTAAAAACAAAATTGTATTTCCTTTGTTCTTAATAAACAATGAATGATCATTCTTAGACTGTTCAAAACCAGCTTCAAATAAGGCTTCAGATAACTTATGATTCTAATGCCTAAGAGCCTGTTTCAAGCTATACAAATATGTTTTCAACTTACAAACTTTTCTTACTCCTTCTTTAAAAAATCCTAGAGGAGGTAACATATAAACTTCTTCATTTAAATCTCCATGTAGAAAAGCATTGTTAATGTCCATTTGTAAATTTTTCCAGTCATTTTGAAATGCAATACTAGTAAGACATCTTACAGTACCTATTTACACAACATAAAAGTTACCTCATAGTCAACACCCTTTTTTATTATAACCCTTGGCCACTGAGCTAGCTTTATACCTTTCAATTTCACCAGTAGCCTTATATTTGATTTAAAAAACCTATATGCCACCAATTGATCTTCTTTCGATTGGAAGTTCATCTTCAACCCATGTGTCATTTTCATATAGAGCGTGTGTTTCATCATTCAAAGCATTAATCCAATTAATATCTTTTAAAGCTTCTTCATCTGAAGAAGGTTTAGAAGACTTATTCAAATTAGACATAAAACAAAAATTCTCAACACTTAAAACAGAATGATTAGCATACTTATTCAGACCATATTTAACTTTATCATCTAGCACAAAATCATTTATCTTAGAAAGCAACTTAGAAGGCCTCTTAGACCTTCTCTGACTAGTAGGTCTTTCCTCTCTTTGACTTTCAAAAACATTTGGAACCTAGGAATTTCATGACTTGAACCAACATTACCCTCAGAATTAATGTTTTCATCCAAGGAGTTGCAGAGTAAAAGTCATTCCTAGATTGCTGCAAGATACTCTTAGGTTATTGTATCTGCTCTATATTTGCAGCTAGATCAATGTTTGTAGCTATATCTGGTTGATGGACCCTACCATCTCTACCAACAGATGTTCCTTCCACTTTATCATCATTGGGACCAGGGACATGAGTTTTGGTTTTTGACTCTGACTATGACTCAACAAAATCAAAAAAGTTTAAACATAAAACCTTAGACTCAGACATAGAAACACTGCTTTGACTAATTTTATAAGTAAAAATAGTTTCATAAAACTTCACATTTCTGGCAAACAAAACAGACCTATTTTCAAGACTGAAAAGTTTGTATGCCTTTTTTCCACTTGCATACCAATTAAAACACACTTTTTAGACTTCCTAGAAAACTTATTAGACCCGTTTGCTATAGTAACGAAAGATAAAACATCCAAAACACCTAAGATGAGACAGATTAGGTTCCCTATTATATACCAAGGAAAAAGGTGACTTACCCTTTAAGAAGCCTGTTAATCAAATATGTAGCATTTAAAACACAAACAGACCAATAAACAAGAGAAATCCCCCCCCCTCCTGTTTTGAAACATAAGACTTCTAGCTACATTCAATAAATGTTTGTGTTCCCATTCAGCAATATAATTTTGTTGTGGTATATATGCACAAGTAGTTTGATGTAAGGTACCCATTGTGTTAAGAAGATCAGACATTTTATGATTTATAAACCAATGCCATTGTAACATATTGGATTTCATAAACACATCAAACCATGACAAATATGAGGCGTATGAATATATGGTTTTAGAGAGAGAAAGTGGAGAGTTCAAGAGAGATAAAACAAATGGAAGGTTAGATTACTCAATGAACATCCAACCATCTCCCTTGTGGGGAGAGGGCTATTTATACAAATGACTACGCCCTCCTTCAGGCTATGGATCAGGCATACAGTGGGTAAAGACCCGTCCTTCTTCCACGGTGTTACTTACACTACTGCTAGTCTAACTGATATACTAATACGTCTACGAGCTATAATATGCTAAACATATATTGGGGTGACCGACACTTCATCATGGATTTTATAAATCCTAACAATCTCCCCCTAAGGGAGGTCACCCCAAAAATTACATTGGAAAACGTCCTAGCAATTAAACTTTAATCATTGATGATCAAGCTCGTAGACTTCATATCTCCAGCAACTTAAACATCATGCAATAGTAGTGATTCCTTGACCTGGAGTGGTTCATTGATATGTGATTAGGAGCATACTTTGAGATCATCATCATCATTACATCTCTACATTGTCCGATTGTGGAATTGCCAACATGTGAGGTAGTAACTTATGGACCGACATGCTCACATTTTGGATCATGATATCTTCTCATCAGAGTTTCGGAAGCTTTAATTGATTCATGATATTTGCAGCAGCGTAGTAGAAGCATGGAGTGTAAATATCTGAGTCATTGATGCACTTATCATGATTTCTCTAGAAATGAATGTGTTGTGTGAGCATGCGGCTATGGATTGACCTCTTAATTCTGATCAGCTGCAAACGTTGGGTGTACCTGCATACAACAGTTAGCAATAAAGTGCACGAAAGTGTCTTTGATCACTTTCGTTGAATTGAGGTACACGGCCACGGTTCCCGTTAATCGGTACAAAGTACTTTTGTGATCGGTATAATTCGAAGAATCTCCTACGGTTATCAAAGATCTAACCCTCAATTGCTCCTAAGCCGTCTAAAATTGATCCTAAACTTTCACAATTTATGGTTAAAAGCAATCATGCAGAATTTAGACCGGTGACTAGCAAGAATGACTTGCCTAATCTTCACGTTTCTCAAGAACTTGAACCAGAGACCATAACGGAAGTGGTGGAAATTGCTAGCTCTCAGAGCACACCACTTGTCCCACCTCCGGATTTTTCAAAATGTTCTTGGAGACTTGATAGTCATTGGATCACCATGTTGGTTTTGTTGATTCTTTGAATGAACCGATTCCTTCTCATAACTCTCAAATGGAATCGTTTATTCCTTGTGTCGGTTGTGGTGAGCCTCTTTTTGGTTCACCATGTCGCTGGTGTACTTGTGTCCAGTGTGGTAATGATATTGAACGGGAGTTGTTTGTTTTGTGGTTCGAGGAATTCATTTGATTATGATCCGAACTCATTTAACGATCCCTCAAACTTTTCCAACTACCCACCACAGCCCGACTTATCTTCATATAATCAACATAGCTGCTGTGAATTTTGTGGAGGTCCTCACCAAGGATTTGAGTGTCAATCCGGAAACACGTTTGTCTATGAGCAGTTTTCCGGTGATGCTCAGAACTTTGGTTATGACCAATATCCATATAATTCGCCAGTCCAGGCTCAACAGTTTTCTTGTTGTGAAAATTGTGGAGGTCCTCACGATAATTTTCAATGTCAACCGTGGAATCAAAATTACTATACTTCCGGTTTTGACAATTTCCAACCTCCACAGCACCATACGGTTCAAACTCCACCTGAGCCGTTGCCTAAAGAGATTTCCCAAGATTTTGAAACCGCAATGAAAACACTTGATGATATAATTCAAAACTTTAAGAATCAAGTGAGTGGTGAGAAAACCATAGGAGAATTGCTAGCCGAAGAACGAGAGGCTCGCAAATCTAGGGAAGAATTATTAGTCCTAGAGCATGCAGCTCTAAGGCGTTCCCAATTTCTTAAGGCAGCTCTATATGATGATGACAAGGAGAGTTTTTATCCTTTTAAGAATATTATTTCTCAACTCCTCGGTCAGTTGATATCCCAGCAGTTGAGATTCCATCTCAAACAACTGCTATCACACCCAAAGCTCCTACTCACTCTCTGAACATGGGGGACGAGCATCTTGACCTGTTCTGAAAAGGAATCGGACGAAGTCATAAAGTCTAGTGTTGAGAACCTTGTCCCAATCCCGAGAGAATCACAGGGAACTTCTGATCATATGTGTGATTCTTCTTCCCCTCTTGAGTGTTCAAACGATCAATTTGAGACTTTCTCCGATGGTAGCGAAGACTGTGCTTCTTATGGAAACATCGAGTATGTTGAGGCATCACTCCCACAGTCTGATCCTCTTCTTAAGGAGTTAACCGATGAACTCACTCGCATCAATCCACTTTCATCGGAAAGTGATGATAGTCTCTTTGATTTCGAAGCGGGAGAGATTGAAAGTCTCCCTTATAATGATCGTTCACTCACTTCTCACCCTAACAGTCCAATAAAGAATGTTGATCACTTTGTTCCTGAAACATTCAAAGCTACTTTCACCAATCCTCTATTTGAATTCGACTCTGAATTCACTTTAATTTATGAGAATCCAATCTTTGACAAGGATAGTGATGAGTCCACAATGGAACAAGAGTTCACAAATTCACATCATGTGAATGATTCTCTTCATGAGGAGTTCGCCGGTGAACTCACTCATATCATGACTCCGCCGGAGTATGATCGCTTGGATGGCAAAAATCATGATCGGGGGGAAAAATTCTCAATCATGAGAGTTTGTATTTCTATGACAAATTTTCCAACCCTCCCTCCCTCCCGAGATCTTTGTCCAAACCAAAGAGCTCAACCGATAAAATCCAAACGAGTGCAACTGCACTTGATCCTAAGGAAGAAGATCTTATCATGATCGTCATCATGATTTTCCTTCTTTTCTTCACCTACCCGGTGACTTCCTCTCTTCTTCACTCGTTCGGGAGTGAGGACACTATCTTTGACCCCGACATTTTCATTTATTATTTGTAAGCCGGATCTCTCTATATCTCATCGGTGTGGAACTTTCGCATACTTCAATGTTTATCCAAACATCTTGAATGAAAGTCCGATGGAGATTGTCTCTTCCACTTACTTCCCCATGAACCAATTAATTCGGGGTCGAGTCAAGCTAGCGACTCGGTAATCAAAAACGATAGTTAAACATGGGTTTTCACCCGTGTGTACCACCCTAGTGTGGGGAGTTGCCCCCCATTTGTTGTATATTAGTTTTCTAAAAAAAAAAAAAAACTTTCAAATAATGGCCGTAGTATTTCCCTTTTACGTTCTATGTTTCGGCATAACAGTCGGTACTTTGAATATTGAGGGCAATATTCATTTCTAGTGTGGGGGAATTCTCACGAATTTTATCATGTAATTATACCGCCTAATTTCCCCATTTTTGGCCAAAAATTTTTTTTTTGGAGTAAGTGTTTTTCACTTACTCAGATTATGGTTATCAATCCGCCATGTCTAATAAACAAAAGGATTGGCTAATCCAGGAGCAAACGGGTCTTGGTAAAGATTTCTCAAATCCGTTGACGGCTTGCAATTTGCCCAAAATTGTATGGTATTCAACTCACCATATCCTTAAAAGTGAAGAGTTGGCTAGCCCGCAAGTTTATGGCTTGTGGTAAAGGCAGTGGAAAAACCATAATTGGTAATCGGCTCACCAAAGATAATATTGATAATTTATTTAAGAGTTGGCTAGTCGAAGCAAAGCGGCTTACGGTAAAGACAAATCAAATCCGTTAGAAGCTGGTGGTTTGCTCAAAATCACATGGTTATCAGTGTACCATAGTTCTTACTTGAACTGAAACATTTGGCTACTCCAGGAGTAATGGCTTTTGGTAAAGAGATTCAAATCCATTAAGTTTTTCTCAAAAGATTGCTAGGGACTAGCAATAGTTTAGTGTGGGGATTGATGAGTGTGTAAATACTCATCATTTTTGGGTCAAATCTGAACAGCAAAACGTTTAAAAATGCTCAGAAATGCATCAAAATACTGAAAATATCTCAAAATTGCATTTTATATGTTTGAGATGCAAAATGTTTAAAATCAGATGAAAAATGAGCTAAGTTTGCATAATTGGCGTTTCAGGTCCCCAAGTTTCAAAATTGTCAGAAATAGTCCCCGAGCACTTATTTCAAAAGTAAAATCACCAAAGGTCCTTTTAAAATCATAAGTTGTCATAATTAGTCCTTTGGTGAAAAATATCAAAAGTTTTGAGAAATTACAAGTTTGGTCCTTCAAGTTTAAAAATTGTCAAAAATAGTCCTTGGAAATTTGAAAATGTCTATTTTGGTCCTTGTACTATTGAAACTTGGCAAAAGTGACCCTTGAAACAACTTTGAGATATTGGCAGAATTGGTCCTTGATTTTTCAGAAATTGCAAAATGGTCCCTATGTTATTAATACAAGCCATGGACCTTGGACCCTTGTCAAAACCTTTTTTGACCCCTGTCAAACCCTTGTGACCCCCTGTTTTGACCCCCCTTTTAATATAAACCCAAGTCAAACCCCGGTCAACTCCCGCCTACCCTTTCCCTCTCTTTTTTCTTCTTCTTCACCAACTCAGCCTGCAAACACTCAAGCCCCTCACCTCCACATCACATACTCCACACCATGTCCCCTCCACCTCCACCAAACTCCAAAATGCATTAAATGCATCTCTTCCCCCTTGCACTCAACCCCAACTGGCATATATACATTTTGGCGCCAAAAATTGATCAAACGGCCAAGATCTTCTCAAGACATCCAAAGGTCCAAAATGCAAGTGGGATTCACTCAGAGGGCTAGGAGAAGACTTTTTGGTATAAAAAGAGGAAGAAGAAGCAAGAGAAAAGTAGTAGATTTTAGTTTTAAAAATTTCATATATGTCGTTTTAATATAAATGTTTTAGTATAAGTTAGAATTTGTAATCTTTTGTTTTATTGTACTAAACTCAAGTCATATTATCAGTGTAATCTACTTTTAAGCATCAATTTCAAAGTTTAACTAAGTTTCATATTTTTGTGTTTACTGTTGCAAATTTCAGTTTCAAATTCTTATGTCCAAGCTTTTAGTAGCTGATTTTTAAGCTCAAATAAGTTTATTTAAGCTCCTTATAGCTTTTGGTAAGCTTACAATTAAGTTTCAAGCAATTTTGGTATTGGGTCAACGAAAGTCAAACTGGGTTCAAATGGAAATGGAAATGATGTTGGGTTGATGCAGAGCATGGATTTGGGTTGATATTGAGTTAGGTTATGGTTTAGAATAGGTTAGTAATCCTTGTATTCTTTGGCAAGCCACAGTGGCTAGGACCAAATGTAAGTTCAATTCCTAACTCATTGCATAATCTGTATCTGTGGTTTAGATTAGTTTTTATCTGTTGATTAAGTTGTATTTAGGTTGG
The DNA here is from genome assembly GCA_910596185.1 of Chrysanthemum makinoi. Lineage (NCBI taxonomy): Eukaryota > Viridiplantae > Streptophyta > Magnoliopsida > Asterales > Asteraceae > Chrysanthemum > Chrysanthemum makinoi. Next base: position 14,436,784 of record OU343224.1, read on the forward strand.
CTAGATTCATTTTAAGTGTCTGCATAAGCTAAATCAGTAGTTGGCTTAGTTTAATTTGCAACTTCATTGGGTTAAGGTGTGTTTGGTTCATAGGATCATCGAGCTTGAGCTTTTGTTGGTGTTTGAAATCTGTCTACGAAGTCTAAATTAGGTCTATTTGACTCAAAATTGTCACCAAAACTAACTCAAAGTCAAAATTGCATAGATTCTGTCCTTGTGACCAGGGGTGCTTGAATCAGTTGGTAAAATCGTGTTTAGGTTTGTAATACATAGAGGTAGCTTGCATTAGGTTTATTTCATCATAATACATTAATATCAGTCCAGAAATTGGCTTCAAATCTCAAATAAGTCAACATATCATTTCTTCTTCAAAAGTCAAAAAAAAGGGTGAAAAACCAGTTTTGACCCAACCTGAGATGATTTTTCATTGATTCAGTTTTGGGCCAAATCAAGTAAAACTCTGGGTTTTATAAGTTCAGCTGGTCTAGTTTCTTATTATGATTTTTATAGATTTTTAGAAATTTTCTACAAGCCTCAAAATGGCTTGTCAAAAAGGGCTTATCTGCCCTGTTCACAAACTCAGTGAATACTGAGTTTTCTCAGCTTTGTGCAGAGCTTGGCACAAGCTCATAAGAGCTTGTACAGGGCTCACATTTGGTTTACAAGTAGCTAACCAGGTCTACTTTAGGCCCCAACCTCTGGTTTTTAGTTTCTTGCTTATCCAGTAGCTTATTTTTAAGCCACAAAGTAGTGGCTAAAACTGCTTTTGGCATTTAAGTCTAAAACATCAAATCTGTTTAAGTTTGTATTTCAGAGGTTAAGGTCAGTTTTATTTGGTTTCTTTTGAGTAGTTATAGCTTATTATAGCTTCTGTTTTCATTTGGTGCTTATTTGTGGTCTTTAGCTTAACTTAAGTGCTTATTTATAAGCACTTTGCATTGCAGTTTCATAATCCTACACATAAGCTACTATTTTTATATTTTTCTCAGATTCAGAATATTATTTTAGACTTTTCCTGAATTTTTCATATTTTTCTAGTTCAGTTTGCTATTTTTCTTCATTTAAAACAGTTTTTAGGTAATTTTAATTAGCTTTTAATACAATTAAATTAGAAAAACTTCAAAAAAATAAGTTTTCATTTTTCCTAGGTTAAGATAAATATAAAAAGTCAAAAAAATATTTTTCCAGATTTTTCATAGTTTAATTTGTAATTTTTAGCAATTTAATTAGTTTTAAATAGTATTTAATTCATAGAAAATAGAAAAATAATCAGAAAAATATAAAAATAGTTTTGAAAATTCTCTTTAGTTATTTTAGATTTTTCTAAGTCATAATTTCATTTTTCTAGCTTTATTTCTTAATTTCTTGTATTTTAGGGTATTATTAAATAAGTAAAAATAGTTTTTAATTAATAACAATTAGATAAATAGTTTTAAAAATAATTTTCTTTTTCTAAAAATTTTCTCTTATCATTAGGTTTGTAAAAATGTCATTTTTATATTTTTAGGATTAATATTGTTTCAGTTCACATTTTCTTTTGTACGTCACGTAGTTTTTAATTTAAATTTTATAAAAGAAAAAATCAAAAACATCATTTTGCAAATAGTGATAGCGTTTATTTAATATAATTTATCTTTTTAATTTTCTTTAATTTGCATTTAAGCCCCTGTAATTTATAAACTTTTTCTTTAAGTATAATCAATCATATCCCTTTTCCGTTCAAATCTTCTCGATCACTATTCGTTTGGTGATTCATCGCACAGCTCGTTGGGACATAACGACCTGGGGAAACACTATACTCTCCTGATCTTCATTGCATTTGTGTCTGAACTGTTTTAAGTTTCTTACGGTTAGCCATTCACAAGTGGCTAGCTTGTGTGAGAAAACTTGACGGTTTAGCATTGGATTAATAATGCGTAGGACTCTTAAGATATACTCTCACTTTCCACATTTTGTGAAACAGTGAGTCTTCATTGATTGTGTCCTAGAGAGATTTATTGATGATCTCGTGGCTCTAGACTCAAAAGTGCACATTTGGTTCCTATGCCGGAGACTAGGGAGAGGGTCTCCTTCTTTAATATCAAAAATCTCTAAGAGAAAGTCGATAGATAATGCAGGTTCCCCGTGAGAATGAAACAAGTCCTTTTAAGAGGAACTTGAGTAGCTTGGGAAGTTTTAGTGCAGTGCGTCACTGGGTCCATGGCGTCTTTTCTACAATACCGGTGTTACCTTAGTAACCACCAGTAGCATATGTATTGAACCCAGTTTCTGCCCTAAGGTTGAATTATTGGAGGGCTATTTCTTTTCACCCTTTTCACATTCAATTCTTTTTCATTCTTCAACCCCTTCAGTGCTTACCGAGATTTCATAACTAGAACCTTGTTGGGTTTATTCCAGTTCTAGCTCTATCTCAGTCCGCACTCTTCCCGTTTCTCACTTTTCTCCTTTTTCCATCATACCTAAGGACTTCTACACTATCTAGTGGATTGTCCCTGGGTAGATCCCTCCGGCTCTGGCGGGATCGTGGGAACGAATACCTAACATAACCATCCTTATAACACCATGCATAAAGTAAATTGGTTGGTCTTTTTGGTATTGTTCTTCTGCCATTGAAGCCAATTGAAAACCATTTGAATAATCAACCCAGGTACTTGTGATCTATTATCAAAGTATTTTGTACCTGAATTGTTTTTGATATTTCAGAAAAAGCTCCCCCTCAACATGTGCATCGTATGATTGAAATCGTATTGGCACATGGAGGCAAGAGGAAGAATTCACCTTTTTGATCAACATTTTCTAAAAATATCGACATCACCTTCCCGATCAAAATTAGTATTTCAAATACTTTGTTAAAGATAGTTTTGGGAAGGGATGTGGTTTTTCTAAAAGTTGCTCCCCCTCAATATGTGCATCGAGATATTTGAAATAATTTTAATACATAGAGGAAAGTAGTTCTTTTGAAGTACATCCACGATCACAAAAGCCATAAAGAAACCATTAGAAAATCAATCAAGGTACTTTATGTTGAGACATAGAAAAATTAGTACCTTGAAAGTTTATTTTCCTTTTGAAATGCTCCCCCTCAATATGTGCTTCGAGATTCCAAAGCGTTTAGCACATATGGGAGAGCAGTATGCACATTTGAATAAAAATTATCACCTTTTATCAGATTGCATATTTATATCACATTTTCTCCCCCGATCAAAAATTTCAAATCCTTTGAGATTTTGGATCTCAAGTGATTTAAATATGAAAAAAAAACTTGTTTGAGAAAAATGTATCCGGTTTTATTTGATCTGAAATGGAACACTCCTAAGTTCCCTTTTTAGAACAAAAGGGGAACTACAAGCCATAACCTATCACTACTATATACATCATAGTTATAGTTGTTCATAGTACAATCACCACATTACACATAATATTAAACATAATAAAGCTACTAAAAGAAGATGTCTTCATTCAGTTCTTTGAAGTAGCTTGTAATGTCCTTCACGTAATCTTCCACCCACAAAACTTTCAAGGTTGCGGAAGATCTTTCTTGTCTTAAGTCTTCATCCGATCGCAACAATGAAATCTTCACACCTCTTCAAATCCTGTTCAGACCAGAATCTCGTTTTGTTCCACGGCTTCAAATCAATTTTGATTTCCTTTACCCTTGAGTTCAATTCTTCTTCAACAATCTTGAGCGTACCATCGCTGAACTTGTATAGCTCGCACAACCTCATTAGCATTCTTGTCTCGTATTTGTCGGTGAAGAGGACTGCTCTAGGGGAGTCAATCACTGTGTAGTCATGACGGAATTCATGCCCTGTGGATTCCCATTGAGGTCTCGTTAGATTGACCTGAGTCTGGTAGCTTTCCACACCTAGTTGAAAATCACCTACTCTTTGTCGAATGACTAAGCCCCTTATCCAAAGATTGACTGCAGCAGAGAGAGCCTTCTTTTCTCGAACAGGCAGATGATCAAGATGCCCTTGGAGGTTCAAAAGGTACAGATCTTCAAAGTCGCTTGGGAACAAGTGTTTGAAGTCATTTTCTTCAATAACATGGTCTTTTAAGTCAGCTCTTCTCAGGATGATCTTCTTAAGGTAATCATAGCCATATATTGGGAAGATTTCCACACTGACCACACTTAAAATTCACAGCTTTGATCGAATTGTTTTACGCTTCTTTTCATAGCCATGTCTATCAATGTAGAATTTCTTCTTCTTGAACCACCAATGAGAAATGCCGTATGAGGCAGCAATGTCATACACTTGTTCTTTGTCTATCCAGAATTGATCAGGTACCATCTGCTCAAGACTCGGATCTATGTAGGTTGCAGGTTTCATCTTGGAAATAGACAAAGTTGGTTTTCTTTCTGCAGTTCAAGCACATAGATATTCCAGGTCACGATTGAAGAAGAACTCTGATTGGATTGTCAATTATCCTGGTTCACCGCCGAGAGGAAGAGGGTTGTTAACATCAAAATGACTGATATGCTCACTGACTTGATCATTCAGCATTTTATGGCATTCTTCCATCTGGTATTGAAGCTGACTGGCATCAGAGTGGAAGACTTTGATGATTTCAAACGCTGGGCCTTCAAGATCTTTCAGAGTGATTGATGAAATTCCCTTCTTCTCACAAAACCACTTCATAAAGCTTCCCATATCCCCTGTGATATGTAGGAGAGAGTCTTCAACAGGGGCTTCATAGTTGGACGTAATGGTGGTTACCCAATTGTTGTCAGGGATTATCGAGTCAGACTCAGGAATGGACCATGAGGGTTCAGGAGTTTGAGGTCTTTCTTTGGTTAGCCAGCTTTGAGATGTATCCTTGGATGGTGCATCTCTAGATGTTTTAATGCGTTTACCCTAAATGTATGCATCAAACCAATCTTCATCTTCAGACAACTTAGGGATATGTTTGGTGGAAGCATCATCGTCTTCAGATTCTGATTCTTGCACAACATAAGACTCTTCGTTAAGCATCTGGTCTTCTGGGATAGTAGAGAATGTAGGTGTAAACCTGAATCAACCGTGGTCCAAGCCGTAGACGTTTTCTGAGTACCTTGACCACCGGATGAACTGGTTTGATTAGAGGGTTTTGGTGGAGGTGTTGGTGGATTTGTCTTATGAGTTGTGGTTATGCCAGTAGATCCAACGGTACCAGATGTTCCAGCTCCACCAGTTGGAGGAGGAGGAGGTGGTGGAGATTTAGGACCTCTATGCAACGTTTCCATCAGAACAATCCTCCTTTTCTTCTTCGCCTCTCTTTCTCGAATGTCCTCCAGAAACTGCAAATGATTATCATGCTTTATCGATTCTTCGTGAGCCTCGTACAACTTCTTATGGACCTCATCCAGATGCTCGTTAGCGTCATACATTTTATCTGAAAGAACTGCTCTCATATCTGTAATAGGCAAGTCTTTAAATCGTTGAAGCAGTGGAGCTTGCATTGCCCATTCTAGAGCATCTTTAACTTCTGCTTCAATGGCATCTGCTACAGCATTATCGAAGTTAAGGTTCTCCAGCTTGGATACACGATGATCCAGTTGCGTGACGGATTCGGGCAAATGGTGCTTTTCGAGGACTTCAATTATGTTAAGTGCTTCTGTGAGTAGTTGCTCTGAAGACTTAGCTGGAGGTGGTGAAGCAGGTGGAGTGACAGTGTCACTAATAGTGACAACTGGTGGTGGAACTGAAGCAGGTTCTGGTGGTGGAAGTGCGGTTATCTGAGCAAGAGTTAGTGGTGAAGGCGAGATTGATGGAATTGTAGGTGATGAAGTGACCATTGGTGCTGACATCGGAGGAATGGTTGATGTGTCTTGTTGAATGGTGACCGAGAACATAGACTGAACTTCTTCCTTTTCATCGTTTTGCTTGTCAGACTCGATGTTTGAGGGTCTGTCCTTAAGGAATTGGTCACCAAAGGTAAAGTCAGACTCAAGATTCTTTAGTGATGACAGAGATCTGGTGGATATGTTTGATTCTTCCAGGTGGACGGGTTCCTCAGATCTTGGCTCAAGAATCTCCTGTGTACCTTCTAGCAGTTCATTACCCTCAACTTCTGTAACTTGTCTGTCAGTGTCCATTTGTTCAATCTCTATCTCAAGCACTGGAACCTCTTCAGTAGGAGCTGTTTCTGACCTTCTCTGAGTGTCACTAGAAGCAAGGGTTTCCTCCTGTGTGTCAGACACATCCTTTTCCACTCCAGTTTGTTTTTGAACTGAGGATGATTCAATGCTTCTTTTTTCGAGCTCGAATTGGTTTGTAGTTTTAGGAGCCGGAGTGGAGATGGTTAACAACATCTGAGCTGCTTTTATAGCTTCTTCTCTTGCAATTCCTTTGCCTTTACCTTGTGCAACAGGAGTGGTTTGGCGTGGTACTAACACATGTTCTCGTAACACGACCCCTCCCACTGGTTGTCTTTGAGGCATGTTTAGACTATCCAGAATCTGTTGGATTTCTTGTTGTAGTGCAGCCTCATCTTCATTCATCAAACTCATTTGTCACTCAGGAACCTTGGATCCTTCATCTTTTCCCTTTCCGGCGTCTCTCTTTCTCTTTTTCTGCTTTTGTGATGAAGTGTCAGTTGATTGAGGTCTATCAAGTCTCTTCTTGGGAAGGGTAGAGTATGAGGTTTTCGAGGATGATTTAGTGCGAGAAGCAGACTTTGTAGTTTTGGGTTGTAAGGGATCGGGAGTGTCATCAACATTGGATCTGGATGCCCTTTTCCTGTATTTTCTGAAGTAATCAGCCTTCTTAATACTATCGGTGAGAAGAGCATCAGGAATTGGCATACCAAAGATCTCTTTATTAACACCTTTGGCAACATATTTGAAGTTACCAAGTACAAATTCATCACTAGCTTCATGGAGGACTGACTCACTCCTTGGATTAAACTGATGTGTCTGCTGCAAGTACTGAATGATGAGCTTCGAGAACCTTATGCTAGGAATTACAAGTTTGTTTATTGACTTCCTTCCTTTGGCTTGATTCTGAACATTTTGTCTGTCGGTGATGAACGTGTTCATAGACAACAAAAATTCTTCCCAAATACGTTATGTGACATCAATATTCACCCCTTTGATAATTCCCCACAAGATTTGCAGAATAGGAGCCATCACTTTATCGAACCCTGAAGTTTTACCAGTTAAGCACAGGTTGAGAATAGTAGCAATGGCTCTCCATGGTTGATACATATTGGCGGTGATGATATCTGAAGCCTTTGTTACTTTAACATGATAACCCAATTAATCTAGAAAGTCTATTAGTTCTTCAGTAGTAGGTGGAGAGACAAATGTTTTAGCAGGGTCACATGGAGTGATTCCTAGGGCATTCCTGAGAATCTCAGTGGTGATTTCATACTCTTTATCATCAAGCTTACAGGAGTACGTGGCTAAGATCTTGTCCCATGTAACAGTGTTCCAGAATTGTTGTATGTAAATAGAGGGAATCGTGCATCGCTTGGTCAAGGCACCAAAAAAGTTAGTGTTTTTCAGAATATCAATGGCAATCCTGAAGATTGGATTTGGTTGTGTCCTATCCAAGTCCACAAAGCAGTTGCTTTTGGCTATCTCAACCCATTTATCATCTGGAAGGATTTCCTTATCTGTAAATACTGTGGGTGAGGTTCTCGGAAGAGGTTGTGTCTGCCATTGAAATTCTGTAGATTCACACATACAACAACAGTATTCGAGAGCATGTTAGGTTAGACATGGTTATTAGATCAACCTTAATGCAACACCATGACTTAAGCACAAACAGTAGCATATAAGCATTATAGTGAAAGACAGGAGTGATACAAAGACAATAATAGCAGGGAGAAGCAGCACTCATCAATGGTACAAATGTGACAAAATGCTAGGACATGATTAATTGAAGACAAATCTCTTTCATCAATTGAGACATGACAAATTTCTTGACTCAGTTGTTAAGACAAATTGCTTCAATAGTTCTATCGTAACAAATCGCCTTATCAAGGTTTTCTAAAGACAAGTCGCTTTATCAAGGTTTTCTAAAGACAAGTCGCTTTGTAAAGGTTTTCTAAAGACAAATCGCTTTCATTAAGTTATGATAATTCGCTTTACACAATTGTTAAAGACAACTCGCTTCAAGAATTCTAACGTGACAAATCGCTTTGTCAAAAAGGTTATAGCAAATCGCTTTAAATAATTTGTCAAGACAAATTGCTTTGAGAAAACCAGAGACAAGTCTCTTTGAACAGCCGAGGTCAAATCGCCTCCTGATATTTAATGATAAGTCGCTTTTATCAATATGGTCGTAACAAATCGCTTTATTCCATTTGTAAAGACAAATAGCCTTTAAGAAAACCGGAGACAAATTGCTTCAACAAACCAAGGACAAGTCGCTAGCAAGCATCTGATGACAAGTCGCTACCAAGAGCACCTTAATGATTGACAAGTCGCTAACAAGAACAAGTGACGACACATCCAAATGACAGTTAACATACAATCAGATGAAACAACAGGCATAACCAAATCTCTTCTTGAAGCAATAATCGAATATAACAACGACACAAGCACATTAATAATCAAATAACACCAACACATAAAAACATAAAATCCCTTTAAACAAATACGCATAGGGGAGACCATGTAAACACACATATGCACCATCAATTCCAACCCAAGGTACCCCAAATAATACCTATTCTATACCAAGCACCACCATTAATTTAAACCACAAACTAACCTAGATATGGAATTTTTTATGGAAGGTAAAACACTCGGTGGAATCTGTAGATAGAGGTATGTTAGAGAAGGTGTTAGACATGAAAGATTCGAAAAAAAAGCTTAAAAAGAAACCTACCACACTCAAATAGCTATGTTAAATCGCTTCGAAACTGACCAAGTTAGAGAGAGAGAGATAGGTGTTTGTGATTTTGAAATTATAGAAAGTGAGACAAGTCGCTAGGGCTTAAGTACCGTTCTCAAGCATCACTGATTGACACATTCAGTCCTTGTACCTGGCCTAATTGAGACAAATAGCTAGTGATAACGCTACACGCGTCGTTTGGGGTCAAAGGAACTTCCTTTTCTTCGAGCAAGTTTTATAACACCCTAGGCAGTGAACCTAATCGTTGTAGTGTAGTATTAGGGTAAGCCACGGGTATTGATATCGTTCTCTAGGGGAATAGGAATGCTAGTGAGAAGTTACTACGCTAAGGTTGGGGTTGAGGAAGATTATTTATTTTCTTTTTATGTTTTTTTAGGAATTAGAAAGGTACGAATCTCGGGGTTTGGATTTGGGGGTTGGTATTTCTACCGATTACTCTACTTATCTAATTATCTAATCTAAGGTGTATGTAGTCTATGTCTAATTATTGTGTGCTCGTATGATGGTTTAAAGATGTGTTTACTTAGGTTTTATTACTCCTTAATTATCTCCTATTGATGGTTGAATTGTCACGTCCTTATTCTTAATCGCGTTGTGTGTCTAAAGTCGTAGGGTATGCGTTTGTCCCTAACTCTTTGAAACTATCAAAGGGTCTCGTCTACAAAATCTCTAGGAATTATAAACTCTAACTCTAAGGTACTCTTTGGATGGTTTAGCCTACAACTACTCTAGGTGTTATAGTCTAAGGTTCACAAAGATTAATCAAGCATTAACTACACAACGAATGACCTATCGCATTACTAGATCATTAACAATTAAGATAAGAGACAACCAATCAATATTCAATAATTAAGTTTCATATTCCCTAAGCAAACACATAAGTAAATTAGCCGGACATGGAGAACATGCAAGCATACATACAAATAATGGAAGACATAATTGAATTAATGAAGTAAAACACTTATCTTGATGTAAGATAGGGTTTGGAACCCTAAAATACTGTACAAGACAGCCTTGGTTCGGTTTAGGTTTTTACTCCAAAAGACTACACTCTAAAAACTGAAAAATTCGGATTCTATATATAAGATTACAATCGCGACGGCGTCACCTTATGAATTGTGACGCCGTCGGGTCGCCGTCATTAGGGTTTCGTCTTGGCCACGTTAGTCTTGCGACGGCGTCACCTTATGCTTGTGACGCTGTCCCCTTCAGTCTCTGACGCCGTCTTGATCAAATCTAGGCCGTCTGAGTTGCGACGACCTACTCTTTTAAAGCCTGACACCGTCACTTGAAAATAAGCAATTTAGCTAATGTATCGTCACAACATGTGTTCCGACGGCGTCGCAGATAACACCTGACGCTGTCCCCTTGTGTTTCAGCAGCTTGAGTGTCTCGATTCTTGACTTTGGCCATTTTCTTCGTATATCCGCGCCTTTTCGTTCAAATAAGTGCCATTCCAGCAATTTGCTTTCAAAAGACCTAAAAAGTGAAAAGGAACGATATTAAGTAATAACATATACAAAAGTGATCAAATAAGGGCTTAAACGACCCCTCAAAAAGGTACATTTTAAAACCTTATCAAATATCCCTACACTTGGTATTTGCTTGTCCTCAAGCAAATGTGCTTTTAGCCAATTAATTTATAAGTTATGGGTCATGAAGCATTGGTTTAAAACAATCCACAACACATATAAGCCCCGCAAAAGTCATAACAAGCACGAAAATTACATACTAGCACCTCACATGGGGTGTTTGGATACTCACATCTCTCGGGTGTATATGAAATATAACAAGTTGGAAATGGAAGATAAACACTCATTAACCGGTCCTAGTACATAGATTACCATAGGCTTGAGAATAGATCAAACCTCCATCGCTTTGGCGTAAGCACCTAGGAAAGACTATCAAAGAGGTCTTTTAAAGGGTTGTAATGTTAGGCTTACGGTAGGGAAACAAAGGGTTTGGTGGGATAGGCTATTTAGTGGTGGCAAGTCAAAAATCTTTATGTTACAAGCATACGAAGAATGGCGTTGCTAAGCCAAGACTCGACACTCTAAACTCTAAATAACTGAAACAAACAAACATAAATTTAAAGATAGATGTAGGATGGTAGCCCGTATGTTTTTTTTTTACACTCTATTTTTTTTTCTTTTTCTCTTTTTCTACTTTTTTTTCCATACACTTTTACTCTACCATCCTCTACGGTAACATCAAAATGATAGGGATATATAGGCACATCCCTACACTTGAGTTTTTATTACTCTAACACTAATTTGACCCGAATTGAAAAGATCAAAACACTTGGAGTACATTATTACGCAAATAAAGGGAATTTGAATTTAACGTTCCCTTCCTGTCATTTCATAAACTTTAACTTTTCCCATGAGTCCCAATCGTCCCAAAACTGTATACAAATGATATGACTCGACTTAGCAACTCATGCAAGCAACTAGATAATTGAACTAAGGGTTTGAGGTGATAACAATAATGCACTAAAAGTGAGTGCATACAAGGTAGGCTAAGGCGATTTGGGTGTACATTTGGGGGTGGGGTGTAAACAATGCTCTTCATTGATATTCCAGAAAAACCGAAACATCACGAGAACCGCGAAAAGGATAGGCTCTGAGGGGTTAACTAGGGGTATCGTGTACTAAATATGAGTACAACGCAAAGGTGTGGGGGAATTAATCAAGCGATGTGGAAGAAGTAATTATATTACGGGTATCAAACAAGGGTTATCCTAATACCTCTTATCATTTAGTTATTCCTAACTACACAAGTGTAGTCTTACTAGCGATCTCGGGATGCATCACAAAACAAGTTCTAGAATCTAATATACTACCGGTTCACACACTAAGCATTAAAGATGAATGCTTTAATTCCTACTAATCTAAGGGCGATCCTCACATTTTGGGTGGAATTTAGGTGGTAAAGGGTTTTTGTGCTAGTCATATAACTTCCTATCCGTGAGACGCTTTTGTTAAGACTAATGGCCCACTCCTATATGTCATGAAAAATTTTAAATTTGGTGCCAAAATTACCCTAACCGACATTTTCTCATGGTTTATTACACAAATACAATTGAACAAAGCAAATAGTTAAGGATAAGCATAGTTTCAAAGTTCCCGTTTTATTTTCCCTCCCTACACTTAAACCGAACATTGTCCCCAATGTTTCCCAAAAGTATCAAAGTTATGATAATGGAAGGTAATTAAAAATGAAAGAAACTAGTACTCCCCTGATTAGCTCGGTAGGATCCGTGTAAAGTGGTGGTTAAATCCTTTCCAAGAAGAATGTATGCGTGAAAAGCTCCTTCCAATCTTATGTATCTTCTTCTTAATAAATTAAACCTGCACACTTGAAGAAAACAAACGAAATCTTCGCGTAAAATCGGCGGTAATAATATATATAAGACTCTACCAAACTAGGATATAATGCTTGTGGAGTGGATGTTTACAGAATTTTTGGAAATTTAAGACCTGGGAAATACCAAAAATTTATAAGTAGCTCAGAAAACGAGAAAAAAAAAATAATCTGTTGTTTTTACTCCTTCCTCGACGCGTCAGTTGCGATCCCGACGCCGTCAGTTATCCTCGACAAAAACTGGTTCTGCATTTTCTGGAAAAAATTCTAGAAAATTTACATCTTTAGAATCTGGAAAAATTTCCTTCAAAACATCCATTATGACTCGATACAAGCATTTGACTCGAACAAACACACATATATATCTTTTAATTAATTGAAATTCTCATGTTTACGTTTCTTTTGAAAACGTGTGTAATCCTCCCTACACTTATCCTTTATGAAAAATACCTTTATATGCAATTAAGACGAGGTTAAAAACAAAATAAAGCATTCTTACAAATTTAAACATGAGAATAAGCAATCAATAAAAGATATATGACACTAACAAGCAAACAATTAAGTATGGGTTGCCTCCCACGAAGCGCTTTTCTTTATTTATGAGTCTTGTAGCTAGACTCGTAGTCGTGCTCCTACGTACCGATATAAGTAAGCCTATCCTTAACAATGTCATAAGGATCAAACTTATCATTTAAGTTCCTAGTGGTACGTTCGGTTCAATATGACTTTTCAAACTTCTCTCCATCGGGATCATAGATCGTTATCCTAATGTGCCACTCTCCATTACCATCACTAGGCGGTCTATCCCAATCCCACTTATGTTTAGGCTTCTCAATTTTCCACTTATTCATGACAAGGTTGACGGGCAAACTTCCTAGGAACTCGGTCATCTTCCTAAATACTAAGGCGTCCTCGAACGGGTTCACTTCCATGTCCCTAGCCGTTTCTTTTTCATGGAAAGTTGCTTTACTAGCAAAGGCTTCATCTAAGTAGAAAGGTCGTTGGGGACCTATGAGGTTCTTATCTATCCAAGGTCCATATCTAGAAGGCGTTCTATCCAACCTAATCTCATGTGGGATTTCCTCTTCTTTGTAGTAAGTATGCTTTTGACATCGTAAATTGACCTAGCACTCCCCTCTCCTACCCCTATCTTGGACATCTTACAATCGATGATGGCACTAGCGGTAGCTAAGAATCCTCTTCCTACTAGTAATGGGCATGTCAGGTCCTTATTCATGTCTAGCACATGGAAGTCGGCCAAAAGAGTCAACTCTCCTACGTGTACTACCATGTCTTTTATCATCCCTACCGGATATGCAACACTACCGTCCACTAGACCTAAGATGGTTTCCGTTGGTTCTATCTTACCTAAGTTAAGGCTTCTACGGAGGGACAACGGAACAAGATTGATGCATGATCCTAAGTCGGCTAGAGCATCTAGAGGTTTGGAAGTTCCAAGGCTACTAGGAAGAGTAAATAGCCCGGAATCGTCTAACTTCTTAGGTAGATTATTTCGCACAAAGGCGGACCCATGTTTTCCATGTTTAAGTTCTAACTCATATTTTTCTTTTAAAGCATTATAATAAGGTGCATGAGCTAAGACTTCAAGAACCGGTTTTTCTTGATGGAGTTCCTTGTACTCCTCCTCTAGATTAGGTTTGGGTTCTTGGTTGACGGGTTTCTCAAGAGTAGGTTCTACCAATGGTGCAGGGCCTTGGTACCTCATTTTGGATTGCTTGGAACCCTTGTTGATAGCATTTACCGAGTGAACCGTTGGGTGTGAGGGACATGGATGTGTACTCTCCCATGGTGAACAAGAACATGAAGTCGACGAAATCGAATTCACTTTTGGGTTCTTTATAGTATCACTTGGGAGTGCTCCAATTTCCCGTTCATTAAAGACTTTTAAGAGGGCATCAAGCTTGTTTGTCATCTCGCCTTGTCTTTGCTTAAAATCGGCTTCAAGCTTAGTCAATCGAGTCTCTTGAGATGACATGAATCTAGATGCAATTGCCTCAAGATTAGTGGGGTTCCCGGTGTTTAGAGAATTGAACCTATTGTGAGCTTTGGGGTGTTCTTGAGTTTTGGTTCCACTTAAGGTTAGGGTGATTTCTCCATGAGGGGTTGTAAGAGTTTCCTAAGTTGTTTGGTTCGGGCTTGAAAGTGTACCACTTCTCTCCCGCTCCGTCGGTATGCGTGGAGGCATAGTCCGCAAAATCTTGTTCGGGGAGTCTTGTGCAATCACGAGTGTCACTAAGTTTTCCACCGGCCGCTTGGTCAATGGATCGCTTGGTGGGGAAGTTGACATGATCATAGAAAAGTTAGACTTGGAGCCAAAGATCAATGCCGTGATGAGGGACTTTATGAAGTAAGTCCTTGAATCGAGTCCATGCTTCGTAGAGATTCACCTTGACGTTGTTGGAACATCAAGATGTCATTCCTAAGCTTAGTGGTTCTCCCCGGTGGGAAAACTTGGGCAAGGAAGCGAGAGGTGAGTATTGATTAGTGTATTTGATTGTCTGTCTCATTCCATAAACATGCTACAATATATAGAGTACAAGAGATGATTCTAGGTTAGATACATATGGGCTAGGCCTAAATACAAGAGGAGGACTATCGGGCCTATGTACACTATGTCGACTAATACTCCCCCGCAGTTGGAGCGGGAGGAAGTCGGACGCTCAAACTGGATCGAAACTCTTCAAATAAGGCTGAAGGAAGTCCCTTGGTGAAGATATCTGCATACTGATAGCGGGAGGGTACATGGAGAACGCGAACTCGACCAGCAGTGACCATGTCACGGACAAAATGTATGTCAATCTCAATATGTTTGGTCCGTTGATGTTGAACAGGGTTGGCAGACAGATAGATTGCACTAACATTATCACAGTAGACAAGAGTGGTCAGAGAGAGAGGAGAATGCAACTCGCGAAGAAGGTTACGAAGCCATGCGGTCTCAGCTACAACATTAGCAACACCTCGGTACTCGGCTTCGGCACTGGAACGGGAAATGGTGTGTTGTCGCTTGGAAGACCAAGAAAGTAGATTATCGCCCAAAAAGACACAGTATCCTGAAGTAGACCGTCGTGAGGATGGGCAACCCGCCCAATCTGCATCTGTATATCCAACAAGAGAGGTGGTAGAGGATGAATATAGATGAAGTCCAAGATCCAAAGTCCCCTGAACGTATCGTAAAATACGTTTAAGGGCAGCTAAATGTGGCTCGCGAGGGTCATGCATGTAAAGACATATCTGTTGGATAGCATAGGAGAGATCCGGTCTCGTAAATGTGAGATACTGAAGACCACCTGCAAGACTGCGATATAAAGTAGGATCCTGAACTGGAATACCTTCGGGACCCAGTTTGGATTCTGTATCAACTGGTGTTCGAGAAGGGTTACAGTTGGTCATGTGAGCACGCTCAAGAAGCTCAGTGGCATACTTCCGTTGAGATAGAAAAAGACCTGTAGAATGCCGAGTAGCAGAAATACCAAGAAAATAATTAAGTGGCCCAAGATCAGTCATGTCAAACTCACTGTGCATGGAAGCAATGATCTGCTGTAGGAGGGCAGTAGAAGAGGCTGTAAGAACAATGTCATCCCAACTTGAGATGGAGCCGGCGGGAAGTCGCTCAAGCCAATTACTAGCTTGGTCCCGTAAAGAGAATTGGAAGAGATGCAGACGCGTGGTCTCCCGAGTAGTAGCATCAAGGTCGATGGAATGGACAATTTTACGTAAATCCTTAAGATGCTGATTAGGATCTTCGAACGAAGTCCATGGAATGCACATCCGTTTTGCACCAACCGGATGGTGTCGGATCGCAGGCCGTAGTTTGGGCTTGGTCGGGAAGCTCAATGGTGTTCCTATAGCCTAGGTGGCTTGGTCTCGAGTATTCACCAAGAGTACGGGCTCTTGGCGGTCATTTGGTGGTAGGTTGATGAATGGTGGTTGGTTATCACCTTCCATGATGAAAAGTGACGGGATTACGAACAAAGGTCACGAAGAAGGGGGATAGACTACGAGGAAGCTAAAAAATGAGAAAAAAATTACTTGATAGGAATCAAGCAAAGAAACCTAAACGAGGTGGACTACTAACTAGCTATTCTATTCCTAGGCAGCGGCGCCAAAAACTTGATAACGCTACACGCGTCGTTCGGGGTCAAAGGAACCTCTTTTTCTTCGAGCAAGTTTTATAACACCCTAGGCAGTCAACCTAATCGTTGTAGTGTAGTATTAGGGTAAGCCACGGGTATTGATATCTTTCTCTAGGGGAATAGGAATGCTAGTGAGAAGTTACTACGCTAAGGTTGGGGTTGAGGAAGATTATTTATTTTCTTTTTATGTTTTTTTAGGAATTAGAAAGGTACGAATCTCGGGGTTTGGATTTGGGGGTTGGTATTTCTACCGATTACTCTACTTATCTAATTATCTAATCTAAGGTGTATGTAGTCTATGTCTAATTATTGTGTGCTCATATGATGGTTTAAAGATGTGTTTACTTAGGTTTTATTACTCCTTAATTATCTTCTATTGATGGTTGAATTGTCACGTCCTTATTCTTAATCGCGTTGTGTGTCTAAAGTCGTAGGGTATGCGTTTGTCCCTAACTCTTTGAAACTACCAAAGGGTATCGTCTACAAAATCTCTAGGAATTATAAACTCTAACTCTAAGGTACTCTTTGGATGGTTTAGCCTACAACTACTCTAGGTGTTATAGTCTAAGGTTCACAAAGATTAATCAAGCATTAACTACACAACGAATGACCTATCGCATTACTAGATCATTAACAATTAAGATAAGAGACAACCAATCAATATTCAATAATTAAGTTTCATATTCCCTAAGCAAACACATAAGTAAATTAGCCGGACATAGAGAACATGCAAGCATACACACAAATAATTGAAGACATAATTGAATTAATGAAGTAAAACACTTATCTTGATGTAAGATAGGGTTTGGAACCCTAAAATACTGTACAAGACAGCCTTGGTTTGGTTTAGGTTTTTACTCCAAAAGACTACACTCTAAAAACTGAAAAATTCGGATTCTATATATAAGATTACAATCGCGACGACGTCACCTTATGAATTGTGACGCCGTCGGGTCGCCGTCATTAGGGTTTCGTCTTGGCTACGTTAGTCTTACGACGGCGTCACCTTATGCTTGTGACGCTGTCCCTTCAGCCTATGACTGCCTAGATCAAATCTAGGCCGTCCGAAAGTTGCGACGACCTACTCTTTTAAAGCCTGACACCGTCACTTGAAAATAAGCAATTTGGCTACGTGATCGTCACAACATGTGTTCCGACGACATCGCAGATAACACCTGACGCCGTCCCCTTGTGTTTCAGCAGCTTGAGTGTCTCGATTCTTGACTTTGGCCATTTTCTTTGTATATCCGCGCTTTTTCGTCCAAATAAGTGCCATTCCAGCAATTTGCTTTCAAGAGACCTAAAAAGTGAAAAGGAGCGATATTAAGTAATAACGGATACAAAAGTGATCAAATAAGGGCTTAAACGACCCCTCAAAAAGGTACATTTTAAAACCTTATCAGCTAGCTACAGGTTATAATACGTGAGACAAGTCGCTACAACCTTATTGAGACAAGTCGCTACAGTTTAAGTATCATTCTCAAATTTCAATAAATGACACATTTGGTCCTTGTATTATGACTAATTGAGACAAGTCGCTACCTATCTTAGTATCACACATAAGTTTGTACTATTGACACTTTCAGTCCTTGTACTTAACAACTTGCATGCAGATACAGTGGATAAGTGGAATTCATATAAAGAATATGACAAGTATCATACAAGACATAACATGGACAAACCACCTAGCACAAAGCACATAAAGAAAGATGATTTAGCACAGAGTTAGTCATTCCAAGTAAAGTAACATGCAACAAAAATCCAGAGAGCACATGTCATACTTATAACAGTCATGCAGAGACAAGTTGAACAATTCTCCCCCTCAATCAATGTCACGAATTAAGAGTGAGTGGACATTGATTGAAATACAACCCCCCTTTAAAGTAGAGTATAGCTTCTGTTCGAAATTCATCTAAGGACCCGTGTCATTATTGAATGACATTTCTAGGACCGTAGATGTTATCGATACCAGAAGCTATATGAAAGATACATCTTTTATTAAATTTTGTATAAAATTTAATTTTTGTGTAAAAAAAATATATATGAAATATTTTTTTTAAAGCAATCAGTAAGTTACGAGTTCTGAGTAGAGACGATCAGAAGTCACAGTACATGCAAATCAACATTGACAAACAACACTTCCTTGATAAGTTTCCTTCAAATCAATAGGGAACCAGGTCATGATGTTCATGATAGAATTGAACATTGTACCTGAAAAAGACTTAGGAAAATTTGCACTAATAGCACATGTAGTATTGTAAATAGATGGGTTAGAAACAGTAGTATCCTCATCTTTGGATATTTTACATTCAGGCCTAGGAGTATCATTGATGCGAATCCCTTTAAGTCCAACATTCTTGAAGATTTTCCCTGTGGGCATCCACTTAAGACAAGATCTAGGTGAGTAAGTCCGTTTGGATCCTGTGAACTTAAATAATCTACACGTAGGAATCCACTTAAAACAACAGCTAGCAGAGTTAGATCCTTTAGTTTCAGAAGAAGATGTAACCATTTCCCTGTTCTGAACATTGGTCCTTTTGCAATTACTTTGTTCCTTAGGGGAGTGTTCAGCCATTTGATGCTTCTTATGTGGACTATATGATCTCCTTATATTCCTGATCTTAGAGCTTCGAACATTAAGCCGAGGATTGTTATTCATCATATCGGAATGAATTAGTGAAGTGACTGGTTTTGACAAAACTATATTCTTATCAACTTGGGAGGCAAGCTTAGATTTTGATGGTTTAAATCTTTCTGTTTTAAACGCATTGGGCTGCCTAAATATATATCGTTCTGTATTATTACGTACATTTGGCTTACCCAAGGTTGATAGTTTTGCAAACTTAGTGTTCACTCTATTTCCAATAGTTTTCCTAAGCTCATTTTTTAAGGCAACAATGGTGAAGCTCTTATCCTGGATTTGGGCTCTGAGGGCATCTATGTCCACCAACAAGGAGTTAGTTTGATCTAACAGCTTGGTATTAGTCTCTAATAAGTTCTTCCTCAAGGACTCATTTTCTCTTAATAGCTTGGTCACACATAAAGCCAATTCATCATTCCTAGATTTAATCGCATCACTAACCTCACAGTTAAGATTGTTCATCCCTATATTACTTTTCTTATGTAGATCTGAGAGTTGTATTTACAGATTACATATGGTTGAGTCTTTGTCTTGAAGCTGTGTTTTTAACTGGTTAATTTCAAAAAATTCTCGAAATTCTGAAAATTCCGGATTTATGCAAGGTTTTGTAGCAAGAAAACTTTCTTCTTTTCGTTATAGTGCAATTTCTAAGGAAATACAATGTTTTTCAAGAATTGAGTATTTGTTTGAAAGTTCATCAAAAACCATTTTTTCAACCATTTCATTAGTTTTAAAAATTCTAGACTCAGTCTCAACCAAGGAACATTCATCAGAATCATGTTCAGCCTTAAGATCAATTTGTTTAGGTACATTAGTAGATGCATTATGTTGAACAATTAGGGATACCTCATCAAATGACCCATGTTCAAGTGTCGATCTGATATGTGCATCCACATCATGTGTGATAGGAGTTACTGAGCAGCTGGTTTCATCATTCTTTGTTGCATCTGATATTCTACATTCAGCAACACCCGACCTTTCAACTGTATTACCCGACTCATCACAACTTTCCCTTAATTGCATATGACACTCATTCATGTTATCATCCTCTTGAGCAGCTTCCTTAATGTACTCTTCCACATTATCCATAAGTTGGATAAATGTATTGATGAACTCATGAATTTCCATTCCAAAGATGTTTCTTGAAAGAAATTCCAGTCAAGTGTTTATCAAAGTCTGCGGAATATTCCCCATTGATGAACGGCTAAAATTGGTTGTGGATTACCTGAAGTGCAGCATTGGAATCATCCTGAAATACCTTCCTTTTGGTAAGTTGAAGCTTCAGTTGTTCTAAGTTCAGCAGCAAGGTTCTCGTCAATGTAGGTAAGTCCTGGCGGAAGAGAGCACTACATGTTCGATCCACAGTTGTGGATAACAGCTGTATGAGGTGCCAATGAAGTAGCTGATAGGGATCAATGTTGCATTCCATTTGCTTTGCATTATGTATCATTAACAAGTGTGGTTCTTTGTTATTTGACTCAGAGTGTAAAGTGTTTTGATCATCATTTGCCGAATCAATCATGGTTAAACTTTCTGAGTAGCAAACACTTTCTTTGTTCTGTGCGGTATCATAGAGTTTGAGCACATTGGAGATTATAGGGTCAGTGGTGTAAGACATTGTGTTGATAGCAGATGACACGTTTTAATTTTTAACAAGTAGATGGATATTAGACACAAGTCGCTTGCACTAATTCACCAAGTCGCTACAGACCTTGAAGACAAGTCGCTTCTCACACAAGTCCCTAGGTATACAAGTTGCTAAAGGGACATCGCTTGTGTGACACAAATCGCTATGAATACAAATCACTAGTGACAAGTCGCTAGACACACAAGTTGCTAGAGTAACAACTCGCTAGAAGGACAAGTCGCTAGTGCAAATTGCTAGACAAAAATGTACGTCCACTACTTTGTCCTTTTTGTCGTTTTGTCTCAAAAGACAAATCGCTTTGTGCTCAAGTTGCTTCACAAAACACAGACAAGTCGCTTAAATATAAGGACAAGTCGCTACAAAGAAATCAAGTACGAGACACAAGTCGCTAGGATGAAATATTCAAAAACACCACTTTCCAATCCAAAAACAACCCAACCACGCTGATTCAAGCCTTCCAAATCAAAACCTAAGCACTTATAATGATTCTAAACACAAAAGTACAATCAAAATCCAAACTTTAACACTAGAAATGGTCCAAATGATGCAAATACCACTAAACTTTTTCAAACCCAAAAACCATATAAAACCATTAGAAATCCAAGAACATGTAAGAGAGATGATCAAACCATGGCTCTTGATACCATTTGTAACATATTGAATTTCATAAACACATCAAACCATGAAAAATATGGGGCGTATGAATATATGGTTTTAGAGAGAGAAAGTGGAGAGTTCAAGAGAGATAAAACAAATGGAAGGTTAGATTACTCAATGAACATCCAACCCTCTCCCTTGTGGGGAGAGGGCTATTTATACAAATGACTACGCCCTCCTTCGGGCTGTGGATCACGCATACAGTGGGTAAAGACCCGTCCTTCTTCCACGGTGTTACTTACACTACTTCTAATCTAACTAATCAACTAATACGTCTACGAGCTATAATATGCTAAACATATGTTGGGGTGACCGACACTTCATCATGGATTTTATAAATCCTAACAACCATTATCAGACTTTACAAGCTTAATCATTTTTTTAAATTGTGTCAAAACCGGATTATAAAAACTCACAAACATTCCAAAAACTTCATCTTTATTTTTAAGCATATACACTCATATAGACCCACTGAAATCATCCAAAATGGTCAAAAAATATCTAAAACCCTCCCTGCTAACCTGTTAGGATTTAGAAAATCCATGTAGAAGAGTCGGTCACCCCAACTCTAGTCTAGCATATGTTAGCTCGTAGACATTACGTTATTTACTAGTTATTTTAGTTAGTTATTTAGTTAGTTATTTAGTTTAGTGCAACATCGTGGAGGACGGACGGGTCTTTACCCACTGTATGCCTGATCCACAGTCTGAAGGAGGATGTTTAATATGTAACTATAAATACCCTCTACCTCCCAAGGTAGAGGGTTGGACCTTTCACTCAATCTAACCTTTCTTTCCTTTGTTTACCTTCTCTCTCTAGAAAGGATGCCATTTTCTACTTTCTCTCTCTAAACTCTTGCATAATTCGACCTTATATGTGATTGTTTGTGTGATTGTGAAAACCAATATGTTACAAATGGTATCAAGAGCCATGGTTTGATCACTCATCTTTCATGTTCTTGGAATTTTAGTGGTTTTCATAAGGTTTTTGGGTTTGAATTAGTTTAGAGTAGTTTGCATCATTTGGATCATTTCTTGTGTTAAAGTTTAAATTTTGATAGTACTTTTGTGTTTAGAATCATTATATGTGTTTAGGTTTTGGTTTGGAAGGCTTAAATCATCGTGGTTGGGCTATTTTTGGATTGAAAAGTGGTATTTTTTTAAAGTTTCAATGATGCGATTTGTCTCTTGGATGTTTGTTCTTTGATGCGATTTGACAGCCTATTAAGCGGTTTATCTTGTTTAGTATGTGATTTGTCTCATTTCTTTGAAGCGATTTGTCAAAGAAGCGATTTGTCTATTGAGACAAAACGACAAGAAATGACAAAGTAGTAGAAGTAGTGGGTGTACTTGTGTACTATGCGATTTGTCTACTTATGCGGCTTGTGTGTTATGCGTTTTGACTATTATGCATTTTGTCAACTTAAGCGATTTGTCTCTTAAGCGATTTGATACTTAAGCGTTTTGACACTTAAGCGATTTGTCACCAGTGCGATTTGTCATCTGTGCGATTTGTCAAGAGTGCGATTTGTCTTTTGAGCATGCGATTTGTATTTGACTGAAGCGCTTTATCAAGGACTGGGGGTATATATAAAGAATTAGGGAATATCACAAACCATAACACCAAATTTATCTTCACTTCCTTATCATCTTCTAGTTCCCTTACTACATCCTACTTCTCACAGACTTGTAAAATCCCGTGTATACTACAACATCATGTCTTACACTACTGACCCAGTAATTTCAAATGTGCTCAAGTTATATGATGCTGTGGACAACAAAGAAAGTATTAGTTACTCTAAAAGGATAACCATGATTGATTCAACTAATGATGATTTGAGATCTTCATGCTCTGAGTCTAATGAGAAAGAATTGCACATGTTCTGGATACAGAATGCCATGCAAAAGGAAAGCAAAGATTGAACCTTATCAACAACTTCACTCTCACCTCATGTTACTTCTACCCATAACAATGGAACAAACATGTATTGCCCTCTTTCGTCAGGACTTATCCACATTAACAGGAACTTTGCTGTTAAACTTAGAGCAATTGGAGCTACAACTTGACAAAGAGAAGGTTCAAAATGATAGTTCCAGTGCTGCACTTCAAGTGATCTACAAACAACTTTAGTCATTCATTAGGAGGAAATTCTCATCAGATTATGATCACCACATGACTGAAATGTCCTTCAAAAGACACACTGGAATGGAAATTAACTCATTCATTGAGACATTTATCCAACTCACGGATAATGTGGAAAAGTACATTAAGGAAGCTGCACAAAAAGATGAAAACGTGAATGAGTGTTAGGTGCAATTGAGAGATAGTTGTGATGAGTCGGGTAATGTATCAGTTGAAAGGTTGGGTGTTGCTGAATTCAGAATATCATAGACAACAAAGAATGATATAACCAGCTGCTCAGTAACTCCTGTGACACAAGAAGTGGATGCCTGTGATCGAAAGGTGAATGAATGTCGGGTACAATCAATAAATTGTAGTGTTGAGACCAGTAAGGCATCGGATGATGGATCAGTTGACACTGAATACAGAGGCTCAGAGACAGATAAGCTTGAAACAGCCAGTAGTTCAGTGACTCTTGTTATACATGATGTGAATGCATATATCAGACCGACAAATGAACAGGTGTCATGTGATGAGGTACCCTTAACTGATCAACATAATGCATCTGCTAATGTACTTAAACAAACTGATCTTAATACTGAACATGGTTCTGATAAATGTTCCTTGGTTGAGGCTGAGTCTAATAAATTCAAAACAAATGATATGATTGATAAAAAGGTTTTTGATGAACTTTCAAACAAATGCTCAAAATTTGAAAAACATTGCATTTCTCTTGAAATTGCAATACAAAGAAAGGAGGAAAGTTTTCAAACTAAGAAACCATGTAAAAATCCGGAATTTCCTAAATTTCGTGAATTTTTTGAAATGAACGATTTAAAAGCTCAGCTTCAAGCCAAAAACTCGACTATCAACAATTTGAAGAAACAGATTTCTGGTATGCATGTGAAAAGTAATTCAGTCAAGACTGCACAAGACATTGATACTATTATAACAAGAAATAATGAACTGTCAATTTTTGTGGCTAAATTACTAAAAGAAAATGAGACTTTGAGAAAGCATCACATAGAACTAAGTGACTCTGTCAAAGAAGCTAGAACTAAGTCAATGGAACAAACAAACTCTTTGATAGCAAAAATTAATGATCTCAAAGCTCAACTTTAGGAAAAGAGTTTCGCTATTGTTGCCTTAAAGAATGAGTTTAGAAAAACCGTAGGGAAAAGTGTGAACACTAAGTTTTCAAAACCATCAACCTTGGGGATGCCAGTTTCTCATCCCACTAGAGACTGGTCCGTTATTAGGCAGCCTACTGCATTTATATCTGAAAGAACAAAATCTTTAAAGATAAGGCTTGCCTCCCAAGTTGATGCGATTTCACCTGAGTTACCTAAGAATAATTCTTCTAGCTCCGTTAACCCTCAACAAGTGGCTACTTCTACTCCCAAAGACCTCTAGGAATAGTTCAAAAACAGTGTCAAAACCAAGCATTAAAACCCAGAATTCATATGATATGAATGACTTGTGGAAGAACTATTATATAGAAGAAGCTAGGAAAAAGGCACAGATTCGAAAAGACGGAATTTTATTTGCAAGACTTAGGGTGATGCATTCCACGAGATTTCAAGGCACTGCTAGTAGTAGTAAACCATTACCTAGGAACACTCAAAAGACTAGGGGTTGGCTTGCATCTAAGAGTAGTTATATGAAGAAGAATGCTAAGCATGTAGAAAATGAAGCTAGAAATTATGAGTCTTTTCCGAATAAGAAACATTTTCCTAATTCACATGCTAAGGTACAATCCACTAAGGCTACTAACATGGTTAAGGTTCAACATGTTATGAAGCAAAACAAACCTAAAACTTCGCATAGATGGATCCCAATTGCTAAATCTTTGAAGTCTAGGAATAACTATAAGTCTTCCACTGTGCATAAGAATATCAACAATCCTAGACCTTGCCATAAGTGGATACCGTCTGGTAGAATGTTTAAGGATGTTGGACTTAGGTGGATACCTACCGGAAAGCTGTTTACCGATGGCAAAATCAAGGTTGACCGTGAAACCCCAAAGGGTTTGGATACTAATGTCACTAACCAATATATATGCAATCAAGCTTGTAATGTTAGTGCAGGTAGTCCTTACTCAGTTGCAGATACTTCGATCCTTCAATACATGGACTAGCTTAAAGTATGGATAACAAAAGGATTGATATCTCATAACTCACGGGTTCAAGTAACTAAACCTTGATATTCAATCGGCAATGACGTCTGTTCACATCAGTTCAGGCCTCGTACTTCATCATTATGGCTTCTGCAGATAACACTTCAGGCTCCGTTCCTCAAAGAAAAGAAAGGCGTACAATTCAGTGTGTTTAATCTCCAGTTTAAAATAAATTCTCTCAAGAATGACCATTGTCATCTACATTCTCCATTAACGAGCCTCATGTATTTCCCATGCTCATTCAGTCATCAAGTGGATCTACGTTCATTGGTTTATATTCTTATTCACTTGCTCAATTAAAAATGGCAAACTTCATTTGCAATTTTTGAGGGGGAGAAAAGAGTGAATATACTACATGTTGATGGATGCATGAGTTATGGTCATACAACTCTCCAACGCCTAACGTCTTCACTCACTAAGGATAACTGAGATTTACTATTTGGGATTTATTGTTTTTTAAGATATGTTTGATGAGTACTTCCAACCTCCAACGAATGTTGATCATCCAGTTTCTAAAGCTCATGCTTCGGTTCCTACTAACTCAACTGGTTCACCATCTAAGAAGTACTTCTCGGAATTCTCAAGAAACCTTATCTCCAGTTATTTCACAAGGCGTTGATAATGACTATCATGATATTGTAGTTGCACTATTGAATAATGATCCGCTCTTTGGTATTCCTGTGCCAAATCTTCACGGATTATTGTTCCTGTCATTATGCACGCTATAAATCAACCACATGAACATTAAGGAAAATGACTACCTCATCCGCTCGAAGACATTATTGGTTAATCTTCCATACGAGTCTCTACATGTATACCTTTAGGAAGAATGCATTGATGTTGAGGAATCATTTGTTCCGGTTCATTAAGTGGGTCAATGTACATCCGATTGTATGTTTATTAACGTGTTGGACATTTGACTCAAGTTGATTACTTCGGAGTTAATCATTTATCAATTATTTGAGATTGAAGTTAACTTTCACAATGGCGTGTTCTTATTTGATAACTTGCTCGGGCTTAAGAATTTGAGTTGAATACTTGGTTTATCTAGTTACCAGCAGTCGGGGTGGATGGTTAAAGACCGACGATGTGGATAATCTCAAGAGGTGTTTGTAAAACCTGAAAATCTAAAACATGAATAAAGACTAAAATACCCTTGGAATCAAAATTTATAAAATACGTGAAAGACATTTATATTCATTTAACGAAATTAAAACTTAACTTATCAATAATTAAAACTTAACTAATATGTGTACGTGATCGACGTTTGTACGACGAAGATTTAAACGTTTCGCTAAAGTGTTGGGCCGATTAGTTGGGCCTTGTCATTCGTTATTTGGTGAACCATGTTGGGCCGCGTTTGTTTTGTTCGTGTGGATCAAGAGCCAAAGGCCACTTGGGCCGTGGGTTTGATTTGTTTCGGTTGGACCCAAGCCGAAGCCATACCCCCCTCAAAGCCCTAAACCAAAAATGTTACCACCTATAAATATAACTCATTAACTCTAATTTGGAACCCTAGTTTTGGTTGCCTCTTCTTTTCTTTTGTTCCATTCGGCCGAGTAACAAACACCCTTGGTGTCGCGAGTTCTTGTTCAACGAGCTAAGGTATAACGTGTTTCCTCGTCTTATTTTGATAACACCTAACGTATAATATGTTGTAACTTGTTTGTTTAGTCGAATTGTGTTTTTCTTTTGTGGCCGAACCGTATGAAACCAACAAGAATAAACCATAATGACTTGAACCTTATAATTATTAAAGAGCATGTTATTTGATACGTATTATTTGAATTGTATCATAGTTAGGTCGAGCCATATAAACCGAACCACATATATATATATATATAACCGAACCATGTGAGAGTTTTGAATGTGTATTAAACGAGTAAGGGATCATGTAAACCTAAACCCTAGATTGAGATGTGAACCGAACCATGCATGCCGAACCCTAATTGGTTTGTGAACCGTGTCTCATATGCGTGCGTTTTATAAGTCAAGTGAGTTTGTGGATATGTAAACGTAGTACGTGGTCGTATCTAGTCTAAACTATTGTGCATGTGTGTGTAGATGTGTAATTAATCCGAGTAATAAGTAACTTGTGTGTCACATAAAATCATAAACGTGCATGGGAATAAAAGTTGAAGTATAACATGTATATAAGTAACGTATGGTTAAGACATGAAGGTGTTAGGTTAAGTAGCGAGTCATTAAAAGACGTAACATGAAAAGTAAATGCATTTTAATGTGATATTAAAAGAAGGAGAAAACCCTAGAACATAATGAGAGTCGATTAGGGTTTGAAGCTAAAAGTGTTAATTCGTTATTTCATGTGTGAGTTATGACTTTTAAACTATTTTCACATTTAACCCTAAAACTTTAATAAATGACATAATGAACCCTAATCTACGATATTAATTATAAAACACTTAAGTCTTATTTAATCATAAAACCCTAAAGTATGAAGATCACTGAATACAATAAGTATAAACACCAAATGTTAAAAGATCATTTCGACGATTATGGAATCATAAATAACATGGACGATCGTTAATGTGTATAGGTTCGAGAAGAAGGAGTAATCCTTTGCTTTCCGTATTTCGCTTTTGATCATTTGCTTTGGAATAAGGTACAGATATTCTGACCTTTTCAATAAAGGTTCCTTTTAACGTTTTCTTTCGTTAGCTTTTCTATTAGGGTTTCCTAAGCCTTTGCTATGAACCCCATTCCATTTTGTTTGAGCTGTTGCTTATCCGAACTCGATTTTGAATTATGAAACATCTGATTTTGAACTATATGATATGAAAACTCTGATTTTGAAAATATGAATAACCCTTTGATAAAATATGATCTGTGTCAGTTATGACATTCTCGATTTGACATAAGATAGTTTGACACCCGAGCCAAATATTTCACTAGTCATGGGGGTTCCATGTCCGTATCCGTGATGCACCTCTGATATGACTCTAGGGCAGTAGAGTGATGTTCTGCCACGTTCCTGGATGGTGGAGCATATTTTGTATATGTAGGAAGGGGCGTATGGATGCATCCTAGATCGGTTATCTGTTATCTGTTATATGTTATCTGATGATTGATGCTGCGTGCATGCACGTCCTTCATAACTCTGGTAGGTCTCCCCTACAAATGTTGCCTTACGAGAAATGTTGCCTTACGAGAAATGTTGCCTTATGAGAATATGATTATGATCTGATATTTGTTTATGGGCTCGTGGTAGTTAACTATAAACTTTATTTGAAAATTCTGATTTATACTTTGAAAATGATTATGATTTTTCTATCTTTCGTTTATTATATTTCATATTCGATATCGTTTAGTATTCGCTTTGCTTTCATATCTGTTCACTGGGCTTTTGAAGCTCAACCGCATTTTCTTTTCTTCCGCGGCAGGTATCTAAGCATTGGAAGCTGGGTTTTGCTTTGGGATGAGTGCATGAGTGGACTTACCTTAGAGATTTATTTAGCTTTGATCTTATGATGCCATTTAAGACTTATTATTTCAGATATTTTGTTGGAGTTATTTTTCCGCTGGGACCTATGTATTGAAGTCGTTTGACTTGAATTATTTCTGCATTTATGTTAAGATTTATTTTGGATGTTTATGTTTGCTTTGATATGACACCATTACTTGTGATTCCTTTACCCTTGTCGGGTTGGGGCGTTACAATTTATGGTATCAGAGCCCAGGTTTACGACTTGTAGTCAGGACCTGTGATATAAGAACCCTAGGTTTTGAGACCCTTAGAGCTTAGGCTTTGACCTGTGAGGATTGGGTAGACTTTAGGTTTCCTTCTGCGAACTTCCATTTCGTATCTTACCTTTGTTCATTTTGCTAATCGTTTGAATATCGTTTAGATGGTTCGAACTCGTACTAACGGTAGCGCTGATGGAGACGATGATATTCCTGGCTTGGATGCTGCGGTTTCCAATGCGCTCAACACTCTTTTCCCTGGTCTTACTACACCTGAGGTGATGACACAGGTGATCAACAACATTCGGAATCAGACTGGTGCTTCGGGTAGTGGTGGAGGAAATCAACCCGTCGGCATTCACACTTGGCTCGAGCATTTCGGTAAGCTCAAGCCTCTTTCTTTTAGCACTGCTGCTACTCCCACTGAGGCCGAGGACTGGATCACTCATATTGAGAAGTTGTTTGAAGTACTGGGTTGTGGAGATGAATTTAAGACCCGTTTGGCTGCATTTAAATTGGAGGGTGATGCTTTGAACTGGTGGAAGGCACTCAAACAGGCACGAGGAGGAGATGCTTTTGCTATTACTTGTACTTGGGCTGAGTTTCGGACTATCTTCTATAACCGTTACTTCCCTGATGCTGAACAGCAAAGGTATGAGAGGGATTATCAAAGAATCTACCAGTTTGATCATGAGAACTCCAATGAGTACATGGGTAGGTTTATAAGGCTGGTAAGTTTTGTGGGAACGAATGCTGGAGATGGTAGGCGTCACGCTAAGCACTTCAAGTGGGGATTGAAGAAGTGGGTGTTGGACCGACTGCTTAACACTGAGTATGAGGATGTGTCGGCCTGCAATGACGCAGCTCGTAACATTGAGATCTTTCATGAGGGTTCAGGTTCCAACAAGCGTAATCGCGATGGTGATCGGATTCAAGGTAGGACTCAAAGTAATGATTATAAGGGAAATTCTGGCAACAGTTATGATTTGAGGGGTCAAGTGGATAGGAATTATGATCACGGGTCACCAGGAAGGAATGTGGACTCTAGGCGACCTGAGGCGAGGAGTCAGGATAGCAGAGCTGCTGGTAAGAATGGAAATGATCGTCAGAATCAAGGTAACAATAACCAGCGTTACAACAAGGATCAGTCGGCTCGAGGATCAAATCAGGGGCGTGCTTCAGGATCTTCCGTCAGCAAAGGACATGAAGTTTTGCCTCCCCACCTATCTGTACTACTTGTGGAAAGGCTCATCCGGGACCGTGTTTCAAGGCCACCGGTGGATGTTTCTCTTGTGGTTCCACTACTCACAAGATCAAGGATTGCCCTAAGAGGAACCCGGTGATTCCTGGAAACTACATCAAGCCGCCACCTACTACTGGACGTGGTTATGCTACTACTCGAATCAGCGGAGCGCACTTCAGGTACCATTACGGGCACTCTTTTCATTGATGATTATTCTGTCTTCGTTTTATTTGATACCGGTGCCACACACTCCATTATATCTGTCACATTTGCTAAGAAACTTAATATGAAGCCCAAACCGCTAACGAATCACTTAACGATATCTACGCCTATGAAAAACCACATGATCATTGATCATAAATACGTTAAGTGCCCTCTTCGTTTTGATGATCGTATTCGCTCTGCAAATCTGTATCCTCTCGATATGGTCGACTTTGATATCATTCTAGGCATGGATTGGTTGGCTTATCATAGAGCTTCCATTGACTGCTATGCTAGAACTGTGATCTTTGGAGACATAAAACATCCTGAATTTGTTTATTATGGTTCTCAACCTCTCAAATCTGTTAAGTTTATTTCTGCTATGAAGGCACGGACCATGCTTGCTCATGGGTGCCAAGGTTTTCTGGCATCTGTTAAGGACACATCTTTGGAGAGTCCTAACATTGAAAACCTTTCTGTTGTTTGTGAATTCACCGACATTTTTCCCGATGAACTTCCTGGTCTTCCCCCAGCTAGAGAAGTTGAGTTTAGCATTGAGTTAATTCCTGGTGCTGAACCGATTTCGAAGGCTCTGTATCGTATGGCACCTGTAGAACTGAAGGAATTGAAGGAGCAGCTGCAAGAGATGATAGAGAATGGATTTATTCGACCCAGTGTATCTCCATAGGGTGCACCTGTTTTGTTTGTGAAGAAGAAGGATGGAAGCATGCGTCTATGTATCGACTACCGTGAACTCAACCGTATTACTATTCGAAACCATTATCCTCTTCCGCGTATAGATGATTTGTTTGATCAACTGCAAGGAGCTAAGTTCTTTTCTAAGATTGATCTGAGATCTGGTTATCATCAGCTACGTGTGAGGGAGCAAGATGTTCCTAAGACCGCGTTTCGTACCAGATATGGTCATTATGAATTTCTCGTTATGCCTTTCGGTTTGACAAATGCGCCTGCAGTATTTATGGACCTAATGAATCGTGTTTTCCATGAGTTTCTCGACAAGTTTGTTATTGTTTTTATCGACGACATTTTGGTTTACTCCAAGTCTGAAGAAGAGCATGAACAACATTTCCGGATAGTTTTGGAGATTCTGAGGAAGAAGAAGTTGTACGCCAAATTTTCGAAGTGTGAGTTTTGGTTAAAACAAGTCGCTTTCCTTGGTCATATTGTATCTGCTGATGGTATCACCATGGATCCGTCTAAGGTTGAGGCTATCACTAAATGGCAAGACCTACGATAGTGACTGAGGTTAGGAGTTTTCTAGGACTTGCTGGTTACTACCGACGTTTTGTAGAAGGTTTCTCTCGATTAGCTTTGCCCCTAACCCAACTGATGAGAAAAGGAGAAAAGTTCGTATGGACGGATGAACGAGAAAACAGTTTTGAGGAGTTGAAACGGAGATTGGTGTCCGCTCCTATTTTGACTCTTCCATCTGGTTCTGGAGGATTTCAAATTTATAGTGATGCATCTAAGAAAGGATTAGGCAGTGTTTTGATGCAACATGGAAAGGTGATAGCTTACGCTTCAAGGCAGCTGAAACCGTATGAGGAGAATTACCCAACTCATGACCTTGAGTTAGCTGCTGTGGTATTCGCATTGAAGATCTGGAGACATTACTTGTATGGAGAGACGTGTGATATTTTCACCGACCATAAGAGTCTCAAGTATATTTTCACTCAGAAAGAACTTAACATGAGACAAAGAAGATGGTTAGAACTTCTTAAGGATTATGACACCAACATTCAGCACCACCCGGTAAGGCTAATGTAGTTGTGACGCACTTAGTCGAAAATCGGCATTCTTGCAAGTATTGAGATTGAACCTAGGATTATTCGTGACTTAGAGCGTTTGGATGTTGAGCTATGCGTACGAGGTTTTGATGGATACTGGGCTAGTATGAAGGTGGAGTCAAACCTTATACTGCAAATTAAGGAAGCTCGAAAGACGACGACGAGCCGGCCGTAGCACAAAATGTTGAAGAAGGTAAGCAGACGGAGTTTAAGGTTGATAATGACGGAATTGTATGGTATGAAGATAGGCTCTGTGTTCCCAATGATTCGGTACTTCGCGAGAAAGTTATGACTGAAGCTCATAGTTATCCTTTCACTATCCATCCTGGTTCTACCAAGATGTATAGGGATTTGAAACAGACTTCCGTGGAATGGCATAAAGCAAGATGTGGCGACGTTTGTGTCGAAGTGTATGATTTGTCAGTAGGTTAAGATTGAACATCAAAGGGCTAGTGGACTGTTGCAACCATTGGATATTCCGACATGGAAGTGGGATAAGATATCTATGGATTTTGTGACTGGACTACCTCTTACTCCGAAGAAGCATGATGCGATTTGGGTAGTTGTTGATCGACTAACCAAATCTGCTCATTTCTTACCAATTAGAAAGGATTATGGTATTGGTAGATTGGCGGAAATTTTTTAGCAAGAGATAGTTAGACTTCATGGTACTCCGGCATCTATTGTGTCCGATAGAGATCCGCGCTTTACTTCCCGTTTCTGGAAAGGTTTGCAAAAAGCTTGGGGTACTCGACTTAATTTTAGTACGGCATTTCTTCCTCAAACAGATGGTCACGAGAGGACTATTCAGACCTTAGAGGACATGCTAAGGGCTTGTGCTTTAGAATGGACGGCAGTGGGATGAATATTTGTGTTTAGTAGAGTTTGCATATAACAACAGTTGGCATGCTAGCATTAAGGCATCACCGTTTGAACTTCTTTATGGGAGAAAATGTAGAGCACCTACTTGTTGGGATGAAGTAGGTGAACGTTTAATTGAAGGTCCGAAAATGATTGAGATCAATAATGAGAAAGTAGCTATTGCTAGAGAAAAGTGAAGGAGGCTAGGTCTCGCCGAAAAGTTATGCCGACAAGCATCGTCGTGATTTAGAATTTCGGGTTGGAGATCGTGTATTTTTGAAAGTCTCGCCGTTTAGAGGTGTGAAACGCTTTGGAATCAAGGGCAAGCTCAGTCCTCGATTCATCGGTCCATTTGAAATTTTGGAGCGTATAGGAGAAGTTTCGTATCGATTAGCACTTCCGCCTCAGTTATCGCATGTTCATGATGTTTTCCATGTATCTCTTCTAAGGGGATACAATTATCATCCGTTACACGTTGCTTCTTATCCGTTTGATCAAATTCAATCCGATATGTCTTATTCTGAAGAACCGGAAGCTATTTTAGAAAGGCAAGAAAGAGTCATGAGAAGTAAAGTCATCCCGTTCGTTAAGATTCTTTGGAAAAATCACCCGGAGCGTGAGGCTACCTGGGAAACCGAGGAGTCGATGCGAGCTAGTTATCCTCATTTCTTTGAATAGTTTGGTAGGTTCTCATTTCGTTTTGTTTCTTTCATTTCAATTTTCGAGGACGAAAATTCTTCTTTTAGAGGGGAAGAGTTGTAAAACCCGAAAATCTAAAACATGAATAAAGACTAAAATACCCTTGGAATCAAAATTTATAAAATACGTAAAAGACATTTATATTCATTTAACGAAATTAAAACTTAACTTATCAATAATTAAAACTTAACTAATATGTGTACGTGATCGACGTTTGTACGATTTAAGATTTAAACGTTTCGCTAAAGTGTTGGGCCGATTAGTTGGGCCTTGTCATTCGTTATTTGGTGAACCATGTTGGGCCGCGTTTGTTTTGTTCGTGTGGATCAAGAGCCGAAGGCCACTTGGGCCGTGGGTTTGTTTTGTTTCGGTTGGACCCAAGCCGAAGCCATACCCCCTCAAAGCCCTAAACCAAAAATGTTACCACCTATAAATATAACTCATTAACTCTAATTTGGAACCCTAGTTTTGGTTGCCTCTTCTTTTCTTTTGTTCCATTCGGCCGAGTAACAAACACCCTTGGTGTCGCGAGTTCTTGTTCAACGAGCTAAGGTATAACGTGTTTCCTCGTCTTATTTTGATAACACCTAACGTATAATATGTTGTAACTTATTTGTTTAGTCGAATTGTGTTTTTCTTTTGTGGCCGAACCGTATGAAACCAACAAGAATAAACCATAATGACTTGAACCTTATAATTATTAAAGAGCATGTTATTTGATACGTATTATTTGAATCGTATCATAGTTAGGTCGAGCCATATAAACCGAACCACATATATATATATATATAACCGAACCATGTGAGAGTTTTGAATGTGTATTAAACGAGTAAGGGATCATGTAAACCTAAACCCTAGATTGAGATGTGAACCGAACCATGCATGCCGAACCCTAATTGGTTTGTGAACCGTGTCTCATATGCGTGCGTTTTATAAGTCAAGTGAGTTTGTGGATATGTAAACGTAGTACGTGGTCGTATCTAGTCTAAACTATTGTGCATGTGTGTGTAGATGTGTAATTAATCCGAGTAATAAGTAACTTGTGTGTCACATAAAATCATAAACGTGCATGGGAATAAAAGTTGAAGTATAACATGTATATAAGTAACGTATGGTTAAGACATGAAGGTGTTAGGTTAAGTAGCGAGTCATTAAAAGACGTAACATGAAAAGTAAATGCATTTTAATGTGATATTAAAAGAAGGAGAAAACCCTAGAACATAATGAGAGTCGATTAGGGTTTGAAGCTAAGAGTGTTAATTCGTTATTTCATGTGTGAGTTATGACTTTTAAACTATTTTCACATTTAACCCTAAAACTTTAATAAATGACATAATGAACCATAATCTACGATATTAATTATAAAACACTTAAGTCTCATTTAATCATAAAACCCTAAAGTATGAAGATCACTGAATACAATAAGTATAAACACCAAATGTTAAAAGATCATTTCGACGATTATGGAATCATAAATAACATGGACGACCGTTAATGTGTATAGGTTCTGAGAAGAAGGAATAATCCTTTGCTTTCCGTGATTTTCGATCATTTGCTTTGGAATAAGGTACGATATTCGACCTTTTCAAGTAAAGGTTCCTTTTAACGCTTTCGTTAGTTTTTCTATTAGGGTTTCCTAAGCCTTGCTATGAACCCTATTCCATTTTGTTTGAGCTGCTTATCCTAACTCGATTTTGAATTATGAAACATCTGATTTTGAACTATATGATATGAAAACTCCGATTTTGAAAATATGAATAACCTTCTGATAAAATATGATCTGTGTCAGTTATGACATTCTGATTTGACATAAGATAGTTTGACACACGAGCCAAATATTTCACTAGTCATGGGGTTCCATGTCCGTATCGTGATGCACCTCGATATGACTCTAGGGCAGAGAGTGATGTTCTCGCCACGTTCCTGGATGGTGGAGCATATTTTGTATATGTAGGAAGGGGCGTATGGATGCATCCTAGATCTGTTATCTGTTATCCGTTATATGTTATCCGATGATTGATGCTGCGGCATGCACGCCCTTCATAACTCGTAGGTCTCCCTACAAATGTTGCCTTACGAGAAATGTTGCCTTACGAGAAATGTTGCCTTATGAGAATATGATTATGATCTGATATTTGTTTCTGGGCTCGTGGTAGTTAACTATAAACTTTATTTGAAAATTCTGATTTATACTTTGAAAATGATTATGATTTTTCTATCTTTCGTTTATTATATTTCATATTCGATATCGTTTAGCATTCGCTTTGCTTTCATATCTGTTCACTGAGCTTTTGAAGCTCAACCGCATTTTCTTTTCTTCCGCGGCAGGTATCTAAGCATTGGAAGCTGGGTTTTGCTTTGGGATGAGTGCATGAGTGGACTTACCTTAGAGATTTATTTAGCTTTAATCTTATGATGCCATTTAAGACTTATTATTTCAGATATTTTGTTGGAGTTATTTTTCCGCTGGGACCTATGTATTGAAGTCGTTTGACTTGAATTATTTCCGCTTTTATGTTAAGATTTATTTTGGATGTTTATGTTTGCTTTGATATGACACCATTACTTGTGATTCCTTTACCCTTGTCGGGTTGGGGCGTTACAGTGTTAATGTCTCATACTTTGCTTGAGTAGTGAGTACTTAGAGATTTGCTTGAAGCATAGATTCTCGACATCGTTCTTCCATCATTAAGTGCAAGCTTAAGATACAAATGTAGGAAATTCGATTTCAGTTTCAAGTTTGGTATATCGAGTTTTCTTCATTAGTGATCACTTCAAATTGTCTACATATGGGTTGATAAAGATAGTCAGAGAGAGTTTCTGTAGCAGTTGATTCTCACAGGATTCAGTTGAGCTAATTGTTTGTTCTTCTCTATTTCAAGAGTATTTGGCATGTATAATGTGTTGCTGATTCTGAGGTATCAAAACCAACAAGGGGGAAGGAGATATACATCTAAACACACAACAAGTACACGTGATGAACTTAATACTTCTTCTCTATTGAAGTAATCCTGGGAAAGACAAATGTCATAACCGCAGAGAAACTCAGTGTTTAACTCGTAGCCTTTGGTGTGTTATTCCAACTATTTGGGGGAAGGATGTATTATTCCAACTATTTGGGGGAAGGATATACTATTCCAACTATTTGGGGGAAGGATGCACTATTCCAACCATTTGGGGGGAAGTGGTCTCTGGATACTTTTGGTATGTGTTAACTCAACTTTCAGTAAGAAGAAATATGAGAAGAATATGTGGAGCGTGAGATGATATTGCTTATCGACATCTTCTATATGATTTATGGTAGTGCTTCCGGTTATTGCTTCATGTACACAATGCAATGATGATTCCGATGAGATCGCAACCATCAGGGGAGAGATATGTGTACATCAGGGATGCGCAACATGTTCACTTGATCGAGCTAATTCAATTATTCCGGAGTTGACATCCGCAGAGATGATTAGTGACTCAACATGTGATAAAGCTCAAAATGAACATGTTTTAGTAGCGTTATTGTTGGTTTTGTGTATGATAATCGGCTATATTTACTCATAACTGTTGCAAAAGTGCAAAAGATGCGTATTGTGTATGTGTATGTGTATGTAGCCAGGTATCACAAAAGATAAAGAAATGAAGTTTTCATGCACGTTTGGAGAATTCCCGAGGAAGGAAGTCGAGTAAGGAAGCTCTTGGACTCAATGATTTGAAAGCGCAATGATTTCTAAGTATCTACAACAAGTAAAGATCAAGTTTCGTCTTGGAAATCATCAGCGAAAACAAAGAAAAAGGCGCAAATCAAGAAAAGTCAACAAAAGTCAAATCTGGCGGTACAAGAGGCGCCTAACCGTTCGGTTGGAGCCCGCAACCGATCCGGTTGGGCGAAGTGAACAAGGGGCAACCGATCCGGTTGCAAAGGCTGGAGTTACACAAATTGTCATTTAATGTTAACTTAACTCCCCATAATCATTGGAGGCCGATCATTTCCTATTATTTACTTGTAGAGAACGTTTTTAGACAGATAGTTATGGTTTTCTAGCTATATATTGAACCTAGACTTGGTAGTCTAGGTGTGACACAACCCAAAGTGTAATAGTTTACACCAAAGCTATTACCAACCATTTTATTCATCCCAAAAGTTTGGTTACTGCTGTAAAACGTCCAGGAGGTTGGAGAGACTAATTCTCATCCATTGTTTTGATCATTCGGAGTTAAACGGTTAAGCTAGGCGATTGGAGGCGCGTGGTTTCTATAATCCACGAATTCTAGTTCTTGTAATCCAAAAGTTTAGGTATTCTATGGAACTTGTTATGAATTTCTATTCTCTTGAGTTATTGGAATTACTTTGTTATGACTTGTGTTTTGTTATAATTATCATGGAGTAGTTCTTGAATATACTTATGTGTAAGGATGTAGGAAATCATACTAGTGTTCTCATATGTGATGCATGTATATATGATCTTGTTTAAATGAGTTTGTTGGAAAACTACTAGTCTTGTTTTATTTGTCGGTAAAACATGTTTAAAGAAAAAGGACCGAAAGGATTTTTCTGGTGTTTTATTCCAAAAACTTAAGTGACAAACTAGTATGGGGATATGGTAATTGACAACCACCATGTTTACTTATTGAAACAAGACTAGAAACATTTTCATCACGAAAGGTCGAAAGATTCGTAGGAACGAGTTTAATAAGAACATTTTACAAACAAATGGATTTTCTAAAGGATAATCATTGGGATAAGGACCGAAAGGATTACATATATGTTATTGTTCTTAAAATGATTTTACAAAACATTCACCATGGGTTGGAAATCATTTGCTTATGATTTGTGCATTACATCAAGAGTTTACACCAAGCCTTCATGAACACTTACTATGATTACCTATAGACCCCACACAAGTATATGTTTCTTTATATTGAATTTCACTAAAACCATCATTTTTGAGAGAGCCTTCACAAAGCTTTCTTGTTACCAATCTTTTAAAATATTTTCAAAAGCAAAATCACTTGGGACGATATCGACTTACCCACCTTTGCTATCGCGAACGAGTATACTTGCTCGTATGTGTTTATAGTAATAGCCGGATAATTCGTGTTTATAAATTTTTAAAACTTGCACACGGAAAGCACGTCAAGTTTTTGGCGCCATTGCCGGGGATTTTGGATTCTTAAGTAATTTGATTTTGTTTAGATTCTGTAAAATTGGTAATATTAAAATTAAATTTCATAGAGTAAAAAAAAATGGTTTAGAGTCTAACCGAATCGGTTGTGCGAGCAACCAGACCGGTTAATTCTCTCGGAAAAGTTTTATTTTTGATTTTTGTAGTTTTATTTTATCTATTGTTTTGTATTATAGTTTATAGTTTATTTCTTGTCATTTTTTATTTTTATAGATTGTCCTATAGATTGATTATGCTTTTCTTAGTAATTTTAGATTTTTGATATTTAATCATTTTTAGTTTTATTTATTTTTTAGTTAATTTTGTCTTAATTGCAGTAATTAGCTTGGTTAATTTTCAGTTTTTATAGGTTAGTAGTTTTAATGAGTAGTTAAGTAGAATAGTTAATGTAGTTTTTGATTAATTAACTTAATTAATATTTTTAATTAATAAAGATAATGAGTAGACACATTTAATTAAGAGTTTAAGCACAATTAATGGTCTTTGATTAATTTTTAATTTACAGGTTTAATAAAATATAGTTTAAAAAAAAAAATTGGAAAATCGATCCAACCGTTCGGTTGCAGCCCGCAACCGGATCGGTTGGAAGTTTTTGGTCAGGAAGTTTACCACCAACCGAATCGGTTGGAGGGCCAACCTATCCGGTTGGAGCTCTCGGTAAAATTTTTCTAGTTTTTCGATTTTGAGTTTTAGCTTGTGTTTTTAGTTTTGTTAAGTGTCTTTACTTGTTTAGTATATGTTTCTGTAGTTTGCTTTGGTTTTTACTAACTCTAACGCTAATGATTTGGATTTTTGTCTTTGGTTTTATTTTGTCTTGTTAGATAGTTGTTATGGATAGTTTAAGCGGAATTTCTGAGTACCTACGTAACTTGGATGAGATGTTCAAAGACACCGGAAACTCGTTGGAGAATATTGGGAATATTCTAGAAGAGAGTAAGAAGGACTTGGCTATTGATTCGGATTGTATGGAAGAAGTGGGAGAGAACAAGCTTCAACTTCCTAAGAAGGGTAGAGTTGTGGTATTCACGCAAGCACCACTAACGGAGTATGATTCACCACTTATGAGGTTCGGTACACCTTGTAGTGTCGAAGGGGTGAGTGCGTGGGACGCTCAACTAAACATGGCCTATGGTGAAAACTAT
The DNA here is from genome assembly GCA_910596185.1 of Chrysanthemum makinoi. Lineage (NCBI taxonomy): Eukaryota > Viridiplantae > Streptophyta > Magnoliopsida > Asterales > Asteraceae > Chrysanthemum > Chrysanthemum makinoi. Next base: position 14,477,217 of record OU343224.1, read on the forward strand.
ATTGTGGAGAAAGTTCTTGATCAAATTGGCCACGTTTGTTTGGATTACGAAGCTTACGGGAGAAAAATGGTTAAGAATCTTAAGGTTAACATTCATGGTCATATTTTCGAAGCAGATTTTGTTGTCTTGGAAGAAGGAAACGCTGATGAGCCCAATGTATGCTTTGGGCGGGATTTTCTTGTGACAACCAAATGTCAAGTGGATTTTGCTTTAGGGGAAATGAGGATCAACATCACCGACTTGGAAGAGGAGAAGGGGGTGAATGAAATGCTTGTGGATTTATGTGCTAATATGGAGAAGGAGAATGTGGAAGTCGTGAAGATGGGGAAGGCTAATAGAAAGAAAACCTCATCCAACAAATTAACTCCTACCACATCCACCAACAAAAACCATGATTACACACCTTCACCACCCAATACACCAAACACCTTCAAACCTTTAACCCAAGACCAAAAAGAAGCCATCTTGGAAAACCTTGAACAAAAATTTCTCGAACTCAATGAGAAAAAGCCGGTAATTGAGGTACTACAAGATTATGTTCTATACCGCAAGAAACTAGACGCGGTGATGTTAGCAAGAGCAAGGTTGGAGGATAAAGATCTATCGGAGGAGGATAGAGATAGGATTTTGTTTAGGGGTATGCCACGTAAGGAGAAAGACCCGGGAAACTTCGTTTTTCCAATTAAAATTAACGGGACGACTCCAATGTATGCTTTGGCGGATACATGTTCAAGCGTCAATGTTATGCCTGATTCGTTTAAGAAAGTATATCAAATATAAGATACACGCGAGAATCAACAAATCAACCTTTTAGGAAAAGGGTTAACGTGCCAAAACTCACGAATGTGATATAAGTGATACCGGATAAGGATATCCGGGTCGTGTCCCAACGAGGTGTGAATTGAGAATTTCGTTTGAGGTTTGTTATTAAAATGCTCGATGTTACGATTTTTTTTGGTTTTTGATTACGTTTTCTACAAATTAACTAAAGGGAAAGTAATTAGGGCTACGGGAACAAAGTAAATGATAATCTAACTACTACTAAGCATACGGAACAATAAAATTAAGTTACACTAAGTCCTAGAGTGATAATATGCAAAAACGTGAAAACCCGGGCTAATCCCGAGCCTCAAAAAGTGAAAATGATGCAATTTAAGGCCTAAGGATATGAAACTAATTTTCCTACGTTCTAAACGACTAAAAATAATTTTAGGAAAAAGCCGGGTATTTTTTCGACTTTTAAATTATTTATTATGATTTAAAAACTAATTTAATCTAATTTAATTATAAAAAATACTAAATGATTTTGGAAAAATCTGAAAATTTCACTAAAAATACTTTAGGTTATACTGGTTTTAAGAAAAATGAAAAAGTTGGGTACTGTTTGAGGAAATAAGCTGCTAAAAGCTTAAATAAGCTACTATGCTTAAAAACTGAGATTGTATATAAGAGATAAATTTTGCAAAGTTAAACCTGAAAAGACCCTAGGGCGACTGGTGTTGAGGTGTGGTGTTGTGTGTTTGAGCAAGAGGTCAGGGGGTCGAATCCCACCCCTGCACCTTTTTGCAAACTATTTTTTTTTTAATTTTTCTTTTTGCAACTTATAGATAAGACCAAATAAGCACTATTTTGTGAAAACAACATTCACCAAACCAACAGAATAAGCAGTTTGAGACTGCTTATTCACAACAGTTTCGAAGCAAAGAAACACTCCTATTGACAGCTTTTAAGCATAAAAAAATAATATAAGCACTTGGAAAAATGGGAACAAGCTAAAACACATAAAAGGGAATCAAGATAAGCTAGAGTACAGGATATAAGCACTAAATAGGGGAGCCATAAGCAGTTCTTAAATGGAAATCTTAAGCTAAAAGGGAAATGAGCATACAAGGAGATGATAAGCTATTCTAACAAGCTATATAAGCACTAAATAAGCATAAAATATAAACTAACCTAACCTATGGGACTAATAAGCACTAAAGTAAACCTAAATAAGCTAAAGGGAACATGAAATAAGCTAAAACAAGGGGGCTGCAGTGGCTACTGTAGCAACTGCACTGCAGTTGCAGTCCTAAGGGGGTGTGTTTTGACTTAAAAATAAGCTATAATAAGCACTATTTCAATACTATAAATAATACTATCTTAAAGCTAACCTAGGGAATACCAAGTACACCAATTTTCAGAGTCTAAGTCCTAATATTAAGCAAGTTAGACATCAAGAGAAAAAGCTACTTGTGCATAAGAGCTGCTGAAACAGTTGGCAAAAAATGGGTTTGGACAGATTTTTAGTGCAAAATTAAGCTAAGCTAGACTATTCCTAAAAGCAAATAAGCTAAAGCTATGTAAAGATGGGCATGTTGGGATGTGAGAAAAGCTATTTGGACAAGGTTTGGACCAAAAATAAGCCGTGGAGAAGGCTTGAAACAGCAGCCGTGGCTGCTGTTTAAAACAGTAGGACAGAAGCAGAAGACTTTTTTTTTGTTATCAAATCTTGTAAACTTTTTATCTAAGCTAAACTTCGACTTTAAAAACCTTCCTAGACCTTAAACCACTTTGACTTTGAGAGTCAAAGTGGGTAAAAAATGGGTTTTGACCTCAAATAAGCTTAAACCAAACACCCTTTTTATGGGGTGTTTACTTTATAAAACTGATTTTTTTTAACACTAAACTTGGTTTTTTCTTTTGTAAAACTACTTTAGAACTTATATTGCAACTTAAAAACAATTAATAATAAGTAAAGAACAAATAAGCACTAAAGTGCTTATTTGCTAAATAAGCAAAATAAAAGAACAGGTTTTAAAAAAGAACTTTTCATTAATTTAGAAACAAGTTACAATGGAAATAAAACTTAAAAGCTATTATAAAACTAAAACTACTACTAAATCCTAATGCCTCAAAGGCTACAAATAAGCTATCTATTTATACTACAATGAGCTAGGTCTTCAAGTGAGCTTGTGCTAGTTTGCTGAGAGGAATGAGCTGTAGAATGCACTTGTGTTTCTTTTGCTATCATCTCAGCCATCCATCTCTCCTTGGGCACCAAGGTGTTTAATCCAAGCCGTCCTTTTTTAGAGCTCCAATGAGATAGCTTTGGATTGCCAACATGGCAATTGAGACCATGTGCTTGTGGGGGAGGGTTGCTTGGGGACCAGTGGTTGAGAGAGACAGGTTGGGAAGAAGCCAAAGGTGGGGTTTTGGTGTTTTGGCGCCAAGAAGAAGAAGGGAGCAGGGTATATGGGTTTTGGGTTGTTTTATCAGTTTTGGGTAAAAGCAGGGGAAGGTGGGGTTTAAATGGGTTATGGGTTAAAAACGGGTTAGGTTTAAATGGGTAAATGGGTTTTAATAAAAGGGTTTAGAAGGTTTAGGTAAAAGTAAAATACTTTTGTATTTATAAAACTTTGTATTTTTAGTAAGAAAATAATTTTAATAAAATTGGTTTTAAAAAAAATAATTGTTGTAAAATAAAAATGAGGTTTTAAAAGTTTTGGATTTTGCAAAAAGGGTAAAATGGTAATTTTGGGTTCGGGTGAAGGGCAAATTGGTCATTTGGATTAAGGGATAGGTTTTTGATCTGATCCCCCAAGCTCACTCCCAAATGGTATCTCGGGCTCTGAAAATGTAGAAAATCATCATCCGGCTCCGTCAGCAAAGCACGTTTTCAAATCCAAGCTCAATTCTGCACGTTTTTGTCCTGTTTTCGATCCTTTGTACCTGAAACACATAAAAACACACTCCAAGGATATCTGCAGTATAATTGGTTATATTTCAGTGTTTTTAGACGTTTTAGTGGGCTTAGATGGGTAAAAAGGATGAGTGAATAAGCACTCATCAAATCCCCCACACTATCAATTGCTAGTCCCTAGCAATCCGATCATATGAAGTAATGAATGGATCAACAACACCAAGTATACCCCGTTTCGACTTTTTATTCAACTACGAGAAATTTAAACAAGACGATAATAAATAAAATGCTTGATTATCAAAACATGGCATCATAGAACGGGATTCACGCAAAATGGGTGTTTCCGGGGAATTATAATCGTCATCCTCTTTTTTATACTCTCAAACCAAGCTTAAACTTATTGTGCAAACGTTTTTGTAAAATGCTAACGCTACTTATACAAATAATCTATGTAAGTCGAGACTTAACTTTTTACTCCCGCAATTTATACAATTTAAGTGTGTGTGCTCATTTTCAAAAGTTTGACCATTAAAATCGACATTTGTTATGGTTGTTATCCACTTAACCAAAGTACTAACCCACCGGAAACGATGAAAGTCTAAGGATCGAAAGGGCCTCTTCCATGTAGCGGCTTTCTTCTCGGCACATCCCAAAACATTAGTTTTAAGTGACCGGGCTTTTGACACCTCACAGAGAATAGTACCGGAATTAGCGGGAATTCGATTCCACAGATTTACGAAGCTACCGTTAAGTTAAAACTAAACCTAAATGGATTACAACCGACGACAATTTAGAAATTCGAGATTCAAAGGTGAGATCACTCCATGTTGCGACTTTCTTCTCAGCTTGTCCTTTTAAGGAGGCTAGGTTTTCACCCTCGAGAATAGTATCGGAGCTTTCGGGATCTTTGAAATCAAGGATTTCCAAATAACCGTCAAACTTTTAGACAACTTTGACGAATACGAGTTCAACTTCCGATTTAAATTTAAGAAAAAGCAAGTTTCGCACATTTATTCATAAGCAACTTAGTGCTTTTATTCACGCAACTCATATTTTTTCATTTTTCATTTTCAACTTTTTTCATCATTTTTTTTTTTTTTTTTTTTTTTTTTTTTTTTTCACACTTCGCTTTTGACTTCGAACTTTAAACTTGCAACTTTTGCATCATTCAAGCACTTTTACGATACTTTCATTTTGCAACATTATTCAGATTTAAAGAAAGTATGCTTTTTCGGAAATTTAAATAAAAAGTTGAACTCGGACTCTAAATCAATTTTGCTTAAAAACTTTTTATTGTAACAAGACTATTTGAATGTTCAAAAGTTTGACAATGAGCACGTATTTAAGTCCAATTAGTTAGCTTATGGGAGAAAAAGCCATAGATTACTTATATAAGCTCTAAAGAGAACCAACTACTCCATGCTTAGCATTTTCATTCGCACAACGCATAAAACCTTAGCCTAAATGTTAAGAGAGCAGCTAGATCAACACTCTAGCAGAGTCGGGATTCCCCTTGTTCTAGCCGAATCAAGACTAAACTACCATTAACACCGAAGCATCAATGCTTTATTTTTGTGCAAAGCACTTCTTGAAAATGTAAATACTTGACTTAAAGCGATAAAATTTAAAATTTTTGGTCAAAACGGGGTGCTAGGGCACTAGAAGGTACACATGTGATCAAAATTCGCTTAGAATTCCCCCCCACACTTAGAATTGAATATTGCCCTCAATATTCAAAGTACCGGCCGTAGCCGAAACTATAGAACGGAAAAAGGTAATACTACTAGCCAAGTGTGGAAGCGAAATCTTTTTTCACAAAAGGATTAATAAGATATCCCTAGATAATCGTTAGCAAAAAGATCGGATATTGGGCGGCTGGATTGAAAACAGGCGCGTCAATTATCACGATCTACGGGAATCCTGAAAACAGAGGCAAACACAACAAGCAAACATCAGTGGGGGTTTCCCCCCACACTTAGTGTTAGAAAGTAGAAAGAAGATAGAAACATGGGTGAAAACCCATGTTATGCTACTGTTTTTGTTAACCGAGTCGCTAGCTTGACTCGACCCCGAATTCATTGGTTCATGGGGGAGCAAGTGGAAGAGAAAATCTCCATCGGACTTTCATTCAAATGGTTTGGATAAACATTGAATGTGCTGAAAGTTCCACTCCGATGAGATATATCCGGCTCAAAAGAATGATGAATGGAGATGCCGGGGTCGAAAATGAAATCCTCATTTCCGAATGAGGTAACACGGGTGGGTTGGGTGGGCAAAATATTAGGCATGAGAACATAGTGTTCAAAATCTTTGCCCACCACCTTAGAGATACAAGTACCCGTATTGGGTTCAAAAACAAAGATGAATCCATCATCCGGCGGTTTAGCGGGAAGACGAGGGAATGATGGATCATCAAGAAGCACACTCTTAGTCACAAATAACTCCATAGAGAAGAGGAGTTCATGGTTAGGTCGAAGAGTTTGAAACATTTGAGTTCTCTTAGAGTGAACTCCCTTGGAAGGTATTATACCGGGTTTGAACACTTTATCCTCGGAGAGGCATGAATCGAAAGTGTCAACCACGGTAAAATCCTCAAGAGAAGGGGAGTCACTCTCGGTTAAAAAAGAATGAAGAACATCTTGATCAACAAGTTCATCAATTGAAACTTTAAGGTTCTTCTCCTTCTTGGGAAAGAATGGATCATCAAAATTTTCCAAAGGATCATCGTTCAAATTTTCATTCTTAGATGGAATCGAGTCCGTGAGAGCAAGTTTATCGGAGAACTCCTTATCAATTGAAGGATCAAGTGACGGATCTCCATACAACAAATACTCAAGTTCACGTAAGTCGGCTTCAAAGTCAAAGACTTCATTGTCAATTCCCGGTGGGAGAGGACCAAGGCGAGCGAGTTCATCGGCGAACTCCTCGAGAAGTAAATCAATAGCTGAATCCTCGGGCTCGGGCTTCGAAGGATTTTTAGTCAAAAGCTCAACTTCTTTAATTTCAATTTCTTTCGGAGGGAGTGAAGACAACGGGTCTTCATTTTCACTAAGTAATTGTGCAAGACGAACACGGTCTCCTCCCGGTCGATTCATCATCATCAATTCCTGACGGAAAATAATAAGCTTCGATCTCTTCCAAATTCAAGTTACTTCCCTCAAGCGGAGTGAGGGAAGGGGAAGAGTCGGAAATAATGAGGTCGGAAGTAGGAGTGGGATTGCCACTCGAAGAAGGTTCAACAAGATCGATTCGATTAACCGAATGCGGAGGTGGGACAAGTGGTGTGCTCTTAGAGCTAGCAATTTCCACCACTTCCGTTATGGTCTCCGGTTTTTTGGTAATCGTTTTAATCTGAGCACGTTTACTCGAAGATCTCTTGACCGTAAATCGTGAAAGACTTTGATCGATCCTAGATGAAGAATTTTGGATAACCTTAGGTTGGACGTTTTCAGTACTTCCGTTATTAGTAGGAAGCACCGGGTCCTTTGTCACCTTGGTTTCACGGCTTTCAACTTTATCAATACCACAAATGGTAGGCATAGATTTCAAATCTTGGTTGACATTGAAAGTTACGGCTTCTTTGTTTACCCTCAAAGTGATTTCCCCTTCATCAACATCGATCAATGCACGGCCCGTTTTTAAGAAGCACCTCCCAAGGATGAGGGGCACTCGGGGATCGGCATCGAAATCGACGACAACAAAGTCGGCGAGGAAATGAAATTTTCCTACTTTCACACAGACATCCTCGGCTATGCCTAACGGATGAGAATTCGTTCGGTCGGCAAGCTCGAGGATCATACATGTAGGTGTGAGTGGGGGTAACGAAAGCTTTTTCCACACGGAGTGTGGCATCAAGGTAATGCTCGCGCCAAGATCGCCAAAGCGAGCATTGAACTAATCCTTGAAAATCACACGGGATGAGGAACTTTCCGGGGTCTCCTAACTTTTCGGGAAGTTTTTAAGGATAACCGCCGAACAATTCTCATTCAAGGAAGTTTTAGCCAACTCGGAAATTTTTTCTTTGTTGCCCAACAAGCTTTTGATCGTCGGACCAAACTTGGGCATTAGAAGGAGAGCCTCCGCGAAACTAATCTCGAAGTGAGTATCTTGAAAGATTTGGATAAGCTTTTCCATTTGTTGATTAGTTTTGTCGCGGGCCTTTTGATCATTAAGCCTTGAAGGATAAGGAATTGAAGGCTTAATCTTCGGAACATCGGGCTCCGGAATGGGGATGTGGACTACCGGAGGTTGGACGTGTGCGGTACTTTGTGGGCTTGTAGAATGCACTTTGTCCTTTGTCACCTCGGTTTCTTGTGCTACCTCCCTCACCGGAGAGGGTGTAGGCATCGAGGGTCCATCATATGTCTTACCACTTCGGGTGGCAATAGCATTCAACTCTCCCTTTGGGTTAGGAATTGTATTAGCCGGAAGGGTTTTAGAAGTTGAAGCTTGATTCATTTGACACATGATACTATTGAACATATTTTCAATTTTGTATTGATTTTGATCAATTTTGTTGTTTGTTTTGTTCAATTCATTTTTTAACTCATTACCTTGTTTTGACATTGAAGTTTGGAAATCATTTCTCAAAGTAGTGATTTGGCTTTGCAAACCCCTAATTGTAACCTCATTAGACTTAATGTAGTTGGAAAGTTCAATAGAGGGGCCAACCGGGGGTTGGTAATTAGGAGCTTGATAACCATGATTGAGATTAACCCCTTGGGGAGGGTATTGGTTCATCGGGGCTTGATATGGAACATTTTGCCCTTTCACTTGATTTTGATTGAACCTATTTTGATTGTTAGGTTGAGGAAAACCGGGTGGTCCCATTTGATTAGCAAGGTATCCTTGATTCGGATTAGGATTGTGATTGTGATTAGCAGCTTCCACGGTGGCATTTCGGACGTCACCATCGGTGGCTTGACAATTGTAATACGGATGGGGACCACCGCAAATAACACAAGTTTCGGTAACGGCTTTTACGGGTTCCGTTTTCTGAATTTTTAACTCTTTTATCATGCTATGAATAGCTTCGGTAAGTCCTTCCAATTTTGACTCCACAACGGATGAAGAAGAATTGGTAGTAACTTTAGCAACAACTGCTTCTGTTTCGGAGGTTGGAACCTTTGATTTGTTCTCGATAATCGTTCTAATATCCCCGGGCATACGACTCAGGATATTACCACCGGCGGCGCGTTAAGAATCTTGGTCGGATGGGGTTAAAGCATTATAGAACGTATCGATTGATGAAGGTCGGAGAAGCCATGGTGTGGGCATTTTCGTAGAAGTTCTTTGAATCTATCCCACGCTTCACCGAAACTCTCGTCGAATCTTTGTCGGAAATTGGTTATTTCATTTCTTAACATTGTAGTTTTCGACGGAGGGAAGAATTGGTTAACGAATTTCTTAGAGAGGTCTTCCCATGTTGTGATTGAACGAGGGGGTTCTTTCTCAAGCCAAATCCGGGCTGCCCCCTCGATGGAAAACGGGAATAACATCAACTTGATCGACTCATGAGGGACGCCCCGAAAGTTAATAGTGGAAGCCACTTGATTAAACCAACGGATATGGGCATGGGGCTCATCCCTATCAAGACCACAAAAAGGTTTAGATGAAACCAATTGAATCAAATTAGTCTTAAGTTCAAAATTTTCGGTGTCAATTGGTGGTACGACGATAGCATCACCGTAGCCGTCTACGGGAGCTTGAAGTAACTCAGACATGGTTCGGGTATCCGCCATTTCGGGAATGGGGTTGGGATTAGTACGAATCTCGGGTTCGACTAAGGGCGGGGGACGTCTATTTCGTCTTCGCGGAATTGTGGCGAGTTCAAGAAGAGGGGTAGAAGAATTAGAAGAACGAGTGCGCATGCACTTCCAAAAACAACACTTTCAATTAAAACAAGACCGAGGCAAAACACAGTGAACTTAAACCAATAATCCCAAGTGAATAAATCACCTCTACAAGACAAACGCACAAGCGAGCGGAGAAGCTTTGTAGGTCAGTGCGAAGCTTATTAAAAACCCGCTTCTTTACGACCGCAATTTAATGTCGGGCCGTCCTTATACCCACCACACAGTTTGTTTGTCCGATAGAAATAAATAAATCCACAAGCGACACAAAGGCAAGTTTTTGATCTTTAGTTCGGGAACTTATAATGATAACACCTCCGTTGAGAATGTTATATTGATTGTGTCTTCTATTTTATTTAAAACAAAAGGGAAAATCTTTTTGTATTTTTAATCTTTTATATATATATACAAAATAAAAAGGAAAATATTTTTTACTTTTTTTTTTTTGATTTTTATAAAAAACAATAACTTCACGAAGGAAGGATCTCGAGTCACTAATCGTCAAACCGTAACGATATTGTCGCGACACAACCTCCCCGGCAGCGGCGCCAAAAATTGATTCGTTTAGAAAGTATATCAAATATAAGATACGCGCGAGAATCAACAAATCAACCTTTTAGGAAAAGGGTTAACGTGCCAAAACTCACGAATGTGATATAAGTGATACCGGATAAGGATATCCGGGTCGTGTCCCAACGAGGTGTGAATTGAGAATTTCGTTTGAGGTTTGTTATTAAAATGCTCGATGTTACGATTTTTTTTTTGGTTTTTGATTACGTTTTCTACAAATTTACTAAAGGGAAGGTAATTAAGGCTACGGAACAAAGTAAATGATAATCTAACTACTACTAAGCATACGGAACAATAAAATTAAGTTACACTAAGTCCTAGAGTGATAATATGCAAAAACGTGAAAACCCGGGCTAATCCCGAGCCTCAAAAAGTGAAAATGATGCAATTTAAGGCCTAAGGATATGAAACTAATTTTCCTACGTTCTAAACGACTAAAAATAATTTTAGGAAAAAGCCGGGTATTTTTTCGACTTTTAAATTATTTATTATGATTTAAAAACTAATTTAATCTAATTTAATTATAAAAAATACTAAATGATTTTGGAAAAATCTGAAAATTTCACTAAAAATACTTTAGGTTATACTGGTTTTAAGAAAAATGAAAAAGTTGGGTACTGTTTGAGGAAATAAGCTGCTAAAAGCTTAAATAAGCTACTATGCTTAAAAACTGAGATTGTATATAAGAGATAAATTTTGCAAAGTTAAACCTGAAAAGACCCTAGGGCGACTGGTGTTGAGGTGTGGTGTTGTGTGTTTGAGCAAGAGGTCAGGGGGTCGAATCCCACCCCTGCACCTTTTTGCAAACTATTTTTTTTTTAATTTTTCTTTTTGCAACTTATAGATAAGACCAAATAAGCACTATTTTGTGAAAACAACTTTCACCAAACCAACAGAATAAGCAGTTTGAGACTGCTTATTCACAACAGTTTCAGACAGAAGCAAAGAAACACTCCTATTGACAGCTTTTAAGCATAAAAAATAATATAAGCACTTGGAAAAATGGGAACAAGCTAAAACACATAAAAGGGAATCAAGATAAGCTAGAGTACAGGATATAAGCACTAAATAGGGGAGCAATAAGCAGTTCTTAAATGGAAATCTTAAGCTAAAAGGGAAATGAGCATACAAGGAGATGATAAGCTATTCTAACAAGCTATATAAGCACTAAATAAGCATAAAATATAAACTAACCTAACCTATGGGACTAATAAGCACTAAAGTAAACCTAAATAAGCTAAAGGGAACATGAAATAAGCTAAAACAAGGGGGCTGCAGTGGCTACTGTAGCAACTGCACTGCAGTTGCAGTCCTAAGGGTGTGTTTTGAGCTTAAAAATAAGCTATAATAAGCACTATTTCAATATTATAAATAATACTATCTTAAAGCTAACCTAGGGAATACCAAGTACACCAATTTTCAGAGTCTAAGTCCTAATATTAAGCAAGTTAGACATCAAGAGAAAAAGCTACTTGTGCATAAGAGCTGCTGAAACAGTTGGCAAAAAATGGGTTTGGACAGATTTTTAGTGCAAAATTAAGCTAAGCTAGACTATTCCTAAAAGCAAATAAGCTAAAGCTATGTAAAGATGGGCATGTTGGGATGTGAGAAAAGCTATTTGGACAAGGTTTGGACCAAAAATAAGCCGTGGAGAAGGCTTGAAACAGCAGCCGTGGCTGCTGTTTAAAACAGTAGGACAGAAGCAGAAGACTTTTTTTTTTTTTTGTTATCAAATCTTGTAAACTTTTTATCTAAGCTAAACTTCGACTTTAAAAACCTTCCTAGACCTTAAACCACTTTGACTTTGAGAGTCAAAGTGGGTAAAAAAATGGGTTTTGACCTCAAATAAGCTTAAACCAAACACCCTTTTTATGGGGTGTTTACTTTATAAAACTGATTTTTTTTAACACTAAACTTGGTTTTTTCTTTTGTAAAACTACTTTAGAACTTATATTGCAACTTAAAAACAATTAATAATAAGTAAAGAACAAATAAGCACTAAAGTGCTTATTTGCTAAATAAGCAAAATAAAAGAACAGGTTTTAAAAAAAGAACTTTTCATTAATTTAGAAACAAGTTACAATGGAAATAAAACTTAAAAGCTATTATAAAACTAAAACTACTACTAAATCCTAATGCCTCAAAGGCTACAAATAAGCTATCTATTTATACTACAATGAGCTAGGTCTTCAAGTGAGCTTGTGCTAGTTTGCTGAGAGGAATGAGCTGTAGAATGCACTTGTGTTTCTTTTGCTATCATCTCAGCCATCCATCTCTCCTTGGGCACCAAGGTGTTTAATCCAAGCCGTCCTTTTTTAGAGCTCCAATGAGATAGCTTTGGATTGCCAACATGGCAATTGAGACCATGTGCTTGTGGGGGAGGGTTGCTTGGGGACCAGTGGTGAGAAAGACAGAGTTGGGAAAGAAGCCAAAGGTGGGGTTTTGGTGTTTTGGCCAAGAAGAAGAAGGGAGGGTATATGGGTTTTGGGTTGTTTTATCGTTTTGGGTAAGCAGGGGAAGGTGGGGTTTAAATGGGTTATGGGTTAAAAACGGGTTAGGTTTAAATGGGTAAATGGGTTTTAATAAAAGGGTTTAGAAGGTTTAGGTAAAAGTAAAATACTTTTGTATTTATAAAACTTTGTATTTTTTTTTAGTAAGAAAATAATTTTAATAAAATTGGTTTTAAAAAAAATAATTGTTGTAAAATAAAAATGAGGTTTTAAAAGTTTTGGATTTTGCAAAAAGGGTAAAATGGTAATTTTGGGTTCGGGTGAAGGGCAAATTGGTCATTTGGATTTAGGGATAGGTTTTTGATCTGATCCCCCAAGCTCACTCCCAAATGGTATCTCGGTTCGAAAATGTAGAAAATCATCATCCGGCTCCGACAAAGCACGTTTTCAAATCCAAGCTCAATTCTGCACGTTTTTGTCCTGTTTTCGATCCTTTGTACCTGAAACACATAAAAACACATTCCAAGGATATCTGCAGTATAATTGGTTATATTTCAGTGTTTTTAGACGTTTTAGTGGGCTTAGATGGGTAAAAAGGATGAGTGAATAAGCACTCATCAATGCCCTATCCATTATTTAAGACGTTGGGTCTTAGTAAACCACAACCAAATCACTCAAAACTTACCATGGTGGATAACTCCCAAGCAAAAGCGATGGGGGAGGTGAAAAACGTAAGGGTACAAATTGGCTTCAACCTTTCTTGGCCGATTTTCTAGTCCTAGACATCCCGGTTGATAAGAGTCTACCTCTTCTACTAGGAAGACCGTTCCTACGCACATGTGGTGCAATCATAGGTATGGGTAGGGGTACGATGACAATCGATGACGGGGTCTCAAAACAAACCTATTATCCCAAACCAAGGGGACCAGTTTTGGAATTCATGGAGGATTTAGAATTGATGGAAGCGGACGATGACTTGACTTGTTTTGAAATTGGACGTGATGTCCATGGAAACCTGATGTATGGACCACTAGCTCCACCATACTTTGATATTGAGGATGAGATGGAACGCGCACTAGCGGTGGAAGCAATTTACAATCCATTCAAAAACATCCTTGTTTACAAGAAGCCAGCCGATTTCTTAGGTTCTCTACCGGTTCAACTCAAAAATTTGGAATGGGGACCCGAGGGGTCAAGTGTTTACGAAAGAGAGGATGGAGACGAGAATGACACGCCAAATTTGATATACTATACCCGGATGGGAGAAGATTTGTAAGGAAGTTCAAAACTTACGAAACACACCGTGAATTGACCAGGAAATTTCTAAGTGAGGACATCTTAAGGCATGAGTATTTCGAGGAGTAATAAGGAGAAGCAAAACACCATAATAACAAGCAATTGTTTGCCTGATTTTCATGAACTTTTAATTTTATGCATTTAGGATTTCTTGTTTTTCATTTCATTTTTATTTACTCTTATTATTATTTTGAAGTTATTTAATTAATGCATTTTGAGTTTTAGTTTAAGTTATGAGTATGATGTTTTAGTTTTTGAGATTAGATTTTGTTGAAATTCCAAATGGTTGGATGAATGTTGTGTGCATCTTTAATAGGATTTTTGAGTAAACGATTGTTGCTTGGAAGGTAAAATGCCCAAGTAAAGTGAAAAAGGCAAAATTCTGCAAAAATGCAAACCGAAACGGTTGTGTCCATGACTGAAACGGTTGCATGCAAGTATATATACCAAAAATTCAATTTTTCCAGAAAAACACACACACACACACACACTAATCCTCCAGTTGGGTTTCGCAAACTTTGAGCATTAGAAGTTGTTTAAAGATTGTAAAAGTTGTAGAAGATCATCATGGCACCTAAGCAAGTAAGCATCTGCAATCAATTAATTTAATTAAGGTTTAATTAGAGCATTTGATTCGAATTGCAAATTAGGTCACTAATTTGGGGGTTTTTGATAGAATTCGAATTAAGTTGTAATCTTTTAGGATTAAGTGGGTAATTGATATAGGAATGCATCGCAAAAAAAATTGTAGTGATTGATTCGACATGGAATGAGTATTAGATGATTGAATTTTCGTATTTAATTAGATTGTGCCATTGAATCAAATTATGTTGCAATTGATGATTCCTAGTTGGTAGATGATGCATTTTTAATGAATTTTAGATGCCACATTGTTGATTAGAACGAGTAATTAAGAAGTGAGTAAGATGAATATGTGATGATTGGAAGCTTTGAAAATGAATTAGGAACAATTTGAGGATGTGGGAATCATTGATAATGTTAGAATGCAGTCTAGGAGTGAATTGGACATAGAAAATCTAGTGGGAAATGGATTTGAAGGCAAAGCCTTCTGCAGGTTTGAGTAACCGATCCGGTTCTGGCGAACCGAACGGTTGGATGAGGTAGCAAGTGGAACCGATCCGGTTGCTCCTCAACCGATCCGGTTCCACGTACTGATGTGGGAATTTTCGAATTTTTGAAGTAGACCTTAGAGGCTTCTATGGACCTTTTTGTTTGTTCTAACACTCTTATATTGACTTATATTTATAATTTCTACAGAGAAATGTTGTAGGTTGTTCAAGTTCGAAACGGGTTCCACTAAACCCGATTGTTGCCAAGTATTGCCAAAGGAACGCAAGGAAGAAATTCACGTATAGCTTGAAGGCTGAAGCGCACAAACTTGAAGTTCAAAGATCTCACCAATGAGGAGAAACATGCTTTCAGGGAACGATTATCAAAGTTGCAAAATAGGACGGTTTTGGTTCCAAGATTGATTGATTGGGATTTGTTTGCCGAGTATGAGTGTGAAAATGAGTTGCGTCATATGATGCGGATGTCTTATGTCTATCCGGTTAATGGGGATTCGTTTGATGATTTGTCATCGGAAAGATCATTTAGCATAAATGAAGAGATTTATCGTGAATGGTGTATGGAGTTCTTTTCGACTATGTACTTTGAAAGAAAGGTCAATGTTCGAAACATCATGGAAGAAGTTTGTGTTTGGTTTAGGCTTTGTGGGCAGGATCACGCCTACACTTTGCCAGATTTTGCTGTTGCTCTTGGCTTGTATGAACCGAATGAGGTTAAGCATCGATTGTTTGAAGCTCATTTTTCGAGGCTTAGAAGGTTTGAAAAAGAATACCCTAGTATCCCCGCTTACTTGTTAGACCCGTTTCCCGGGTGTTGGGACCCCACCCTAGATGAAAATAGACCAAAGGCCTTATGTGATTGGTTAGTCAATGAATGTTATATTGTAGTCAAACTAATAGTCAACAAATGTTGTCTAATAGTTGTGGAAAATAGAGGGGCCTAAGTTGTTAAGTTATAAAGTGTTATAAAGTTTAATGTGGCCAAAATGGAAGCAATGGGACTTGAGGGACCATTTATGTCATTTGGGAAAAGTTGACCTCTACATATTTCTGGATAACTTTATCAACTTATTTCATTTTCCAGAAATAAAATGTGTAAGTGTGTGTGACGAATAAGAGAAATGGAGGGAAAATATGGGTTGGTCTTGTAGGCCAATTGGTGATAAATTAAGGGTGTTTACCATAATGTGAAGTCATGGAAAGGATCATTGCAAGGTGAGTAATCCTTAATTGTGTTTAATTGTAAATTTGAGAGTTAGGGTTCTTGTACCCAAATTGGGGGTTTTGGGTAATTATGGTTTTAAGATCAAATTGAAGTGTTATAGTGCTATTTGGTGAAGACCCTTTAACTGAATTGAAGGTAATGGGTAATTTTGGGATGTGATCATTATATGATCATGTAAATACATAAAGAGTTATAGTAATGATGGGATGACCTTATTATGGGTTAAAGTTGAGTAATTTATGGGTTGAATCATCATATAATTAAAATATGATTATATGATGATTAGAGGTTGTTTATGTAATATTGTTATAGACATTCGATTATATACTAAGTGCATGTTATAATTATGTGGTAAAGATGTTAGCTATGGAAAGTAAGGAAGATGGTGAAGGATGATGATGATAGCTTAGCTTGGAGCTAAGGTACGTAAACCGGTTATAAGCTAGCATTATGTGGATTTCATGTGTTATGTGTTATGTGTTTATAATTGTTAAGCTTATTGTATGATTGATGTGTAAGTGTTATGTGTAAGTGTTTGGCCTAACTAGCGAGAAAGATAGACTAGCTCGGGAGTGGGCTAGTAACGAGTAATTGACGTTAAGAGGCCTAAGGTATGCGTTAGTGGTTCGTAATGCGAAGACTGGATAGTTATGTTGTGTATGATACTTGAATGATATATCATGATAGATTATACCGGCTTTACTTACTAAGCGAAAGCTTATGATTTAGTTGTTTAACCGTTTTGTAGGTTCAATTGTGAATAAGGCAAAGCGATTGGAAAAGGCTTAAGAATTGGAAGAGTGTATGTTAGAAGGTTTGTATGCAAATAGGAGCTTAGGTAGAATACCGAGCTCGAAGTCAAAGTTGTTCCCCGGGAGTTTTAAATGGGTTAAATGTTTTTAATGTCAAGTATTTGAAATGGTTTAACACTCATTTTATAGGTCCTAAAGCATGTTAAAGGGTTATGTTTAAATGGTGTATGCAAACGGTCAAAACGGTGTCCGCATAACACCCGCTACTTTGTAAAGCATGTTTCCGTGTGTCATTATGACCAAGTTTATGCATATATTTGATGTTTATAATATTTTAATGATTTCTGGAATTTTTGGTGTTATGTCATGTTATAGAAGTCGCTTTAAAATGGGTCAAAAGTACATAAAAAGGTTATGCAGAAAAAGGGGTGTTTGGGACGAGGTCTAATTTAACCCATTTTGGGTCAACCGGGTCAAGAATGTTTGGAAAAACAATGTATATGTTAAGTGTTTATAAAGTGGTTAAAATAATTTGGAGAACTAGTGGAGAACTAGTTGGAGAACTAATTTGGAGAACTAGTTGGAGAACTAGTTGGAGAACTAGTTTGGAGAACTAGTTGGAGAACTAATTTGGAGAACTAGTCAAAGTCAGTTTTCGAAAAATCATATCTTCAAAATGGTAAGTCGTCACGGGTCCCGCCACCCTGTGTTTCGAAGGTAATTGAGTCTAGTTTCATTTAAAAATAGTTTCAAGGTCCAGATATTTATAGATTTTTGTCAGTGGTCAAAATAGTAATAGCAGGTCAGTTTCTGGACACGTATTTTCCGCGTAAAAGTCAAAGTTTTTGTGTTATCGGACACGGGGCGTAACAACTTGGTATCAAAGCTTCGGTTTAAGTGAATTAGGTTTCCACTATAGGTTGCCTAGTCTTAAACCACACGTTGAAGCGTTGAACGTAAGTGTTAGTGATGCGGAAAGTAATCGTTAAGTATGAGATGGATTATGTCTTATGTGAGATGAGCTTATTGACGATAAGTGATGAATGTGTGTTATAGTGTTGATGTGTATGAGATATAAGTCCGTGGAAGACTTGAAGTGTTTGAATGATTAGTTAGCCGTGCACCTCGGTTGGTGCCAGTGATTGTGTTGTGTTTATATGCATGTATGATAGAATAATGGTAATGGAATGCGAATAAAAATGGTAAGTGGTATTAGAGATGGGCTAATAAGTGAATTAAAGTTTTATGATGCCTTAGTTATAAGGTAGACTAGTATTTGCGGCTAATTAGAATGTTGATGCTTAGACATAGATGATTATGCAATGTGATATGTGAGCCATAGACTATATGAATTGATTATGATTACGAATATTTTAACACTTGTTGAATAAGTGTTAAGTGTTATCGATTATGCAATGTTAAGTCTATGGTGGTTGGTTATATGTCTAAGTAGAATGAGATTGTGCTTGATAGCATGGTACATAGAAGTGTACGAGATAAGATAGATGCATTGGAATGCATAATATGTAAGACTTAATTGATATGTGCGAGTAATATTTATTGAGTAGATATTGGTTTATGATAGAAGTTGCATGAAGCATGGATTAGATTTAATATTATTTATAATTGCCACATTATTCGTGATGACCAAATGGTAGCTAAAAAGTTGATGAACCATATTGATATGTGAATAAGTTAAGAAGTATGATAAGTGTTTGATAAAGCATAGATACTTTGAAAGCTTGAGATGAAGCATAAAAAGATAATGAAGTATTGAATAGGCCATTGTGATCAAATGGCATATAGTGAAAAATGTGAGTCAACTTGGGGTTGACGGATGAATGATAGATTGCATTGTGGAAATGCAAATATAATAAATCAACAATTAATACATAGAAACTTGTCTAAATGAAAGTAAACATAGTAGCGAATGTTGAAGTTGCTTAAGGCAATGAGAATTGAGAAAGAGATAGCGTGTACTTAATGAGAAAAGTACATGAAAGATAAAATGAGAAAAGATGTTAAGACATAAATAGCTTGGATCCAATGCTCTAGTTTTGGCATCCTTCGGAATGGCCTAGCTTGCCTTTGTGGCATGGTTTTGTAGCTTGCCTTTATGGCATGTGTTTTGGCATCCTTCGGGATGGCCTAGCTTGCCTTTATGGCATGGTTTTGTAGCTTTCCTTTATGGCATGTGTTTTGGCATCCTTCGGGATGGCCTAGCTTGCCTTTATGGCATGGTTTCGTAGCTTGCCTTTATGGCATGTGTTTTGGCATCCTTCGGGATGGCCTAGCTTGCCTTTTTTGCATGGTTGATAGTTTGCCTTTATGGCATGTATGTTGGTATCCTTTGGGATAGCCCAGCTTGCCTTTCATGGCATGGTGGTATAGCTTGCCTTTATGGCATGGATGATAGCTTGCCTTTCCGGCATGGTTGTTTAGCTTGCCTTTCCGGCATGGTTGTTTAGCTTGCCTTCATGGCATGGACGAAAAGTTAGAGAGATTGGATCCAAGGCTAGAAAAGATGAAAAGTAAAGTAAGTACGAGTGTTATGTCGGAAGTGTATAAGTAGGATGATTTGTAATTCCTTTATTTAGATGGATTGGGACGCCTTTTCATTTAAATAAAGAAGTTGTAAATCGCCTAACCATAAGTTTATGATTCCTTACTTACATAGATTGGGACGCCTTTTTATGTAAATAACTAATTGTAAATGAGTGGGCTTATGTGTATCCGATATGGCATGAGCACACGTAGAGAATGGAAAGTGAAAGCTAAAACTAGTTAGACGTAATAAGAAATGAGATTAAATGTGAATGGAAACTTGTAACGGCGTTAAGGTTATGTGTGAAACCTTAAAATAGACGCCTAGAAAGAGTTTGTGCATTAAGTTGAGAAGGTAATGGGTAAGTATTCCCGAAATTCAATAAGAAAGTTACTTAAGTAATGCAAAGAAAAGATCTTGAAAGTACCATTTAGATGATACATGATATAAAATTGAAATAAGTTACAGTTTTTTTAAGTAGATACGTGTTGGTATTATGTAGAATGAAAAGTTCACCGATATATGACTTTATGTCATATTAGTACAATTGCGAATGATGTGGAAATAGTGTTGAAGTTTGACTTATATAAAGTCAAAATAGTAAGTTTTCCATATGACAAGTTGTCATTGTTGGGAATGTTTAGATGAGCTTGCGATGAGAGGCGTTATTTAAAGTAGATTAAGGATATGTTTTGTGTTATAGTGTGTTTGGAATTGCAAGATCACTTAGATCGTTGCAACTAAAGAATGAGGAACGGGAAGTGTTGAAAAAGGGAATGTTATGAGACTAAGTTTTAGTTGACATTAGACGAGAGATTTCGGGGAAGAAATCTAAATAAGGGGGTAGAATTGTTAGACCCGTTTCCCGGGTGCTGGGACCCCACCCTATATGAAAATGGACCAAAGGCCTTATGTGATTGGTTAGTCAATGAATGTTATATTGTAGTCAAACTAATAGTCAACAAATGTTGTCTAATAGTTATGGAAAATAGAGGGGCCTAACTTCCTAAGTTGTTAATTTATAAAGTGTTATAAAGTTTAATGTGGCCAAAATGGAAGCAATGGGACTTGAGGGACCATTTATGTCATTTGGGAAAAGTTGACCTCTTCATATTTCTGGATAACTCTATCAACTTATTTCATTTTCCAGAAATAAAATGTGTAAGTGTGTGTGTCGAATAAGAGAAATGGAAGGAAAATATGGGTTGGTCTTGTAGGCCAATTGGTGATAAATTAAGGGTGTTTACCATAATGTGAAGTCATGGAAAGGATCATTGCAAGGTGAGTAATCCTTAATTGTGTTTAATTGTAAATTTGAGAGTTAAGGTTCTTGTACCTAAATTGGGGGTTTTGGGTAATTATGGTTTTAAGATCAAATTGAAGTGTTATAGTGCTATTGGGTGAAGACCCTTTAACTGAATTGAAGGTAATGGGTAATTTTGGGATGTGATCATTATATGATCATGTAAATAATTAAAGAGTTATAGTAATGATGGGATGACCTTATTATGGATTAAAGTTGAGTAATTTATGGGTTGAATCATCATATAATCAAAATATGATGATATGATGATTAGAGGTTGTTTATGTAATATTGTTATAGACATTCGATTATGTACTAAGTTCATGTTATAATTATGTGGTAAAGATGTTAGCTATGGAATGTAAGGAAGATGGTGAAGGATGATGATGATAGCTTAGCTTGGAGCTAAGGTAAGTAAACCAGTTATAAGCTAGCATTATATGGATTTCATGTGTTATGTGTTTATAATTGTTAAGCTTATTGTATGATTGATGTGTAAGTGTTATGTGTAAGTGTTTGGCCTAACTAGCGAGAAAGATAGACTAGCTCGGGAGTGGGCTAGTAACGAGTAATTGACGTTAAGAGGCCTAAGGTATGCGTTAGTGGTTCGTAATGCGAAGACTGGATAGTTATGTTGTGTATGATACTTGAATGATATATCATGATAGATTATACCCGCTTTACTTACTAAGCAAAAGCTTATGATTTAGTTGTTTAACCATTTTGTTGGTTCAATTGTGAAGAAGGCAAAGCTATTGGAATAGGTTTAAGAATTGGAAGAGTGTATGTTAGAAGGTTTGTATGCAAATAGGAGCTTAGGTAGAATACCGAGCTCGAAGTCAAAGTTGTTCCCCGGGAGTTTTAAATGGGTTAAATGTTTGTAATGTCATGTCTTTGAAATGGTTTAAAACTCATTTTATAGGTCCTAAAGCATGTTAAAGGGTTATGTTTAAATGGTGTATGCAAACGGGTCAAAACGGGTGTTTGGTATAACACCTGTTACTTTGTAAAGCATGTTTCCGTGGGTTATTATGACCAAGTTTATGCATATATTTGATGTTTATAATATTTTAATGATTTCTGTAAGTTTTGGTGTTATGTCATGTTATAGAAGTCGTTTTCCGGAAAATGGGTCAAAAGTACATAAAAAGGTTATGCAGAAAAAGGTGTGTTTAGGACGAGGTCTAATTTAACCCATTTTGGGTCAACCGGGTCAAGAATGTTTGGAAAAACAATGTATATGTTAAGTGTTTATAAAGTGTTTAAAATAATTTGGAGAACTAGTGGAGAACTAGTTGGAGAACTAATTTGGAGAACTAGTTGGAGAACTAGCTTGGAGAACTAGTTGGAGAACTAATTTGGAGAACTAGTCAAAGTTAGTTTTCGAAAAATCATATCTTTAAAATGGTAAGTCGTCACGGGTCCCGCCACCCGGTGTTTCGAAGGTAATTGAGTCTAGTTTCATTTAAAAATAGTTTCAAGGTCCAGATATTTATAGATTTTTGTCAGTGATCAAAAGAGTAACAGCAGGTCAGTTTCAGGACACGTATTTTCCGCGTAAAAGTCAAAGTTTTTGTGTTATCGGACACGGGGCGTAACATTACTGGAATCGAGTGGGAGATCCTTCTTGTACTAGAAGGAATGCTACATCCATTAGGAATCCGTTGATGAGAGTGCTACACAAGTTGCTAGTAACTGGGCCATTTCATAGAGTTGGAAGCAGGGACAAATGTCATAAGCCAGACTTGTGGGTTATGATGTTATTGGAGGAAACTAAGGATGAAAATGCGACTTGGATCATAGCCGAGTATTTGTCTAGGAGAGCCCCGGGAATCAAAGGTAATAGCAACATTTGTGGAGGCCATTTTGTGACGAGGTTGGCAAGGAATCTTGGGTATTACAATAGTAGTAAGTTGGCTAAGTGTGGAGAGCCAAAGTTTAGTGAGATTTGGAATGCAAATGGTTTTGGAAATGCTTTGAATAAGAGGACGAAAACGTTGGGAGCATGGATTGAACCACAACAACAATAACAACCACCACAGCAGCAAGGAAATGTGCCAATGGGCAATATACCAATGGGAAACGTGCAAACGGGTACGTCTAGTAGTTTTGAATTAGGTTGGGGAGAGTGGAACCAACATTTGAATGAAATTGAGTGTAGGGAAGTGTGGAAAGATTCGATGATGTTGAGAAACAATTACATCAATGATTATTCAATGCCGATTTTTCAACACATGGCTTAAGAAGCCAATTATGAGTTGCCACCCTACAATCCACCCAATGTTCCACCATATCCTTTCCCCTACACCTCTTATCCTGGACCCTATCTGTATCCATATCCTGGCTACGCACCATTTCCTGACCATGTGCCTGCATATGGTAGATTACCCGAGGTTGGAGGATCAAGTTATGATGTTGGAGGATCTTCATCGGGCGTTGCAAAGGAGAAGAAGAAGAGGAAGGTTTACACAATCTTTGACGAGGAGGAGAACTATGAAACCGAAAGCGATGATGATGACGGTGATGATATGAGTGAGGATGACGAATGATCGTGGATCATTCTTGATTTATGGTTTAAAAAACAATGGTTATTGTGTGCTAAACAATATTATCTCTATCTTTTAACTATTTCTTTAGGATGATTATCATACTTTGTTTATTTTCATATTTTAAGTAGCGTTTGGATTGTTTGTTTTGTTTTGTGTATTGCGTATTTTGCAGTTTTGTTTGCAGGATGGATGTGACGGAAGCTTATTGTTAGTCAATATTTGGAGTTGGATATTGCATATTACCCAATATGCATATTGCATATTCTATCCCGTGGTATCTTTTTGACTATTTCTTTTTCCATTTTCTTTACTTTGAAGTTCATTTTTATTACATTGAGGACAATGGAAAACTTAAGTATGGGAGAGGGAAGAAAATAGGAAAAATGATACGATTTTTAAATTTTTCGTTTTTAGTCTTATTTTTAGTTTTTAGGTAAAGTTTTTGGATTTAAGTAATTAGCAGGAAATCGCCCTTGATTGTTTAGTTGTTTTCACACGTTATTGAAATATATTAAAAAAACAACTTGAGTATTTCAATGGTAAAATGAGGTTTTTGAAAATATTTGATTTGAACCAAATTACGGAAGTAATTCATTATGAATTCGATAGCATTTTCTAGCACGCATTATAGCCTTTTTCCACTTAATTGTGAGGTTTTTCTTTTTTGTATAAAACACATCTTTTGTTTTATATTTGCTATGAGTGTGCCGGTGATTGTCTCGATTCGTGAACTTATACTTGTTATGCATTACGGTTAAAATCACTCTCGAGTGATAAAAATATGTTCAAATGATAAGACGCATCGTAGGATTTAACCCAAATGGCCTTCCATTTTACATCTAATGTGTGAAAAACTAGAGGGGGGGGGAGGTTAAATAGTTTTGCCAATTCAAACTCGTTTTAAACTATTTAGATCGACTTATGTCAATCTATTTGGATGTGTGTTGGATGTTGATAAACAAACATAAAGAAATATAAATATGTAATGAAAAGATAAGAGTAAGAAGCACAAAACCACAACGCGAGTATTTATAGTGGTTCGGCTACAATGACACCTTCCTTGCCCTACTCCACTCCCCGAGTCACCTACTCGATAGTTCGTAATCACTACACAACACCGACTCCATATGGTGGAGAAACCTTCACAACGTTGCCTACTCTTTTTCCGGTACTAGGCTAACCACCGGGTTCTTTCACACCAAGGTGAACCACACGTACCACAACGTCGCCTACCCTTTATCCGGTACTAGGCTAGATACCGAGTTCCATTACAATGAAGGAACTACTACCCAACACTACACCAACGACTAATCCCAAAGGAGACCAACTCCTTATTACAACATCATCAAGGATATCAATATCCTTGGATCCAATACTAATCTATCTTGTACATCGAAACACACCATATCGAATGTACATCTAAGGCACCTTTCACTAATGCCTTTCACTTGATCTTCAAGATACCCTTCACTAATGTCTTGTGATTTGACTTCTAGGCACCCTTCACTAATGCCTACAATACGGACGATCGACACCTTTCACTAATGTCTTCGTCTTGAAACTTGAGACATCTTTCACTAATGTCTTCAATACTACACTTCTTAGAAGAAAGAAAAGAATCATCAACAAGAGGACTTCAGTAGTCTTGATGATGAGGAAGTATGGCAACTCATGGACTTGAGCTTGCTTGACTTCAAAGGTGGTGATCTCGTCTTTAAGAGGAACCTAGAGGATCACACAAAAACAAAACTACAAACATAGATCACTTGGATCTGGGGTTAGAGAGTTTTTAACTCAGGGAGAAAGTATGTGAGAAAGGGGTAAGAAACAATGAAGAAATGGCTCACTATTTATAGAGAGAAAATGCCTACTGTTCCCCGGATCCCATGGATCCCTCCCACAAGGGATCCGTCTAGCGTAAATCTAGGGATCCGTGGGACGCTCCTCTTTGCCCATGGGTATTTTGGTTATGGGTCATGGGTCATGGGTTATGGGTTGATCCATGGATATTATCCGTATATGATATAAGCATGATGTCATGCAATGGGTTATGGGTCAAGCTCCATGGATATGGGTCATGGACTTTGGGTTGTACCCAACTACATTCAAAGTATTTGGTCAATGGGTTATGATACTTAAGTTTCTACCCATTTATATTACCCAATATACTACATACTAGTTATGTGTATATTTTACCCAAATATGTAAACAGTAGTTGTTGTACATATGTAATACTAAATCATAAAATCACTTATACTTTTTTTAGTGTTTTATGTGAGAACGTAAGTGTGTTAGAAACTATTAGTTCAAACCATTTACGTATTTTACTTGTTTCGTTAAAATGATTTCACGTTTATTATCTACAAAACATTAGAAGATCGTAAAATATGAATAAACATTTTTACGGCTTATTTGTATTAACATAATGTTTTTTGCTAACCACATCGGTTAGTTAACCACCTTATATGAACCCATTTGTTAGTCCTCATTTTTAGCACTAGATACCCTTAGTTACACCCTTCGAGCCAATCTTTTCATTCTTGTTTAAATCCAGAAAAATACAAAATGATTTTACACCTTAAACCTTGGCCAACCCATGTCATGTCTATTGGTTTGTTGCTAGTTGTTTGGAGTGTTGGATTGTTTTTGATAATTATGAAGAAGCTACACTTTGTCTATAGTGTGTACCATTCTCCAACAAAGATGAAGGAGACGTCTTTCTCATTTGTATTTTTTGTGATGTATGCTTACACTAAGTGTGGGGGAACTTGAATAAAAAAAATGGTTATAGCCGATGTGCTATATGAAGAATATTTATTAGCCAATGAGCTAAATTGAGTTATATCATTTTCGGGATTGTGGTTTGTATGATGGCTAGCAACATGGAGGTTTAGACTTGA
Source organism: Chrysanthemum makinoi (assembly GCA_910596185.1). Classification (NCBI taxonomy): domain Eukaryota; kingdom Viridiplantae; phylum Streptophyta; class Magnoliopsida; order Asterales; family Asteraceae; genus Chrysanthemum; species Chrysanthemum makinoi. Next base: position 14,503,429 of record OU343224.1, read on the forward strand.
CTTTATTTTTCTTTTTAATACCAATTTCATAAACCATCCCATGCCTTATCCATACCTTTTATAAACCCGAAGCCTTATCGTCATAACCCGAATAAAAGCCCTCTTTGATGAATTTATTTTCTTTGTTTTGATACTTGTACAAGCTTATGGTAAAACACATTGATCATGACTAGGCATTGAGTGATTTACATATACCCACCAATATATGAGTGTTGAGTGAATTCTTAAAATCATTCGTGAGGTGTTTTAGTTGTGTTATCTAAAGTATTTGGTTCATTTTGAAGTTTTCACATATTAAAAGCAAATTAATGATTATTTCTTTTGAGATGATTGTTAAATTTTCGGAACCACAGTATCAAGACCATTGAAATCGATTTTTGCAAATGTTAGACCTACTCGAGGGCGAGTAGAACTTAAGTATGGGGGAATTTGATAACGCTCAAAATGAACATGTTTTTAGTAGCGTTATTGTTGGTTTTGTATATGATAATCGGCTATATTTACTCATAATTGTTGCAAATGTATAAAAGATGCGTATTGTGTATGTGTATATAGCCAGGTATCACAAAAGATAAAGAAATGAAGTTTTCATGCACGTTTGGAGAATTCCCGAGGAAGGAAGTCGAGTAAGGAAGCTCTTGGATTCAACGATTTGAAAGCGCAATGATTTCTAAGTATCTACAACAAGTAAAGATCAAGCGTCGTCTTAGAAATCATCAACGAAAACAAAGAAAAAGGCGCAAATCAAGAAAAGTCAACAAAAGTCAAATCTGGCGGTACAAGAGGCGCCCAACCGTTCGGTTGGAGCCCGCAACCGATCCGGTTGGGCGAAGTGAATAAGGCGCAACCGATCCGGTTGCGTTGCAACCGATCCGGTTGCCAAGGCTGGAGTTACACAAATTGTCATTTAATGTTGCCTTAACTCCCCATAATCATTGGAGGCCGATCATTTCCCGTTATTTACTTGTAGAGAACGTTTTTAGACAGATAGTTATGGTTTTCTAGCTATATATTGAACCTAGACTTAGTAGTCTAGGTGTGACACAACCCAAAGTGTAATAGTTTGCACCAAAGCTATTACCAACCATTTTATTCATCCCAAAAGTTTGGTTACTGCTGTAAAACGTCCAGGAGGTTGGAGAGACTAATTCTCGTCCATTGTTTTGATCATTCGGAGTTATACGGTTAAGCTAGGCGATTGGAGGCCTGTGGTTGTTATAATCTACGAATTCTAGTTCTTGTAATCCAAAAGTTTAGGTATTCTATGGAACTTGTTATGAATTTCTATTCTCTTGAGTTATTGGAATTACTTTGTTATTACTTGTGTTTTGTTATAATTATCATGGAGTAGTTCTTGAATATACTTGTGTGTAAGGATGTAGGAAATCATACTAGTGTTCTCATATGTGATGCATGTATATATGATCTTGTTTAAATGAGTTTGTTGGAAAACTACTAGTCTTGTTTGATTTGTCGGTAAAACATGTTTTAAGAAAAAGGACCGAAATGATTTCTCTTGTGTTTTATTCCAAAAAGTTAAGTGACAAACTAGTATGGGGATATGGTAAATGACAACCACCATGTTTACTTATTGAAACAAGACTAGAAACATTTTCATCACGAAAGGTCGAAAGATTCGTAGGAACGAGTTTAATAAGAACATTTTACAAACACATGGATTTTCTAAAGGATAATCATTAGGATAAGGACCGAAAGGATTACCTATATGTTATTGTTCTTAAAATGATTTTACAAAACATACACCATGGGTTGGAAATCATTTGCTTATGATTTGTGCATCACATCAAGAGTTTACACCAAGCCTTCATGAACACTTACTATGATTACCTATAGACCACACACAAGTATATGTTTCTTTATATTGAATTTCACTAAAACCATCATTTTTGAGAGAGCCTTGACAAAGATTTCTTGTTACCAATCTTTTAAAACAATTTCAAAAGCAAAATCCCTTGGGACGATCTCGACTTACCCACCTTTGCTATCGCAACGAGTATACTTGCTCGTATGTGTTTATAGTAATAGCCGGACAATTCGTGTTTATAAATTTTTAAAACTTGCACACTGAAAGCACATCAACATGTTACATGGATGTCATCGTCTCTACTCTTGCTGGGTACATGTGTACATTATGGGCTGATTGGTTATATGTTAGATAACTGGAATGCATTTGGTGAAATGAAGATGTTGATATATTGTTCTCTCGAATAGACAACTGCTCAAACTCAAAGAGTAATGTGTACATCGAGGACGCACAACAGGATCATGTGATCAGGCTTCTTGAGCTTCATACAATTAGACTGTTTGCTTCACTTCTTCTTCTTGGGGGAAATGGTCTTTTTACGAGGATTTTCGGTTTAGGGGGAATGCTTTGGTGGTGAAAGTTTAAGAGATGATAACTTCTATCTTCTACAAAGTGCTGAACGATTTCCTTTTCTCGGTACTCGTATCATCATCCTCTTAAACTATTTCTCTATCTTTGTAAATAATTTTCTAAAACCATAATACAAAAATGTATATATAAAAAAAATAGAAAAATATAAAACCAACAAAAAACCCATAAAAATCAGAAAATTTGAAAAATACCAAAAATATTGTTTTTCAAAGACATGTCTTCTGGAATCGATAACATCTACGGTCTTAGAAATGTCATTCAACAATGGCACGGGACCATAGTTGAAGTTCGAGCAGGAGTTGTAAATATTGCTTTTCAAAACATGTCTCATAATATGGCTTGCAGTTACTTCAGACTGTAACCCGTGCTTAAACTATGGTTTGCTATTATTTCTGATAGCAACCCGTTTTTCAAAGAAGGAAAGTGCTACACTTAATCGATTTACACAAATTTCGTGCACTTATCTAAATCAAAATGAGGAAAGTATGTCGAAGGGGTGCTATTCCTACACAAATGTTTTTCCGTCTAAAATTCTTCAGAAAAATATTTGTTGTATTAAAATGGTGGAAAATGAGTTGCTTGAAAATCAATTAGTATCTTGTTTTCATAAATTTGCAAAACCCAATCAATGACTTCATCTTATTTAAAACTTTTCATTGAATAAGTCATTGATTGAGGGGGAGAGTGTTTTTCAAATTTATATTATCTATCGGGCTTATCTAATTATCCTACGTGCTTAACTGAAAAGGATTTTTGCCTATGTCGAAGGATTAGGAATCTAGGATATGATCATTAGGATTAGATGATTAATGTTTGATAAATACATAATTTCCATGCCTTTTATGATTTGATTGATATGTTGAATTGACTTTTATTAGTCGATTGATGTTTGGGTGTTGTCGACCACCATATATCTGTTTGTGTTGACTAACGTATGCAGATAAGATGGATTATAAGAATGTTCCTGATCCGGATCCCACAAATGCAGATGATTGGATGCCGAAAGGAAAGGGTAACTATTTCTTGGGTCGACAAAAGAAGAAACGGAGCTTTATTAGATCTCTCTAAGGAAAGTTGGCACGTTAGATGCAACTTAAGAGGTCTCACTGCATCAGCAGATGATTTTCTTTCATCCTCTCAGCAACAACAAAAACAACTTATTATTCTCCACCACCTAACGTATCTTGTGCAGGAAAAGTAGTAAATGATACCATTTTTAAACAATTCTGAAAATATTGTTTTGAAAATGGAAAATATTGTTTTGAAAATAAATTGGACTTAAATTTTGGAAATCACCGGACTTCATTTTATTAAATCTTAAGTCACTTAATCATCGAATACGGTCATCGATTGAGGGGGAGAGTGATTTAAAATAAAATATTTTCAAACTATATTTGTTCATAAAAGTTCCGGTTTGTACGTAATAAAGTGGTGATCTAAAGATTTAATGTTATGTCATGGTATGATTTTCTTTAAAACTCGAAGATCTTTTTATATAAATTTTTTTTTGTTCTTGTTTGATTGTGAAATTGTTTTATTTTACTTAAAGATCTCTTAAAACTATCATACCTGAAACTAACAATCTTTAATATCTAAAATTGATCCTTATCAGTCATTTTTCAAAATTAAATTTTGCCACGTCTTTCCACAAAATTTTCTAAATGATTTAAATCAATCGGGATCCAAATCTCAATTGGTTTGAAATTTTTGATCGGGGGAGAGATAGTGATTTAAATCTCAAATTTTTTTTAGTCCTTTTAAGGCACTCCTGCCTCCATGTGCCAAACGATTTCAAATACATGATGCACATGATTGAGGAGTTGCATTTATCCAAAAACAAGATGAGTATTTAAACCAGGTCACATTTTCTCCCATGTTTTCTAAACCAAATTAAATCTCTTGAGATCCAAAATCTCAAAGGGTTTGATATTTTTGATCGGGGGAGAATTTGTGATTTAATTATAAAATCTGATAAATGATGATCGATTTGATTCAAAAGTGCAGGCTGCTCTCCCATATATGCTAAACGCTTTCGAATCTCGAAGCACATATTGAGGGGGAGGATTTCAAAAGAAAACAAACTTTCATGGTACAAAGATTTCTATATTTCAACATACCTTGATTAATTTTCTAATGGTTTCTATTGGCAATTGTGGAAGTACTTCAAAAACATCTTTCCTCTATGTGTTAAATGATTTCAAATAACCAACCCACATTTTGTGGGGGAGAATTTACCAAAAAAATCAAATGGCCTTTTCCACAGAAATTGTGATCAAGAATTTATTTCAAAGAACTCTTGCCTCCATGTGCTAAACAATTTCAAAATCATATGTACATGTTGAGGGGAGCATTTCTAAATGATCAAAACAATTAAGGTACAAAATGCTTTGATATTATATCACAAGTACCTTAATTGATTTTCCAAATGATTTTTCAACTGCTTTCGAGAAGGAATGAACTGTACCAAAAGACCGACCATTTTACTTTATGCATGGTGTTACAAGGATGGTAAGGTTAGGTATTAGTTCTCACGATCCAGCCAGAACCGGAGGGATCTACCCAGGGACAATCCACTAGATAGTGTAGAAGTCCTTAGGTATGATGAAAAAAGGAGAAAAATGAGAATACGGGAAGAGTGCGGACTGAGACAGAGCTAGTACTGGAATAAACCCAACAAGGTTCTAGTTATGAAGTCTCGGTAAGCACTGAAGGTTTTGAAGAATGAAAAAGAGTTGAATGTGAAAAGGGTGAAAAGAAATAGCCCTCCATTAATTCAACCTTAAGGCAGAAACCGGGTTCAATACATATGCTACTGGTGGTTACTAAGGTAACACTAGTATTGAAGACAAGACTTCATGGACCCAGTGATGCACTGCACTAAACTTCCCAAGATACTCAAGTTCCTCTTAAAAGGACTTGTTTCATTCTCACGGGGAACCTACATAATGTATCGACTTTCTCTTAGAGATTGTTGATATTGAAGAAGGAGACCCTCTCCCTAGTCTTCGGCATAGGAAACCAAATATGCTCTATTGAGTCCAGAGCCAAGAGATCATCCACAAAATCTCATTAGGACACAAATTAATGAAGACTTGCTGTTTCACACAATGTGGAAAGTAAGTATATATATTGAGAGTCCTACGCATTATCCTTGTGGTATTGCCAGAACATCCGAGTGATATGCAAAATATTCACGATGAAGATGGAAATCCTTCTAGAGCCAACATCAAACAAGCTCTTGGGGTGACATGTAAGATCTTGCAAAAGATCAAGCTTGTGACAACTAGATAGAAACAATGGGGCGATTCATTCTTGAATTAACCTTGGTCCAGGAAATGAATTGACGAATACTTTTGGAAAAACCGTTCGATGCGCAAATCTTCTTTTCTCTAGCACATCAAATGTGTATTCATTTTCAAACACAAAAAGTATTTCTGATTGAAAATTGATCTTTCTTATAAAACCTTCGTCGTATTGCAAAAATCTTTCTTCAAGCAATACGCGATAGTTTTCAAATCATTTCTCATCAATCAGTGAATCTCAATTTTCTGGTTCACTCACTCTGTGTTGTCTTCTTTGAGACGTTCCGGTTTGAGAATAGCTTGATTAGCTGCGAAACCCTGTCAAGGAGATTCTTCGGAACTCTACCTGATCACAGGCAGTACTTGTACTGATCAATGGGGAACCGCGGTTCTTGCAACCCCATTCAACGAAAGTGATCAAAGACACTTTTGTGCGCTTTATTGCTAACTGTTGTTTGCAGGGACACCCGACGGTTGCAGCTGATTAGAATTGAGGAGTCAATCCATAACCGCATGCTCACACATCACATTCACTTCTATAAGAAATCATGATAAGTGCATATCTTCATCAACTGGCTCTGATATTTTCAATCCATGCTTCTGCTATGCTGCTGCAAATATCATGAATCAACAAAGCCTCCGCTACTCCGATGAGAAGATATCATGATCCAAAATGTGAGCATGTCGGTCCAAAAGTCACAACTTCACATATTGGCGAAACAACAAAAAATGAGTCAGAGATTTGCTATGGTTGATGATCTCAATGAAAGCTCGAAGATCATCAAGACGTGGATCAGTTAAGGACCTCCACTGAAAGTACAAAGCAGTCGGACTTTGAAGTATCATTACTAAAGTACAAAGATTACGGGATTGAGGAATTGAAGTCTACGAGCTCGAGCATGAAGATAAAGATAGAATGATAGGATACAAAATGTATTTCATGGGGTGACCTCCCTCAGGGGGAGATTGTTAGGATTTAGAAAATCCATGTAGAAGAGTCGGGCACCCCAACTCTAGTCTAGCATATGTTAACTCATAGACATTACGTTATTTACTAGTTATTTTAGTTAGTTATTTAGTTTAGTGGAACACCGTGGAGGACGGATTGGTCTTTACCCACTGTATGCCTGATCCACAGTCCGAAGGAGGGCGTTTAGTATCTAACTATAAATACCCTCTACCTCCCAAGGTAGAGGGTTGGACCTTTCACTCAATATGACCTTTCTTTCTTTTGTTTACCTTCTATCTCTAGAAAGGATCCCATCTTCTACTTTCTCTCTCTAAACTCTTGCATAATTCGACCCTATATGTGATTGTTTGTGTGATTGTGAAAACCAATATGTTACATAACCACTTTATAAAGACCCCAAACATCAAGATGTAAGGGTTGACCAAAAACTTCATATTTGTTTTCACTTAAAGGAATAGAGTCCCTGGTTTGTTTTGCGTTATGGCGGACCTCACAAGGACTTTCATGATGAAAATTAGACAAATTAAGTAAAAAGAATCCGGTTCTATTATACCAAACTTCCTTAGAAACATAATAAACAAAAAACTAACTTTGATTAACTATCAGTCCCTAGAATAGTCTCCTTTCTCAAATCCTGAATATAACATTTAGTCACATCAAAACCAGCACTTAGTTTACTATCTTTAATCATCTTATGCTAACACAATAAACTAGCACAGTATTCAGGCACAACAAGAACATCATACAAAACCATATTTTTATTAAGTCTCAGATGTCCCACATGGGTAATTTTAGCCAAAGTTCCATTTGGGTGACTGATGAGCGTGTCGTTAGGTGCTCTTTTAGTATTCAAGTTTTACTTTTATATTTAGCCTGACTATACCTAATAGACACACACCTTCACGGGCAGTGTACCCGGTCAATTGTAGCTAGTGGGTAAGTACGAGTTCGATCTCGAAAATAGTATGCCTAGGTAATAATCTAGTGAGTTTACAGATTTTATCACGGGTTTAACTGATTTAATTATTAAACTAAATAATAATAAAATAAACTAATTACTACTATGGTGGAAATAAAATAAGAGAGGTAAGTGTTTGCCATACTGTATATAAAACCACACCTAAATTACGACTATGGTCCACGAGGAAGTTTAGCCGCTGTCCCTGAGCTTTGGAAAGTTACAAAACTAGTCCATATGGTTTACACTATAAATAGATAAAGTTTAGGGTTTTCACCACAAACCCTAGTGTTACTTCTCTCTCTAAGCCACACAACTTTCTCTCACTATGTTATCCGACCGCTACCTCCATTTTTCGGCCACCACTGCCATTCCACCACTGTTAACAACCGCAGCCGCCACGATTGAAGGTATTGAAGTAATATATTTGGTTACTGTAGATCGGGTCACGATAGGTTTGTTTTAGGTTGGTTTTGATTCGTGAATCATAACAACCAAATCTCCATCATATCTATCTCGTCTTCCTTTCTCTCTTTCTTGGTATGTCGAAAGCCTCTCGTGACCTTGTTATTTTTTAGTTTAAAAATGGATATAAATGTTTTGTTATGTTTTCGTAGATAATGATTCGGATTAAAACGATCTGATGAGAGATTCGTGTGGTGTTGATCTTAAAAATGGTGTTTGTACTTTGGTTTTGAATATCATTTAAGTTTCAAGAAAATGGAAGGTTACGAAAAAGTACGAAGTTCCATTGGTACGCCGTAGCTTATATTTGAATTACGCCGTAACCGAATCGAAAGTTACGTCGTAACTTTTCTATATTTGAAAATATTTTTTTACTAAAATAATTTATAGCGTAATTCGCAGGGGGCCTATAAATACAACCCTGGATCTGCATTTTTAGGTATCTCTCTTCACCCCTCTCCTAGGGGTCGATTAAGGCACCACTCCAGGGCAATTTTCAGCAGTTCCAAGCCATCTTTCAAGGAAAAATTCACTTGCAATCATCACCATTGTTAGCTCTACATCAACTAATCTGTATCATTTCATGTTTTATTCATTTTTGTTGGTATAATTTACTATATGTTTGGCTAAGTACCCATGGTGCTAGCCTAGTTATGATTCCTTAATTGTTTTGTTTGTGTTTTCATTCTTCTATAATTGTTTCTAGTGTATGCATGCATAGTTCGATGGTAGTTACCCTAGCTTCGGTAGTTTTGAGGTGTGATCGTATCTAGTTGCTTAGGAGAATTGACCAACTGACCCTAAGTAAGTAGGTAGAGTTGGGAAGGGTAAGAATTGACCAACTGAAGACCCTTCCTCTCTTGTGGGAACTGACCAAATGATCACTGTTCACATGGACAAAATTAAGAAGTTAGGGATGAGTGTCTAAGATGCTAGCACCCGGGCACTCATTATTTCGAATCTTGCATGGAGGGTACTTAATAAATTGGCTTAGGTGAATTAAGACCCTCGACTCCCTAAATGGTTGGCCTTTGACGTCGTGTAGGAGCCTCTGTTGATAGGTTAGGACGAATTGACCAAATGTTGTCTTAGCGACTTAAACCCCCACTTGAATCAATTGGAAGCAATTTAGAAGACATTGACATTACATGATAGGATGATCAATTAGGTTAGCATACTTTATCACCATTGTTAACAACTTAAATTTACTTTTCGTTATTTATTTCTTGTGTTTAGTTTAATCAATCATTTCAACCTTAAAACCATTTAAATCTATGACACTTAGACTTGAGTTAGAATCCATCCACATAGCTCTTGGGACGACCTTGGCTTTACCGAATACTACACTACACATGACCGGGTACACTGCCCGTGAGTGCATAAGGTAGACCATAGGTAGACGAGACTATTATAAATATTAAAACCTGGTCAGAAATCCTGCATCAAGTTTTTGGCACCGCTGCCGGGGAGCTATTTAGGATTTTAATTTAAGTTTTTCTTTTATAGCTTTATTTTCTTTTATTTTTGTTTTTAGTTTTCTTTTTCCTTTCTTTTCTGTTTTTGTTTGTTTTTGAAATTTCAGGATATGGGTGATTCAGATTTTGACATGCTCACTATGGAGGAATACATGGCTTTGACTCAAGGTAACCAAAGACCGGGCGTGGTAAGTCCCGAAATCAGTAATAATATCAGCTTTGAGATCAGTTGCCAGTTTATGAAGGAGCTCAGACATAAGCTTTTCGCGGGAATTGACGATGAAGATGTCCACCTGCAAGTGCGAAGAGTATTAGAGATCGCACATCTTTTCTACACTCTAGGAGTCACTCAAGATGCATTAATACTTAGAGTTTTTCCTATTACACTAACAGGTGCAGCTAGAAGATGGATGTATAGGCTTCTTGCTAAATCAATCAATACATGGAATCTTCTGGAAAAACCATTTATTCGGAGATATTGTCTGTCACACCCCCAAATTACATGTTTTGCAGCGAAATGGAATTCCTGGGGATTGACTGTCATAGCATCACAGTTTCAGATATATTGAACGACCTAAAGTGTCGTTTGGAAAATACATCGTTTGATTTAATAAAATAATCAGAGTTTACAAAGTGTAGGTCCCAAATGAAAATCAACTTGTGCGGAAATAAATTTGTTACAATTCAAACGATGTTTTAAAGTTCATAAAACCCAAGTGAGACGTGTCGTCACCATGACTCTATGATATGTCCACATGCATGCCATGAAGTGAATGCCTTAGATACCTGAGATAAAACATGCTAAAAGTGTCAACACAAAGGTTGAGTGAGTTCATAGAGTTTGCGTTGCCATGAAGAAAACCTTTAAAGAATGTTCATGCAGCAAAGGCATTGCAAATCCACTCAGTTCCAAGTTCCGCCCATACAAAACTTGCAACCTGTGTGTTCACAACCCACTGCCAAAATATGTATGGTTTATGTTCAAATGCATGATGTCAAATGAATTCACATAACAGTACATTACTTAATGTATCAATATTCAATCGATATAACACATATGAGTGTTGTTTCAAATAGTTCCACGACCATTAGTTCATGATTGTACCAAGACCGCTAGTTCATGATATTACCAAGACCATCAGCTCAATGAATATACCAAGACCATCAGCTCAATGAATATACCAAGACCATCAGCTCAATGAATATACCAAGACCATCAGCTCAATGATTATACCAAGACCATCAGCTCAATGAATATACCAAGACCATCAGCTCAATGAATATAATATAGAAATTCTAAGTATGGCAATACTGTTACTTCGTATGACTAAACATTCAGTTCAGATAAACACATAGTTTGTAAATAATCATGATTGTCATAAAAATAGTTGAGCATGTATCTCCCCCAAAGAGTTTAAATAAACAATTAAAAGAGTAGGGGCTATGACTCACCTGGTGCAATGTTAATGATGAAAAAAGTGAGTACACCGAAATGAGGCGCAACCTCTAACCGCGACCTATTATGAATGATATGATCTAATGTAAATCATGAAACAATGTTGTGCATGCAAACTCATATGAAATCCATACCACTTGTACATTTGAAAATAATATTTATCGTCGAAATATTTGTTTATGACATCTCTTCATATTATAAAATACTTTACAAGTATTTATGTTGAAATGATATCCTACGATAGTCTTTTTGTGATTTATTATGAAATTATAACTTTTCGTCGTAAAATAGTGTCATTTGACAATTCATGAAAAGTGACTAAATAACCTCGAAAAGCTAGTCGTAAAATGGTGCACATCGAGTGTTAGGAAACAAACTCAACGGTTTTGGGAAGCTTGTATCATTATCTCAAAGTTTTAGCATTTAAGTTTTCATCATAGAGGTCTCGATCATGGAGAAAAACATAGGTAAAGTAGGGTACTTGTGTCCAAAATATTGTTTAAGGATGGTTTTCGGCAAAGTTTAAGTGACCGTATTTTATTCGTTACAACTCCGCTCGACGAATGGTTGGATATTTTGGAAAATATGCTAGGCGAACTTACTTTTACTAGAAGACATCACGTTATAAAAAGTACTACATCCTTGTTAAAAACGACCCTCAACATGGTCCTTTGTGGCCGTAATACTTGTCTAATAGAAATATATTAGTTTTTCGTATATAATATAGTTACGGCAACTTTATATAAACGCGTGTAATTTAATCGTTACAAGTCCGTTTTCTACGTTTTATATGTCCTTAGTTTCGTATCAAAGTATACTAATATATTTTTGATAAGTCGACACAATTTATAACGTCTAAGCCTCATTTTTGACTCGTACAATGTGGACGTAACATGATGAATTTTCAGAATTTTATAGTTTTCGTTGTCTAACTTGTAAATAGCATAACTTTTTCGTTATAGCTCCGTTTTAACCCGTTCAAGCGGCCACGTTTTCGTTTTAAAGTGGATTTTCTAAATATCTAGGCCAAAAATTTTTATACACAGTCGAAAATTCCAGATTTCACAGAAAAGGTCAGACCCTTATAATTAGTTGTCGAAATGAGTTTTTCTCGCGCAAAACCTATTCTAACCAATTCAAACCAACGCCGAAGCTATTCTAATCCTACCATACACCTTCTTAGGGTGTCATGGGTTCCTAGACATCACCAAAAGTGATATGTTTCAAGGAGTAATTATAGGATGATAAATATATATATAGCACTTAAAAACATTAAAAAGTGGTATAAACATCCATATGACTTGCATGTTTTTCTTAAATATGATGAAATGAACACAAAATAAATATGAAAGATGATCATGAATATGAGATGCTTACTAGTAACTTGATGAGGTGAATGAATAAAGGTTTAATCCTAACACCCTAGGTTTTTATTTCAAAACCTAAACTAAGAGTGTAACTAGATTGTAATAAACTTGACTTGAAATTTTTTGATGAACTCCTCTTGATCCTTTAATGTGGCCGGTTATGGAGAAGAGAGAAAGAAGAGAAAACTTTTTCTTTCACACTTTGAAGATATTAGATAGTATGTGTAGAAGTTAGAGTATAATACAATATATATTAGAAGATATTTGTAGCAAAAGAGTGTGTGTCACACCATTTGGTCGACATACACAAAAGAAAAAGGAAGTGAATACATTTAGTAATAATTAAGAGTATTAATGTAGAGTAAATGTGTAATTAAGTAAGGATAATTAATAACTTGCGTATTTATTTAAGCATTTAGGGTAGCGTTAACTAAAAATAAAATAAAATATATTGAAGTCATAAAAATTATAAACATACATTCCTTACAAAATTTGAGTGAAATAATAATTGTCGAGTAGTATTTACGAAAATCGTAAGTAATTATATAAATTTAACAATTTATATACAAAATAAATTTAAAACACCGGGTAAACTAATAATATTATTTTTATAATCTTAATATGAGTATAAAAATATATCGGGATAACTTTTGGAAGTATCGGATCAAATGTTCAAAATAAGTGATGACGCGACAGCGTTTATTTAATAGGAAATAAACGTTTAATGAAAAATGCAAAACCATGCATAAATTGATATGATGATGATGATGCTAATGATATGTAGACTAAACCTAGTCTATATGAAATGTCTTTGATGATTGTTCATGAATTCGCAGCTAAACAATTAAGGTTACGCGAATTTGATACTCGTAAACCTAGTTTACGATAAACGATGAATAGTGAAGCATGAATAGTGTTTTCCTGAGATGAATAGTAAATTTGAAAATGACCTGAAATTGCGAGTTGTCACATTGTCCTCCTTCAAAGATTGCCAAGAAGATGGAAGAAATAAGGAGTTTTAGACAGAAGGTTGATGAAATTGTTGATGAAGCTTGGAAAACATATAATGACCTTCTTTACAGATGCCCAACGCATGATATCAGCAACCATCAGATGGTCCTTATTTTATACAATGGTTTAAACATCCTTTCTCGCCAAATGCTCGACTCTCAAGGACCTATCCTTATGATGCCACCAGCACAAGCCCTTAGATCAATTCAAAAGGTGATTGACCATTCTCGAAATCGATATGATGGATCAACCACTTGGGTGACAAATAACAATGGCTTGGATGACATTGGTGAAATCACCAAGCAACTTGATATACTTGGATGTGATATGAAGATGGTTAAGGAGAACATTCATTCTATACAGGTAAGTGAAAGGATGCATAATGATAGGAAGACGGCTGAGCAGGTTGAGTATGTAGAATCCTTGGAGGCAATAATCAACAAATACTATAAAGATATCCAAAAGGATGCATGACTCAAATGACGAATGGATTAGAAAATTCAAGGAGGGCACGGACTTGAATTTAAAGAAGCTCGACGCTAAGAAGAAAATTTTGGAGTCTAAGCAAAAAGAATCCGGTTGGAACTATCAAAGCAACGGTGGGAAAAATGAAAGAAGTCAACAAAGAGCCGGTTCCTCGTGATTTACCTAATGTCAGACCATATCTACCACCTGTCCTATTTTCAGGACGTTTGAAGGTTGTGAGAAAAGAAGAAACAAGCAAAGATCAACTGAAGAAGATAGAAGCAAAGAGCTTACATGGTGATGAAGCAATTCCACAAGCTAATGTGGAATCAATTACAACACAAAATGGTAACACTTCTAACTCTTCTTTCACGCCTATTAACGATCTTTCTAGTTTTCTCATACATGTTGCAGAAATAGTGGATGACATAGAGCAACCGTTAACCTCACAAGCCATGTTTATCACTCCACCTTATGACAGTTATGTTGCTCTGGCTACAGAACCAATTTTAGTTGAAATTGCAAAGAAATTAGAGGACAAGATCTTGGACACTTTAGTGATTAACGAGGAAACATATGTAACATTTAAGTCGTTTAATCAGCCACATCACGAGGTGAACCAATCATCAATGCCATCAACTAAAACGGGTAAGCTATGGAGGGAAATGACATCTCCTGAAAGGTATGATCATAATTCATCATTTCCCCATCCCATAGCAAATTCACACCCTCATGGTGTTTATTTCTATTCACCCACACTTGATTTCAAGTGAGAGGATGAACACCCTTTTACTTAGTAAATAAGGGTAGATTCAGGCTCGTGACTCGAACAAAAACAAGCACTTCATGGGAGGCACCTCGTGCCTATCTTTTCTTTTTCATTTTATTAGAATAGTTGGGTTTGGTATGTTTAAATTTATATTTTGCAAGAAATAGAGCAAGGAGGATGGCGTTTAAGCTCACCTTGGAACCAGTCTGTAATTTCCATAATGTGCAGTTGTTACGACGTAATCATAATCTAGGGTTACGCCGTAACCCCCCTCTAGTATCGAAGGTCTCCAGGTTTTAACTAATTATGGCGTAACTCACTTCTGTGATTACGCCGTAACCCCTCCTGTAACCGAAATTTTATTTTACACTAACACACCATAACCTTGTATTATTTCTAAATGAACTTTGTGGGTGTATTCACTATAAGCCCTCACGAGACTTCACTCGTCCACTCGGGACACCGAGTGGTTTAAAAGGCTTGTTGCATATGCTAAATGCAACCGTGATTCCTATGAAAGTGAGTTAGTTTTTTCATTTTCTTTTAATACTTATTGTTTTTCTAGTATGATGCATTTACTTGCCTTAAGTGAATTCATGTTATTAAAGTTTACTCATAGATCTCAAAGCGGGACATGTTTACTCGTGTATCTTCGATTATTCCAAGCAAATCCAGGGGAGTTTTCTGTTCCATTTCTAGCCCTTCTTATTTTCATTTATATGCTTAGTATGAGCCAAGTGGGGGGAAGGGATTAGACATAGACACCCGCTTGATTTACTTGACTTTATTTTTCTAATTCTTAATGAAAAGTGTTTCATTAATAAATATTTGACATGTTTTTCATTACTTAACTGGATTAATCTTAACTGAGCACACCCTCTCTATATTTACACTGTGTGAGGATAAGCCTTTCCATTTTCCACTTACACGTAATACCATAAAAATAAGTGTGCCGGTGGCTGTAGTAAACTTTAGAACTTGGCCTTGCATATCTTTTCAAGACCATTAGAATGAGCATTACACTAAGGTAACTTGGTGTAATCGGTGCAGCTAGGATATAAGGCAATTTTAGGATTAAACCTAAATAGCCCATCATTTATGTTATTTTTGTGTATATTGACTTTTCACATCGATCAGTCAATCCCCCTGTTAAACCTTTTTTGTTGCACTCATTATTAGTGCAATATACCCCTAGTAAACCCGTCTGAGCCATTCCTTTCAGTTTGTTCATCCAATATATGCTTGTTTCGTTACACCTATCAACTAGCCTACCCTATAGTATCCTTATGTCCATGGTCCGGGTGTTGTTAGTCAATTTTGGTTCCACGGTGTAAGTCGCGGGTTTTAAATAAAGGGTTTTGGAAGAGAATCGAGTTTAGATGATAGTTGATCTCAAGTGGGGGGATGCTTTTATGTTCCTATTGTTCATGTATAACTTCTCTTGGATAAAAAAAAAAGTGTGAAAAAATGCAAGCAAGTGTTTGTTTATGATTAGTGTTCTCGCCTTGTTCAACTAGCACAATTTTTACATATATGTTTTTGTTTCTACGGATAAAATAAGAAACCCGTACATTTCTATCTCTCCTTTCTATTTTACAGTTTCAATTTGTACAATGAGGGTATTGTACATCCCAAGTGGGGGAATGGGAGATAGAAATGATTGATTATTTGGTTTTTGGTCGAAATATGTGCTAATTTTACCCAAGTTTTAAAAAAATTTAGAGCACATAATTTTTTTTTCATTAATGATGAAGGCCGAGTTAATGCATCTTATTTTCCTGGTTTATGGAGGTTATGAGGCACTACGTTATATTTTATATGCATTGACTCTTGTATTGAAGACCCCTTGACTCTTGACCCTCGGTTTTTGCTTTGGGATTGAATGTGACTAGTGGTGGGGCGATTGTGGACTTAGAAAATAATTTGTTTCATGTCTTTTTGTTTACACCCATTAAATGTTTTCCCATGTCTTATCCTGCCCTTGGTCGTGAAGCGAGTTTAGGTGAGGAAGCGAGTTTTGGCCATGGATTTGGTTATGTATCATTTGTTAATACAAATAAACCATAAAAATGTTTATTAATATTGAGCGATCTCTTTCTGTTTTGTTGATAACAAATATAATGTTATCATAAGTAAAATTATAATGATACATGTTATTTTTGTAAAGCATTTACATATAGTCATTTAATACAAATTGTTGTAATAAATCATTTGTTGTAATAGTTTATTAGGATTGGTAAAAATCACAACCCATGGAGCATATTCATAACCCATGGTATTGACCCATATCCATTTGACTAGATGCATTGCATCTATTAGATACATTGTATCTAATGTAATACCCATGGACCAACCCATAACCCATGACCCATGACCCATAACCAAAAAACCCATGGGCAAAGAGTAGCGTCCCACGGATCCCTGACATTACACTAGACGGATCCCTTAAGGGAGGGATCTGTGGGATCCGTGGAACAGTGGCAAGATTTTGCCTATAAATAGAGAGCCATTTCTTCATTTCTCTTCACCCCTCTTCTTACTAACTCTCTCATATATTCTTACTCTCTTCTAAAAAAAGATCACTTGATCTAGAGAGTTGTTCTTCTTTCTTCTATTGTGATTCTCATATAGGTCCTTCTCTAAGGCCTGATCACGAGCTTACTACAAGTCATCCATGCAAGGGGTCCTTGATTGATTTGTTCCTCCACAAGATTTCTGTAGCAAAGATCTTATACTTGATATTTCACATAGTTGTTGTGTAATAGTCGTGTTTGTTTGGTCCTCCATGTTACGGACTCGGTATTTAACTTTGTACCTGAAAAAGGTGTAAGCAACATTGTGAAGGCTTCTCCGCCAAGTTGAAGGAGTTTGTTGACATAGTGCTTGAACTCTCGAGTAGGTGACTCGGGGAGTGGAGTAGGGCAAGGAAGGCGTCCTTGAAGCCGAACCACTATAAATCGGTTGTGTCATTTCTATCCCTTGCTTTACTTTATTTACATTCATTACTCTTAGATCTATACTTTATCTTCATCCATACGGTTTCACATAACATAGAATCTAAAGTTTTTAGAAACTAACTTAAAATCGGCAAAACTATTCAACCCCCCTTCTAGTTTTCCATAATTGGCATCAAGAGCTAAGTTTATAAAAGTTTTAAAGTAAACCGTATTTTAAAAACTTTTCAATCACTATGGATTCTGAAAATTACAAGGAAGGGCAATCTTTGAAACGACCTCCACTACTTGAAACTAATGGTTTTATATATTGGAAAAATAGATTTGAAACGTATGTGAAGTCTAAAGATATTGATCTTTGGTACATCATTGTTGAAGGCGATTTTGAAGCCACCTCTAAAGATGAAAATGGAATTTTAGTTAACAAACCTCATGATAAACTCACTGATGAAATTAAGAAAAAGCTTTCCAAAAATAGTGAAGCTAAAATGGTTTTGTATAATGCTTTACCCAAAAAGGAATTCGAAAGAATATCCATGCTCAAAACCTCTAAAGAAATTTGGAATTCTTTAGTTGTAACTCATCAAGGTAATCAACAAGTGAAAAACAATAAAATAGACTTATTTGTTCAACAATATGAACAATTTTCAATATCGGATGAGGAAAATATAGATCATTCTTTTGCTAACTTTAATACTATAAGTACATCTTTACAAGCACTTGATGAATCTTTCTCTAGCCGTAACCATGTTAGGAAATATCTAAGGGCGCTTCCATCCAAGTGGAGATCTAAGGTGACAGCAATCGAAGAGTCAAAAGATTTGACAATCCTCACGCTTGATGAACTCATAGGCAACTTAAAGGTCTATGAGCTTGTCCTTGCTAAAGATTCTGAAGCCTCAAAAGTGAAAGAGAAGCACAAATCTCTTGCCCTCAAAGCCAAGAAGGCCTCAAGCGATGAAGGGAACTCCTCTTCGGATAGTGATGACGAGGAGTATGCCATGGCGGTAGGGACTTCAAAAGTTCTCTAGAAGGAAGGGAAGATAGGTCAAACAACCGTATGCGACAAGAAAGGATTCGGATAAGCAAAGAGGGCGAAGCCAAGGGATGATCGTGCTTGCTTTAAATGTGGGGACCCAAACCACTATATTAGTAAGTGTCCCAAATGCGATGATCAAAAGGCATTCGTGAGCGGTTCGTGGGGAATGAGCGAGGAGGAGGATGAAGAAATTTGTCTCATGGAAAATGACGAGGTATGTCACGAATACTATAGTAGCTCATCATTAGATGATGTTAGGTCACTAGATTTACAACACAAGCTTAATAGAAAGAAATAGAGAGGCGATTGAACAATACACACACAAACACACACGTATAAACTATGATGGTTAGGCGTAGAGTGTGAAAGAGAAATGCATTGAACAACCAACCCTCAAGTGAGGGTTATTACATAGTATTTATAGGTAAGGAGCTAGGGCAACACTCCTACTCCTTCCCTTTTCCTTATTGGACATGGGCCTAAGCTTATGGGCCTTCTACATAAGCTTGACCTTAAACAAACATAAAGGCCATAATAAGCTATCTATTACATATGAGAAACTAACACTTGGATTAAGGTTTAGGAGTGATTCCAACAATCTCCCCCTCAAGTGTTGGTGATGAAAAACGGTGAAGGCGTTGATGTAATAGTAGCTTTGACGTCTTCTGTCATTCTTCTTTCTTATGAGAAGGAATGTCTTGATTCGAACAATCTCCCCAGTGTAGAGAGATAGTTTACTTTGAACAGTTAAGCTTTGACGTCATCTTTAACTTTGTTCTTTGATCATTGTTCTTTGTGATGAAAGTGATAGTATGTTATTGTTTGCATCAAGTCTACCTCAGGTCTGCTTCGCCGCTACAGTGTCTCCACGTCATTCTTCAACATGCTCACACGATCTTTTGACGTTGGAATTGATCTGATGAAGTTCTTTAAGTCTTTAACTTTGTAGATTCTTTGTTTTGTGAAGAATCATTACGTGTTGTGTTGCTTTTGGATAGAACTTCCATTAGTGATGATCTTGGCGTGAGCATGAGAAGAATCTGCACGATCATCCCGCTCCAGAGCTTACATAAGAAGAAAACATTTCAAACGGTTAGTAATAAGCGGATTCTGGCACTTACAGGTTTGAACTTCGAGAGTGTTAACAGCATAGTGTGAAAACACAACTCTAATTCACAAAGGCCGTTCCTGAACTGGAGTCCCACAAGTGAGATAACACGATGTTCCGAAGTACATCTACAATTGAGATGAGTGCTGAGGTATACGAAGCATCACCTCACTGTAGACTGTTTGAGACACACTAAGCGTAATCCCGGGGAGTTACCGAAGTGACCTTTGTCGGCTGTTTGATGTTGACCCTGGCGGGAGTTTCCATTCAATCACTGAGGATCACAAATGTGAACCTCTCATAAATGTTCTCGACAGATTGCTAAGATCTGTGAAGGACTCGATAATGTACCACTGAAATTCTTATTGTTGAATGTCAAGTGATGAAATGTCAAGTGTACCTAAGAGATCTTTTGATTAATCTCGTGGCTCTAGACTCAATAGTGCGTTTTGGTTTTCCTGAGCAGAGACTAGGGAGAGGGTCTCCTTCTTCAATACCAGTGATCTCTAAGAGAAAGCCAATAGTTTGCGTAGGGTTCCCTGTGAGAAAGAAATAAGCTTCTGTTGAGAGAAACTTGAGTGGCTAAGAAGGTTTAGTGCATGCGCCACTGGGTCCATGACGACTTTTAATCTTCAATACCAGCGTCACTAAGTGACAACCAGTAGCATATGAATTGAACCCGGTGTCTGCCCTAAGTTGAATAATCTAGAGGGCTATTTCTTTTCAACCTTTTCTTTGCATTTCTTTTTTAATTCTTCAACTCCTTCTTTCTCTGATTCTCATTTTCTCCTTTTTACAATCATACCTAAGGACTTCTAAATACTAACTATTTGTGGTGTCCTTGGGTAGATCCCTCCGGCTCTGGCGGATCATAGGACGGTTATTCCTAACCTTAATCACCTTATAACTCCATGACTAACCTATGTTGCCATTAAAACCATTGTTGTGAAAAATCTCTCAAAGTGTTTGTGAATGAAAAACATTTTAGTACCACTGTTGAGATAAGATTTTGCCTAAATACTCCCCCATCACATGTGCTTAAGAGTTTTAACGGTTAAAGTGCACGGTGAGGAAAGAGCGCGCACATTTTGAATTGATTCACTCAAGATAGACAATCCCCGCGAGACGGTTACGTTGCGTAGTTAAAGAGATACATTGTGAGCTTTTAGGTGACAACTAGCTCTAATAACTACCTTGAAGGTGTAGACAATCACGGAAAAGGTTGTCAAACCCGTCCGAGTTCATGTCTACCAAGAGTTTCTCGAATGGTACATTCTACTCGGACAAGTCCTTTTCGAGACACGTTTACATCACTAGCGAACTAGCTTGAAATTATTACCCGTCCCGGACATGTCTTTTCAAGTTACTAACAGTTTAGGATCTCGTCAATTCATTGGTTAAGTCTTTTCACACGAGAAATCAACTAACATATTTGTTATCACGTATTTTCTCCCCCTAAAAAATGGCATATAAAATGTTATTTTTGAAAAGTTGAGAATAAATATGACCATTTCGAGTGTTACGGGAAGAATGAGCACTGTGAACAATTTGTGAACAAAGTTTTAAGTCAAGTACTCCCCCTCAATAAGTGATATAAACGGTTGAGGTTTTGAAAATCATAAGGGAAAGTACTTGTTCTTTTGAGCAAAACCTTGAAAAGTGAAAGGTTTGATAGGTTTTACTCAAAAGTAAGAAGCTTTCGCTCCATTTATAAGGATTGTGGCACTGAAGCGTACCACTGGGTCCTTTATTTACAAGTACGGGTTGTACATTGTTATGTGTGTACAAGCCATTGACATAAGAAATCATACATCCAAAGTTTATAATGAACGAAGCAGTTTAAGGGGTACCAGGTAGTCCAGAGATGTCGCCAGGAGTGTGAATCGGTCGTTGAAAACCAATGATGTTTCTCCTGGGTCGACCACCAACATAGATTTCCAATCTTACGGCTGATCCCTTCTATACCACCGTTCATCAATCATTGTGATGATACTCTTCACATCCCTCGATCCGAGAATTCCATCGCTTAGGAGACCGATCTTTTGGTGTATATCCTTCAACCGGTAAGCCAATCCGTCCCTAACCATCTTCAAAGTGTGATCTCCAAACTTGTGAAGATCTCTTCACGCCATCAAGCAATTTCTTTGAAGTTCACTGCGGTAAACGACGCCGAATGGTTTATTGATGAGTGTAAGTTGTGAGAGCTGGTTGATGTCGGGAAGATCAAGCTACGGTGGAGTGAAGTTGACACCGGGTCGATAAGATTCAACGGCCGGAGATCTTCTACGTTCTTTGATAACTATGCATCGATGAAGATGAGCGACTTGATGAATTCACGTTGTACATCAGTGGAGAATTTTCTCATCGACCTGTACTTTGGCAAGGTACATGTCTTCGATGTCGTTGATTGACAAATTCTCAAAGTCAGCTTCAGAGAATGCATAATCCCTTTCATCTTGTCGTTTGACCACGATATTCTTTAGGAAGGTGTAGTCCTACTTAGATGAGAGATCGACGTGTTTGATGGCAACGATACTTTTAGAACTGAATACTGCATGTTGAGACTTCTGGAACTGGCAGCTTCTGTAGTAGATTCTTCGGCGTTCCGGCCAATGATGAATCCCGTACAGTGCATCTCGGTCATATGCTTCCACTTTGTTGGAGAACAAGTGATTGGCACGTTCCTCGATGGCTATGCAGTTCGAGTATATAGCTGCTGGAAATGGAAGTGTCAAGGATGTAGCGTATTTCCTTGAACCATCGCCACCATGGAGAAGAAATTCCAGGTCTTTTTTGAAGAAATATCTGAATGGAATTCTAGGTTGGTCTGGTTGGCCAATTGTTGGTAGAGGTTTTGACAGTCGATTGTAGTATGGAGGGTTGTCCCGTTTGGTGAAGTCGATGTTTGCTTATGGGTTGAGCCAATCCATGTTGTTAGACATAGCTCGAGCAATGTTTTCAAGGTGATATTCGACCTCGATGGCACTTTCCGAGCTATCTTTCCACAGTTGAAAAGCTTCATTCTTGATTCGCCTCAACTCGGATTTCGTCATCTTCTTCACATGGAACTTTTCTTGCATAATCTTAGCATGCTCCAATGTACTACATTCTGTAACCTCTTGACCTTCAGCTGGGTAGGGAGTGGAATTGACAAGTGTAGAAAACCATTCAAATTCCTCTGTGGTGTCTTCATCTAGCCATGATAGGACGTCAGCCTTGGGCGCCTTCTTCTTCAGTTTCTTAGGCCTAGATGAGGGTTCTGGTTTCTGTACTTTGTCGGGTGAGGCGGGTTGTTGTTGGGGCTCATGATATTCTTCATTGTCACCCCCCGTATACTCAAAGTGGTCATCGGTTTTCTGAGTCTGGGGAGGTGTCTCAGAATCACGAGGTTTATCTGCAGAAGAACGAGGAGGAGACCTTTGTTGATCAGGAGGCCGTTGGGGAGGTGGTGGCATAGAAGATGATTCACCAGACTTCTTTTGTCGTTTAGCTTCATCATTCTTATCCTGATCCTTATCTTCATCGTCTCTAGGGCGTTTAGACCTTCGACCGAATATGCATGCTTCTTGGAGTTGGTAGTCGGCAATGCTTGAAACAGACTTTCCTTCATCGAGTAAATGTCCCAGAATCGTTTAGACATTTGTGTGACAAGCTTGGCCACCAATTCATTATCGAAAACTACGAGGATCGGATGGATTGATTGTGGCGGTTAAGAGTGTTGATCTTATAGTTTGCTTGGCTATCGCATAAGATTGGATATAGTTGTTCGGTAAACATCTCCTTTGTGACTTTAGGAGCGATATCGAAGGTACTTGTGAGTGTAGCCTTGATCATTGTCCATTTTCCTTGTAGATCATCACACTTTGAGCTTACGTATGTATTCCCTTTCATTACGCATCTTGTCATTCTCATCATGTAGATCTGTATTTGGTCGACAAACCAATTCAGTTTTCTGTAGAGCATGTCCTTCTTTCTGACTTGTTGGACAGCTTTCACTATTCTTTCATGAGTATGAGAAATCCAAGATCGAGGTGGCTTCTTCACTGATCTGGATGATGATTTGGTTGATTTCTTTGATGGTGGTGGTGAAGAGTGAGATGAAGAATCTGATGATGATGAGATGTGAGGAGATTATGGATCCTTTAGAGGTGCAGAGGTTTTCTCCTCTGAGTGAGCAGGCCTGTCTAGCAGAAACTTATCATAATCAGCGTCATCTCCAGACTCATCTTTCTCTTCAGTCTTTTCTGTCTCAGTCTTTTCTTTGTCACCCTCATCTTTCTCAGACTTTTCTTTAACATGTTCCTCAAATTCATGCTCAATAGTTTCTTCCACGGGCTTTTGTTGTTGGTCCAAAGTGGTGGCACGGATCCCTTATTGGGTCGATTAACCGCATCAGGATCTGGTGAAGGTTGAGCTGCACCACTTGACCCTCCGGGGCCACCCATTTGATCTTTTGCAAATTCTTTTGACACGTGTTGGAGTCTAAGGAATATGAACTTCTTCCTGTATGAAATATCCAGTTGCTCTTCATCACTTTCTGAGCTTTCATCATATGGCACAAGTACAGGAGTCTTCCCTTTGCCATGTTCAACTATTGGACTAGGAGGTTTTGGTACTGATGGAGTTTCATCCTTTGCGGTTTCAGAGTAGTGGACCTCCTAGTCTGATTGTGTATCTTGAGCTTTAGTCCGGTAGCTTTCTTTGTGGTTCAGGTGTAGGAATAGGAGCAGCTTCCTTGGAGGGAACTTTCTTCTTTGGAGTAGGTTTCCTCTTTGGGACCTTCCTTTGACTCTCTGTACTTCTGCACTTCGGCACTTCCTCTTACGGTTCTCCGGTAGGAGTTCGAGGAAGCTTTTCATCGAGATGACCAACTTTGCCTTCTCTTACTACTACTCGATACCTTTTATGCGTTTCAAGCTTTTTGATTTCATTTGTCGAGAAGGTGATCAGGCGCGACACCTGTTTCTTTGTTGGCGTTTCCTTGATTCGGCCGATAGGGTAGGCTCGATCAACATATCGTGATTTTCGGGTCATTGAGCCTCTGTGGCATATCGGGATGAAGTCAAGTGCTCTGGATCAACAACGTGTATCGACATAGGGAATCTTTGAGCCAAGTTTCTTGTGAAATGACATCATGTCATCCCATATCGGTGCTCACGATTTCAATGTCCTTCTTATTGATCAATGACCAGAAGACTTGCAGTTCCATGAGCTTGGGATGCTCAAAGCCACTGTCACGACCGAGAGACCGGACTTAGTGATGATGATGTAGAGGGTTCTCCACGGTTGAGGAATGTTCTTAAGCTCTACGTGAGAAAGCTTGTTAATAATTCTGAAGCTTCATCGCCAATATCAAGTAGAAATTAGCTGTCTCTTGGTAGGTGTGGCAAAGAAGTCGGTTGGCGATATGCGGAATGATAAGTACAGCCCGTAAATCTGTAGGAGTGATAGTGAATTGTTTGTGATTAAGTGTCACTGTCCACGCGCACTTTGACCTTGATCCTCTGCATTGAATTCTAGAATTGAATGTAGATTTCGCTGTAGCGAGTGTGAGCATGTTACTGGTAGGGATGATTCCTTAGAATATCCACAGCAATGAGACAAGAAGATTATGAGCATGTGAGGGTTTCAAAGTCAACCCTAAGGTTGTTCTTTCCAATCTTTTTAGGATAGCCATTGGGAAGATGTATCGCAATTGTGAGAACTTCGGTGCATCCACATTCATTTGGCGACCATGTCGTGATGCGAAATAACATTAGCCAAAAGAACCAACATATCGAAAGACATAATGTTAGTCAACAGAAGGTTTTTATTGTCGAATTATTGTATGTAGTGCTAATGATTGTTACGAGTCCTAAGTCACTTGTTTGTCCAATAGTCAAATGGCGTCGTGAAGCGTTTAGTGAGTTAGTTAACTTTAAGTTTTAAAGTTTATGTTATCACTTATAGTTCTCAACATATCAAACGTTTAAGTTTATTAGTGACATTATTGGTTTCGTGACGATATGATTATTTTATTAACAAGTTTGTACACGTAACAACTCATTATGAAGGTCAATCAAGGTTTGGTAGACTTTGGCAAAGTTACACGTGGCAGGGTGATATGCAGCGTGAGCGAAAGCTTATGCGTAGGATCCTAACTACGCGTTAGGAATGTTACAGCGTAGGAAAGGGGACCTTATCGTAGAGCTTCAGCGTAGGCATATAAAACCTTACGCGTAAGGCTTACTGCGTAAGAGTAGACCTTATCGCGTAAAGGTCACTATTCGCATATCCTTCACAGGATACGCGTAGTCCCATTGTAGAACCTTACGCGTAGGATTTTTCTTACGCATAACTTTCTCTGGCGTAAGGTGATCCTTATCGCGTGAAGTAACAAACACCTTGATTCTGAGTTTTATGCGTAGCAAGCCTGAAATAAAATCATCATAACATCAATCTTAACACATATATTCAGTTTTCAACAAATCATGGCATGAAGACATGTTAAACATTTACGCGTAGGTCAAAACCCTAAGGGTTATGAATTACGCATAAGATTTCTAACCATGGAAATTGCAACAAACTTTTTCTGGTAGGTCTAAAGTGTTGTGAGAGTCTATAAACCAAGTTATAACATCCAGTTCGAGATGAATCAAAAATACCCAAACTTAAGAACTTTAAGCCCTAATTCCTAATTACGGATTAATCAGTGTTTTCGGGTTGTTATAGGGCATGGATATCATTAATTCAACATCATATTAACCTCACAAAACAATCTTTTAGACCAAAAACCTTCACATTTGAAAACACCCAATTCGACATAAGAACCCTAATTTTGAAAAACATTCAATTCGTGTTTCTAGGTGGTTTTAGAGGATAAAATTAGTATCATTGATGTTAAAGACATGTTTTGACACAATCCTTTTAACCACAAACACCCATTCTTGATTATGAGTTCATACGCTTATGCGTAGAACACAAAAAACAATCATAGACAAAAATTTGACCGTTGGATTCGTGTAAAAATCAAAACCTATGTTTGTAAACATGTTAAGATCATGAAGCAACTTACAAATTGATGATCAAAACCTGATTTGAAGAGCGAATTTCTGCGTAGGATTGGTTAGGTTTATGAGTAATAAATGTGATGAATATGTTAGGTGGAGTGTTTTTATTAAGAGTAACTTTAAACTTTTGGCAGTTTTGGTCCCTCCACCTTTTCCATTTTCATACAAAGCCATTTAACTTTCGTTTTGGTTACCAAACAAAGATTTTAAGAAAGAAACTTGACGACACTTCCCATCGACTTAAGAAAATCTGAAAGGTTATAAATTTTAGTCAGGAGTATCATAAAACGAAATATTTACCACCATTGATAAAAGAAACAGCAGGGATATGATAACATGCAAGTACACGAGATATTTTGAAGCAGTTAAGTATTTATTTTCTCCCCTCAACACTTGATCGGAAAAATCTTGAATTTTGAAGATTAGAGTGTTGACGGAAGAAATGTACTTGCCATGTTGAAAGAAAATTAGATTAGAAGAATATTTTTTGTTGTTTTATCAGGTTTTATATTTTTGTATTTTGTTTTTGAAAAAATTGTATTTACAAAAGAGATTTTGGTGTTTGAGGTTTTAAAATTTGTTTTAGGAGTTCATCTAATTTCTCTTGAGTCAAACACCTCATACCAATCCGGTGGACCAACTCATTAAACCTAGCGGGAGGCAAGGCTTTGGTGAGAAATTCTGCCAATTGGTATTACGTACCCACAGTATAATTCAACGTACCACATTCCACAGTGGTCCTTGATGAAATGATAGAGAATATCGATGTGCTTTGATTTCAAATCTTTGGCCGAGTTGCGAGATACGCAATGGCACTCCGATTGTCGCGATTACATCGGGATTCTGTCAAATCGTAACCATAGTCTTTGAGTTGTGTTCTCATCCAAATGACTTGAGCACAGCACGCCGACATTGCTACATATTACGCGGTTGAGGACAACGATGTACAATCTTGCTTCTTTGATTGCCAAGACACCAGTTTATCACCAAGAAATTGTAGTGCTCACGAAGTACTTTTCGTGAATCTAAGCATCCTCGTGATCGGCGCATCTGAAGCGATTAGTTCAAAACCGAATCCCGGATACGGATCCCAAGTTAATGGTTCCCTTGATGTATCGGAGGATTCTTTTAGCCTTAGAGAGGTGGGGTTTCAGTTGGTCGACGGCGATAGCGGGAGCATAGATAAGCGGCAAAGACAATATCAGGTCACGCTGTTGTTAGATACATGAGAGACCCAATAATACTTCGGTATTTGGTAGGGTCAACTAATTTCCCATGTAAATCAGTGTCTATCTTCTTGGTATGAGTCATTGGTGTGGCATAAGTGTCACAGGTTTTCATTCCAAATTTGTTTAAAAGTTCAAGGGCATATTTGGGTGACTCAAAAAATACCGGGGTGATTGATGAACTTGCAATCCTAGAAAGAATGTAAGTTCACCCATCATGGACATTTCAAAATTTTTCTTCATTAATTTTGCAAAAGCGATTGAGTACTTTTTATGTGTAGACCTAAAAATGATGTCATCCACTAAATTTGAACAATTAAGATATGTGCCCCATGATATTGTGTAAAAAGAGTAGGGTCGACCGAACCTTTGGTGAAATTATTGGCAATGAGGAAAGATGATAGCTTATCGTACCATGCCCGAGGAGCTTGTTTGAGACCATACAGAGCTTTGTTGAGTTTGTAGACGTGGTTGGAAACTTCGGGATCAACGAATCCATCGGTTGGGTGACATAAACCGTTTCTTTAAGTTGTCCATTGAGAAGCGCCGTTTTGACATCCATCTGATAGACCGTCATATTCATATGAGCATAAGCTAGAAATATCAAACGCCTCAAGGCGGCAGACAAAAGATTCTTCAAAGTCTATTCCCTTCACGGCGATAACCCTTAGCCACTAGGCGTGACTTGTTTCGGATACGTTTCCTTGACATCAATTTGTTTTCAAATCCATTTTGAGACCAATGGCGTAGACCCACTGTTGGTCTTTCAACGGTTCCCATACTTCAAGGCGTTTAAATTGGTTGAGTTCTTCTTGCATGGATTCAATCGGTTGTCTTTTGTCATTCGTCTTTGATGTTTTAGGTTGGATGCAGACGGTGAGTGCATAAATGCAATGTTCACCATCGTGTGAAGAGCGTTGTCTCGTAACAACTGGTTGATTGGGTTGCCAATAATATTTTCGGAGGATGGTCTTTTGTCCATCTATGTGTGGAGGTTGATGTTGGTATACATTGTGCAGATTTTGAGGATTCAAATGGCTTGTTGAAGATTCGACATCACAGTGCGGCGATCTCATTAAAGCGGGTTAAAGAACGCATTTGGATCAAAATCTGCGAGGTGGGGATACTTCATTAGAATATCATCGGCCGGTTCATCATTGTTGGGCGGTTTGTTCAAGCTGTTGTGGTGGAGTCAAGCGGTGGTGCTTCTTCAATAGTAGTTGTTGTAGCGAGTGTATCGGGAATTATAAGAGTATTATCGGGTTGGCAGCGGAGCATGCGGATACACAGGAGAACGTTCATCAATATCGTCAGCGAACAGTGAGAGCAAATAACCTTTCCATTTGTTGTGAGTAGTGAGGGGCTTGTGTCGGTGATGATGGGGTTTGGGGGAAGTTTAAGCGGTTGTGACCGGGTTCCAAGCTGTTATATTCAGAAGCCATTTCCGTAAGTTCATCAAAATGAGCATGAATCGTTTCCATAACTTCATTTGTTCGACGATTCGATTGGAAACCTTTTGAATTATCACAATATCCGATAAAGACTCCAATGTCAGCTTTGGCTTTGAGCTTTCCAAAGTCATCACGATCATTATTAGGATAGCAAAGAGATCCAAATACATGAAAGTGTTTTAGATTCGGTTTTTTGTTGTGGACAAGCTCGAAAGGTGTTTTGTTGTGGCGTTTTGTAATCATAGCACGGTTTTGAGTATAGCATCGCGATGAATACGACTACGCCCATAAGTATCTGGGAGTTTAGCATTGATTAACATTGTTCTTGCGGCTTCCACTAGCGTTGGTTTAGATCTTTCAACAACTCCGTTTTGTTCGGTGTGCGTGCAATAGATGTTTGATCTTTGAATTCCCACTTTCTCAAAAATTCACGAAGAGTTTGATTAACAAATTCGGTTCCTCATGCGATTACGATTTGTCGGACGGTGTTTGAGGGCTGAACTTGTATTTTCGTGTGAAAGGTGATGATCATCTGTGGAGCTTGATCTTTGCTTCGAAGAAAGTAGACCCAAGTCCGGCGTGAATAGTCATCAACAATTACTAAAATGTAGCGTTTTCCATTGATCGTTTGCCGCAGCATCGGGCCACACAAATCCATGTGAAGAAGATGAAGCACATCTTTGAGAGTCGTTCCACCTTTGAAGGAAAATGAGCACGAGTGCTTTTCCCTTGTTCACAGGTTGAGCAAAGGTGATCTTTTGAATACCGAAATCGTGGGAGTCCTTCAACTAGTTTGTGTCGAGCAAGGTTGGTGATGGTTTGAATGTTTAGATGTGAGAGGCAGCGATTGCCATAGCCAGGATTTTGTTGATGTTGCCTTTGAAAGTAAGCAGATGGGAGAAGAAGCAACCATGTCTTGCATAGAGATAATGTAAAGACTTGAATTTGTGAGCGGACATAAGGCCGTTTCCTTGTAGATCACGAATGAAACAAGTTTTCTCCACAAAGCAACCTCCAAATCTCCATCACAAAATGACCTCTTGAAAATAGATTGTGACGAGGCCTTCCACATAATAAACCACCTTATTTCGATGTTCCCATTAATGTAGTCTCCGTAGCCCATGATAGGCTGCGAAGTGATCATTCGAATTGGCGATGCCAATGAACTTTGCAATAAAGTTTGATAACAATTTAAGGTTGCTTGTCATGTGTGGGGAACATCGCTATCAACAATCCAGAGAATGATCGTATCACCTACATTACACGAGGCGACCACAGGATGGAATAGAAGTAGATGTGGAACCCGAAATGTTAGAGGGTTCTGGAGCAGTTATAGTAGACATACACACATCAATAGGTTTAGGTATCCATTTAAATCCTAGTGTGTTATATATCCATTTCTACCATCTCCAACTAGTATTTGCTTTAGTCTTAGTGAATGCACTAGGTGGTACTACATTCTTAGGAGGTGAAGCTGGAGCTCTGAGGGCAACAATGCGTTTCTTAGAATCTAAAGAAGGCGGTCTACCAAGCACGGACTTAGAAAGATTAGTGGGCCTAGAGGTATTCCGGTTCTTAGGATTCCTTAAGCGAGAGATGATAGCTTTAGCAACACATTTGTCATGACAATCAGAATTCATACTTTTACGACAAATATCACAAGGTGCATCGGTGAATATCAAAAGTACTTAACGGTTTAGCATTTGTTACATCACTATTTCTATTACATTTGCTAGAGGCAATATCTATAGTGGAAGCAACATGAGTCTTATTCATAGTTCTAGGGTGTTCTTCTACTTTAGCATTCCTTATTGATCTTTTCTTAGGTCGCAACTTCCTATTCTTTGATTTAGTGCTCTTGGACGTGAAGTGCGGACGTTTGGAAAAACGCAAACTATTCTGTTTAGTAGAAGGAAGCACGTTAGCAACTTGTGATTTGGTAGTAGGGATTCTAGGTGCATGATTACTAAGTGTTCTTGGGGCTATTCTCTTAATCACGGTGGGCGGAAGTTGTTCATACTTTCCTAACATTTCTCTTAACTTAGAGATAGTGTGAATCAGGATCTTGATTTTGAGGCCAGAATATTTCGACAAAATGCATAACTTCTTTAGTGTGTGCAAGATAATGATCAAGTTCATTTGATGCTTCATCACGAGTCTTTTTGAGTAAATCAAATATGACACCATATTCCTTTTTAACTTTTACAAGTTCTTGTTCATATTTTGAGATTTGACACTTAAAAGACGCGTTTTGATCATCCAGTTGCTCAATTTTGGATCGAAGTTTTGTACGGCATGGCTGGCGATTTTGTGTTGAAAAACAAGTTGTTGATCGTGAATATCTTTTGACACCAATTAAAGGCGACGTATTGCATTTGAAAGTTAGTTTGACAATCGTTTGTTTTCAACTTTTAAGGACTCGATCTGAAGCACATTATCGGTGTTCTCAACATTTACCACATAATCAACGATATCGGTAGAGATATAATCAAATGCATATGACAAAAGAATTCAATAGCACAACATTATGGACATCGGCCACAGGATGACATCTTCCAAGAGTCGATCAACATCTTTTCTCAACAGTTTCTTTTTACGTTTAGAATTAGAAATAGATGTTTACATTTTCTCAAGCGACCTTCATCATTCAAGTTCCTTATGAAAGTCCTTTTCCCAGACAATGCACAATTTTTCAAATTTTAACATTTGGTAAAGATTTTTACGAAAATGTCTCTTTGTTCTCGCGCCGTGGTGATTGAAAATGTTGAACTTTGATTTGAATGATATTCTATCTCATGTTGTAAAGTTTTGAGGTCAGCCATGAAAATGTCAAAATATCTAAGAATTTTGCGATTTTCGGGTTTTGAGTTTCTTCACGATGGAAGGTAAAGGACCATAAATTTGTGCATAATCGGTTGGGGATTAACATTAGAAGACCAGTGTTTTGATGATTACCCTTGGTGTGTTAGAAGAATCGTTGGTGTGACAAAGTGGCAGGTTTTGAATAATTAAAGGTTTGTTGTAAACAACATTTTAATTTTGATCGACTCTCGTCTTACGCATCTAATTCCTCTTGGCGATGATATTCAACAACACTCATAACGAAATTATCAATTTTATATTGCACTTGGAAACTTTAGGATTTGGTTTGAATGTTTTGGTTGAAAGCTTAGGTTTGTAATCAGCAAGATTCGGTCCATATCCATTTGGATTGGGTTTTAAAGTAAACTTTTCAATAGTTGTGACCGACTCACCATGTTTATAAAAAACAGTTTTAAACTCTTTAAGTTTGTTTTGCTAGCCGATAATTTCTTCAAGATGATCATCTATTAGTTTAGTGGAATGCTTTTTTGTATCGAGAAGGCTTTTTGACAATTTAACAACTTCACCTTAAGCTTTTGATTTTCCAAGGTGAAGCGTTAATTTGCTTTCTATGTTCATGTTTAGTTGTTCTATCTCGGACAACAAAGCATTCTTGGCGGCTAGATCACCATGTCGTCTCTCTAAATATTTTTCGTTTTGATGAGATTTAGCAAAGGCTTCAAAACCTTTTCACGTTTTCTTGAGTTTTGAAAAAGTTGAGTTGCTTTTGTAAACATTCAAAATCCTTGGTTAACAGTGCATTTTACTTTTCAAGTCTACGATTAATTGCACGACATTCTTCCACTATGGTTTGTTGGTCTTATATTAAGCGAGCAAAATGCGGATGAGGCAAAAGTTCGGCGTGTTCAACGTAAGTCACAACATGATCATTCGAGATCCTCAAGTATAACCCGCAGTCAATTTGATTATCAAGGAAACCGTTTGGTCATCTTGATCGTCAAAATAACTTCACGGTCTAGTTGAAAATCGTCGGAATGAGATGTGGGCGACTCATTTTGAACATTCGAGCCTGCGGATTCGGATATTGGCGGAGATAATAGATCGAGATGAATATGGTTTGTTGGGTACTGAGACAATCCATCGGTGTCATACCGGGCTGTGTCACTCATGTGTAACTCATGCATATTAGCCATCAACATACCAGTGCATTGGCTTTGCCGTCTTTCATATCATCATCAGTGCGCATTTGCCATAAAGCTTTGTTCTTTGTGCGTGAGAGTTCCACCGGCTTCATCCTTAAGAGCCAAAGAAGAGCCTCTTTGAAATAAGCACTACCTAGTCGGCTTTGGGCATGCATTAGCAGTGTCCCTTCTCATTAGGTTGTAGCATCTAAGACCATTCAACCCATTCTGAGCATTTCCCTGTTCCATCACTTGAGCTCTGTTGTTATTCAGACCCTAGCATTAAACCCCGACGCAGCCATCGGCGACCATACCCGCGATTCGAACTTCAAGTCGTCCATTGTTCTAACACGATTCGTGTGTTAGATGAGGAACGAATACGATTGTTTGATTTGTTGGGATAACGGCTAAAAGCATTAGCAATCATAACAAATCCTTGTTGCAATGCTTGAGCGGATCGATGTCCTCATTAGCTTCACTTCAATTGGTTGAGCATTGTTGTTGTTGTAAGGAACCAATTGAGTTTGTTGAGCTTGTTGCGTGAATGATCGTTTTTGTGTGGTGAGGCGGTTGGTTGAGTTGCTGGTTGAGGAGAATAATTTTGTTGAGCATATAAGGCAAGTTGTTGATTTTTCGGATGTGTAGGCGGAGCAATTTGAGCAGAGAATCCTCCCGATCAACTTCCTTTTCATGAGGCTTCAAGTAATGGTACAACAATACATATGTAGAATGATGCATATTCTTAAGCAGCGAGAGAGAAAAATGACATACTTCTCCCATTCGGGACCAAGACTACTCGGGAACTTAGCATTCAGCGCAATTATTGGCATGATGATGTTATGTTTATCCAAATCATTGATGATTTCGAAAAAGCGATGATGATAGGACTCTAGTGTCTCTCCAGGTTCAATCATGAAGTGTTCATAAGCCAAGTAAATTTTGGATTCAAAATCCTCGATTGAGTCGAGATCCTTCCATAGAGAACGAAATATGAGCCCCATTTTCTTGCGGGTCTTTTGAGCATCAATACTACGAAGAATTGAGTTTGGTAATCCTAAGAGGATATATTCCATTTGGATCAGGGGTACAATGACAGTAGGCATCTCATAGTGTAGAAGTTCTTGAGGATTAAAGTCTGCAACAATAGCAATGTTCGTTTGTTCATCTCTGGATGTGGAATAGCATTTGTATCGCCGGGTACAATGACAGTAGGCATCTCAAATGGACCTTCCAAGATAACCTTATTTAAGAACTTTCCATGTGGCTTCTTCAGATCACAAAACCTAAAGAACCTTATCACCCATTGATCGTAGTTTCCTGGAGTGAGCATTGGAGGTCTATCAAGTGATCCAGCCTCATGAATTAATTGTTGGCTGCTTAAAGCTTCACACATCTTTGCAAACCAAGTGGGTTCCTTCATAGTGTTCCTTGATGGATGTTGATTGAAATCATTTGTGTAGGGTTGAACTTGAAGACTTGGCGGTGTTTGAACCATTTGTGGTGGACGAATTGCTTCAAGTTGTGGAGTATGTTGTTGATTAAATTGTTGTTGATAAATTGCTTGTTGTTGATTCCATTGTTGATGTTGGGGACTTAATTTTTGTTGACGTTGAGAATAAGTGTAAGGGAAATAGTTAGAGTATGGTGGTTGTGACATATTGACAAACTTGTGTTGGTAAAAATGGATCTTTGTAGTTGAATGAACCTTTGTTGATGAAGTGTCCTTAGGCGTAGAAATCATAAGAAACCAAGTAGAACTTATCGCATTAAAACACCATTCACAGTAACAAGTAGAGTTACAGCGTAGTTTTAGTTTAACGTAAGTATGGAAAAGACTCTAAAGTTATCGTAGACACAAAGTTAGGCGTGAAACTTATCGCGTGGATTACCTTATCGTCGACTTGGCTTAAGTAAGATGAATCTTATCGCGTGGATTTCTCTGGCGTAAGCTTATGCTTATGTGTAAGTTTAGGGTTTTATCCCAAGTGATCTTTTACACTTCACAGTGCAAAAGATATCCAAACTCGACGTATTTTGGAGCTTATCCAAGCAAGAAAACACGGAGTAAACCACAGCGAAGATCAAACCAAGGAATATCTTACGCGTAGTTTTAGGTTTTGCTACTGGCGTAGAGTTACCGTAAATTGATTTTGCCCAAAGATGTTTCTAAACCAGTTTTTGTGTGATAAGATAGCTTCAATAACACCAAAATGACACTAAAGTACGAAATTTGATGATTCAAAGCACTCAAAAGTTATGCGTGAGCGATCCCCACGAACAAAAACAAGCTTAAAACTTAGATCCACGGCGTAAAGTTTGAAACTTTTTGCCAAAACAAGTATTTTAACACCAAAGCGTTGAAAGTACAAGAATCTTGAATTAAAAAGTGTAAAAAACAAGTTTTTAAAGCGAACCAAAATGTTAAGGTTGTTCTACGCATAGGACCATAAACCCACTTTAAGAAACAACGATTCACCCAACTAGTAGGCGATTGATACCACTGTTAGGTCACTAGTTTTACAACACAATCTTACTAGAAAGAAATAGAAGTGATTGAACAATACACACAGCGTATAAACTATGATGGTTAAGTAGAGTGTGAAAGAAATGCATTGAACAACCAACCCTCAAGTGAGGGTTATTACATAGTATTTATAGGCAAGGAGCTAAGGCAACACTCACACTCCGCTTCCACTTTCAATTGGACATGGGCCTAAGCTTATGGGCCTTCTACATAAGCTTGACCTTAAACAAACATAAAGGCCATAATAAGCTATCTATTACATATGAGAAACTAACACTTGGATTAAGGTTTAGGATTGATTCCAACAGATGATGACTCATTGCATAATGAATATGATAAACTTTGCAAAATTAGTTTAAAAGTAATCGACAAAAACAAGTTTTTGAAAAATCATAACGAACGTTTAGATAAGGAAGTCATAGGGTTAAGGGCAAAATTGAAACGTCTATAAAAGGGCAAAATGGCAAGTGGCGAATGTGAACTTTGCGTTCAACTTCAAACACTAGTTCATCAACTAGATTCTAAGATTTCTAGAATGAGTACTAATACTCTAGATATGATATTAAATAGTGTTAAAAAAGGAAATAACTAAAAAGGTTTAGGTATTCACAACATGTGTCAACTAGTGAAAACAAAAGAAACACAAGTAAAAGCAATAAAAAAACAAGCCCTTTGTTGTGGCAGATCCCACGGATCCCACAAGGGAGAGCTAGTGTACTGCCGAGGGATCCGTGGGTGCTGTATGGCAGTGGTAACACATACTCCTCTTCTAGAACTGATTTTGTTATTGTTAATAAAAAGAAACCAACTCATGTTACCATTAGAAAACCACCCCCAAGATATAATCAAAGTTTTGCAAGAAACAAAGATACATCATTTTCAAAACCAAACACATCTAGGAGACCTAATAATGTTTACAGTAACCATCAAATGGGATGGAACCCAAATATGCAAAATGGTTTTCCATTTCAAAACTTTGCACCATGGAATTGATATTCACCTTATCAATAAATGTCTAACATGAATAGAATGTTTAACACTAATTGACCCATGAACAAATGGGGACCAAACTTTTGAGTTAATTGTTTTCTTAGGTGTGCTTAAAGGTCAACCTAGATCCGGATGAATGGTTCAAGGATAGCGGGTGCACGGCACATGACCGCAATAAAGATTTATTCTTCACATATGAATCCTTTAATGGAGGAAATGTGGTATTTGGAAATAGCAAAAGCAAAATCATCGGTAAATGTATGATTTCTAACAAATCTCTAACCATTAACGATGTGTGTCACGTAGAAAACCTAAACTTTAACCTTTTAAGTATAGGACAAATATGTGATAAAAAGTGTAACGTACTTTTACCTAAGGTAGTAATATATTAAAAAACGGCATAACCATAGGAAGAGGAATTAGGAAACATGGAGTCTATGTCATTAAAATTGGTAATGAACCTAAAGACAAACTTTGTCTTACTTCTATGGATGATGCTTTGACCTTATGGCATCAAGATTGGTCATGCCAATATCTTCTCTTCAATTTATCATCCAAAGATCTAGTAAGAGATCTACCTAAATTAAAATATGAACATCACTTTTGTGATGCTTGTAATGTAGGAAAACAATTCCATTCTAGTCATAAAGCTAAAAACATGGTGTCAACAACTAAGTGTCTAGAATTACTACACATGGATTTATTTGGTCCATCCATATCCAAACTTATGGAAGGCAACTACTACTTTGGTTATAGTGGATGATTACTCTAGGTACACATGGACTAAATTTTTAAAGAACAAAAGCTGGCGTTCAATTATTTTGAAATATTAAGTAAGAAAATCCAAAGACAACAATGAAATCTATAGTGTCTATTAGAGCGGGATCTTGGTAGAAATTCGATAATGAAGTGCAATTTGGAGCCTTTGTGACGCTAATGGTATTACTCACAAATTCGGCTCCAACTCCACAATCGAATGGGGTAGTTGAAAGAAAGAATAGAACCCTACAAGAAATGAGTCGCACCATGCTAAATGAGCAATCCATACCTCAAAATTTTGGTGTAATGCCGTTGATACCTCAACATACATACTTAATCGAGTCTTAATTAGACCAATTTTAGGTAAAACTCCATACGAGTTAATTCGAGGCAAAAGCCTACGTTAGATCACTTTAGAGTCTTTGGTAGCAAATGCTTTCTACTTAACACTAAATATTACCTAACAAAATTTGATCCTAAGTCAACCGAAGGTATCTTTTTAGGTTACTCTCCTAATAGCAAAGCTTACGTCATATTAAATAAAGAAACAATGAAGTTTGAAGAGTCATTAAACGTTAAATTTGATGAAAGTCCACCCAAACCTTCTCCACCTCTTGTTGATGACGAGATTGTCAAAAGTGAAGCTATTGTAATAAAAAAAAGATAAACGAAGAAGAAGAACCTTTAAACGATGAAATCATAAATATTAAAGAGTCCAAAGATCACCCCGTAGATAAGGTCATAGGAAAGCTAAATGAAAGAACTTTAAGGTCTCAAGTTCAAAACCAAAGTAGCTTGTTTTTTTTTTGTCTCAACCATAGAACCTAAGAATACACAAGGAGCCATAAAAGATGAAATTTGGGTAATAGCTATGCAAGAAGAGTTAAATTAATTTGTTTCTAACGATATTTGGACACTTGTCCCTCCACCTAGTATTCAAACCATAATAGGAACCAAATGGGTTTATAAAAACAAATTAGATGCAAACGGTGTAGTGTCAGACAAAGCTAGACTCATTTCTTGGGTATAATCAATAAAAAGGAATAGAATTTGATGAGACCTATGACCCCATGGCTAGATTAGAGTCTATAAGAATACTTCTTGCTTATGCTTGTGATAATGATCTTAAGCTTTATCAAATGGATGTCAAAAGTGCTTTTCTAAATGGTTTTATTAATGAAGAAGTATATGTAGCTCAACCTCTGGGCTTCATCGATTTTGAAAAACCTAAACATGTGTATAAGCTAAAGAAAGCTCTTTACGGTCTTAAACAAGCTCCAAAAGCTTGGTATGATAGACTCAAGTCATTCTTAATAAAACACAACTACACCATGGGGTTAGTTGATAACACACTTTTTACCAAGAAAAAGGAGTTGTTAGTGCAAATATTACGATATTTAATCTATATATTCTCATTTGTTTTGTTGATGACAAACATGTAACTTGTAATACATAACGTAAAATGTATAAGTTACTTGTAATTATATTTTGTCTCAACACCTCTCGACGACTCAAGTCCTTGTATGCTACAACACAAGTTCGTACATGTTTGTTATGTTGCGTTATGATCAAACCCCCAACAAACCATTAAAACTTGTTTAGTTAAATAGTTTATGTATAACAACTAGTGTTTACATATTGGGTAAATATATACATAACTAATATGTATTATAATGGGAAATATAAATAGGTAGAAACTTAAGTATTTGACCCATTAACCAAATACATTGAATGTAGTTGGGTAAATCCCAAAGTCCAAGACCCATACCCAATTTCTAGATACATTGTACCTTGGTGGCCACTCAAAACCATGGAGTAGATACATTGCATCTTGTAGATACATTTAATCTACTTGGTACCCATAACCCATGACCCATACCCAATGTCTAGATACATTGTACCTTGGTGGGCACTCAAAACCATGGACTAGATGCATTGCATCTTGTAGATACATTGAATCTACTTGGTACCCATAACCCATGACCCATGACCCATGACCCAAAACCCATGGGTAAATGGAGCCCACGGATCCCATTGGTAACATTGGGCCGAATCCCTCAGGAGGATGGAGTGGGATCGAGGAACGTGTGGCTATTTCATAAATAGTGAGCCATTTCTTCATTGTTTCATACACCTTTACACATAGTTTCTCTCCACCAACTCTAGCATATTTAGATCATTAGGAAACATGTAATCCACCCTCATCACATATGATCATAATGCTTCTAACTTTCAATTGTTGTAAGCATACTCCCGAAGTGATCCTCCAAAGCAATCCTAGAGATCTTGCATCCTTACCTACTGAAGTGATCACCCATCACAAGCATCCAAGCACATGAAGATCTTTTACAACAAGTTTGGGAAACTTGTCATCTTCATTCATAGAAGACTAACTACATCATGCTTTGTGTTCTTGATGTTTAGTTTAGGACTTCATATCCATTAGACACATTGTCTTGGATATTGTCTAGTATCATATTCTTGTATCTATGACTAGACTAGATGGTTTATGTGTTTGTGCCATAAAACACAAGGTTTGTTATGTTGGGCCACAAAACATAACGGGTATCATAGATGTGTCGTACATCTATGACTAGACTAGATGGTTTATGTGTTTGTGCCATAAAACACAAGGTTTGTTATGTTAGGCCACAAAACATAACGGGTGCCTAGAAGTCAAGTCACAAGGCATTAGTGAAAGGTGCCTAAGGTGTACATTCGATATGGTGTGATTCGATGTACAAGATAGATTAGTATTGGGTCAAAGGATATTGATATCCTTGTTGATGTTGTTATAAGGAGTAGATCTCCTTTGGGGTTAGGTGTCGTGTAGTGTTGGGTAGTAGTTCCTCCATTGTAATGGAACTCGGTACTTAGCCTAGTACCGGATAAAGGGTAGGCGACATTGTGGTAGGTGTGGTTCACCTTGGTGAAAGAACCCGGTGGTTAGCCTAGTACCGGAAAAAGAGTAGGCGACGTTGTGAAGGCTTCTCCGCCATAAGGAGTTGGTGTCGTGTAGTGTTTACGAACTCTCGAGTAGGTGACTCGGGGAGTGGAGTAGGGCAAGGAAGGTGTCCTTGTAGCCGAACCACTATAAATCCTCGTGTTGGTTTGTTTATCCTTTTACTTATCGCTTTACTTTTATTCTTGCATTACATTGTTTATTTTCTATGTGGTTGATGTCTATGTTTGTGATACATACTTGGTCTTTCATATAGTCACAAACTATATTTAACACTTTACGTATTATGACACGCTTGATCAAGAAAAAGCAACCGGACTAACAATGGTGAAACTTGATTTATAATGAACCATTAATCTTGCGGAATCTTATGTGATATTAAGGGGTTGGCCTTACATGCCGTAATGCGTTAAATGCATCCTCGCGTCGAGATTAGCAAATGCAATGGTTTATACTATACTTGATACAAAAGTTTTTAAGTTTGAAACGGAAACGTATTCACCCCCCCCCCCCCTCTACGTTTTCACAATTGGTATCAGAGCGGGTTGGCTCTAGTTTTTAAAACAAATGGTTTTCAAAACGAGTAAGGTCCTTGTATCCAATTTTTGGTGAAGTCAAGTATAATATGAAAAGTGTTTTGTTTATTTTTTTTTCTCTTTGAAGTTTTTTTGTTAGATATCTTATTAATCAAGCTTGAATAAAGGTAAAAATGGATCATATAACTTCACTAAAAAGTCTACAAAGGTTAAACCTTTTCGTTGGGTCAAAACATGCATTTTTGTAATTCTGTGTCAGATCCACGGATCCCTCAGGTTACACGGGACGGATCCCTCAAGCAAGGGATCCGTGGGATCCGTGGTACAGAAGACATTTTTTGTCTGAATTTCAAAAATTCATAACTAATTAACCGTAAGTCGTTAGAAGTCGTGCCACCTATCGTTTTAAAGGTATTTGAGTCAACTTTCATTTAAAAATGATTTCATAAACTGATTCAAAACAAAAATTTACAGAATCATTGATTTATAATAAAAAGTCATTTTTCGGTCATAACTTTTGCACAAACTTTTGATCTAATTGGAGACAGATGTTTTCATTTTTGAATAACAGTGTGTCCTCTTTTGAAATTAAGGTTTTGATCATATTTATAAATATAAAAGAAACTAATCAAGCTTGGTATACATGTTTATATTTAACACAAAGCGATGAAAAGAATTTTCGTATGCTATGCTAAATGATAAATTGTCTTCCTTGCATTACTTGATTATTTGCTTATCTCAAATAGCTTTTGTGCTTGTTTGATTGAATAACATATGTGATTTCCTTACCTTGCTATTCATTCTCTTGTTTGTCGATTTAGTAATATTCTACTAATCAATGTGCTAGTTGAAGGAGTGTTTGGGATAACATCTAGTTGTGTCGAAAATGTTAGTTTAAATACTTAGATAAGTCATATAAGTTGAAAAATGTTTAAAACATGTAATACACCAAATGGCTTTTTGATTGAGTTTGTCATGTGTGCAACATAAATGTTTTATGTGCTTATATGATTACTTGATTTGATATTTTCTTG
>OU343224.1:14545818-14610342 GCA_910596185.1 Chrysanthemum makinoi
TGGTTATGGTTTAATGTGTTTGTGAAATCCTATATCTAACAATTGGTATCAAGAGCCATTGTTTGATCACTCATCTTTCATGCTTTTTGTTTTGGTAGATTTCATCAGGTTTTTGGGGTATTAAAGGTTTAGGAGAGTTTGATTCATTTGGACAAATTATAGTGTTAAAGTTTGAATTTTGCTTGTACTTTTGTGTTTAGGATCATCATATGTGTTTATGTTTTGAAATGGAAGGCTTAAATCATTGTGGTTTGGTTGTTTTTGATTGATAAAGTGGTTATTTTTGAAGTTTGTACGAAGCGAGTTGAGTCTCGGATAGTTTGTTCTTCAAAGCGAGTTCCTTTGTTATTGGATGCGAGTTGGTACATGCGACTTGGCTGTTTAGCGAGTTGATTTTTATGCGACTTGGGTTCTAAGCGAGTTGTTTCTTTAAGCGACTTAGCTATTAAGCGAGTTGTAAAGCTAGCG
Source organism: Chrysanthemum makinoi (assembly GCA_910596185.1). Lineage (NCBI taxonomy): Eukaryota > Viridiplantae > Streptophyta > Magnoliopsida > Asterales > Asteraceae > Chrysanthemum > Chrysanthemum makinoi. Next base: position 14,546,287 of record OU343224.1, read on the forward strand.
AGTTAATTTAAGCGACTTGGTGTTCAAGCGAGTTGATTGTGTTGCGAGTTGATCCTAAAGCGAGTTGGCTATTTAGCGACTTGATTCATTAAGCGTGTTGACAGTGTTGCGAGTTGATGCTAATGCGACTTGGCTATTTAGCGAGTTGATTGCTTAAGCGAGTTGATAATTAAGCGAGTTGTGTGGTTAGCTACTTGTTCATTTATGCTTGTTACTTCTTCGTGATACATTCTTACGGTTGTTCTTTTGGTTTAGTAAAATCCCGTGAAAGAATCAATTTCTCGGTTTAATCAAAGAATAGTAAAATCCCGTAGAGCTTGAAACATGTCTACCAACGTTCCTACTATCATCTCCATTGTTGCCGAGGATGTTCAAGCAGCTGGTTCGGATACTCGTCCACCTATGCTTGACAGAACTGACTACGACTCTTGGGCTCAAAGAATCAGTTATATTGTCTTGGAAGGAAAATGGGGTCAACATTCTCAAATCGATTGATGAAGGACCGTATAGAGTTGAGACTACTATGGAATAGACAGACCAAAGACGTATGATGAGCTCAATGATAAGGAGAAGAAGAGATTCGATGCGGATATCAGGGCTTCTAACATCATATTGCAAGGTCTTCCAAAAGACATCTACAAGCTTATCAATCACAAAACTGAAGCAAAGGCTGTATGGGATAATGTCAAGATGCTTCTTTCTGGTTCTGAATTAACCATGGAAGACAAAGAATCACAACTCTATGATGAATTTGAGCATTTCAAGATGAAACATGATGAGAGTGTATATGAGTACTATGTGAGATTCCATAAGCTGGTGAATGACATGAGGAACATCAGAATGACCATGCCTAACATTCATTTGAACTCAAAGTTTGTAAACAACATGAATCCCGAATGGCACAAGTTTGTCACTTCCGTGAAGCTCACTAAAGGATTGAAGAATACGAATTATGAGCAACTGTATGCCTTCCTTCTTCAAAATGATAGACATGCCATGTTTGAAAAGAGGATTCTTGAACAATTCAAAACAAATCCAGGAGAGACAAGCTCATCAAATGATTCAACCGCCTTCTACTCAAACATTGGGATTACCACTAAAGCTTCACAAGTTATACCCATGGGTGATGGAACTCACAAACTCATTCCCGATGCAATGTTCAAACAAGGCGATCTGATGCACACGTGGGTAACTTCATTAATCAACTGGCTCTCTGGATTAGTCAAAACATGAACTCTCTCCCACACACCAACAATAACCTCGAACGAGCATCCAATCCACACAATCAAGCCAATATCGAGATGGGAAGGTTATGGTGCAGCCAGGTCAAGAAAGGCGTCGATTAGAGAAGGGGTGGAGCGGTGGAGGCTATGGAGGAAATCAGAACCGAAAGGTGGAAATCAAGGACAAGCAAAGCCATCAAATGTTACAATTGTGGTGGTGAGGGACACATTGCAAGAAACTGCACATCTCCAAAACGTCCATCGAGAATCTTGAATACTTCAGGGATAAGATGTTGCTAGTGCAAGCTTAGGACAATGGAGCAACCTTGGATGAAGAGGGCTTTGTTTCTTGCTTGAAGGGAATGCTAAGACATATGATGCAGATGTGGATGAGCAGCCTATTCAGGAGATAGGTCACAATCATCTGAATGCCTTTCAAGTATTTGATTGTGATGCATACGACTCAGATGTTGATGATGGACCTTCTGCACAAACAATTTTCATGGCTAGCATTTCTCCAATGGTCTCTCCTAAGGTCTCTTCTTCACCACAAGCTGGACCATCCAAAGACAAAATCATCTCAGAGGTATTAAAATTATATGATGAAGTTGATGTGCAAAAGATGCATAATGAAATACAATCGACTGAAATCATTGAGTCGAATATTGAAAATATGGGTAATATCAATGTTGTCCCATATGATCAATATGTGAAACAAAGTGAAAGTGTGATTGTATCAAGTGATGTATCTCCTGCAGTCAATGATGATTATGTGATGAATACCTGCATGTGCCCTGATGATAACTCTGTTATCTCTGATCTTAATGCCTATAAAGAAAGAGTTGCTATTTATGAACAACGTGCTAAGTTTGAGTTAACCACTGCGTGGCGAGGAAATGGATGACCAAATGCGTACAATCATTAGAAAAAGTAATTTTAGAGAAGAAGTGTTAAAACAAGAGTTAAATTCCTTACAAGAAAAGCTTTCAAAAGCTGCTAAGCAAAAACAAGAACTTCAAGAAAATGTTAAAGTGCTTAAGCAAGAATTTCATGCCAAGGAATCAAAACTTTTGAATGATTTTTCTAATCTAAAAACTTTGAAGAACAAGCTTGAAAATAAGTTGTACATGCAAGGGAATACCATTGATTTGCTCACATGGTCACTAAGAATAGAGTTTTAAGCGATAAGCATAGTGTTCCCATTATAGATAAACCCAACCCTGAGTTCAGTAAGTTAGCTAAAGGCCCAAAATGTAATTTATGATGGAAATGAGATTCTTAAACCTAGAAAGAAACCTAGTTGCGTTGAGTGCTCTGAGGAAGATAGAATATTAGATGATGCATCTAAGGTGAAAATGAATAAGAAGCTAGAAGATCCTGAATGCAAAAAGAATAACATCACGATCAAACCCCATGATTACAAGAAGGAAAACTGGATCTCCTTAAACAAATTTAAGCCTTAAACGTTATTAACACCGAACAAGTTTTACGGAAAAGGATTTAGATAAGCGAGAGAATCTTGTTGAAACAAACCCCCCTTTAGGAAAATGCCTTCAGCGACTGTGTATCCTCCCAATACACCAATGCATTTAGTTCCTAAGACTATTGCCACTAAAAGCAAGACCTTAATCAGTCAATATGTTATTCTTCAACTATTTGTCGATTTTGAGAAAACTTGTAAGAAAAGGATCACACCCACTGGGATAACTGAAGGGAAAGGGTTTTGAGCAAACATAAGAATGCTATCTAACTGGGGTCATGCCTTTCTTTAAACTACTAAAAGATCATTTTGAGAGTCTTAAAAGGGGATAAATTCAGATATTAAAGGAATGGAAAAGGAATTTGATGCAATGATAGTTGAGGTTAGTGACTATGAGCGAGCATTAAAATATAATGAGATTGAGAGGAAGAACTTGCATACCTTGAATGAGAATCTTATTTCTGAATGTATTGCATAAGATGTGTTTTACACACTACAATTGCTCCATTAATGCTTCTCAATTTCATGAATTATCATTTGCTCTGAAAGTCTCCATGATCGTGTCATTGAGCTTGAAAAGATTAATTTGAAACTTAATGAGAAAATTGATCAGGATGATCATGATAATTTGGTAAAGCATCTTTCTAAACTAGAAGTTGAACATTTTGATTTACAACTAAAATATCAACATCTAAAAGAAAATGTTAAAACCTCAAATATCAAGACATCCTTGGATGTTCTGAATTTGATGCAGTTTTTGAAATTAGCAAACGTGATGAACAGATTCGAGCTCATTGTAACACGATCAAAAAGTTGAAAGCCCAAATCTCTCAATTGAAGGGTGAAAAGAACAATGTGACTGGATCCCAAATGCCTCCTCCTTTAGATTCTCAGTACTCTCAAACTTTTCATCTTCAAAACTTAGTTAATGCCTTACAAAAGGAAAACGAGAGTTTTCTAGAAGAAAATGAAAAAGTTAAACGACACTTTAAAGAGTTATATGATTCAATGAAAGTCACTCGTGACCAAAACAACGAAAAAATAACGTCTTTACAAAGGAAATTGAGAATCTGAGAAGTCGGGGAAAATGGGAAACGCCACTTGTTTTTAATAAGAATGTTGTTTCAAAGTCATCCTTAGACCTCAAATACACTGTGACGGTTAAATATATTCCTCCTCATCTTAGGAATAATGAACCTGCGTTTCATGACTATTGTGCTCACCTTAAGGATAGTCTAGAATGTCTCCGTGAGATTGTTGAAGAGGATTTCATTAATAAACCTCTTGATAGAGAAATTAGGTTTGCTTGCCTCCAGGCCAAACAATCTCAAGAGTTGCTTGAATGTGTAATTTCAACATGTCCAAAATCCTTAGGTGCGAAAGGCAAAGCTGTGATGCCTTGTTCTATTCCTAGTGCCAAGCATGAACTCCGTTCTATGCCCAATGTTATGAATGTGAACCTTAGGGTGCCTTCAAGTAGTTCGATTCGGATATGTTAGTGCTAAGAAAGTGAATTTTAGTGTGCACGCAATTAGCTCAAATCACAGTCTTAAGAAAGTAAACAGTAATGTGCCTTCTAGTAGGTGAGATCCTTGCACATCAAGTTCAGGAATGCAAAAATTAGATCAACCAACTAATGTTCCCATTCCCTCTACAGGAGTAATCAATGACATTAAAGCGAGCGGGTCAAAGTCTCAAGACAATACAAGGAATGATAGGACCTTGCAAGCTAAGAATGTGCATTGGAAAAGAGTAGAAGACCAATCTAGGAACTTTAAGTTTGGATCAAATAAAACGAATCGTGTTGATTCTAGTATTGGCCATAGGCGTACTATAATTAATTCGAATTCGATACTATTTGCAAACCTTGTAATGATGTGCGCTTGAATTCATGTTGCTAATCATGAATGTGGTGTGAATGCTTTGTCTAATCTTGTGCCAAATGCCCAGTTAAAATTGTTAATGCTAATAATCGTGTAAGAAGGCTAAAAGGCAAAAGCGAATGATTGTTAGAAAACAGTGGAAACCCACAGGAAGAACATTTATAAAGATAGGTTATTATTGGATACCTTTTGGCCATAAGAATAATCGGTTTTGCCCTCAAACTGCTAAGACTATGCCCACTAGAAAATGGATGCCTCTTGGTAGAACTATTCCCTTAAGAAGTGAACATACTTTGAATAGGTCAAATACTGAGACACCGAGGCGCATCTATTCCCAATGATTCCATTGCTTCTACTGATATGGATGTTTCTATTTTGATGTGGGTGTTCCAATTCACTGTTACTAACCAAGTGGAACCCATTCTTGCATGGGGATCCCAATTGTACAGTTATCCATTCTTATGCGTGTTCAACTGCAGATCGTTCAAATCGTTCGTGGTACTGGACTCATTTCCAAGCATATGACTGGAGACCGGTCGCGGCTCATGAACTTCGTGAGCAAATTCATTGGGACATTTAGATTGGGAATGATCATTTCGGTGCAATTATGGGTTATGGAGATTATGTTGTTGGTAAAAGTGTTATCTCCAGGGGATATTATGTGGAAGGTCTTGGTCATAACACGTTCTCTGTTGGTCAATTATGCGATTCGATCTAGAAGTAGCCTTGAGAAAACATACTTGTTTCGTTAGAGAACTTGATGGTAAGGAACTTTTAAGAGGTTCACGTGGTTCAAATCTATACACCATCTCTATCGAAGATATGATGAAGTCTTCCCCAATTTGCTTGTTGTCAAAGGCTTCTAAAACAAAGTCATGGTTATGGCATCGTCGTCTCAATCACTTAAACTTTGGCACCATCAATGATCTCTCGAGAAAGGACTTAGTTGTAGGTCTACCTAGACTTAAGTATGAAAAGGATCATCTTTGTTCAGCATGCCAATTGGGAAAAAGCAAGAAGTATGCCCATAAACCTAAACCTACAAACTCAGTCGCAGAAGTTCTCTATACTATTCACATAGACTTATGTGGACCAATGAGAGTGCAAACTATTAATGGGAAGAGATATGTGTTAGTAGTGGTTGATGACTACTCTAGATTCACTGGGTTAAGTTTTGAGGACAAGGATGAAACTCCGATATCATCATTAAACTCATTAAACAACTTCAGATCCGACTCAACAAAATAGTTCGAATCATCCATACTGACAATGGAACTGAGTTTGTTAACAAAGAACTCAATGAATTTTATGAAATGTTGGAATCAGTCCCAAAGAAGTGTCCTCGAACTCCTCAATAGAACGGTGTAGTTGAAAGACGAAATCGAACTCTTGTAGAAGCTACAAGGACAATGCTGATTTACTCAAAGGTTCCAATGTTTCTATAGGCTGAAGCTATTGCCTTTGCTACACTCAAAATCGATCTCTAATTCACACTTCTCATGGAAAGACTCCTTATGAACTTGTCCACAATAGAAAACCCGATCTATCATACCTTCGTGTGTTTGGTGCTTTATGTTATCCAACTAATGATGGTCAAGATTTAGGAAAACTGAGAGCTAAAGCGGACATTGGAGTTTTTGTAGGCTATGCACCTAACAGAAAAGGTTACCGAATCTACAACAAGAGAACCCAAAATATCATGGAAACAAATCACGTCACGTTTGATGGTGACGGTCAAATGGCTCTGGACAATCCGATTCGGGACCCGCACTTCAAAGCATCCCATTGGTTCATCTCTTGTACCAAACTCCTCTCAGCAACTCCATATGTACCTCCCTCGAGAAGATGATTTAAAGATTGTTTGATCCAATGTTTGATGAACATTTTGAGCCAAGTAACAATGATATGACAATTCAATCAACAAAGCCGCTTCTATCCCTGTCAATGAAATTAACCCTTCAACTTCTATGTCATTAAGCCAAGAAGCGCACTGCGACCAATCTGTTTCATCAACAAATCTTCAATCATCAAGTGTACATCATGGAAATGCTTCTGATTCACGGGATGAAGTCAATCCCTTTGCTACTCACGAAGATGCTCCATTTGAAAACATATTTGCTCCTGAATCATCATCGAAACCATCTTCTTCAGGAGACATCGACTCTGCTACTTCAGTCCCTCAACAACACCACATGAATACCTCCAGAAAATGGACTCCGATCATCCATTAGACAACATCATTGGAAATCCCTCTCGTCCGGTATCCACACGGAAACAACTTGCAACAGATGCCTTATGGTGCTTCTTCAACTCCGTACTCTCTAGGATCGAACCAAAAGATGTTAAAACCGCCATGAATGAAGACAAATGGTTCAATGCCATGCAAGAAGAAATTCATGAGTTTGATCGACTTGATGTATGGGAATTAGTACCCGCTCCAGATTGTGCTATGATCATTGCTCTAAAATGGATCTTCAAAGTGAAACTTGATGAGCATGGTGATGTGTTAAAGAACAAGGCTCGATTGGTTGCTAAAGGATACCGTCAAGAAGAGGGTATTGACTTTGAAGAATCTTTTGCTCCAGTTGCTCGAATCGAGGCAATCAGAATATTCTTGGCTAATGTTGCAAGTAGGAACATGGTAGTCTATCGGATGGATGTAAACGGCATTTCGAACGGAGATCTTAAAGAAGTCGTCTACGTCGGCCAACCCGAAGGCTTTGTGAATCAGAGCATCCTACTCACGTTTATCATTTGAAGAAGGCTCTTTATGGTTTAAAGCAAGCTCCAAGGGCATGGTATGATACGCTATCAAAGTTTCTTTTGTCTACCGGCTTCAAAGCAAAGGCGATTGATCCAACATTGTTCACCGGAAGTCGGGCAAACACTTAATTCACGTTCAAATTTATGTTGATGATATCATCTTTACCTCGACTGACCCCAATGAGTGTGACCGTTTTCAAATGAAATGGGTTCTAAATTTCAAATGTCAATGATGGGACAAATGTCATTTTCTTGGGATTACAAATTTCACAAAGTCCCGAGGCATTTTCATAAATCAATCTAAATATGCAAATGAGATTTTAAAGAAATTTGGATTTGATTCTAGTGACCTTGTTGACACTCCCATGATTGGCGTACTAAACTGGATGAGGACCACTCAGGGATCATGGTAGACCAAACGAAATATCTTAGCATGATTGGATCCCGATGTACCTCACGGCCAGTGACCGATATTACTTCGTTGTATGCATGTGTGCTAGATACCGGGCTAAGCCTACCAAAAGCACCTTGAAGCGGTTAAGCGGGTCTTTCGGTATCTCCAAGGAACCATCAACATGGGACTTTGGTACCCGAAGGACTCCGGTATGTCACTAACGACATATGCGGTCATCGGATCATGCAGGGTGTCAAGATACTAGTCGAAGTACGTCCGGAGGTGCTCAGTTTTTGGGTGATAAGCTTGTGAGCTGGTCTTCAAAGAAGCAAATGAGTACTTCTATTTCCTCTACAGAGGCTGAATACATAGCCATGTCATCTTGTTGTGCTCAAATCCTATGGATGAGATCTCAATTATCTAACTATGGCTTTGAATTCAACAAAATCCCTCATGCTTTGTGTGATAATAAAAGTGCTATTGCTCTCTCATGCAACAACGTTCAACACTCAAGAGCAAAGCATATCGACATTCGACATCATTTCATTAGGGAACAAGTGGAAAAGGTGTGGTGGAACTCTATTTTGTGAGGACTGAATACCGGTTAGCAACATCTTCACCAAAGCTCTTCCAAGAGAACGTTTTGAGTTTATTCTTCCACGACTTGGCTTGAAAAGCCTTCAACCCGAAACACTCAAACGTCTTTAGGAGGAAGACGAGGAGTAAAGGTCTTTCTTCATCTATCTCTTTGTATATATTTTTCAAAAAGAAAAATACAAAATTACAAAACCTTCAAAAATCAAATAGAAAATTATAAAACTTTCAAAATCCATAAAAATGTGAAAAATTCAAAAAATCCTCAAAATATTGTCATTTTGTCATGTTTTTCTCGATTCGATAACATCTACGGTCTTAATGTTGTCTTTCAAAGAATGATACGGGACTTTAGATGTTGTTCGAATGTTTAAAAAAAAAAAAAAAAAAAAAGAGAAGAAAAATGGTGGTTTATTGTCATTTCAGGTAACGTGTTAAAAGAAAGAACAGAGCCATGCTTTATCTTGTTTTTCAAATCTCAATCTTTGATTCTATAAACATTTATCTGCTGAAAACTAATTGCTTTGTACAATAACTCGGACTCAAGTTTTGAAAATCATCCGGACTTATTTGTCAAAATATCTATTTCTCAATCAACAACCTATGCCATTGATTGAGGGGGAGAATGATTTCAATTAATTCAAAAAGTTAGTTGTCATACAATTGTTTTCAAAAGATAATCATTCATGTTTAACCAATGGAGTTTAAAGTCTAAAAATCCGATTCTTATCAGTTAAAACGCTTTCATAATCAAGTCATAATTCTCCTTAAAAGCTTTCAAAATCAATTTAAATCTACAGAGATCACAAATCTCAAATGATTTGATAATTGTGATGGGGGAGAAATTGTGATTTAAATTGGATTTAAAGCGATTGTTCGATAAATGGTTTCATAAGTGTTTAGCATGTTTGCCTCCCCACATGTGCCGCAAGTGTCAAACGATTTCAAATTTTCCATGCACATGTTGAGGGGTGCAACTATTTTAAACCTCAAATTATTGAAAGCGTGATCAATTGTCTCTAAGTGCGGGTTCCCTCTAATATGTGCAAAATTCAATCAAAATTGAGGCACATATTGAGGGGAGCAAACTTTTGAAAACCTCATCCTTCCTCAAAATGTTTTATTTACTCAAATTGATTGGGAAGTGATGATGATCATTTTAGAATATGTTAATCAAAAGATTGGACCTTTCATTCTCAATCTAACGATTTCAAAGATCTCTTGCCTCCATGTGCTAAAACAATTTCTAAAATATTATGCATATGTTGAGGGGGAGCATTTCTAAAATATCAAAAACAATTAAGATACAAAATGTTTTGATTCTATATCACAAGTATCTTGATTGATTTTCAAATGGTTTTCAATTGGTTCCTATGGCAGATGAACGATACCAAACAGACCGACCAACTTTACTTTATGTATGGTGATATAAGGATGATAAGGTTAGGTTGAGGACCCATGATCCGCCAGAACCGGAGGGATCTACCCAGGGACAATCCACTAGATAGTGTAGAAGTCCTTAGGTAAGATGAAAAAAAGGAGAGAAATGAGAATAAGGGAAGAGTCTTGGTGAGACTGAGCTAGTCTGGAATAAACCCAACAAGGTTCTAGTCATGAAGTCTCGGTAAGCACTGAAGGGGTTGAAGAATGAAAAAAATTGAATGTGAAAAGGGTGAAAATAAATAGCCCTCCCATAATTCAACCTTAGGGCAGAAACCGGGTTCAATTCATATGCTACTAGTGGTTACTAAGGTAACACTGGTATTGAAGACAAGACGTCATGGACCCAGTGATGCACTGCACTAAACTTCCAAAGCTACTCAAGTTCCTCTTAAAAGGGCTTGTTTCATTCTCACGGGGAACCTACATAATCTATCGACTCTCTCTTAGAGATTGTTGATATTGAAGAAGGAGACCCTCTCCCTAGTCTCCGGCATAGGAAACCAAGAGAGCACTAATTGAGTCTAGAGCCACGAGATCATCAATTAATCTCTTTAGGACACTTACTTCTTGAAGACTCATTATTTCACACAATGTGGAATGTGAGATTATATCTTATGAGTCCTACGCACTATCCTTGTGGTATTGCCAAGACTTAATTGTGTCATACGGACCTCATCAGTGGAGCGATTCAAAATTGAATCAATCTAGGTCCAAGAAAATGGATTGACGGATGCCTTTGAAAAACCGGTTGTTTTGTTTAAAAACTCTTTTCTCTAAGCACATCAACTGTGTACAATTATTTCAAATCAAAAGGTGTTTATGATTGATAAATGATTTTTCACTAAAACTTCGTTGTATTGCAAAAACAATTTCTATTGAGCAATACACGATTGTTTTTCAAATCTCTTTTCATCAATCAGTGAATCTCTGTTTGCTGGTTCACTCACTCAATGTGTTGTCTTCTTTGAGACGCTCGGTTTGAGAACTAGGCAGCATTTGCGAAACCCTGTCAAGGAAATTCTTTGGAATTATACCGATCACGCAGGCAGTATTGTCTTGATCAACGGGAACCGTGGGCGTGTACCTTAATTCATCGAAAGTGATCAAAGACACTTTGTGCGCTTTATTACTAAGCTGTCTTATGTAGGTACACCCCGACGTTTGCGGTGATCGAGAATGGAGCGGTCAATCCATAGCCGCATGCTCACACAAAACATTCATTTCTAAAGAAATCATGATAAGTGCATCAAAGATTCTGATATTATCTCTCCATGCTTACGCTGCTAACGCCAATATCATGAATCAACAAAAGCTTCGCTACTCGATAAGAAGATATCATGATCAAGAATGTGAGCATGTCGGTCCAAATGTCACAACATCACATATTATCAACACCAAATAGGAAGAGTCGAGAGATTTATTGTGGTGATGATCTCAAAGCGGCTCAAAACTCATTATCACGTGGATCAGTAAAGACCTCCACTTTGGTTTAACCAAACATGCATTGTGAAGAATCAATGACTACGAGCTTCAGAGCAAAGTAATTCTTCAAGAGTGCAAGAACAATTTATAATGTAATATCAGTTTGTATTCAAATGTAAGTTTAATGTGTGTTTAAGGTGACCTCCCTTAGGGGGAGATTGTTAGGAATTAGAAATTCCAGGTATTAAAGAGTCGGTCACCTCAAGTATGTGTAATCGCTAGAGAGCTCGTAGTCATAGTTATTTTATGAATAAGTAGTATTTAGTTTAGTAACACCGTGGAGAACGGACGGGTCTTTACCCACTGTATGCCTGATCCACAGCCCGTAGGTGGTGTTTGTTTGTAAGATACTATAAATACCCTCTACCTCCCAAGGTAGAGGGTTGGAGCTTCAATACCATTTTTCTTTGTTTCACATAGTTCCCAACTCTCTTCCTTTCTCTCACTAGAACTTTCTCTCTCTAAATATTGTGTACGCCCCACATGGTTATGGTTTAATGTGTTTGTGAAATCCTATATCTAACAGTATGAAACTCTCTCAGCCTTCCTGATACAAAACAAGTTTGTCCGAGGAAAGATAGACAACACCCTGTTTGTCTATAGGACCAAACAAGATGTGATACTGGTTCAAGTATATGTTGATGACATCATCTTTGGCTCAACAAACTACAAACTTTGCAAACAGTTTGAAAAACTGATGACAAAGAAGTTTGAAATGAGCATGATGGGTGAACTCACATACTTCCTTGGACTACAAATCAGGCAAACTGATAAAGGAATCTCCATCAGTCAAGAGAAGTACACCAGAAATCTCTTGAAAAAATATGAGATATCGGTGCCTCGGTGAAGACACCAATGGTCCCTCCTAACAATCTTGGATCTGATCTCACTGGAAAATCAGTCAACCAAACCCATTTTAGAGGGATTGTTGGCTCAATGATGTATCTAACTGCTACTAGACCATACATACAATTCTCAGTCTGTCTAATAGCAAGATATCAGTCCAATCCAAAAGAATCCCACCTCACTGAAGCCAAAAGAATACTTTCGGTACGAGGGAACCCTAAACCTTGGACTCTATTATCCAAAGTGCTTAGGGTTTGATCTCAAGGGTTACTCGACTCGATTATCTTGGCTGCAACATGGATTGAAAAAGTACCTCGAGGTCTTGTCAATTTCTTGGAGGAAAACTGGTTTGTTGGGTGCTAAAAAGCAACAATCAGTTATGTCTTCATTGAAGGCGAGTATGTAGGCTTGCAGGATCTTTGTGCCAATGTTTTATGGATGAAAAGTCAACTTCGGTGACTATAATATCCATTACAAAATGGTACCCATCTTACGTGACAACACCGTGCAATTGCAATCTCCAACAAACCCGTCCTTCATCAAAGAACCAAACACATTGGTATCAGATACCACTTCATCAGGGACCACATAATGAAAGGAGACATAGAACTCCATTTCATCCCTAATGAATATCAACTGGCTGATATCTTCACCAAACCCTTGGATGAACCTACCTTGAAAGTGAATTAGGAATGCTTGACATTGAAAGTCGGGCATCTAAAACCAATCTCAGTAAGTACTGGAAATGGTTCCTCCTCCCTGAACGAAACCTAATTCTACCTCTCCAATGAGTAAGACTCATTGAGGGACCTGACAGATTAAAATTGAGCATTGAATGAGTAACTAAATGATCCAAGTATCAGTTACTTAAATGTCCTAGGTTGGTAACTATGGCAATTTAATATAGGAATATATGTCTTCTTGTCTTACTTTCAACCATATCAAGGGTCCCTCACAAACTTACCTCATCCCCACTTGGCATTAAATGCCTCCTCTCACATGAAATATCTTATTGATATTTTGTTACTACAAAAGTGCACTTTTACGTAACTGCAATCTATTCCTTGAAATACGGGATTTTACTGCGGGGAGTGGTGGGTGGCATTAAATGTGGAATTTCAAACATTTTTCAAAAACCGTATTTACATATCCATGTTTATGCAAAAATCACCCCTCTCACCACTCTATAAATACCCTCTTCAAAACCTCATAAACAAACACAAAAGATTTCTGCTAACAAAACTCTATCAAAATCTCTTTTAAAAACCCAGAAATCTTTGTGTTCTTCAAAACCTTTTCTGAAAAATCTCCTTTGTAAACCTTTACAAAAAATTTTCATCACAACTTAAGAGATTCAAACCTTTGATTGTTCTTGTCAAGTTTTTCTCAAAACCCTAAAAACTATTTCAAAATGGAAATGGCAAGAACTCAATCTCTTCGGTATGCACAACGATTGGGAAGGGGATCTTACTAATGCTGAATTTAAAACCAATAATGTCATAGGTAATTTTGAATACCCACAAAATGTCCCAGCATATAAAGACATTATGAAATTTTTATTTAACTGTCCACTGAAAAATGCCTTTGTTCAGTGTCCCTCTATTGTTTACCAAAACCTCCTCAGAGTTTTGGGAAAGCGTGCCTATGACCGACACTGCTACTAATGAGCCGACCTACGACCACTAAGGGAGTATCTCATTAAGTTCGGTCTTTTTGATGGAAACAATCACCACCTGGATTACAAAACGTTTTCCACCTCTTCAGGATTAGACTATAATAAGGGTGTTTATGTCGCCCATCTGAACCCACAGAGTGAAGGATGGGTTAAAACAAATTGCTTTAGAGCCAAACTTTTGGAGAACCCCGTCACCAAAAATTCATTCCCGTGGCTTGGAGGATCTTATTCACTTTTGTGATTCAGTCTTGGCGGGAACCACTCATCAACGAACAAGTTAATTCTATTGATTGATGATGGCTGTTTGATGAATGGGGTAAATATGGACATTGGGAGATCATTTACAGTGATCGTAACTAAGCTAGAGCAAATCCAAGGCAAAATATGTCTCATATCCTAGATTTGTCTCTTGTGCTTTACAAGTGTTACTAGGTTGCAATTACCTCGGGAAGAAAATTTTGGTGCTTTACCTCACGAGCAAATCAAATTTTCAAAAGACCCATCCCTAGTCCATAACATTGAATTGGCCCATATGGTTCATGTAAACAACCGAGGAGGGATCGGTTTCTCCAAACCCTGCTCCTAAAAGAAAGGGAAGTCTCAGGCAGGGACTAAGACTAAACCCAAGTCTCGGGCCCACGAGGCTTTTGGAACACAACCTAAGAGGCACAAGCCCCGGACTGCAGACACCCACGGTGACCGGCAACATCCACCCCCGTGACAACGAAGGACACGATACATCACGGTCGGTGCCCTTGGTCACAACCACTACTCCCAAGATCGGAGGAAACATACAACCCCGGTAGGGGAGGCGCCTTCCACAACGCCAAGGATGACATTAGAAAATCACGGCCTTTGTCGAGGGCACCTTGAATGATCCCAAAGACTCGGGGAAACAAACAACCCACCGATAGGGATATCACCTTCATTGACTCGCTAAAGGCCTTTGGAAAACACCCGCCGGTGTCTCCGGGGGTCTCGGGGGACAAAGACTTCGGTGGGAAAGAAACAACCCACCGATATGGAACCCAAAACCAATCGACTCGGAGAAGGCACTGGGAAACGTCCACCAGTGTCTGAGGGGTCAACGGGGGACAAAGACTTAGAGGTATTAATACCACCCGCTGATATGGAACCCATCACCAACCCCCTGTTAATTGTTGCTGATGTTACTAGAATACTCTTCTCTGAAGATGAGCTTCGACACGATGATGAAATTCTATCCGGGGAAGAAGTGGGCCGAGGTTCAAGCTGAACAAGGACCTCACGATCCACAGGAGCATCTTGAATCACCAGTCAAGCGACAATGATGACTCCTCTTCCTCCCGATGAGTTCCGGCGGTTTGAGAATGTTCTCCCACTAACCGAAAGACACTGGTTCAGTGGATCACAAGAGCTTCAAGGAAACTATATAAAGGGGTCAGCGGCGACTCTGTGGGAACGACATACTGAAGCTGGTGCCAGTTATGCAGACCTGAAAGTTGATGTCCAAACTTTTGATGAAAATTTTCATGAGCACAGGGATTTAATGTATGACAACCTTCACAGACTGGATGAAAAATTGGCTAAATTTCCCAAGCACCTTCAGGGTGTAGGCACAAAGATAGATGAAATCGGAGAATTTGTCAAAGAAGATCCAGCGCTCAACTCTCAAGTGCTAAAGGCTACGAGGCTTACTCGAAACAATCTTCCGGCCTGAACTAGTCGAATGCTCCATTCGCAAATGTTGAGGTCTTCAATCTTCATTCAGTCCCTTCAAGCTACATTGGGCTCTATGAATACTCGGTGGCTACCTTGGCTCGAGCATCTTCTTCCCGGCACGGAATCTCGGGCCAAGAATGACTCTCTGAAGTTTCTCAGGCAAACTTGGAAGCCAAAGTCAGGTATTCAAACGACACCAGACATCAAGGCTATGTTCTCAGAAATTTATCGGGCCTTCAAGGGTCAAGCGCTCAGTCCCCTCAGCACCAACACCAAGCTGTTGCCCTCACGGCGCTCACAACAGTTGAAGGGGAGAAAGCGAAGAAACTCCTCTTTACACTGAGGGGAGACAACACCACCCGATTATTCTGCAGCTCCAATCTCATCATCACCACCAGTCTCAGCAATACCCATCTCATCAATCCCATCACCAACATCAACAACAACAACAACAGCAGCCATTGATTACACCAATAACAACAACAACACCGCCCATGGTAGCATCTTCTTCTTCAGGCCAGGACAAAGGAAAAGGCATAATGACAACACCTCCTGAGCCTGAGAAGATTCCCTTTAAGATTGGCGACACTGAATACCTGCTCACACCACAATAACTAAGTGTCTATCTTGCAAAAGAAGAAAGGAAACAGAAACTTGCTGAGGAAGAAAGAAAAAGCAGAGAGGCACTAGTAAAGGTGGTCGTTGAAGAAGCTGAAAACGTTGGAATAGATGCTAAGAAGCTTAAAAAGGGTCAGGAAGGACAAAAGTTCAAGGAAGCTCAGAACTGCTCAGATGGTTGAAATGAAAAAGTTGGAAGAAAAGAAGAAGAAAAATGAAGCTCTCGCAAAGCGAATTGAGCATTACAACTGGACAATGACAAGCCGAAGGCTACGAAAAAGATCACAGATGTCAAGATCATCCCCAATACCAAACCATTGGCCATGAATGTTTATAGAGGGATGATAAAGACACTTCGAGGTTCATGATCCCCTAAAATTCACTGACTTTGGGATCATTGAACTCGATGAGCTTGGTCCAATTATTGAAAAGAAAAAGAATGCGGTGGTTAAGGAGTGATGAAGATGCTCTAAAAGATATGAAAGACTGAGAGATGCACCAGCACAACTACGGATTGACACACTGCTTGCACCTCAAGGATCTCAACCACAATCATCCACTGGCAAAAGGAAGAGAGTTGAGTTCCAACCTGAGATAAAAGTGCCTGGCTTTGAATGCAACAGGAGCCGCCTGAAGGTGTTAAGTTTGTAAACTGTTTGGTGATTGAAAAGCCTGAAAGAGGGCTATTTTTCATTGATGAATATGGAAACCCAACGTTCCAAAGGTGGAGCGATATTGATAAAGCTGGAGTGGCAACAATCTGAGCTACATACCGTGGCTTCTCAAATTCAGTCTTCTACAAATATCAAGTTTTGTGCTGACTTAAATGCCAAGATAAGAGAGCATCGGACAGGAAACACGATCACAAAGAAAGTCAAGCTTGAAGCACTGGGAATCCATCTAGACTGATCATTTTCATTTATGTTTTTGTACTAGTGATAGGAGCCATGTAATCTGATCAATAAAAGATGTATGTTTTTGTTAAATTACTCAGTGTTCTTGATTGTATTCATTAGTACATTCAGTGTAAGAAGAAGCCATTTGCTCACTTACACTGATCAAACACTTAGGTTATTTGTATATCCAAATAGGGGGAGACTGTTGGGTTCAGTAAATACCCAAACCCCTTAATCTAGGATTTGAATAGAAAATATCCCAAGTGTTTAGACCTTTTAACAACAACAGGTCACTAAGCGAATAGTCTCTCAGTGAGCCATCTTCAGAATACTCAGTACGAGGCAACAAGGAAGTCTCTCCACTCAGCAAGGCGGAACTTAAAGGGTGAATCTTGAGTCAAGAAGAAGATGGTGGATTCAGTGAGTGATGACAATAACTCACTGAATCCCTAAGACTCCTCTCCAACTACTTACATTGAAGACAAACTGAAGTAGAAGACTAAAGGATGTAAAGCGAAGAATGAGCGGGACAAAGGCGGGATAAGTTTGAATCGAGATAAGGACGAAGTCATTATCAACAAAATTCAACTTTCCCTAAATAACAAAAGATCAGGCTCAGTGTCATCACTGACCTTAGGAAAGTAGTCTTATCTCTTACCTAGAATAGCCTTTGTAAACAAAGACAAAATGCATCAGTATTTTGTCTTCTATAAGATGTCGGTTGTCACTTAGGAAAGAGTTAAATCTCATACATGTATAAATAGCATAAGAGATGGAGTGAAAAGGTTAAGCTTGTGAATTGTAAAAACACACATACATGCAAGCCATCTTTTCACTCCTCCAAATACAACTTTATCCCTGAGATAGCTCAGTGGGTTCTAAGAGTTGTGCTCAGACTTGGCCTGAGCTTAGAGAGGAGTCACCAACCTTTGTCATTTCAATCCCAAGTGCTATTCCGCAAGTACTTGGGTAACGTATTCTTTTGATTGATTTCTAATAAATAATATGATGTTGAAAATTATCTAGTGTGTTTTACTTACTTTAATTTCAGTCATTGTTCACTATTAACTTGTTTTATATTTCTAAGACTAAAATACACCGTTGGTCCCTAAACTTGTTGCTATTCATCGCGATGGGACGAACCTCGCCCTTTTCATCGCCACGGGTCCAAACAGTAGCCATTAAATGCCAGATTGGTCCCTTGACCAAGTCAAAGTCTGATTTTTGTTTTGTAGTCGAGGTTATTTTAGTCCATACACATTTATACTTTTATAACACATTTATGTTTTACCCCTTCATCTTTCATCATCTTCATCATCTATCCAAATCATTTATCTCCCCAACATTTGAACAATCATTAGCTATGACGGTAATTTGATAACCAGTGGGTGTGAATGTGATGTTTAAGCTGAAAAAATATTCAGATCATAAGTAGTGGTTCAGTTCTCTTTGGTGTCGTAACTAGTTCATCCCTACTCGGGTAATGAGCGTAATGCATCATTCAATTAAGTACAATAAACAAAAAACCGAAATCCATTCAATCTAAATGTTCTTATGCTATAACCGGACCCATAAAGAAGACAAAATGTATTTTTTTCCCGTTTGGAACAGTTGCGTTTCTGCAGTTTTTTCACCGGTTATGCACAATTATTTGAGACAGGATAGACACAAACAATGAGCATCAAGAACATATTAACTAGATGAGACAGGTAAATGATAACAACCACTGTTAAATAATTTGAATATATAACAAAACCATAAAACTAGCTACTTCGCAACTAAGCAAAGCTAGACAAGCAACCACTTTGCCGGTTTGCTCATATGATGTACAAGCTTTTCTGAAAAACAGTACCAGCTAGGCTAATGATTATATGATGCCTTATATGGCTTGTGTAAAATATGATGATACATTCCTGCATTTCAGCAAATAATAAAGGAAATAAAAATTAACTACAAAACTTATGGGGCATTCAAACATTAAATTTTGTCAAAGAGAAATAAAACATTTAACAAAATTGTAGAATTATATTACTCATGTGCTATAACATTTGAAACGAATCATAGCATTCAGCAAACTGAAATAAGGTTCAAAATTAAACTAGAGTCTGCAAACACTTGAAGGAAATAGAACTGATTAAAAGAAGCTTCAGCTAGGTGGTGCACCACCTCCAAAGCCACCTCCTCCACGCCCAAAACTAGGTCTACCACCAGCACCCGGCAAACATCAGTAGAACAGAAGTTACAAGACAGTGCAAAACAACATAACTTAAAACTTGCTAATGTTCACGTCATTAAATCATGATGAGAAGGAACCAAAACAATCAGTAAAAATATTACCTAACATCACCTAGATATGAAAAAAGCAAAGCTGCTATATAAACTATCATTGATTTTTGCTTTTCCATCAGCATTATAAACAATTGCTTAGCAGAAAGACTTAAAAACATAATGCCAAAATTATAAATGTAATAACAGCTCAAAGAATGCAGTAGCAAGCCAATTAATGTTAGTCTAAATTTATTAAGAAATAGTTATTTAGCAAAAATTATACTGTAACAATCTAGAAAGCCGGATCATTACGTATTTAAGAGAGAAATATCCAAGAAATAAACACAGAACTAACCATTTTAGTGAACTTTGTTTATAGTATAGATCTACAAGTACAAAGATTATCATGTAGAAGGAAACAGCTGACTTGCACAAGATTTTCACACTGAGCATTAGTAGCAAGAGATTCACACAGTCAAAGGAATCTGACACTATGTTATGCCTCTTGTCTCTCTGGTCAACTACGTGACCACTCCATTTTGTTGTAGGCTAAGATTTTTAAAAATAGGAAACTTGGTAAGACGATTCAATGGGACAGGTTTGCATTACTAATACAAAATCCATTCATTGCACACTCCATATCTTCCTATTATGCCGATCTTACTACAAAAGATATGTGGAACATGGTTTTAGACTAATACTCCAGGGGCAGTGTTATAAATAGCTATAACTTTGTTAGCATTCTTAACCTGATCTTGCAACCTATCATGAGTTTCATCAACGGCTTTAATCTTGCAACCTATCGAGTATACCATCAGGTTTGCAGACTCCTGGTCAGATGTATAAACTATATGTTTTCACCCACAAAATTACTTCTTTAAACATAAGAAGTTAAAAATATATTAAGCCTTGGGTACAAGTAAGGTGTAAGTTTCGCAGCTGGATGTACCAACATGAAAAAATGAAGGTGAAGACAATCAATATTGACAGAAACGGATAAAATATAACAGAAGATATCTTACCGAAACGTATCAAGTATTGAAGGACCAGCAAGCACATCTCCACTAGTAGACACCATAACAGGATCAACCACTAAAGCTGCTACCTTTAAAAGTTAGACTAAGTCAATTCAGAAGCGGCCATTATCCTAATTCTAAATCAATGTGTCATACCTTGAACTGGAAATTGCTTTAAACTATCATGAAGAATCTGGACCATTGCAATTGAAGGTAACATGCCCGTTTTAACCTAAGTACAGATAAGCATTCAATTGGTGATCAATATCTATAAACAAAACCACCATATGGGACGAATGTATAGGAATTCTGGGTAAGCGGCTGCTCAAATAGTAACAGCAATATCTAATGCATTAGACACTTTACCTGAACAATTACAGGATACCACTCACGTAGCTTAGCAAATTCATCATCAATTTGACCGTCCTTGATTTGCTTCAAAAGGAAAACCTTAATAGATAAGTCAAAGGTTACAAAGTAACAAGCAGCTTATCATAAACATAAAGTATCATCACTGTCAAGATACAAGCAATATATCAATAATATATATTCCAGGTACAGGTATGATATATTAGATGGAACTTAAAAAAGGAGCACTCAAGAATTAGCAATTGTGTTTGTAACCATTGACATAACAAACAACCCAACACAAGAATACTAACAATTATAATTACGTAACGCAGTTTGTTAACAAACATTCTCTATCTTTATCGTCAATGGTTTGGGTAACCATTGACATAACTTAAAACTTGTAACCATTCAAATGTTGGGGAGATGAATGATTTGGGGAGATGATGAAGAGAATGAAAGATGAAGGGGCAAAACATAAATGTATTATAAAAGTATAAATGTGTATGGACTAAAATACCCTCGACTACAAAACAAAAATCAGACTTTGACTTGGTCAAGGGACCAATTTGGCATTTAATGGCTACTGTTTGGACCTGTGGCGATGAAAAGGGCGAAGTTCGTCCCATCGCGATGAACAGCAACAAGTTTAAGGACCAACGGTGTATTTTAGTCTATTTCTAAACTGTTTTAAACGATAGTGAACGGGGAACAACAAATATGCTAAGATAGAGTATCTAGATAATTTTTAATATTTTTATAAGTTTATTATGTTTAAGATACTCGGTTTTAAGTTTTATTATTTAACAATTAAACGTTGATAATTACTTGGATCAAATGACATTCCGTAACTCAGTTATATCACAAAAATCATCAAACTATCACTAGATATATATGTTGTTCGACAATAAGGAGATGATTCACCAAGACTTATAAGTCTTGGTGATGACTCATAGTAAAACCTAGCCATTTCTTATGCAGTATATATATTATTATTAAATATCAATATATTTGTTGTAGCTAGTCAAAGCAAGACCAAAACTCATATATCCTTTTCTCTTGCAATATGAATGACCCAAACACAATAACAATACACCATATGATCTTAATTTTGATCCTATACTCCATCATTAGTTCAAGTATTATGTTCCCTGCTTGATTCTAGTCCCATTTCATTCATAAAAACACCAAAATCACCACAAAACCTCATCTTCATTTCCATGGATTCTTTTGAAGATTTTTTTCAAGGGTTTGTTTTTATGTTAGATTAGGGTAGATCCAGGTATTTTAAGAGAGGGTTCTTGATATGGAAGCTTGGTTATGGTTGGAAGAATTGTTAGTTGTAATCTTGTAAAATTTTATCCTAATCATTGTAAGGTTTATGTTTATTTTTCTTGCCTATTCAACATGGTTGTAGCAAGTTAGTGATTTCTTATGTAATTATGATTATATATGTATTTGATGTTTTACAAATGATCTAAACTATGAAAACAAGCTAAGACAAGCCCTAAATACAATTTATAAAAGTGAATATCCAAACAGTCCACTAGAACGATTTTGCTACAAACATCAGTGAACCATGAAACCTATGGATTATGATAGGATTGTAGATCTATCTCTTGGTCGTTTTTCCGGGTGGATCACCTCGTAACTCATCCGTATGAGTAAATTAGGGCCAAAACGGTAAAAGGCGTTAAAAACTGACTAACATATTTCATTGGGAAAACAGGATAGTTTTGCTTATTTATTATACTCTTCATAGTTTTATGAAATGTAGCTAAGACAAAAACTTAAATGTAGGAAAAATCCCCGCGTCCTAAAGTGTTGTAAAACTCAACACATGGTAATTTCTGCTGGACTGCAGAAAGTTGTCCAACTTTCTGCATTGAAACACAAGTTTAATCTTGTAAATTGATTTATGTTTTGATATAATTAAGCTATAAGATCACTAACATTGATATATACATTTAGACACAATTTCAAGGACATAAAAACTGATTCATGACAATTTTTGGATTAGAAACAACGTAGATACAACGTTGGGAAAACTATATTTATAAAACCGAAAGGTGACAAAAAGTATAGTTTTCACATATAATTTTATATTATAAATTCAACACCTATTATAAAAAATTTAAAACCATTAGACTTATAAATACATAAGTACCATTATGAGGGTATATGATGCAGGATTTTTAACCAGGTTTTAATATTTATAATCTTACTCGTCTACCTATGGTCTACCTTATGCACTAACAGGCTGAGAACCCGATCGTGTGTAGTGTACTATTAGGTAAAGCCGAGGTCATCCCAAGATCTATGTGAATGTGGATTCTAACTTAAGTTTATGTCACATTTAAAAAGGGTTTTTATATTGTTTGATTAGTGAAACTAAATAATAGAAAGGAAATTGCGAAATTAAATTAAGATGAAAATAGTAGGAAGAAATTGTACTAGCCTAGTTGTTCATCCTATCATGTAAGGATTATGTTCTCTAATTAAGCTTTCTAACGCTTCAAGTGAGGAATAAGATTCACTAGACTCCTATGGTTAATTCGCCTAAACTATCTCCCTAGAATCCTACTAGGATGCCAAAGCTCTGCATCCTAATGGTCGTCAAAGCTGACAGGTAGAGTAGTTTGAGTCATTAAGTGTCGTTACATGCTAGATTTATTCTTTGTGTGGCTTGGCCTTTCGGATCTTAGACCACACATATAACTTCTTAAGTTCATCCAACCCGTAGGGTGATCCTATGGTCAATTAGCACACAAGTAATTGGTAGTCCTATGGTCAATTCTGACGGACCCTTGCAACCAATCACACTAGGGTGTCAATTCTCCTAGTGTAAGAAGTACAACCAGTCTTCAAAACTACCCAAACTAGAGGATCTAACAAAAAACTAAGCATACACACACTAGAAGCAATAATAAAAGCATGAAAACATAATCAAAACATGAAAGGAACCATAACTAGGTAGCACCGAAGGTGCTTAGCCGATCATATTAAGAAGTATAATAGATTCAAGGTTTTGCATGGTAATGAAAGACATGGAATCGTAAATGTAAAAGAAATATGAATTGCTAAAACTTATTGATGTTGTGATGTGATTTTTCCCTTGAAAAATGCTTCGTATGCTGCTGGAGATCGTCCTTCTGGAACCATACTTCGTCCTATGATGAGTTGTGGTGTGAAAGATGTCTCAAATGCAGTAAATATGGTTGGTATTTATAGGCCCGACAAAGCTACGGCATAACCTTGAGTTGTGGTTACGTCGTAACTAGTTTAATCTTCAACGATCTTATCCATTAATAAATATTTACGGTGTAACTTAGATGGATAGTTACGTCGTAATCTTCTTAGGGTTTCATTTATGTCGTAATCTTCATGCGTGGTTACATTGTAATCTCGTCAATAACTTGAGTCCCCTACTATGTCTCTAGAATACTACGGCGTGTCCTATTGTGATTTTTATGTCGTAAACCTTGATTAGGGTTGACTTGGTCTTCATGTTTGAATTCATAGTTACGGCGAAATGGAGAGTGGAACTATGTAGTAACCTCTTCACATTTAGCATACTAACGTGTGTATCTTTGTAAGTTCTTTTCCAATTCTGCGTCTCTTTTGTTCCTATGCTCATTTACAACCTGGAAACAAAATATAAAGAAATCAAAGCATATATCCATATAAAACAATACAAATAATGAGCATATTATGGGGAAATTGACATTTAATTATCATGATTATTTGATGTCATCAAATATCCCCCACTTAAACTCTACTTGCCTTCAAGTAGACCTTCTTAAAATCATTTCTAAAAAGATATCCCTCAATTTTACTAGGGAAATATGAGATTAAAAATTTCCTTTGCTAGAATTTTCAAAATTGAACACCTCACGAAATGAGAAACAAACACTCACACTCTCTCTAATCTAAGTTTCAATTTCGGGGTGATCACTCAACACACATTCATAGCATGTATTCTATCATAGGCTTGGCAGTTACACATATCTCCACCACTAGAGCTAAGGTCAAAACAATCTTCAAAGGCAATATTGGGTGAACAAGTTATAAGGCTAGGTGTAGTGTCGTTACTAACATACTACAGTGAAGGCAACAAAGACCATCGATACATGACCAAATCCATGGCCAAGACACCATTGACTGCTCAAATCCCTCACCTAAGCATGATTCATGACTTAAGGTTAGGATAAGACATGGGATGCACATAAATGGTGAAAAATAAACATAAGAATCAAAGTCTTAGCCTACAACCAAGTCGTCACCGTCCGCCGTCAATCCAAAATCCAAGCTTCAAGATGCAAAAACCGAATCATAATGCAAGTAAGTGTGCCATTAGCGGACGTCATGATGGACACATTACTTGGTCTTCATCAATATGTTGGTGTAAACATGTCACCAACTTAAATATTCAAATGTGATAGAAGTGGCCTCCTCGATACTAGTCCACTAAGCTTTTATCAACTTAGTGCTAAAAATTTTGCACTATTATTTCAAATACAAAAAATAACTAACCAACTAATATTTTTTTTTCTTTTTTTGATTTTTTTTAAAATAACTATACAAAATAATAACATCCCCCCATTTGAGATGAACATATATATGAGAAACTTTGGGGGGTCTTCGATGATCTTTAAATATATGCCTTCGACGTAGGCGTGATTCCCGAATCTCTCTTCTTGAACCTTAAACTTCAGCAAACGGTGACTTTTCAATCATGAGCTAAGACTACACGGTTGGCTAAGACGAACAGGTGTATCGAAAAAATGTTGATAGGGGTATGAAATGAAAAGAATGGCTCGGTAAGGTGTATTTAGGGGTATCTTGCACTAAAGGTGAGTGCAACAAAGGGTTTTAACACGGGGGTCGAAGAGTCGAGGTGACTAGTCGATAAACGCACACAATTATATACACATATGGGCTATTTGGGTGTTAATCCTAAAATATTGCCTTCTCGAATTGTCTCTCCCAAATGTATCAAGCTAACTCGACACTCTACTCGTCTATGGTCTCGAAATGATGTAAAGGCCAAGTTCTAAAGTTTACATACTACCGGCACACTCAATATTTGGTGGATCTGGGGTAAATAAGGGGAAATGGAAAGGCTAAATCTCACAATGGAAATCAAGGGTTATAGTGTCCTCAGCTAAGGTCTATTCTAGCTAGGTTAGGAAAAACATGTCAAAATTTTAAAAATGGCATAATTTTTCAAAATAAATAAGAAAAAATAAGGGCAAACAAGTTCAAATTATAATTCTACTCCCGTCCCCCCCCCCCAACTTGAAATGTACAAAGTCCCTTTTGTACTAAACATTAAATAAAGATGATGTAAAAGTAGAATTGGAACGAGAACTCCCCTGAAATTTGCTCTAAAATGAAAGAAGGATCACGTCGAACATGCGTGCCGTCGTCTTGCCTCCATGATCAAACTTCAATTCCCTGAAATCGTGACACTACCAACAAACATAAATCTAAAATAAAAAACAAACAAAAACTAACTCACTTTTATAGGAATCATTGTTGCATTTAGTGCATGCAACAAGCCTTTTAATCTACTCGGTGTCCCGATTGGACGAGTGAAGTCTCGTGAGGGTTTACAGGGAACACACCCACAAAGTTCATTTAGAATTAAATACAAGGTTATGGTGTGTAAGATTAAAACTTAAATTTGGTTACAGGATAGGTTACGGTGTAATCTCATGACTGAGTTACGCCGTAATTGATAAAAACCTGAGAGTCATCCGATATCGCGAGGATGGTTACTACATAACCATAGACATGGGTTACGCCGTCAAGTCTGCACAGAATGGAAATCCCATACTGGTTCCATCTTCAGAGAGCTTTACGTTATCCTCCTTGCTTAAATTCCTAAAAAATATAAAAACAAACATTCCAAACCCAACTATAATAATAAAATGGAAAACAAAAATGACAATTCAGGTTGTCTGCCGAAAGGGTATTTTTTTATGAGTCTTTAAGTTAGACTCAAAGCCATGGGTCCTTATGATTGTCGACGAACTTGACCAAGCTCGTCTATCCCTCTCATCAAATTATGTCTTACCCATGCAACATTTGTAGTGGTACGAAGAAACTCATTTCTTTCAATTTTATATACCTTGACAAACTTCTCATTAGGTCCCAAGTGATACCTAGTAATTTCAAATTTTTCTGCCACGATCGGTGGGGGTCTCTTATAAAGAATAGCTAAAATTTTACATCTTCGTTGCTCATAAGCTTCATCATCCGGATCCGTGAACCCTTCATGCCCTTGTAATTCAAGGTAATCCATGATTCCATCCAAATCATTGTCGTCGGATTCCGTATCCTTAAACCAATTGTCATCATTATTATCTTGAATAAGCTCACGCTTTCAATGGTCTTTCTCTTTTCCCCACCTAGTTTGTATTCTTATTTATTCTCATCTCTTACATTATCAGGACTCTCGTCCTCGCATGGAGCTTATTTTTTCATGCAGCCCTTCCAAATCTTCTCTTGAATGGAAGCATCCACTTTTCTGTATTTCATTCTAATCCAATCATCAAAGCCTAACCTATCGAGCCATGGTAGTTCACTTCTTTCATCGTGATTTGTTGAGGTCCATAGAAACACATCATCCTCAACTCTTACCATGCTACTCCCTCAATTACAATCTTTGTCATAAGGGTCACAAGAAGCCTAAAACACTTTACCTACAGTCCTAATCTTCTCACACCAATGATTCCGTTCAATTGTTCCCCTTGCATTATCACTTGCTTCATTCGCATAGTCATTAACAACTTCATTATCCGTGAGCAGTTCATTTTGCGATTCAGGGCAATCATTGATGATAGGGATTTCACTGTTGTGGACGCGGTTCAGGTCAGCCCAAATGCTCATCTTTGTTTCCCTATCAACCTTGCCATAGATAATTCATACCCAATCTTCAAATGGTATTGTACCTTCCCATTCTAGGTTCCTTCTATCCTTGTCATTGGTGGAAGTCCATAGATGCTTGTTACCTTGTAACCTCACTTTGTCGCCCCCACCATCACAACGATAGACATTTGGGTCACAGGAAGCCCAAAAGTCGTATAGCTTCGCACCAATAATATCTCTTCTTGATCTTCTTGGGAACGTCATTAGGTTCTTCATGATGCAATACCATGATTTTCATACGATTCTTAGTATCATCATTAGTAAATGATGACCTAATGATCGCCTTGAGTTCCTCATTCCCATCGATCAATTCACACTTTGTGTTGGGGATTTACTCAGTATCTGGGCCAGGGTTATGCCATAATTCAGCATTAGAGTTACGGCGTAACTCCCCCTTGTTGCTTATTCCAACATTAGTTTCCTGTAAAATCTTACTCATAGAATTGACATGATTAGTATTAATGTGCTCGTGTGTAAGGTTATTAGTAAGATTCTGGTCTTTACTTGACATATCCTTCTTAATGACACATACATACTCAATTGGATGACGTTTCCCCCCTCTCATCCATATTGAAAATGAGCTCCCTTTTACCAATTTTAAGAGAAATACGTTTGTTGAAAACATCAATTATGGAGTGTGCAGTGGCAAGGAGAGATCTTCCTAGAATTAAAGATGTTTCTAGGTCTTCTTCCATGTCGAAAATGACAAAGTTCACTAGAAAAGTGAATTTATCAATCCTAACCAAAACTTTTTCCACGATGCCCTTAGAGATACTAACAGTTCGGTCAACCATTTCTATGGTCATAGATATTGGTTTTAGAGGTTCTAAATTCAGTCTTTTGCACATAAAGAATGGCATCATGCTAATACACCTAGGTCTGCCAATGCATTTTTAATACATAATTTGTCAATAGAACAAGGAAGAAGGAAACTCCACGGTCTTTCTCCTTTGGAGGTAGATGATTCTGAACGATAGCCGAACAATGCTCGTTTAATTGATCTCTTTCCCCCTTGAGTTGGTTCATCATTGAGCAAAATTTTCTCATCAGAAGATGGTTACAGGAATGCCAGAAAGTAATTTTCCTTATCGTCGTTCTCATATTCATCCTGCTTGTACAAGTTAAAAAAATAATTAATTTCTTCTTCTGAATACCTAAAAGGGGTATAGAGGGGTTGTCCATCATTGGTGAATATAGCTTTGCAAGCTCCAGAATTCTCCCTCATGTTTTGCTTTTGAAAATCATTCGTTAACAACCGAACTTTTGTCTCAAGATTCCTAAGGGTTTTGTCATGGGTTCTAAGATTCGCTTTTGTCCCTTCCTGAAAACTTTTGAGCCAATCTTTCCTTTCATCTTTCCTTTTAGCAGATTCTTCTAAGTATTTGTAAATTGAATCCTCAAGGGTAGACTTCCTTTCCCCATAAGGAGGTCGGTTGTCTACTCTTGAGTAGTATCCTGGTGGTCCAACACGGTATCTAGCCCTATTACCGTTATTTCCTTGAAAAGGCCTCTTAGCTTCGCTATACTTAACTTCTTCAAGCTTCTTGTCTTCTTCATCCTATGGGCAGTCTCTGGCTAGATGAGCTCCTCCGTAAGTGTCACATCCTTCGTGTATAGCATGCACATTTTCCTTTAGTAATGATAGCGATACCATCCAAAATTCCGCCCATGCTTATATTGCTGCCTCCATCATGCCACTTTTGCGAGTGGTCTGCCATGTCTTGAATAGCCTTAATGGCTATAGTAGGAGTCATTCCAGGGATCGGCCCCTGAGAATCGAGCATCTGCCTTGTTGCAATGTTAATACCCTTGTAAAATAAATTGACCTTGTGCTGGTTGTTAAGGTCATGAGTTGGACATCTGTAGAGAAGATCATTATACCTATCCTAAGTTTGGTATAATATTTAGTCATCTTCTTGTATGAAATTATGGATCTCCGCTAGTTGTTTGGCCGTCTTCGAAGGAGGGCAATACCGTTGTATGAATGATCTCTTAAGAAGATTCCACGTGTTGATGGTTCCACTGGGCAACCTATCAACCCATCTTTTAGAGGCTCTAGTGAGTGTCATTAGAAACACTCGGAGCATGATAGCATCATGAGAAACACCTGGGATGTTGAAGAGACTCACGATGTAGAAGAAATTTTTCACATGCTCGTAAGCATCTTCGGTCTTGTTTCTGGAAAAGCTTCGCGAGAAGGGGTGCTCTCCTCTCTTTTGATTAGGAAAGTGGCACATACCAGGGGGTAGCGAGAAGGGATTTTCACATAATTCCCTCATGAATTGGTTCTTGATCTCGAATTGGACATCCGCTCCAATGACTGGCCTAACAAGCCCTAGTCCTTGCTGTTGGATCGATGTACTATAACCAAACTAACTTAAATAGCTTGTTAAGGGTTTAATAACCTCGGATAAATCCTAAGTTATTAACAATGAAACACTGAGCAAACTCCATTAAGTATGCGGAATTTACTTAACAAAGCTAAGAAGAATTAACTTTAACTTTCAACTATTTTATTAATAACTCGAATCGCTTGTTATACTGATTCTTAAACAACTCTAATATCAAACTTCTCTAAAACTCTAATAATAATCGTGCTTTAGGATTCTAAAACATATATCTCTAATGCCAATCTAGGGGTCCTTTTATAGGCTCAGGGATAACCCTAGTCGGTTTACAATTTGTATCCTTGTACGACAAGTAATCTAAACAAAGAATATTCTAGAATAAACAAAGATTTCCATAAAGAATATAGCGGTTCTTTGGCTTTGATAATTTGACTTCACAGATTACTTTGACTTTTTACTTAGTAGTACTTTGACTCTTCAGTACTTTGACTTTGTCAATCTTCAGCTCTTTCATATCCCAACAATCCTCCCCTAACTTGAATTCTACTTGCTTGACTTCAAGTTCCTTTGTAAACTTATCTTTAACTTCTGTTAGCCTCTTGGAAAGATTGTGTCTTTGTCTTTGGATTGTATCTTTGTATTCTCTGTGCTTATATCATCATTATCAAAGTATTCTCTAGAAATTATTCTTTACAGCATCTTTTCAGCAATCTCTTTTCAGTAACATTCAACAAGCTCCATCTTTTCGAACTTCGAGCAAAATATGACAATATGTAAATTAATTCAGGTTTAAGTTTCAGTCTATTCTCATCACTTCCGGTGTGTAAACTCCTGTGAGAGGTGAATCATTGAAAATTTAATGGATTTTGATGTCTCTTTACCAAAGCCATTAACTCTGGAGTAGCCAAATGTTTAGGTGTGTAAGACCATGATACATTGATAACCATATGATTTTTAGCAAATCATCACTATCAACATTTGATTTGTCTTTACCAAAAGTTGTACCCTTTTGGACTAGTTAGTTCTTTCATCTATGGTGAACTAATTACCAAATAATGGTTTTTCCACGACCTTTACCACAAGCCATTTTCTTGTGGGCTAGCCAACTCTTCACATTACTGATATGGTGAGTTGATTACCATACAACTTATTAGCAAGTTGTCAACTATAAAACGGATTTGAGATATCTTTACTAGAGCCGTTTGCTCAAGGATTAGCCAATCCTTTTGTAACCATGGTGGATTGATAGCCTATTGTTGTTACCATCTCAAAAACCATTTATTTCTTTTAACCTTTGTTTCAAAATATTTATCACTTAACAAAAGTTTTCTTTTCAAAATCATTAACTAGTTTAAAGCTGCAAGCAGTACTTTGATGAAAGTATCTTGTTTGATCGGCGATACTTTGAATAAAGTACTGATATATCAAAATTTATTCAATAAAGATTCATACCGGTTATTCATCATCATCGACCATAGTTGTCCATATGATAAACAATTTGATGACCATAAGTGCAGTTTCATTATCTTCTTCAACTTCCATCCCATGTTCTAGCATCCTCCTCATAAGATCTGATGTAAGCGGATATCGTCTGTCTGCTAACATGTGAATCATAGTCCCATCTTCTAACTCTAGAACATGTACTCCAGATTCTTCAAAGAATCTCCAGCTGATTATCTCCCAATCTTCTTGATTTCTCCAAATCTCATCGGTGCTTGTTTCTTGGTTTCCCAAACGGTTGTGAGATCTCCAGCAAGATTAAACCAACACCTTCTGATGGAATGTGTTCAAAGTATTCTTGCACCAAATGATATAGATGAAACAAATCCTCTCTATCTATTATGTGCAATAGATCCCATAGCATATTAAACACTCTGAAGCTTTCATCTTGTCTATGAAACATCAGATAATTTCCATCTTTAGATTCTACAACTTCAAAAGTAGTTATTGGAGACTTCTTCTTCTTCTTAACTTTCTTCTTTTCTGCATCAGCTTTATAATACTCAAATTCTACAATTCTTAAGTAATTCCTTAGTTCATCATTAGTATCAGATCTTAACTCAACCTTCTTTGATGGCTGTTGATCTTCAACTTCAGTTGTTCTTTTTCTTTTTAAGCTTCCTTTTCTTTCATCCTTTCTTAAGCATCATCATCTTTATAGTCTTTGATACTATCAACTTGTTTCTGATAAGCTTCTCTAATAGCTTCATATAACCCTTTCATCTCAACATAATTCAACTTCTGCAAACCAATATATCCTTGCTTCTTTAAATAAGCCATCATTGCATTCCTTTCCTTAGCACGATTTGGTTTTCTTGGTAGAGCAGAAACAGGAATAGGTGATTTAAATGGTACAGCAGCTTCAGCATCCAACTTTGGTTGTAATTCCTTAGCTACTTCTTTATCCTTGGCTTCTTCAATATCAGCTTTAGCATTCAATTCAACTTGTAATTTTCTAGCTGCTTCCTCATTCATAGCAACTTAAGCAGCCCTTATTTGTGCTAAAGTGAGCTTCTTCTTCTTTGTTTCTACCATCTTACCTTTTCCTTTATCCTTAGGATCTATAGTAGGTTGAGAAGCTTGTGGTTGTTCTTCAGCAACTCCTGGAATAGTCACACCTCTTGGTCTTGATAAATTTTGCAATACCTCCGCTGCAATTTCGTCACTTGTAGTATGTTCATACATAGGTGTATCGACTTCTTCTTCTTGTGGAATTGTTGAAGGACCAACTTCTTCATCAAAGTTTAACACCCTTGGTGTAATTAATTCTTGTTGAGATGTTTCTTGAAGCCCGTACTTTGATCGAACACCTTGATCATCAGTTACTTTGAACTTTAATGATTTCTTCCTCGGTACTTTCAATATTAACTTGCTCTTGGTCCTTGAGGTTGAACATTAGCACCTTGAGGTTCATCTTCTTTATCAGTATATGTTAGAGCATCTTCATTCAAATTCTGATCTTCCAATTTCCTCCCTAATTGGAATGAAGATTGCTTTTGAACCTTTTTGCTTTTGGTATTCTTAAACGCCTTATGCTTCTTTTTAGCTTTGACCCATAACCCGGTGATGTTTAACTAAGGGCCAAACAAACTTCTTGAATTTTCTAAACTTGATCTTCAATTGTGCCATCAAGTGCGGCTTGAGCCTCAGTAGTTTTCTTCAATCTGACTAACTCTTTTGTCAGAACATAATTATCCAACACTAAACCTTCAGGAGGTATAGTAGCTGGATCTCCTCCAAAGGATGATGAGAAAATAGGAACATCTTGGTCTGGTGATGCAATAGGAGGAGTACAATGGTGTGATAAGGTAGGAGAAACTGCAGTACCTTCATTATCATCAGCACCTTGTGAAGTAGTACCTTGTGATGCAGTTTCTTGAGATGCAGCACTTAGAGAAGCAGTACCTTGTGAAGCAGTACCTTCTCGGTCATTACTCTCTACAGCCTCATCACGTATTGCTTGGAATACCTCCATTATTGGAGTGGTTAATGGAGTGTCCCTTCCAGTAAACAGATCACTTTTCCTAGCCATAAATGTGAAAATCTTGGCTGGTTGTACCACAACAGGTAATAGACTTGTAGGCTTTGGTACATCTGAAAGTTATTTATTCAAGAAGACTTGAATAAATCTCGGATACATTAACCATCTTGATCCATGAGAGATGTGTGAGAGCATTCCATCTAAGATTAGCCTTGAAAAGTTGAACATATGATTTGTGGCCAATCCTACCAGTGTAGATGCAATGTTCGAACCAAATTGCTCCCAAGAAGTACTTTTAGAACTGATACAATGAAGAAGAAGAACATGTACCAAATACTTCCAATGTGGACTGAACAAGGGTTTCTTGAATGTTGTTGTGTCAACCAAAGACCCTTCATATCCAATATCTCTCAGTGTATCCCAAAGAAGCTGTTTATCAAACCTAATAGCTCCTTCTGCATCATCAAACAATAAATCTTCACGAATTGATGCTTCCGTAATATTGATAAGCCTTCCATCAACTTTAGCTTGAATATAAGATTCATCATTCTCCACATGCGTTCTTGCAGTTGCCAAAAACTGATGTATCCAGGGCTCAAGTATATCAGGTTCCACCAAAAGCGCATAACTGATTGGGGAACCAGTTAAGAAATCAATTATGCCATGGAAGATGACATTGGCCTCTGTTTTATCTAAATTCGCCACCATGTTGTGTTTAGAAACTGCGTGTAGGTTTGCCATGGATGATTGAAAAACATATGAATTCTTGAATACGTAAGTATGTGAGAGAGAGAAATATGGAAAAGATCGAAACGAATAAAGGTGAGAGGAAAATGGAGAGTAGTTATTTATAGGTAGGATTTGAAAACTCACAACCCATAATAACAAAGTTACCGTTAGTGTGTTTTACCCCTCAATATTACCGTTAGAACAGTACTTTAATAAGACAA
Organism: Chrysanthemum makinoi; assembly: GCA_910596185.1. Classification (NCBI taxonomy): domain Eukaryota; kingdom Viridiplantae; phylum Streptophyta; class Magnoliopsida; order Asterales; family Asteraceae; genus Chrysanthemum; species Chrysanthemum makinoi. The sequence goes on from OU343224.1 coordinate 14,580,629, forward strand.
ACAGTTCTTTCCACGTGTAGGTACTTTCAAAGGTACTTTCAAAGCAGTACTTTCATATAACAAAACATCAGTACTTTTCCATCTTCTTCTCTATAATAACAAACACTCCATGTAAACATTAGATTGCCTCCCCTTAAGCAATGCATAGAACTGTCTAACTAACTAACCAGTCCTCCCCTTAAATGTAGCTTAATAATTAATCATGCCAATACTCACCACCAAGTGATTAAATCTTGAAACATCAAATCCTTTGGTGAGTAAATCAGCTACATTGTCATCTGTATGCACCTTGACAACATTAATGAGCCTATGCTCATAACAATCTCTGATGAAGTGGTGCCTAATCTGAATGTGCTTGGTCTTGGAATGATAAACTGGATTCTTCACAATGCAAATGGTACTCTCATTATCAATATTGATAGGAGTATTCTTGAAATTGAACCCATAATCCAAGAGTTGATTATGCATCCACAAAACTTGTCCACGACTGCAGCATACATATTTCGCTTCATTGATGATGTTGCCGCAATTGTTTGCTTCTTACACGTCATGAAACTAATCTTCTTCCAAGATATTGACATCCCCATTGGTTGATCTTGTCATAGTTATCACCGCATAATCCTTTATGCGAAAAAGCTTCCAAGTGAAAAGGTGAATCCTTTGGATACCACAACCCCAACTTAGGTTGTTGTTTCAAATAACTAAAAATTCTCTTCATTGCATTCATATGAGAGACCTTAGGTGAGACTTGATATCTTGCACATAAGCAGACAACAAACATGATATCGGGCCTAGATGCAGAAGATACATAAGACAGCCAATCATTCATCTCATATAACTTGACTTCAACAGTTGTCCATCTTCATCCTTTCGGTGAGTTGATAGATTTAATAGGTGTAGTAACTGGCTTCATAGCATCAAAATTGAACTTCTTAAGTATGTCGTATACATACTTGTCTTGACTTATGAAAATTCCCTCCTTTTTGATGCTTAACTTAAAGTCCCAAAAAGAAAGTTAACTCACCCATTGAACTCATTTGAAATTCATTCTGCATCAGCTTCTCAAACTCCTTGACCATAGATTGTTTTGTAGCTCCAAATATGATATCATCAACATAGACTTGAACCAACATGATATCCTTCTTGTCTCTCTTGATAAACAAAGTCTTGTCTATATCTCCTCTCCTGTAACCATGTTGCAATAAGAAGGTAGAGAGCCTTTCATACCAAGCTCTAAGTGCTTGATGTAATCCATAAAGAGCTTTAACAACTTTGTAGACTTTGTTTGGATGTGTAGGATCTACAAAACCAGGAGGTTGTTTAACATACACCTCCTCTATAATCTTGCCATATAAAAAGGCACTCTTGACATCCATTTGATAAACCTGAAATCCCATATATGATGCAAAAGCAAGGAAGATTCGAATGGCTTCAATCCTTGCTACAGGAGCAAATACTTCATCATAATCTACTCCTTCTTCTTGTCTGTAGCCTTGAGCAACTAACCTTGCCTTGTTCTTGATAACATTCCCTCTTTCATCTCTCTTGACTCTGAACACCCATCTTGTACCAATGACCTTCTTTCCATCAGGTAGATCACATAGTACCCAAACTTCTTGAAGCCTTAATTGAAGAAGTTCTTCTTGCATAGCTTCAACCCAACTCTGTTTAGTCAATGCCTGAGCTATATTCTTGGGTTCTTCTTGACAGATAAAGCAAGTAAACAGGAAAGTTTGATGGTCCTTATGATTCAGTTGGTTCTGTTTATAGACAAAGCTAAGTAAAGCATTATGAGGTATAGAAAAAATCTTAGCTTTGTGTCTTGTCATCACTCTAGAAGTAGAAGGACCAATGATTTGATCAGTAGGATGATTCTTATGAATTCTTAAGATAGGAGTCTGTGGAACTCCATAATTGTCACCCAAATTAGTGAAATCAGCATCTTCATTGGAATCTGAGAAAATACCTTTATCTTCAAACTCATCATCAATATCTTTTAAGCCAGGCATGGTAGGATCATCCAAATCATCCAAAGTGTTTATCAGTCTGAGAGTACTTTGATCGAAAGTCTTGTCATCCAAAGTCTTGTGAGTGAACTCTGCGATCTTGTTCTTTTCTTTGCTTCCTCATAAGCTCTTCTTTGTTCATCATCATAAGAATGTGCTATGACATCTTGAAAAGCATCTGATTAAGTTCATCTTGAATAGCTTGATCCTCAGCAAACAATGAGGATTTTGGCTCATCAGTACTTTTCTCCTTCTCAACAGTTTTAGGTTCTTCATCATAAAGACATCGGTCTAATATGGACTCCATGAATAACATCTTGTAAATCTTCTTCATTGTGCAGTTGATTTTCTTCTCTAACAGGAAGATAATTCATATAAGGAGTCAAAACTTCAAGATCAAATATCCAATCAGGACCTTTACCCTTCTGATTTTCTTGATCTTCTAAAAATTCAACATGAAGACAATCTTGAACCTTCTTGGTGACTTTGTTGTACACTCTAAATCCTTTGCTGTTGGTGCAATACCCCAATAAATATCCTTCTTTTGACTTGGCATCAAATTTGCCCAAATTATCAATTATGTTGAGAATAGTTAGAGGGCATCCAAAAGGCTTCATAAATCGAATATTGGGTTTGTTTCCCATTAGCAACTCATAAGGTGTCTTCATCTGGGTTTGTTTCCCATTCTGCTGTGGTGTTCTTGCAATGCTGAACTCCCTCTTGATCCCTTTGTTGGCACAAAATTCATCCATAAGCTTGTTCTTGAATTCAGTCCCATTATCACATCTAATACCTCTAACTTTGAGTATCAATTGGTTTTCAAGTGCTATTATAAGGTCATGAGTAGCATCAAAAGTATCATCTTTAAATCCCAAGAAAAATACCCAACTGAATCTACTGCAATCATCTGTCACAACCAATCAATATTTTTCTTGTTCAGACTTGTAATGAAAGCAGACCAAATAGATCCATGTGTAGCGAGTCTCGAAGGTTCTCTAACAGTTCTTTCCTCAAGCTTCTTACATGAAGCTTTGTGTTGTTTACCCTTCTTGCACGCCAAACAGGAGTTATCATTCTTGTAAGTCTTTGAAGGTAAACCTCTAACTAAATTTCCTTTGACCAATTTGTTGATATTCTTGAAATTTACATGGCCCAATCTTCTATGCCATTGATGTGCCTCTTCAAGTGTAGCCTTTGCTACTAAACATGTAGCTCTTTCAGAAGAGTGAAGACTCTTCATATCCAAACTATACACATCATTGGTTCTTGGTACTTTCAGTATCACCAAGTTATCATCATCAAGCTTGAATTCAGGTGAAAGTATGAGGCATTCTGTGTCAGTAAATAACACAGGGTGCTTTTTGTCACAAATTTGAGAGACTAAAAAAAGATTGAACTTGAGCTCCTTCTCATATCTAACATTCTCAAAATCTATGCTCCCTGTCTTGATGGTTCCTTTCCCACTAATTCTACCTCCACTAGCATCATTCCCAAATGCAACTCTTCCTCCACAATATGGCCTAAAATCTGACAGAATCTCCTTGTCTCCTGTCATGCTTCCAGAGCAACCACTATCCACAATAAGATGATCTTTAAGCTCCTCTTATGGGTTGCCCAACACAAAGATAAAAAAGTTAGTGTCTTTTAGGAACCCAAGCCATTCTTGACTTGTGTTCCCTTGTGGAGTAACATACTCAAATTCCTTGAGTATGTAATCTTCAAAGTTTTTGTAGACAGAATCAAGCATTATCTTTTGTTTCAAAACTTGTGGTGGATTTTCAGCAAAACTTTCTTTTTCAACAAAAATCTCCTTTTCTTTTTCAACAAAATCATCTTTATCAAAAACCTCTGTTTCACTTTCACTTGTTGAAAGTACTGTTTGTTCCCCATCAGTACTTTCCTTCTTAACCCATTTGGTTTTAACTTCTGGTGTAGAGTCTCTAGATCTAGCTACTTTCTTAGAGTTGAAACGCCTTCTAGATTGACAGTAATTAGATCTCCTAGGGTTTCCATTCCAAAAAGTGTTTACAGTACCTTGATTGTTTGAAAATCTAGCAGTACTTTGAGAAGGTACTGCTTGATTTCTTTGAAAAGTATTTTAAGGTACTGGGGGTTTTGAAAAAGGTCTTCTCTGGTGAGGGTACCTATAGTCTGGTGAGAAGCTTCTATGGTTAACCCTATATGAATGATTCCAAGCTGGTCTAGTCTCCCTTGGTTTTTGGTTGACAGTTCTGTTCTTTGGGAACTTACTTAGGTACTCTGAGTGTAAGTCACAGTCCTTAATCAAATGATCAGGACTAAAACAAACAAAACATAGTTTTTGATCGGTAATCCCAAAATTTCTTCTTCTATGTGTATGACCAAACCTATCCTGTCTTCTAGGTGAATGATGAAAACTGTTTTGACCAAAATTATCCCAAAAAGGTTTAGCAGTATAGTGAAAATGTTTTCTTAAAGGTACTGCTGAAGTAGTGGCAGTACTTTGAGGTGAAAGTACTGCTTGGCTTTTAACATCATCTACCTTAGGTGTCTCAACAGTTTCTTTTGAGGTTTCAGACCTAGATTGACCTTTAAGCTTTTTCCTAAACTCTAAGCTGTCTACTCCAAAACGAGAAACATTAGGCCTAAGAGGTTGATGACTACCAGTGGGATGAGGGACAACATGATAACCTTTGTCTTTCTTATATTTAGGAGGTGTTTCACTAATTGATTCCTCATTACTAGATGTGTCTACATAATTAATGAGTTCATCATCACTAGTGGTTATATCCTCAAAATCACATTCATCCTGATCACTAGGTGAGTTTTCTATGCTATTAAAGTCCATACCAAAACCTAGGCCAGTTTTAATGTAAGCTCTTCTCTGTTTTTCAACATGAGTGACATGATAAAGACCTGATTGTCTCCAAGAATCAAACTTTTCTATCAATTCATCTCTCTCCTTAGTTAGTTTCTCAATTTCATAAATCTTACAGTTTAACTTCCATTCACTTAATTTCAACTGATAATCATGTTGTTCATACTTTTCTGCCCAAGCCATTTCATTATTTTCATGTGTTATAATTTTGGCTTCCATAGACTCTAAAGTAATTTGGTAACCAGCTACCTCTGACCTAGCCCTTTGATAATTATTTCTTTCAGTCACATAATCATTTAGCACTTTTTGATAAAAGTTATGACACTTTGAACATACCTCAGAGATATGGGGTGAACTTGGTGAAGTGGCTACCAAAGAAAGTAGAACAGGATCATCTTCACACTCCATGCTCCAGTCAAAGCTTCCATAACCATCTTTAGACTCCATAGCAGCATGTCCAAGTTCCTCATCAAAAATTGTGCTCCAGTCAAACGCTTCCACTGAATCCTCCACATCTACCATACAGTAGGTTACTGGTTCATCATCAAACTCAGCAGTCAGTCAACCTCTGATAGATTCTCTTGAGCAACCAAAGCTTTTGTTTCAGTAATAGGAATTTCTTTTAGCTCTAGCTTTGTGATAACATCAAATTAGCCTAATCTTTTATATATCAAATTCCCGTGTTTATGGCCTCATTTGCATTAATATGGTACTTAATTCTTTCATATTTGCATTTCAGGATAAATGAGGCGTTGGAGCGGAAAAGAAGTGATAAAAGGCCAAGTATATGATTTACGAGGGCCTTTGGATTTTATGTGAAGATTACGCCGTAACTAGCTAATAAGGTTACAGCGTAAATATGAGCTTTGAAGGATCTGGTAACCAATTCTTATGGTTACGTCGTAATTATTATCTTGAAGGTTACGACGTAACATGGCAATTTAGTTACGCCGTAGAGATTATTTCGGAGGGATAAGTATAAGATGAAGAAGGATTACGGCGTAACTCGGATAATTAGTTACACCGTAATTAATTACTTAGAGCAAAGTTTCGAGGTCCAGGGATTAGAAGCGGCAAGTTAATATTTATTTTATTCACTTCGAGGACCAAGTATAAATATATCAAGAACGACGAGGGCTAAACCGTGCGTATTATTAAGGCTTTTGGACTTAATTTGAATCAACACGCTTATAGGGGACTAAAAGTGTCAACCATATGCAATATAGTTTCAAGAACTTCCAATGATAAGAAAACTACGAAGTTACTATATTCTTATATAGTTACGGCGTAACTATATAAATAGTTACGGTGTAACTTTAGTTACGACGTAACTAATTTATTTAATTACGCCGTAACCATGTCGGGGCCTATAAATACAGCCCTAAATCTGCATTTTTGAGGCTCTCTCTTCACCCCTCTCCTAGGGGTCGATTAGGGCACCACTCCAGGGTATTTTCCAGCAGATCAAGCGCCGTTTTGAAGGAAGAATTCACTTGCAATCATCATCATTATTAGCTCTACATCAAGTAATTTGTATCAAACATTATGTTCAATTCAATTTATGATTTATTCATTTTTGTTGGTATGATTTACTATATTTTTGGCTAAGCACCCTGTCGGCCTTGTTATGACTCTTTAATTGTTTTGTTTACGTTTACTTTATTTCCATACAATTATTTCTAAGTGTATGCATGCATAGTTTATTGGTAGCCACCCTTGGTTCGGTAGTTTTGAATGGCGGTAGAGGCCAATTGCCTAGGAGATATGACCAACTGACCCTAGGTGAGCGGACTGAGACGGAAAGGGTAAGATATGACCAACTGACGACCCTTTCTACTTGTGCAATTTGACCAACTGATCACCTATCGTTTGGATGAACTTAAGAATTAGGGGGTGAGTGTCTAATTTCCTAACGGCCGGGCACTCACTATTATAAATCTAGCATGTAGCGGTACTTAATGACTCAGCTTAGGGGACCAGGAATAACAGGACTTATGACGGTGCTTTGATTTCTCTGGTGGCATCTTTGCTGATAGGTTGGGCGAATTGCCAAATGATGTCCTCTCGACTTTGACCCCACCTAAAGTAATTGGAAGTAAGTAGACGTAGACATAACTAGCTAGGATGAGTAACTAGGTTAGCATCATTCTCCTTCATTGATCACATCTTTTGCCTTTATCTGCTTTCTTTTATTTCCTTATTTTATTAGTTAATTTTATTTCAATCTTAATAGCCATTAAAATCGTGACATAGACTTAAGTTAATTTCTGATCCTCGTAGCTCTTCGTATGACCTCGGTTTTACCGAATACTACACTACACACGACCGGATACACTGCCCGTTAGTGCACTAGGGTAGACCATAGGTATAACGAGACACTATAAATTTAAGACCAGGTTAGTAAAACCTGTATCAAGTTTTTGCGGCCATTGGGATTTCAGAGCTATTTTAGGATTTTAATTTAAGTTTTTCTTTTCTTTCTATTCTATTGTTTTCTTTGTTTCTTGAGTACGTTTCAGGTAATCATGGAAATGGAACTACATTTTGATAATATGACATTGGAAGAATCTCGAGTCTGAGCGAAATGGAAAGAAAAGTTTTGAGGAATCGTCAATCTTGGAGAACTTCTACGAGATCGCCTTCCATAGAGCATTTCTTTCAACCATACACCTATGGTGATTATGTATCTCCTCAAGAGTATGATAAATTGGACATGGATAACATGACCATTCATGAATATGAATTATATATAGCCAACCGATGTCGGAAGATGAACAGCTTTAGTGATTATTCATATAACAACACCTCGATCACGATCCCTGAACTCGATGATAGCGAGTTGATGATTGAAAGAGCGTTGGAGGATTTGTTGAGAAATTGGTGCTGAAAATCTTCAGCATGGAACGAAGAGAGACTCATGATGAGTCTATTAAGGATGTGAACCTTGGAAGTGAGGACCTTCTTAACTTTCCTATTTCTCCTATTACTAATATTTTTGCTAGTGTTTGTGAACAGGATGCAGATAATGTCAATTTTGACGTTACAAAGGAGGAAGAGGAAGCCGAGGAGGAATGTGATGAATGGAATTTTTATGACATGTGGGATATCACGGTAGAGGATGTTTAAAGGCTTAGGCAAATTCTAACACCTCCCATGCGTAATGAACCTATCAGGCAGAGTCGGTAATGCATCCCTTGACATCACCTATCACACCTGCCAATGATTGTTCTGTAGCACCAACTACCAACCCAGTGTTGAACGAGCTTATAAAGGAATTCGGAGATGAGATTTTGAATATTTCCGTGGTTGACGAAGTAGCGAATCGCGATTCGCTAAAGATATGAAGGAGCTCGAGGAACCGGTTTATAAAGATCCTTCATCATTTTCTACGGACGAAAGGGCACATCCGAGTTGATGAAATGAATATGGTTTTGAAGAAAGTTAGTCAACATGGAACAAGCCAATCCTCTAATCCGTCAATGAACATGGGTCCGGTAATTCGGGAAATGACTTCTCTCGAGGTATGACTATAATTCATCATTTCCCCATCCTATAGCAAATTCACACCCTCTTGGTGTTTATTGCTATTTTCACCCACACTTGATTTCAAGTGAGGGATGAACACCCTTTACTTAGTAAATAAGGGTAGAGTCAAGCTCATGAATTAAACAAAAACAAGCGCTTCGTGGGAGGCACCCCATGCATATCTTTTCTTTTTCATTTTATTAGTATAGTTAGGTTTTGTGTTTTTAACCATTTTGGAGGAATCAGAGAAAATTGCATCAGTAACATAAACGGGGACTTGACTGCTCCATCGCAAATTCTGCGTAACTCATCCCAATGATTACGCGTAACATATACCACAAGTGGCGATTCTCTCCGAAAGCATTACCAATTACGTAATCCCACGCTATGGTTACTGGCTACTCTAGTAGCGGCGCGGTTGTATGCCTAAAGTTGCGGCGTAACTCCTTCAATGAGTTACACGACGTAATTATCCTTCGATTCAAATTCTTTCTATAATAACACAATAACCTTGTATTAGTATTAAATGAACTTTGTGGGTACGTTCCCTGTAAGCCCTCACGAGACTACACTCGTCCACTTGGGACACCAAGTGGTTTAAAAGGCTTGTTGCATTCGCTAAATGCAACCGTGATTCCTACGAAAGTGAGTTAGGTTTTTATTTTTATTTTATTGCTTGTTGTTTTTCTAGTGTGATGCGTTTGGTTGTCTTATGTGAATTCAGTTTATTAAAGTTTTCTCATAGATCTCAAAGCAGGACACGTTTACTCGTGAGTCTTCGATCATGCCGAGCAAATCCAGGGGAGTTTTCTGTTTCAATTCTAACCCTTCTTATCTTTCATTTATATACTTAATTATGACCCAAGTGGGGGGAAGGGATTAGACATAGACACCCGCTTGATTTTACTTGCCTTTATTTTTCTAGTTTTTGATGAAAAGTGTTTCATTAGTAAAATTTTGACATGTTCTTCATTACTTAACTAGATTAATCTAGACTGAGCACACCTACCCTATATTTCCATTGTGTGAGTATAAGCCTTTCCGTTTTTCCCTTATACATAATACCACAAAAATGAGTGTGTCGGGTGGTCGTAGTAGACTTTAGAACTTCGCCTTGTATATCTTTTCGAGACCATTATCATGAGCATTACACTGAGGTAACTTGGTGTGATCGATGCAGCTAGGATATAAGGCAATTTTAGGATTAAACCCAAATAGCCCATATATGTATTGTGTATATTGACTTTTCACATCGATTAGTCAATCCCCTGTTAAACCCTTTTTGTTGCACTCACCATTAGTGCAGATACCCCTAGATACACCCTTCAGAGCCATCCCTTTCATTTTGTTCACCCAATATATGTTGTTTCGTTACACCTTTCGCCTAGCCTACCCTCAGAGTTTCCTTTATGTCCATGGTCGAGTGTTGGTTAATTTTGGTTCCACTAGTGAAAGTCGCGGGTTTTGAATAAAGGATTTTGGAAGAAAATCGGGTTTAGATGATAGTTGATCTCAAGTGGGGGGATACTTTTTATGTTCGTATCGTTTATCCATGTATACCTTGTCTTGCATCAAAAAAAAAATTGATAAGTGAAAAGTGAAAAAAAAAAAAAAAAAAATGCAGAAGCATGCAAGCAAGTGTTTTTCTATAATTAGTGTTTTCGCTTGTTCAACCGCCCAAATTTTACAAATCCGCTTTTGTCTTACGGATAAAATTAGAAACCGAACATTTCTATCTCGCCTTCAAATTTTAATCAATATTCGTACAATGGGGACATTGTACATTTCAAGTGGGGGGATGGGAGATAGAAATGGCCGATTTTGATAGAAATATGTGCTAAATTGACCCAAATTTTAAAATATTTTATATAGCACATTTTTTTTCATTGATGATGAAGGCCGAGTTAATGCATCTTATTTGCCTAGATTATGGAGTTTATGAGGCACCACATTACATTTCTTATGCATTAACTCGTGTATTGGATTATTGAAGACCCCTTGACTCTTGACCCTCGATTTTCGCTATGGGATTGAATGCGACTAGTGGTGAGGCGACTGGACTTAGGAATCTATTTGTTTTGTCGCTTGTTTTGTTTACACCCATTACAATTTTCCCATGCCTTATCCTACCCTTAGTAATGAATCGAGCTTAGGTGAGGAGCGAGCAATCATTGGTGTCTTGGCCATGGATTTGGTCATGTATCATTGGTTTTGTCCACCTCCTCAGTAGCTCGTTAGTAATGACAAAATAACCCCATAAGCCTGTGTTGTGTCATCCCATTGCCTTTTAGAACAAAGTGCATCTATAGACTCTAGTGGTGGAGATTAGTATCTTTGCCAAGCCTATGATAGAATACTCGCCATGACTGAGCAGTTGAGTGATCACCCCAAATATAAACACGTGAATTATGAGAGAGTGTGATTTCAATTCCCTTTTCGTGAGGTGCTCGGTTTGGAATTTTCTAGCTTATGTGATTTTTACACTCATAACTTCCAATTAATCCTGGGAGATATCTTTTTAAGAATTATTTAAAGGGTCTACTTGAGGACAAGTAGGATTCAAGTGGGGGGATATTTGATAACATCAAATTAGCCTGATCTTTTATATATCAAATTCCCGTGTTTATGGCTTCATTTGCATTAATATGGTACTTAATTCTTTCATATTCGTTCATATTTGCATTTCAGGATAAATGAGGCGTTGGAGCGGAAAAGAAATGATAAAAGGCCAAGTATATGATTTACGAGGGCCTTTGGATTTTATGTGAAGATTACGCAATAACTAGCTAATAAGGTTACGGCGTAAATATGAGCTTTGAAGGATACGGCGTAACCAATTCTTATGGTTACGTCGTAATTATTATCTTGAAGGTTACGGCGTAACATGGCAATTTAGTTACGCCGTAGAGATTATTTCGGAGGGATAAGTACGAGATGAAGAAGGATTACGGCGTAACTCGGATAATTAGTTACGCCGTAATTACTAAGCAAAGTTTCGTGGTCCAGGGATTAGAAGCGGCAAGTTAATATTTATTTTATTCACTTCGAGGACCATGTATAATTATATCAAGAAACGGCGACGGTGAAACCGACAGCATTATTAAGGCTTTTGGACTTAATTTGAATCAACACGCTACTTCATGGACTAAAAGTGTCAACCATATGCAATATAGTTTCAAGAAATTCCAATGATAAGAAAACTAAGAAGTTACTATATTTTTATATAGTTACGGCTTAACTATATAAATAGTTACGGCATAACTTTAGTTACGACGTAACTAATTTATTTAATTACGCCGTAACAATGTCGGGGCCTATAAATACAGCCCTAAATCTGCATTTTTGAGGCTCTCTCTTCACCCCTCTCCTAGGGGTCGATTAGGCACCACCTCGAGGGTATTTTCCAAGATCCGAAGCCAGTTTTGAAGGAAGAATTCACTCTCAATCATCATCATTATTAGCTCTACATCAAGTAATTTGTATCAAACATTATGTTCAATTCAATTTATGATTTATTCATTTTTGTTGGTACGATTTACTATATGTTTGGCTAAGAACCCTGGTGCTGGCCTTGTTATGAATCCTTAATTGTTTTGTTTACGTTTACTTTATTTCCATACAATTATTTCTAAGTGTATGCATGCATAGTTTATTGGTAGCCACCCTTGGTTCGGTAGTTTTGAATGGCGGTAGAGGACAATTGCCTAGGAGATATGACCAACTGACCCTAGGTGAGCGGACTGAGACGGGAAGGGTAAGATATGACCAACTGACGACCCTTTCTACTTGTGCAATTTGACTAACTGATCACCTATCGTTTGGATGAACTTAAGAATTAGGGGGTGAGTGTCTAAGTTCCTAACGGCCGGGCACTCACTATTATAAATCTAGCATGTAGCGGTACTTAATGACTCGGCTTAGGGGACCAGGAACAACAGGACTTATGACGGTGCGCTTGATTTCTCGACTTTGACCCCACCTGAAGTAATTGGAAGTAAGTAGACGTAGACATAACTAGCTAGGATGATTAACTAGGTTAGCACCATTTTTCTTCATTGATCACATCTTTTGCCTTTATCTGCTTTCTTTTATTTCCTTGTTTTATTAGTTAATTTTATTTCAATCTTAATAGCCATTAAAATCGTGACATAGACTTAAGTTAATTTCCGATCCTCGTAGCTCTTGGGACGACCTCGGTTTTATCGAATACTACACTACACATGACCGGGTACACTGCCCGTTAGTGCACTAGGGTAGACCATAGGTATTGCGAGACACTATAAATTTAAGACCTGGTCAATAAAACCTGCATCACTTTGGTTTCTCAGTCATCCTGTTTGCTTGATATTTAGCAAATCTGCATTCCCTTGCAAAATGTCCAGTCTTTTGACAGTTGAAGCATTCAATCTTGGATTTGTCAAAAGTGATTCCCTGTTTTGGTTTGAAGTCAATGCCTCTTCCTGTCTTCTTCATAAACTTCTTGATCCTTGTAGTGATCATAGCAACTTGCCACCTAATATCAATTTCTTCATGAGCATCCTCTTCAATCTGTGATAGATCTTCTCCATAAGTAACAGGTAGGGTAGCTTGCTGTGCAAAGAAATATCACATTACTTCATCTGAGTGGATGGTATTTGTTGGTGTGGGTTCTTGAGGAAAGGTGGGGTAGTGTAGGCAACGATACTTTGAGCAACAACTTGAGCGGAGAAGCGGTACTTTTAGTGGAAGTCTTGCCTCTCTTTCGAAAGACACAAAAGCTATACTATGAGACTTTGAACTTGTTTGGCCATTCATCTCATGCTCATACACCTTCAGATGGTTGTAGAGATCATCAAAGTCCATAGTGTCCAATCCAGGTTGTCCTCTGATCATAGTAGTAATCACATGTCATGTAGATGGAAAACTCCTTAAGAACTTTAAATTAGCATCTTCAACTGAGACCTCTGCTTTGTAGCTCCGACATCTTGAAGATTTTGGAATCTGTCATAGGCAGACATCAAGGCTCTTTCTCCAACAATAAAGGTTTCAAACTGCTGCTTCAACAGATTTCTATGCATCTTCTTGGAAGCATCATTACCTCTAAATCTTGTCTTGAGAGCAACCCAGAGTTGCTTTGCATCCTTAGCATCATAGAACTTGAGTAGATGACCGTCAGGAATGGCAGACAAGAGTATGTTGAGAGCCTTCTCTTGATTCCTTATTGTCAGACTAGCAAGATAGGTTTAGGTGCTTTAGGTTGTCCAGAATGTCTGAGTTCTTCCACAACTTCATTACCATTGATAATCACATTCGATTGCATGGTGCGTAATTGCAATATCTTGCCTCATCTTCATGCTCCATAGGTCTTATTCTCCTTCTTAATGATTGGTATTCTTAGTGAGGTGATGGATGGTGGTGGAACAGTTCGGTTCGACATCTTTAGGTTTTGTTGTTAACTAGGTTTTAAGGTTTCTTCTTAGTCAGAGTTTCCACACAAGCTCCGATACCACTTGTTGGATCGATGTACTCTAACCAAACTAACTTAAATAGCTTGTTAAGGGTTTAATAACCTTAGATAAATCCTAAGCTATTAACAATGAAACAACGATCAAACTCTATTAAGTATGCGGAATTTACTTAACAAAGCTAAGAAGAATTAACTTTAACTTTCAATGACTTTATTAATAACTCTGAATCGCTTGTTATCTGATTCTTACACAACTCTAATATCAAACTTCTCTAAAACTCTAATAATAATCGTACTTTAGGATTCTGAAAACATATATCTCTAATGCCAATATAGGGGTCCTTTTATAGGCTTAAGGATAACCCTAGTCGGTTTACAATTTGTATCCTTGGACGACAAGTAATCTAATCAAAGAATATTCTAGAATAAATAAAGCTTTCCATAAACAAATATAGCAGTTCTTTGGCTTTGCACTACTTTGACTTCAGCAGTACTTTGACTTTTTACTTAGCAATACTTTGACTCTTGATTTTGACTTTCGATTTTGTCAATCTTCAGCACTTTCATATCCCAACACTTGCTCGTCTTGAGTCATAGCAAGGTACTCTTCAAGAGTAAGTGTATCATTATCTACAACTGCAATGATTCCTGAAACTAGAAGAAAAATGTAAGAAAAAAAATAAAAATCTTAAATAAAAATCCTAAGATAGCTCCCCAGCAGCGACGCCAAAACCTTGATGCAGGATTTCTGACCAGTTTTTAATGGGCAAATGGGCAAAGAACCCAATTGTGTGTAGTGTAGTATTCGGTAAAGCCGAGGTCGTCCCAAGAGCTATGTGAATGTGGATTCTAACTTAAGTCTATGTCACATTTTAAAAGGGTTTTTATATTTTTTGATTAATGAAACTAAATAACAGAAATGAAACTGCGAAATTAAATTAAGATGAAAACAGTAGGAAAAAAGTGTACTAGCTTAGTTATTTATCCTATCATGCGATGACTATGTTCTCTAATTAATCTTTGTATCACTTCAAGTGGGGCATAAGATTCACTAGAATCCTATGGTCAATTCGCCTAGCCTATCTCCCTAGAATCCTACTAGGATGCCAAAGGTCTGTATCCTTATGGTTTTCAAAGCTTACAGGTAGACTAGTTTGAGTCATTAAGTGCCGCTACATGCTAGATTTATTCTATGTGTGGCCCAGCCTCTCGGATCTTAGACCACACATCTAACTTCTTAAGTTCATCCGATCCGAGCACACAAGGAATTGGTAGTCCTATGGTCAATTCTTACCAACCCTTGCAACCAATTACACTAGGGTCATATGGTCAATACTCCTACTGTAAAAAGTATAACCGGTCTTCAAAACTACCAAAATTAGAGGATCTAACGAAAAACTAAGCATGTACACACTAGAAGCAATAATAAAAGCACAAGAGCATAATTAAAACATGAAAGGAATCATAAATAGGCTAGCATAAAAGTTGCTTAACCGATCATATTAAGAAGTACAAGAGACTAATGAAAGACATGGAATCGTAAATGTAAAAGAAATATGAATTGCTAAAACTTATTGATGTTTTGGTGTGATTTCTCCTTTGTAGAATGCTCTATATACTGCTGGAGATCGTCCTTGTGGAACCTTACTTCTTCCTCTGATGAGTTGTGGTGTGAAAGATGTCTCAATGCAGAAAATAAGGTTGGTATTTATAGGCCCGACAAAGCTACGGCGTAACCTTGAGTTGTGGTTACGCCGTAACTAGTGTAATCTTCAATGATCTTAACCATTAATAAATATTTACGGTGTAACTTAGATGGATAGTTACGCAATAATCTACTTAGGGTTTCATTTACTTCGCAGTCTTCATGCATGGTTACGTCGTAATCTCGTCAATAACTTGAGTCCCCTACTGTGTACAAATTATGCCATAACCTTATGCATTGGTTAAGGCATAACTTTCTTAGTCATGAAATTCCTCTAAGTCTCTAGAATATTACCGGATATCATATTGTGATAGTTATTTCATAATCCTTGATTAGCGTTGACTTAGTCTTCATGTTTGAATTCATAGTTACGGCGTAAATGGAGAGTGGAACTACGCCGTAACCTCTTCACAGTCAGCATACTAAAGTGTGTATCTTTGTAAGTTCTTTTCCAATTTCGCATCTCTTTTGTTCCTATGCTTATTTACAACCTGGAAATGAAATATAAAGAAATCAAAGCATATATCCGTATAAAACAACACAAATAACGAGCATATTAGGGGAAAATTGACACTTAATTATCAAGATTATTTGATGTCATCAGTATAATAACCAAAACTCACTCTTTACGGCCAAAACTATATATATTTTCTTAACTGGAATAACTTAATAAATAAAAACTCAACGATAGCGGCTAAGTATAAATTGAAACCACTTGACCACGTTTACTTGCAAACTGGAGTGATGGGACCCGCTATCGAAAAATATACTCGTTTACTTACCTATAGAATAAATAGACTTAGAAATGATTGTTCACGAAATATAGCGTATGTACTACTAGACAATGCATAAGAACAAAACCTTAGACAACCTATAAATAAAGGGCTTGTTAACAATTTTCTGAAAGTAATAAAGACTAAACCTTTTACACTTATTAACTTACAAGAGTGTGTACAATATCTAAATTATATAAATACATATATAAAGCTTATTTCGTAAGTTCTCATCGTATATAATAGCCTCTGACGCATATTATATCTTTAGGTTATCATTAAAGCTTGCGAATTCTTGATACATCTTATATCATTGTACACCACTGCTGATCACTACGGTGAGTTTCATAGCCCATACTTTTATTTGTTTTGAATTACTTTAGGGTGAGATACATGCTCAAATTCTCACCTACTTGCTTTTACTTTCACTAGTAATCTAAACTTGTATGTATTACTGTGAGTATTCACAGACCCCTTTTCAATTGCTTTAATCTCTTTGGGGTGGAATGCATGAATTATATTTGAACTAAATCGATTACTATTATATGAACTAATTAAACCCTTTGACTTTATTTTGAACTCTTTGACTTTATTTTGAACCCTTTGACTATTTTGAACTTATGACTTGGTTTTAACTTATAATGTGCCGTACACCCAACAGTTAAAGTCTCCCTTGTTCGAAGCAGTCTAATTTTAAAGTCTCCCTTGTTCTGAACAGCTTAATTTTAAGTCTCCCTTGTTTGGAACAGTATAAAGTCTCCCTTGTTCGGAGCACATGTGATTATTATTGTGTAATTTCTAGTAGTTAGGATGTATTAACATTAGTCTTTGGAAGTGGCTCCCAGTATTCTTTGGGAAGTGGCTCCTAGTAATCTTTGAGAAGAGGCTCCCAGTATATGTGGTTTTGTGCATAAGGCACTTTTGTTGTATTTATGTTATTTCATTTAAGTGCTCGTATATGTATATCTTGCTTACTATTTTCCAACACGTTTTAATGCACCTGTCTTTTGTAAGATCTCACCAATCTTTGTGTTGATACTTTTAGCATGTTTATCTCAGGTCGCTAAGGTGATAGCTGATGCATGGAGCATAGAGTCACACATCATGTATTGAAGGCTTATGCTTTTATCGTTTACCATTCGATATGTTATAAAAACACTTATGTATTATTCTATGGCACCTCTCGTTTGTTACTCTAATTTTATTATTTGAATGGTAACTTTTCAAAACGTCTCATTTAGAGTCATTTTCTTTAACTTGTATTGTGTGCTAAAGAAGTAATACCCCGGTGACACTATCTTCCGTTGCGATATTTTGGGGGTGTTACAACTTAGACCACTTGTAGATGCATTGGACGTAAGTATATGTGATGCGGAAAAGTAATTACTAAGTTATGAGATGGATTATGTGATTGTTATATGAGTTTAAGATGTTAAGTGTTGGATGTGTTTTAGTGTTGTTGTGTATATGGTGTAAGTCCATGGTGGACTTGTTGGATTTAATTATTAAGATCATTGTGCACCTTATCGGTGTCAGTAATCATTAAATAATATGTGTAAATGATGGGAACGTGGAAATTTAATAATGGCCTATGTAAATGTGAATTGTATGTTACAGAAATGATAGGAAGATATGAAAAGAAGTGATAAGTGGTATGATTGCTCATAGAAAGGCGTGATTAGAATATCATTATAGTAAAGAGCTATAGATGAATAAGGTAATGATGTATGACCCGTGTGCTTTTAATGACCAACCTATGGTCTTATTAGTACGATGTGCTCGTAATTGACCGTTAATGTGTTATTAGAGATGGGTTAGTAGTAAGTTAAAGTATTGGATGTATAAGCACGAATGTGTAATGATGATGAGTGTTGATAGTATGATGTGATGAATCTAGTAAAAGTTACAGAACTGGATTAAAGTAAGTTGATATGTAATTGATGAGGTAGAAATATGTAGTGTAAGTGCTAATAATTTAAATGAGACAAGTATGTCTGAGGATATGATGATATTGCCATGAAATTATTATATCACGGTTAATGTGCCCCATTAGCGGTGATTACTATAAAGAGAGTGTTAAATAATAAAACATGGCTATATGTGTATGATGAGATTAATAAAAGTTCTATAGAATAAACCTATGTAAGGTTTATATGTGGGTAAATTATAATAGTATAAATGGTAAATTTGGTCAACAAAATTTGACGAGTGAAAGTAATAGTGAGACATATAAACACATAGAGAATGTGTGGATCATAAATTAGGCAATATCTTACCAATCGGTCTAAAATTAAAAATGAGCAAATTGATATGCATGTGTGATAATAGCTAAGATCCAATGTTACATTGGTGGTTACAAAAATCCTTCGGAGGAATGTGTTATATAGGCGGATCCCTACGGGGAAAGGCCAATGGATGTTATAGAGGCGAATCCCTACGGAGAAGGGCTGATGAATGTTATAGACCCTTTTCAGGAAATGCTATAGTAAAAGTGGATCCAAGTCTAAAAAGTGTAAGTTGTAACATGAAAATATAATGTGGTAAAGTTGAAAGTAAAGCATGAAAAGTGAAATGCTAACAATGGAAAGATGGTAATTTTATGATCAATAACTGTAAAGTTCTAATAAGGTTGAAGGTTAAAGCGTGTAATAGATATAGATATTGTTATGTCGGAAGTGTATATGTAGGATGATTTGTAATCTCGTTATTTAAATGGATTGAGACGCCTCTTCATTTAAATAGAGAAATTGTGAATCGATGAACCACTAGTTTATATTCTTTTGTTTACATTAATTGGGACACCTCTCTATGTAAATTAAGAAGTATAAATGATTGGGCTTATGTGTTCCTGACATGGCATGAGTAGGATTAGAGGAGTAGAAAACGGGAGCCTAAAACTAGTTAATGTCTTAGAGAATTAAGATAGGTCAGATAAGATCTAGAATTAGACTTAGGCTGAGACTTTATGAAACCTACGTTTTAAGTATCTAAAAGTACAAGCCGAGAGCATTAAAGTTTTAAAAAAATGATATAGTATGCATTGTGGAATGGGATGAATGTGAGAAATAATTATGATGGTCACTAAGTATTATTAGCACCATTATGTGAGATGTGAAAGTACTAACTGAAGTTTGACTTTAAGAAGTCAAAGTATTGAACATTTCCTATAAGACTCATAGTTTTTGACGAGAAATTTATAGAATGACATAGAGAATATGAGGCATTATAATGAGAATGTTAATAGAATAATGGAATGGCTACAGTAGAATGTGATAGTGTTAGTCAAGTTTGACATATGTAAAGTCAAATTAGTGTAATTTTCTCAAATGAAAAATAGACTTTGACTAAAATTTAGAATAAATTGAGTAAGAGTATGGTATGATAGTAAAAGTGTTGACTAAATGACATCATTTGTTATAGTAAATATATCTCTAATGACGTAATGACTTTAGTAAGAATTGAAGTGTGATGGGAGTAAGTGAATAATATAATGTATTAAGAGTGGATTGTGTCATAGTGTGCCTTGAGTTGCAAGATCAATGAGATCGTTGTAACAAAATGGTATAATATTTGAAAGTGCTAAGACAAAAGGGGATGGATGAGATCAGGTTTTGGTTATTCATAGATAAGAGATTTCGGGGACGAAATATAAAATAAAGGGGTAGAATTGTTACACCAAAAACTGGGATTTAAGTATTAGATTATGATTATGCCATTGGAATAGTTGGCTAAAACTTTTATCAGTCGGAAGACTCGATATGATTGGTTAGTCAATGAATGTTAAGTTGAAGTCAACCCGATGGTCAAACTACTAGTCAAAGTAAGTGTAATATGGTTATAGGAAGATTGATGTGTCGCAAATAAAAGAGATATAGACTCAAGGGACTAAGGTTGTCAAGTGTCATAAGTTATAGAAAGTATTATGTGGCCAAATTATTAGCAAAGGAACTTAAGGGACCAAAGGTGCCAATTAGGCAAACTATAACAATTAATAAATATCTACCACATCCTACACATTTTCTAGAATGTGTAGGCACTAGTACAAAAATGAGATTTGGTCACACATGGGCGAAATAAAACGGCCACAAATTCACATATTTGTGTGGCTGAAGGTACGAAAATTGACAACATTTACTAATTAGCCACACATGAAAATTTTGATTGTGTGACCATTAGAACTGTATTGCCACACAATCGAACATTATATGGCTAAAGGTAACTGGTAATTTTGTTTCTGATCATTTAGCCACATATGAATTTGGAATGCGGACAAGTATAAGTAACCTTGATGCATTATTCACATGAAGTAATTTTTTGTGTGTTTAAATTATACAATCAAGTTTTGTCACACATTATTTAAGGGTGACTGATATGTTTTGCTAATTATTTAGCCACATATGAAATTAGAAGGCGTGACAAATGAAAAGTAAGGTTGAAGCATTAGTCATGATATACATATAAACAGTGACAAATATATGTTATACACTTGAACACTGTGACCAAGTGCCATATATGGTCACACTAAACATTTTGTCACACATTCATTAAGTGTAGCCAAAATCCAGTACATTTGGTCACGTAAGTTAATATGTGTGTTTAAAGTTTAGTTTGTGTTAGCTTGCCAAAAGCTAATGTATATAGTCACATTTACTACTAACACTGTGACCAAATGCCATATATGGTCACACTAAACGTTTTGTCACACATTATTTAAGTGTAGCCAAAATCCAGTACATATGGTCATGTAACTTAATATGTGTTTTTAAAGTTTATTTTGTATTAGCTTGGCAAAAGATAATTTGTATAGTCACATTTACTTCTAGCACGATCATGTGACTATATGCCTTTACAATAGCCACATCATATCACAAATGTCTGACTAAATTATGTTTATGACCACATTTAAGGTGATTATATGTGATCAATATGTTCAAAACACTCACATCGTGAAGTATTCATGTGGGTATTATTTAGAGCAAAATGTGAAATCGGTCATCATTAATATTCATGCTTTGTGAAACATATTTGTTAATACAAATAAACCGTAAAAACGTTTATTAATATTTTGCGATCTCTTTGTGTTTTGTTGATAACAAATATAATGTTATCTTAAGTATAATTATAAGGATACATGTTATTTTTGTAAAGCATTTACATATAGCCATTTAAATACAAAAATGTAATAATTAAGCATTTGTTGTAATAGTTTATTAGGATGGGTAAAAACCATAACCCATGGACCATAACCCATGGACCATAACCCATGGATCTTAACCCATACCCAAGTAGACTAGATGCAATGTATACTTAGATACATTGAATCTAAAGAAAACCCATGGACCAACCCATAACCCATGACCCATAACCAAAAAACCCATGGGCAAAGAGGAGCGTTGCACGGATCCCTAGGATTACACTAGACGGATCCCAAGTGGAAGGGATCCGTGGGATCCGGGGAACAGTGAAGAATTTTGCCTATAAATAGAGAGCCATTTCTTCATTCTAACTCACCCCTCTTCTTACTAAATCTCTCATACACTCTCATTCTCTTCTAACATATAGATCACTTGATCTAGAGAGTTGTTCTTCTTTCTTTCTATTTGTGATCCTCATATAGGTCCTTCTTTAAGGCGAGATCACGAACATTCTACAAGTCATCCAAGCAAGGGGTCCTTGATTGATTTGTCACTCCGCAAGATTTCTGTAGCAAAGATCTTGTATTTGATATTTCACATACTTGTTGTGTAATAGTCGTGTTGGTTTAGTCCACCGTGCTACGGACTCGGTATTTAGCTTTGTACCGGAAAAATTGTATGCAACGTTGTGAAGGCTTCTCCGCCAAGTGAAGGAGTTTGTTGACATAGTGCTTGAACTCTCGAGTAGGTGACTCGGGGAGTGGAGTAGAGCAAGGAAGGTGTCCTTGTAGCCGAACCACTATACATCGGTTGTGTCTTTTCTTTCCCTTCGCTTTACTTTATTTACTTGCTTTATCATTAGATCTATACTTTCTCTACATCCATAAGATCTCACATATTAACGAATCTAAAAGTTTTTGAAACAAACTTAAAATCGGCAAAACTATTCAACCCCCCCCCCCTTCTAGTTTTCCACAATTGGTATCACTATGTGTTCTGAAAATTATAAGGAAGGGCAATCTATGCAACGACCACCAATACTTGAAATTAATGGTTTTATATATTGGAAAAATAGATTCGAAACATATGTGAAGTCTAAAGATATTGATCTTTGGTACACTATTGTTGAAGGTGATTTTGAGGCTACCTCAAATGATGATAAAGGAAATTTAGTTCACATACCTCATGATAAACTAAACGATGAAATGAAGAAAAAGCTTTCTAAAAATAGTAAAGCAAAAATGGTTTTATATAATGCTTTACCGAAAAAGGAATTCAAAAGAATTTCTATGCTCAAAACCTCTAAAGAAATTTGGAATTCTTTAGTTGTAACTCATCAAGGCAACCAACAAGTTAAAATAATAAAATTGATTTATTTGTTCAACAATATGAACAATTTTCAATATCGGATGAGGAAACTATAGATCATTCATTTGCTAACTTTAATACTATTATTACATCTTTACAAGCACTTGATGAATCTTTTTCTAGCCGTAACCATGTTAGGAGATATCTAAGGGCACTTCCATCGAAGTGGAGATCCAAGGTGACGGCGATCGAAAAGTCAAAAGATTTGACAATCCTCACCCTCGATGAACTCATAGGCAACCTAAAAGTCTACGAGCTTGTCCTTGCTAAAGATTCTCAAGCCTCAAAGGTGAAAGAGAAACACAAATCTCTTGCCCTTAAAGCCAAAAAGGCTTCTAGCGATGAGGAGAACTCCTCTTCGAGTAGTGACGACGAAGAGTACGCTATGGCGGTAAGGGACTTTAAAAGTTCTTTAGAAGAAAGGGAAGATACGTCAAACAACCATATGACGATAAGAAAGGCTTTCGGAAAGGCAAAGAGGACGAGAAGCCAAAGGATGATCGTACCTG
Source organism: Chrysanthemum makinoi (assembly GCA_910596185.1). Taxonomy (NCBI): domain Eukaryota; kingdom Viridiplantae; phylum Streptophyta; class Magnoliopsida; order Asterales; family Asteraceae; genus Chrysanthemum; species Chrysanthemum makinoi. The sequence continues at coordinate 14,603,953 of OU343224.1, forward strand.
CTTTAAATGTGGGGACCCAAACCACTTTATTAGTAAGTGTCCCAAACGGGATGATCAAAAGGCGTTCGTGAGCGGCACATGGGGAATGAGCGACGAGGAGGACGAAGAAATTTGTCTCATGGCAAATGACTAGGTATGCCACTTAATACTATAGTAGTTCATCACTTGATGACGACTCATTGCATAATGAATATGACAAACTATGCAATATTAGCTTAAAACTAATTAACAAAAACAAGCTTTTAAAGAGTCAAAATCAACGTTTAGATAAAGAAGTCATAGAATTAAAAGCAAAACTAAAACGTTTAGAAAAGGGTAAAATAGCAAGTGGTGAATGTGAACTTTGCGTTCAACTTCAAACACTAGTGGATCACTTAGATTCTAAAATTGCTAGAATGAGTATGAACACTTTAGATACAATACTCGATGGTGTTAAAACCGGTAACAATCAAAAGGGTCTAGGTAGTCAACAACTTGATCCATCAACTAGTGAAAGTAAAGAAACAAAATTTGTTAAGGAACTAGAAAAACCAGCCACTGTTGTGGCGGATCCCACGGATCCCCTAAAAAGAGAACCGGCTAGTGTACAGAAATGGATCCGTGGATCTGCTGTAGCAAACAGTAGCAATAACGTAGCTTCTTCATCTAGAACTGAGTTTGTTATAGTTAATAGGAAGAAACCAACTCATGTCACCACTAGACAACCACCTCCAAAATATAATCCTACTTTTGCAAGAAACAAAGCTCCATCTTTTTCAAAACCTAATTCATTTAGGAGACCTAATAACGTTTACCCCAAAAGTAACCATCAAATGGGATGGAATCCAAACATGCAAAACGGTTTTCCTTTTCAAAACTTTGCTCCATGGAAGGCATACTCATCTTATCCATACATGTCTAACATGAATGGAATGTTTAACACTAATGGACCCATGAACAAATGGGGACCAAACTTTTGAGTTTATTATTGTTTTAGGTGTGCTTAAAGGTCGACCTAGACCCCGATGAATGGGTCAAGGATAGCGGGTGCACGAGGCACATGACCAGCAATAGGGATCTATTCTCCACATATGAATCCTTCAATGGAGGTAATGTGGTGTTTGGAAATAGCAAAAGTAGAATCATCGGTAAAGGTACGATTTCTAACAAATCTCTAACCATTAACGATGTGTGTCACGTAGAAAACCTAAACTTTAACCTCTTAAGTATAGGACAAATATGTGATAAAAAGTGCAATGTACTTTTACCGAAACCGGTAGTAAGATACTAAAAAATGGCATAACCATAGGAAGAGGAATTAGGAAACATGGAGTCTATGTCATTAAAATCGGTAATGAACCTAAAGACAAACTATGTCTTACCTCTATGGATGATACTTCGACCTTATGGCATCGAAGATTGGGTCACGCCAACATGCGACTTCTTCAATCGCTATCATCCAAAGATCTAGTAAGAGATCTACCTAAGTTAAAATATGAACATCATTTTTGTGATGCTTGTAATGTAGGAAAACAAGCTCATTCTAGTCATAAAGCTAAAAACATGGTGTCTACAACTAGGTGTCTAGAATTACTACATATGGATTTATTTGGTCCATCCGCTATCCAAAGTTATGGAGGCAACTACTACACTTTGGTCATAGTGGATGACTATTCTAGGTATACATGGACAAAATTCTTAAAGAACAAAACGGAAACCTTTAATTATTTTGAAATATTAAGCAAAAAGATCCAAAGACAACTAGGAAGTCCCATAGTGTCTATTAGGACGGATCATGGTAGGGAATTCGATAATGAAGTGCAATTCAGAGCTTTTTGTGACGCTAATGGTGTTACTCACAACTTCTCGCTCCACGCGACTCCACAATCGAATGGGGTAGTAGAAAGAAAGAATAGAACCCTACAAGAAATGAGTCGAACCATGCTTAATGAACAATCCATACCTCAAAAGTTTTGGTGTAATGCCGTTGATACTTCAACGTATATACTCAATCGAGTCTTAATTAGACCAATCTTAGGAAAAACTCCATATGAGTTACTTCGAGGCAAAAAGCCTACGTTAAATCACTTTAGAGTCTTTGGTAGTAAATGTTTTATTCTTAACACTAAAGATTACCTTACAAAATTTGATCGTAAATCAACCGAAGGTATCTTTTTAGGTTACTCGCCAAATAGCAAAGCTTACGTCATATTAAACAAAGAAACAATGAAGGTAGAAGAGTCATTAAATATAAAATTTGATGAAAGTCCACCCAAACCCTCTCCACCTCTTGTCGATGAAGAGATTATAGAAAGTGAAGCTATAGTAATAAAGAAAAAGATAAGTGAAGAAGAAGAACCTCTAAGTGATGAAATAATAAACATTAAAGAGTCCAAAGATCACCCGTAGATAAAGTCATAGGAAAACTAAACGAACGAACATTAAGGTCTCAAGTTCAAAACCAAAGTAGCTTGTTTTGTTTCGTTTCAACCTTAGAACCTAAGAATACACAAGAAGCCATAAAAGATGAGAGTTGGGTAATGGCTATGCAAGAAGAACTAAATCAATTTGTTTCTAATGATGTTTGGACACTTGTCCCTCCACCTAGTAATCAAACCATAATAGGAACCAAATGGGTTTATAAAACAAATTAGATGCAAACGGAGTAGTGTCTAGGAACAAGGCTAGACTCGTTGCTCAAGGGTATAACCAACAAGAGGAATAGACTTTGATGAGACCTATGCCCCCGTGGCTAGATTAGAGTCTATAAGAATACTTTTGCGTATGCTTGTGCTAATGATCTAAAGCTTTATCAAATGGATGTCAAAAGCGCTTTTCTAAATGGTTTCATAAATGAAGAAGTATATGTAGCTCAACCTCCGGCTTCATTGATTTTGAAAAACCCAAACATGTGTATAAATTAAAGAAAGCCCTTACGGTCTTAAACAAGCTCCAAAAGCTTGGTATGATAGACTCAAGTCATTTCTAGTTAAACACAACTATACCATGGGGTTAGTTGACAACACACTTTTACTAAGAAAAGAGAGTCACATATAATCATAGTACAAATATATGTAGATGATATTATATTCGGATCCACTTGTCAAGACATGTGTGATGATTTCTCTAAAATCATGCATGACAAGTTCGAGATGAGTATGATGGGAGAACTTAGTTTCTTTCTTGGTCTACAAATAAAACAAGTAGAAGATGGTATCTTCTTCAATCAATCTAAATACATCAAGGAGATGTTAAAGAAATTCGGTCTAGAAGAGTCAAAACCAATTAGGACTCCAATGTCATCCGACACCAAACTCACAAAAGATGAAGACGGCGAATCCGCAGATAATACTAAATATCGTGGCATGATAGGTAGTCTCTTCTACCTCACGGCAAGTAGGCCGGATATCATGTTTAGTGTTTGCTTATGTGCTAGGTTTCAAGAAGACCCTAAAACATCACACCTAGAAGCCGTAAAAAGGATATTTAGATATATTTAGGGTACAACACAATTAGGATTATGGTATCCTAAGGGCACGGGAGTAGAAACAATTGTATATGCAGATTCTGACCATGCAGGTGATTACGTTGATAGAAAAAGTACAAGTGGGTATGTACTTTTATGGGATGTTGTTTAACATCTTGGTTTTCTAAGAAACAAATGGCACTTGCAATATCAACAACCGAAGCCGTAAGTACGTCTCCGGGCAAAGCATGCCAACAAGCACTATGGATGAAACAAGCGCTAGTAGACTACGACATCCATCTAAGCGACATAGCCATCCTATGTGACAACAAAGGTGCCATCGACTTAAGCAAGAATCCGGTATTGCATTCTCGCACAAAGCATATAGAGATTCATCATCACTTCCTAAGAGACAATGTTCAAAAGGGGAACATCTCTATTGAGAAGGTAGCATCCGAAGACAACATAGCCGACGTCCTCACCAAACCGTTGAAGCGGGAACAATTCAACCTACTTCGCCTTGGTCTTGGTCTAATGGAACAAACGTCGTAACTAATTTGACTCTACAAGGTATGTAAACACTAGCCTTCTTCTTTCTGAGTCTAGGATTTCTATTTCATGCACAACTCACAAACAATACGGGAATTTTCAAAACCCAAGATAAGTTTTCCACTTATAGCTTTCTGATTTTTTTTTACACATATACATTTTCAAAGAGAACCTCTTTTCAAAATGTTTTCTAAAAGGATGATACCTTCCCGTATCAATTTCACAAAAGCAATTTCTCACATCTAGAACAAATCGCTTTTTGCATTATTAATACAAAGCAAAAACCCATTTTCATTGCATCTCATGTCTTTTGAATGCTAAAGGGGACACATAACTAATATGTGTTTTCGGGTACATTCATTTAAGCAACAATGAATTAGGAGCATTGATAACACTAAATTACGTACTTATGTACTAAATATGTGTTTTCGGGTTATCTCAATAGGATGTCTTTCTACTTCTAGTTTATTTTCCTTTTCTTTTTAGGAGTCGAGATAATCGTAACTCCAAATAGTTTGCATATAGGCACACAATAGGCAAAATGTTTCCAAAAAGGAAAATTTTGTGCTGCCTGGATCACCAGACCCACGGATCCCAGCCTTCATGTTGGACGGATCCCTCAAGGGAAGGATCTGTGGGATCCGTGAAACAGAAGCTGTTTTTACCTTCTATTTTTTTCACTTTGGATGAAAAATCCACATTTGCTTCATTTTTTTTGGAGTATGCTCTTTAATGCTTGTGTTCTCATGATCACATGCTTTGAATTCATATCTAATCATTAGATTTTAATCCACATTTTGGGTCAAGCATTCATTACAATGCTTTGTTTTTCTATATATAGAACTCCCAAAATGCTTGCATAATCCATCTCATCCTCACATACACAATACACCATGTCTTCCAAAAGCCCTTTAGATGAATCACTTAGTACAAACAATCATCTTCATGATACCCAAACCTTTGTGCTACCACCATCCAAAATACCACAATCAAACTCTAGGATATCCGCACGGATTAGTATCCGATCTTGTTGTTTAGCAAAACCAACCTCAAATGGTTCATCCTCAACAAATAACTCACCACAAGATGCTTCCATTATAGCACCTCCCTCATCACCAACAAGTACACCAACTTCATCACCACCTAAAGTCACTCTTTTGGAACTCCTTAAGACTCCAACAAGATCTAAACAACCTAAACAAAAAGAAATAGTCTTTTCAACACCCCCACATCTCCAAATACTATATTTCAAGATCTTGAAACATCACCACCATTATCTCCCATCACATTACAAGAACATCTAGGTTCTTTTCCACCACCATTTACAAACATTCCGGATATTGATCCATATTTTCCTATTTTTCCACCACAACTTCCGCATAACCCAAATCAAAACAACCCGAAAAACTTCCGCACTCATTACCCACATCATTTACATTGTGAACATTGCCAATCCACTAGGGAAATCGCAATAGAAGTTAGGGAAGAAATGCGTTTCATACTCAACCTCATCCTTGATCGCATCAATACCATCACTCATCAAAACCTCCATCCATAACCTTATGCAAGCATGGAAGGAATCACTACTACTATTTTCTACTTTTAGTATTTTTTTTATGTCATTTTCAAGAACAAGTCTTGTTCTTATTTTTACATGCTTGTAAGTGGCTTAAATACCACTACAATTTGTTGTTTTATTACAAGGCCTTGTTTACATACCTTGGCTCCCAATCTTGATTCTCGGCAATCACAAGATTATTTAAGCATGTTACTAACCTTTCTTCTTGTAGGATTTTTATTTTTCTTCACTTGACGCCCCAAGCTAGGGGGAGCTATCGTCAAGGGGGAGTAAGAAATACGTGGACTATTTTTTCCACACTTTTATGTTTATTTCTATCAAGGGTTAACTTTTTGTTTCGACAAAAAGGGGGAGAAGAAGTAAAACTTAGGGGCTTTCAAAACTTACATCTATTCTTAAGTTTTACTCATCATAACATTATGTTTTGTCATCAACAAAAAGGGGGAGATTGTTAATACAAATAAACCGTAAAAACGTTTATTAATATTTTGCGATCTCTTTGTGTTTTGTTGATAACAAATATAATGTTATCTTAAGTATAATTATAAGGATACATGTTATTTTTGTAAAGCATTTAAATATAGCCATTTAAATACAAAAATGTAATAATTAAGCATTTGTTGTAATAGTTTATTAGGATGGGTAAAAACCATAACCCATGGACCATAACCCATGGATCTTAACCCATACCCAAGTAGACTAGATTCAATGTATACTTAGATACATTGAATCTAAAGAAAACCCATGACCCATAACCAAAAAACCCATGGGCAAATAGGAGCGTTCCACGGATCCCTAGGATTACACTAGACGGATC
>OU343224.1:14610442-14835709 GCA_910596185.1 Chrysanthemum makinoi
CCAAGTGGAAGGGATCCGTGGGATCCGAGGAACAGTGAAGAATTTTGCCTATAAATAGAGAGTCATTTCTTCATTCTAACTTACCCCTCTTCTTACTAAATCTCTCATACACTCTCATTCTCTTCTAACATCTAGATCACTTGATCTAGAGAGTTGTTCTTCTTTCTTTCTATTTGTGATCCTCATATAGGTCCTTCTCTAAGGCGAGATCACGAGCATTCTATAAGTGTAGGATATTGGATTTCACAAACACACAAAACCATAATCACAAGAGGCGTACAAGGAGGTTTTAGAGAGAGAAAGTTAGAGGTTTAGGGAACTTAGTGAGAGAAAGAAAAATCTTATTATGAGCTCCAACTCTCTACCTTGGAAGGTAGAGAGTATTTATAGTCTTACACTAAAACGCCACACAACGGGCTGTGGATCAGGCATACAGTGGGTAAAGACCCGTCCGCCCTCCACGGTGTTACAAAACTAAATACTACTTAACATAAAAGTACTATGACTACGAGCTTTCTAACGATTACATATACTTGAGGTGACCGACTCTTTAATACCTCGAATTTCTAATTCCTAACAATCTCCCCCTAAGGGAGGTCACCTCAAACATATACTAAAATGACATTGAATACAATCAGATATTACATTAACAATTGATCTTGCATACTTGATGTAGTACTTGTGCTCAAGCTCGTAGTCATTGATTCCCCTCATTGCATGTTTGGTTAATCCAAGTGGAGGTCTTTTACTGATCCACATGATAATAATGTTGAGCCAACTTTTGAGATCATCAGCTAATAGAAAATCTCTGATACATCCATTGTGGTGTTGGTATTATGTGATGTTGTGACTTTCGGACCGACATGCTCACATTCTCGATCATGATATCTTCTCATCAGAGTAGCGGAAGCTTTCGTTGATTCATGATATTGGCGCAGCGTAGCGTAAGCATGGAGTTAGAATATCAGAGTCATTGATGCACCAATCATGATTTCTTTTCGATATGAATGTGTTGTGTGAGCATGCGGCTATGGATTGACCGCTCCATTCGATCACCGCGCAACGCCGGGTGTACCGCATAAGACAGCGATTAGCAATAAAGCGCATCGAAAGTGTCTTTGATCACTTTCGATGAATTGAGGTACACGCCCACGGTTCCCGTTGATCGTACAAGCACGCCTCGCGGATCGTATAATTCAAGAATTTCCTTGACAGGGTTTCAAGCACTGCTCTAGCCGTTCTCAAACCGAACGCCTCAAAGAAGACAACACGGAGTGAGTGAACCAAAGAAATTTAAGTCCACTAATTGATGAAAAGAGATTTGAAAAACAATCGTGTATTGCTCAATAGAAATTGTTTTTGCAATATAACGAAGGTTTTAATGAAAATCAATTATCAATCATAAAACACCTTTTGATTTGAAAAAATTAGTACACGGTCGACGTGCTAATGAAAAGAGTTTTAAAGCACAAAGATCGGTTTTTCAAAGGTATCCGTCAATCCATAACCTGAACCAGGATTGATTCAAAAGATTGAATCGCCCCATTGTTTCTGTTCATTTGTCACATGGTTGATCTGTATAATAGATCTCACATGCCACCTACCAGGAGCTTGTTAGATGTTGGCCCCAGAAGGCTTTCCATCTTCATAGTGAATATGTAAACACATCACTCAGATGTTCTGGCAATACCACAAGGATAATGCGTAGGACTCAAGATAAAATCTCTCTTTCCACATTGTGTGAAACAGAGAGTCTTCAATGAGAGTGTCCTAATGAGATTTATAGATGATCTCGTGGCTCTAGACTCAATATGTGCATATTTGGTTCCTGTGCCGGAGACTAGGGAGAGGGTCTCCTTCTTCAATATCAACAATCTCTAAGAGAAAGTCGATAGATTATGTCGGTTCCTCGTGAGAATGAAACAAGCCCTTTTAAGAGGAACTTGAGTGGTTTGGGAAGTTCTAGTGCAGAGCGTCACTGGGTCAATGACGTCTTGTCTTCAGTACCGATGTTACCATCAGTAGCATATGAATTGTACCGGTTTCTACGCCCTATGGTTGAATAAATGGAGGGCTATTTTTTTCACCCTTTTCTCATTCAATTCTTTTTCATTCTTCAACCCCTCCGGTCAAGCTTACCAAGACTTCATAGCAAGAACCTTGTTGGGTTTATTCCAGCATTTAGCTCTGTCTCAGTCCGCACTCTTCCCATATCTCACTTTTCTCCTTTTTCATCATACCTAAGGACTCTACACTATCTAGTGGATTGTCCCTGGGTAGATCCCTCGGCTCTGGCGGATCATGGGAACCAATACCTAACCTTATCATCCTTATATCACCATACATAAAGTAAAGTTGGTGGGTCTGTTTGGTATTGTTCATCTGCCATAGGAACCAATTGAAAACCATTTGAAAATCAATACGATACTTGTGATATATTATCAAAGCATTTTGTACCTGAATTGTTTTTGATATTTTTAGAAGAAGAACTCTCCCTCAACATGTGAATCAAGTATTTGAAATAGTTTTCCACACGGAGGCAAGAGAAAGATTTAACTTCTTTGATTACCATTTTCTAAAAATATCAACATCACTTCCCTAATCGAATCAAGTAGATAAAGCATTTTGGGAAGGATGAGGTTTTCATGATTTTACTCCCCCTCAATATGTGCCTCGAGATTTGAAAAGAGTTTTGCACATACTAGAGGAACTCACATTGAGATAAGTGATCACGTTTCAAATCATAGGTTTAAGATAGATGCTCCCCTCAACATGTGCATGGAAAATTTGAAATCGTTTGTCACATGTGGGAAGGAGAGCTTGTACATCCTTATAAAACCATTTACCGAATTATCAGTTTAAATCCAATTTAAATCACACATTCTCCCCCTATCACAATTATCAAATCATTTGAGATTTGTGATCTCTTATAGATTTAAATTGATTTTGAAAGCTTTTAAGGAGAATTGTGACTTGATTATGAAAGCGTTTTAACTGATAAGGATCGGTTTTTAAGACTTTAAACTCCATTGATAAAACATGCATGAATATCTTTTGAAAACAATTGAATGCCAAATAACCTTTTTAATTTAATTGAAGTTGATTGAGAGATAGATATTTTGACAAATAAGTCTAGATGATTATCAAAAATAGAGTCTGAGTTATTTTTTAAAAAACAGTTAGTTTTCAGCAGATAAATGTTTAAAGAATCAGAGCATGGAATTTTGAAAAACATGATAAATAATGGCTCTGTTCTTTCTTTGAAAAGCGGGTTACTGCCTGAAATGACAATAAACCATAGTTTCTCTTTCTCAATTTTTTTTTTTTTTAAATTCGAACAACATCTAAAGTCCCGTGTCATTCTTTGAATGACAGCACAAAGACCGTAGATATAATCAAACCGAGAAAAACATGACGAATTGATAATTTTTTTTTTTTTTTTTTTTTGAAGATTTTTTGAATTTTTCAAATTTTTATGGATTTTGAAAGTTTTATAATTTTGTATTTTGTTTTTCGAATAAATATTTACAAGAGATAGATGAAGGAAAGCTTTTACTCCTCGTCTTCCTCCTGAAGACGTTTGAGTGTTTCAGGTTGAAGGCTTTTCAAGCCTAGTCGTGGAAGTATGAACTCAAAACGTTCTCTTGGAAGAGATTTGGTGAAGATGTCGCTAAGCGTATTCGACCTCTACAAAATAGAGTTCCACCACACCTTTTTCCACTTGTTCCCTGATGAAATGATGTCAAATGTCGATATGCTTTGCTCTTGAGTGTTGAACGTTGTTGCATGAGAGAGCAATGTCACTTTTATTATCACAGATCTGAGAGGATTTTGTTGAATTCAAAGCCATAGTCATATAATTGAGATCTCATCCATAAGATTTGAGCACAACAAGATGACATGGCTATGTATTCAGCCTCTGTAGAGGAAATAGAAGTACTCATTTGCTTCTTTGAAGACCAGCTCACGAGCTTATCACCTAAAACCGGGCCCCTCGGAAGTACTTCCGAAAGTATCTTGACACCACGCATGATCGGATCGACTTCTGGTGAACAATATTTGGATCAATCGATCCTTTGCTAAATCCGGTAGATAGAAGGAACTTTGATAGCGTATCATACCATGCCCTTGGAGCTTGCTTTAAAGCGTAAAGAGCCTTCTTCAAACGATAAACGTGAGTAGGATGCTCTTGATTCACGAATCCTTCCGGTTGGGCGTAGAAACGACTTCTTTAAGATCTCCGCTCGAAATGCCGTCTTTACATCCATCGATAGACTACCATGTTCTTACTGCGGCATTAGCCAAAAAGATTCTGATTGCCTCGATTCGAGCAACTGGGGCAAAAGATTCTTCAAAGTCAATACCCTCCTCTTGATGGTATCCTTTAGCAACTAATCGAGCCTTGTTCTTCAACACATCACCATGCTCATCAAGTTTCACTTTGAAGATCCATTTTAGAGCAATAATCATAGCACAATCTGGAGCCGGTACTAACTCCCATACATCAAGTCGATCAAACTCATGAATTTCATCTTGCATAGCATTGAACCAGTTATTTTCATTCATGGCGGTTTAACATCCTTTGGTTCGATCTTTGAGAGTACGGAGTTGAAGAAGCACCATAAGGCATCGGTTGCAAAGTTGTTTCCGTGTGGATCTTGGACGAGAGGATTTCCAATGATGTTGTCTAATGGATGATCGTGAGTCCATTTTCGAAGGTGTTCATGTGGTAGTTGTTGAGGGTGAAGTAGCGAGTCGATGTCTCTCGAAGAAGATGGTTTTGATGAAGATTCAGGAGCAAATATGTTTTCAAACGGAGCATCTTCAGGATTAGCAAAGGGATTAACTTCATCATTGATGCCGGAAACAGTTCCATGATGTACATTTGAAGAATGATGATTTGTTGATGAGGCAAGGATCGGCGGTGCTTCTTGACTTAATGATATTGAGACCGAGGGATTGACTTCATTCACAGGAATATGAATAGCCTCTGTTGTAGGAATTGACACCTCATTAGTACTTGGATCATAAAGTTCATCAAACATAGGATCAAACAATTTCTTTAAATCATCTTAGATGGAGGTACATATGGAGTTTCTTGAAAAGTTTGGAACAAGGATGAACCAATGGGACTTTTGAAGTGCGGGTTCTAAACTGGATTGTCAGAGCCATTTGACCGGTCAACTCATCAAACGTAACGTGAATTGTTTCCATGATATTTCGGGTTCTTTTGTTTTAGATTCGGTATCCCTTTTTGTTTGGTGCATACCCTACAAATATTCCAATATCTGCTTTAGCTCTAAGTTTGCCTAAGTCTTGACCCTCATTAGTTGGATAACACAATGCACCAAACACACGAAGGAAAGAGAGATTAGGTTTTCTATTGTGGACAAGTTCATATGGAGTTTTTCCATGAACAGTGTGAATTAGGGAACGATTTTGTGTGTAGCATGCAGTGGCAATAGCTTCAGCCCAGAGAAACATTGGAACCTTTGAGTAAATAAGCATTGTTCTAGCGGCTTCTACAAGAGTTCGATTTCGTCTTTCAACTACACCGTTCTGTTGAGGAGTTCTTGGTACACTTCTTTGATGGCTAATTCCAATACTTTCATAAAATTCACCGAGTTGTTTATTAACAAACTTCAGTTCCATTGTCTATTCCGATGATCTACGCGTTTTGTTAAGTCGAACCTGCAGTTGTTTGATGAGTTTGATGATGATATCTGGAGTTTCATCCTTTGACCTTAAGAACTTTACCCAAGTGAATCTAGAGAAGTCATCAACCACAACTAACACATATTTCTTTCCAAAGATATTCTGCACTCTCATGGGTCCACATAAGTCCATGTGAATTGTATGAAGAACTTCGAGGCTGAGTTTGTAGGTTTGGGTTTATGGGCATACTTCTTGCTTTTTCCCAATTGGCATGCTGAACAAAGATGATCCTTTTCATACTTAAGTCTAGGTAAACCTACAACTAAGTCCTTTCTCTAGAGATCATTGATGGTGCCGAAGTTCAAGTGATTGAGACGACGATGCCATAACCATGACTTTGTTTTGAAGCCTTTGACAACAAGCAAATTGGAGAAGACTTCATCATATCTTCGATAGAGATGGTGTATAGATTTGAACCACGTGAGCCTCTTAAAAGTTCCTTACCATCAAGTTCTCTAACGAAACAAGTATGTTTTCTGAAGGCTACTTCTAGATCGAATCGAGAATTGACCAACGAGAGAACAGGTTATGACCAAGACCTTCCACATAATACACCCGGAGATAACACTTTTCCAATAACATAATCTCCATAACCCTTAATTTCACCGAAATGATCATTCCCGAATCTAACTGTCCCGATGAATTTGCTCACGAAGTTCATGAGCCGCGACCGGTCTCAGTCATATGCTTGGAACAGCCTGAGTCCAAGTACCACAGAACGATTTGAATGATCATGCGGTTGAACCTGACAAGAATGGATAACTGGATAATTGGGATCCCCATGCAAGAATGGATTCCGTTTGGTTAGTAACGATGGTGGAACACCCACATCGAGAATAGAAACATCCATATCAGTAGAAGCAATGGAATCATTGGGAATAGATGCAATCTGGTGTCTGTATTTGACCTATTCAAAGTATGTTCACTTCTTAAGGGAATAGTTCTACCAGTAGGCATCCATTGTCTAGTGGGCATATTCTTAGCAGTTTGAGAGTAAAAGCTGATTATTCTTATGGCCAAAAGGTATCCAATAATAACCTATCTTTATAAATCTTCTTCCTGTGGGCTTCCACTGTTTTCTAACAATCTTTCGTTTTTGCCTTTTTGTCTTCTTTGCACGATTATTAGCCTTAACAATTTTAACTGGGCATTTGACAGCATTAGACAAAGCATTCATACCACATTCATGATTAGCAACAGAATTCAAGAAGACATCATTACAAGGTTTGCAAATAGTATCGAATTGAATTAATTACTGAGGCTTAAGGCTAATACTAGAATCAACACGATTCATTTTATTCAACACAAGCTTAAAGTTCCTAGATTGGTCTTCTACTCTCTTCCAATGCACATTCTTAGCTTGCAAGGTCCTATCATTCCTTGTATTGTCTTGAGACTTTTACTTGCTCGCTTTAAAGTCCGATTACTCTGTAGAGGGAATGGGAACATTAGTTGGTTGATCTAATTTTACATTCGAACTTGATGTGCAAGGATCTGAACTACTAGAAGGCACATTAGTGTATACTTTCTTAAGAATGTGATTTGAGCTATTTGCGACACACAAAGTTCACCTTCTTAGCACTAACATATCCGAATCTGAACTACTTGAAGGAACATCAGTGTTTACTTTCTTAAGACTGGGCATAGAACGGATTTCTTGCTTGGCACTAGGCATAGAACAAGGCTTCACAGCTTTGCCTTTTTCACCTAAGGATTTTGGACATGTTGCAATTACACATTCAAGAAGCTCTTGAGATCGTTTGGCCTGGAGGCAAGCAAACCTAATTTCACTATCAAGAGGTTTGTTAATGAAATCCTCTTCGACAATCTCACGGAGACATTCTAGACTATCCTTAAGGTGAGCACAATAGTCATGAAAAGCATGTTCATTATTCCTAAGATGAGGAGGAATATATTTAACTGTCACAGTGTATTTGCAATCTAAGGGTGACTTTGAGACAACATTCTTATTGAAAACAAGTGGTAGTTTCCCATTTCCTTGACTTCTCAGATTCTCAATTTCCTTTTGTAAAGACGTTATTTTTTCGTTGTTTTGGTCACGGGTGACTTTTATTGAATCATATAACTCTTTAAAATGTCGTTTAACTTTTTCATTTTCTTCTAGAAAACTCTCGTTTTCCTTTTGTAAGGCATTAACTAAGTTTTGAAGATGAAAAGTTTGAGAATTCTGAGAATCTAAAGGAGGAGGCATTTGGGAGCCTGTCATATTGTTCTTTTGACCCTTTAATTGAGAGATTTGGGCTTTCAACTTTCTGATCGTGTTGCAATGAGCTTGAATCTGTTCATCACGTTTGTTAATTTGGAAAACTACATCAAACTCGGAGCATCTCGAGGATGTCTTGATATTTGAAGTTTTGACATTTTCTTTAAGATGTTGATATTTTAGTTGTAAATTAAAATGCTCAACCTCTAGTTTAGAAAAATGTTTAACCAAATTGTCGTGATCATCTAGTTCAATTTTCTCAGATAGTTTAGAATTAGGTTTTTCAAGCTCAATGACACGATCATGGGAGACTTTCAGGGCAACAGATAATTCATGAAATTGGGAAGCATTAATGGAACAATTTGTAGCAGTGTAAAACACATCTTGAGCAACACATTCGAAATCATATTCTCATTCAGTGTATGCAAGTTCTTCCTTTCAATCTCATTATATTTTAATGCTCGCTCATAATCACTAACCTCAACAATCATTGCATCAAATTCCTTTTCCATTTCTTTAATGTCTGAATTCATTCCCTTTTTAAGACTCTCAAAGTGATCTTTTAGTTGTTTAAAGAAAGGCATGACTTCAGTTAAATAACATTCTTTAGTTTGCTCAAAACCTCTTTCTCCTTCAGTTATACCAGTGGGTGTGATCCTTTTTTTGCAAGTTTTCTCAAAATCAACAAATAGTTGAAAAATAACATATTGACTGATTAAGGTCTTGCTTTTAGTGGCAATTGTTCTAGGAACAAGATGCATTGGTGTATTAGGAGGATACACAGTCGCTCTAGGCATTTTCCTAAAGGGGGGTTGGTTTCAACAATATTTTCAGCTTTCTGCTTATCTAAATCCATTTTCCATAACACTTGTTCGGGAGTTAACAATGTCCGAGGCTTAAACTTGTTTAAGGCAATCCAATTCTCCTTTTTGTAATCATGGGTGTGATGATTACTTTCTTTTCTTTACATTTTGGATCATCTAGTTTCTTGTTTAACTTTTCCCTAGTGATTTCATCGATTTTTATCTTCCTCATGCACTCAACGCAACTAGGTTTCTGTCTAGGTTTAAGGATTTCCATGCCATCATAAAGAACCTTATGAGCATTTCTAGCCCTTTTAATGACCTCTGATTTGGTTCCTCAACAAGGGGAATGCTATGCTTATCGCTTAGGACTCTATGCTTAGTGATCATGTGAGCAGTTTGAATGGTGTTTCCTTGTACGTACAACTTATTTTCAAGCTTGTTTTTCAAGGTTTTAGATTAGAAAAATCATTCAAAAGTTTTGATTCCTTAGCATTGAATTCTTGCTTAAGCATTTTAACATTTTCTTGAAGTTCTTGTTTTTGCTTAGCAGTTTTTGAAAGTTTTTCTTGTAAGGAGTTTAACTCTTGTTTTAATACTTCTTCTCTAAACCTACTTTTTCTAATAGTTGTGCGCATTTGGTCATCCATTTCCTGCTCACGGGTGGTCAACTCAAATTTTGCACGTTGTTCATAAATAGCAATACGTTCTTTATAGGCATTTAGTCTAGATAACGGAATCATCAGGGGCACATGCGGTGTATTCATCAAAAACATAGTCATTGTTGACTGCAGAAGATGCATCACTGGATACAATTTCACTTTCACTTTGTTTCACATATTGATCATATGGGACAACATTGATATTACCCATGTTTTCAATATTTGATTCAATAGTTTCAGTTGATTGTACTTTGTCATGCATCTTTTGTACATCAGCATCATCATATAGTTTTAGTACCTCTAAGATGAGTTTGTCTTTGGATGGACCACTTGTGGTGGAAGATGAGACCTTGGGAGAAACCATTGGAGAAATGCTAGCCATAAAAATTGTGTGTGCGGTAGGTCCATCATCCACATCGAGTCGTATGCATTACAATGTGACTTGAAAGGCATTCCGATGATTGTGACCTATCTCCTGAATTGGTCGCTCATCCACATCGCATCATAGGTCTTGGCATTGCCCTCAACAAGAAACAACAACTCCTCTTCATCCAAAGCAGCACCATTATCCTGAGCTTGTACAAGCAGCATCTTATCTCTGAAGTAATCAGCATTCTGAGGGCGTTTTGGCGATGTGCAGTTCCTTGCAATGTGTCCTTCACCTCCACAATTGTAACATTTGATTGGCTTTGCTTGACCTTGATTTCCATTCCTTCCTCTATCTCGATTTGCACATAACCTCTACCAGCTCCACCTCTTGCTTGTTCATACTGTCGTTCTTGAACTGGCTGCACCATAACCTTCCCATCTCGGCCGAAGTGGCTTGATTATGTGGGTTGGATGCGTTCGAGGATTGTTGTTGGTGTGTGGAAGAGAGTTCATGTTTTGACTAATCAGAAGAGCCAGTTGATTAATGAATTTTCCCACGTGTGCATCGGCATCGGCTTGTTTATCATAGGATCGGGAATGAGTTTGTGATTACCATTACCCATGGGTATGACTTGTGATGCTTTGGTTGTGATTCCGATGTTTGAGTAAAAGGCAGTTGAATCATTGATGAGCTTGTTCTCTCCTGGTTGGTTTTGAATGATTAAGAATCATTTTTCAAACATAGCATGTCTCTCATTTTGAGAAGAAAGGCATAGAGTTGCTCATAGTTTGTATTCTTCAATCCTTTAGTGAGCTTCACAGAGGTGACAAACTTGTGCCATTCGGGATTCATGTTGTTCACAAATTTTGAGTTCAGCTGAATGTTAGGCATAGTCATTTTGATGTTCCTCATATCATTAACAAGCTTGTGGAATCTCACATAGTACTCATAAACACTCTCATCTGGTTTCATCTTGAAGTGTTCAAATTCATCATAGAGTTGTGATTCTCTGTCTTCCATAGTTAATTCAGAACTAGAAAGAAGCATCTTGACATTATCCCACACCTTGCCTTGGCCGGTGTTGTGATTGATCAGTTTGTAGATATCTTTTGGAAGACCTTGAAGTACAATGTTAGAAGCCCTGATATCAGCATCGAATCTCTTTTTCTCCTTATCATCAAGCTCATCATATGTCTTTGGTCTGTCAATTCCATAGATCATTGTTCCATCTTCAGCTGTATCAATTAAGTCTCTAGTTGTCTCAAACCGATATGGTCCTTCATCAATGGATTTGAGAATGTTGACTCCATTTTCCTTTCCAAGACAGCATACAATCGATTCGTTGAGCCCAAGAGTCGTAGTCGGTTCTGTCAAGCATGGGTGGACGAGTATCTGAACCAGTTGCTTGAACATCCTCGGCAACAGTGGAGATGATTGTAGAAAGCGTTGGTAGACATGATGACAAATTAAACGGGATTTTATAACTCTATGATTAAACCGGAAATAGATTCTTTCACGGGATTTTACTAAATCAAGAGAAAACCGTAAAAAATCACCCAAGTCGCTAGAAAATTATGCACCAAGTCGCTAACTACTAACTCGCTATTCCACCAAGTAAGCTAAAGTCCCAAGTCGCTAAACAAAAGACAAAGTAAGCTAAATAGCAACTTCGCTAAGCCTCTAATTAAGCTAGCAAAATTTTGGCAGCAATTCGCTAAGATACAAGTCGCTAAAGAATCAAGTCGCTAAATAGTAACTCGCTACTTACCAAGTAAGCTAACACCAAGTAAGCTACCGTAGTGGAGAATCCACTACTTGTACCTTGTTAGTCGCTAAGTCTAAGTTGCTAACTCCACAAAACGCAACTCGCTACAAAAATGTAAAGCAAGTCGCTATGATGAATATCACAGAACCAAGTAAGCTAGCAAGAAAAACACATAAACACCACTTTTCAATCCAAAAACAACCCAACCAAGATGATTCAAGCTCACCAAATGAAAACCTAAACACTTGTGATGATTCTAAACACAAAAGTACTAACAAAATCCAAGCTTTAACACAAGAAATCAACCAAATGATGCACAAACCACTAAACTTTTTCAAACTCAAAAACCACCTAAAACCACTAGAAATCCAAAGATGTGTAAGATATGATCTAACCATGGCTCTTGATACCAATTGTAGGATATTGGATTTCACAAACACACAAAACCATAATCACAAGAGGTGTACAAGGAGGTTTTAGAGAGAGAAAGTTAGAGGTTTAGAGAACTTAGTGAGAGAAAGAAAAATCTTATTATGAGCTCCAACTCTCTACCTTGGAAGGTAGAGAGTATTTATAGTCTTACACTAAAACGCCACACAACGGACTGTGGATCAGGCATACAGTGGGTAAAGACCCGTCCGTCCTCCACGGTGTTACAAAACTAAATACTTCTTAACATAAAAGTACTATGACTATGAGCTTTCTAACGATTACATATACTTGAGGTGACCGACTCTTTAATACCTGGAATTTCTAATTCCTAACAATAAGTCATCCAAGCAAGGGGTCCTTGATTGATTTGTCACTCCGCAAGATTTCTGTAGCGAAGATCTTGTATTTGATATTTCACATACTTGTTGTGTAATAGTCATGTTGGTTTAGTCCTTAGTGCTTCGGGACTTCGGTATTTAGCTTTATACCAAAAAAAAGTGTAAGCAATGTTGTGAAGGCTTCTCCGCCAAAGTGAAGGAGTTTGTTGACATAGATGCTTGAACTCGAGTAGGTGACTTCGAGGAGTGGATGGGGCAAGGAAGGTGTCCTTGCTAGAAATGAACCACTATACATCGGTTGTGTCTTTTCTTTCCCTTGGCTTTACTTTATTTACTTGCTTTATCATTAGATCTATACGTTCTCTACATCCATAAGATCTCACATATTAACGAATCTAAAAGTTTTTGAAACAAACTTAAAATCGGCAAAACTATTCAACCCCCCCCCCCTTTTAGTTTTCCACAATATTGGTTTTCACAAACACACAATCAATAACACATAAGGTTCGGATGAGACTTGAGCTAGAAAGAGAAAGTAGAGAGAGTTGGGAACTTCTAGTGAGACAAAGAAAAATGTATTATGAAGCTCCGACCCTTCGCCTTGGTAGGCAAAGGGTATTTATAGTGTGTTACATGAAACGCCTTCTACGGGCTGTGGATCAGGAATACAGTGGGTAAAGACGCGTTCGTCCTCCACGATGTTACTTAACTAACTACTAACTATCACTAAATGACTAAAACTACGAGCTTTCTAATGAATACATATACTTGAGGTGACCGAGTCTTTAACTACCGGATTTTCTAAATCCTAACAATCTTACCCTAAGGGAGGTCACCTCAATTACAAACATATATTACATTTTGGTGTTTCTTGAATTCTTGATTATGTTCTTTGCTCTGTAGCTCGTAGTCTTTGATTCTTCGAGTTCTGCATGTTTTGTACTTCAAGTGGAGATCATTAACTGATCTACGGATTTTTTGTTCTTTGAGCCTTCTTAGAGATCATCAGCCACAGTAAATCTCTTGACTCATCCTTTGTGTTGCCTTCATGTGATGTGTGTGACGTTGGACCAACATGCTCACATTGTTGGATCATGACATCTTTCCATCAGAGTTGCGGAAGCTTCTTTGGATCATGATGTTTGCATTAGTGTAGCGGAAGCACAACATGATGGTATCAGAGTGAAAGCAAACGTCTCATGATGATATCAAAGCAGATGAGTGTGGACGTGTACTTGTCATGATTTCTTTAAACATGAGTATGATGTGTGGGCATGCGATAATGGATTGACTCCTCAATTCTGATCAGCTGCAACCGTAGGGTGTCTCTGCAAACAACAGTTAGCAATAAAACACATGAAAGTGTCTTTGATCACTTTTGTCAAATGGGGTTGCAAGAACCACGGTTCCCCGTTGATCAGTAGAAGTACTGCCTATGATCAGGTAGAATTCCAAAAAATCTCCTTGATAGGGTTTCGCAGCTAATCAAGCCGTTTCTCAACCGAACATCTAAAAGAAGACAGCACGAAGTGAGTGAACCAGCGAATTGAGATTCACTGATTGATGAAAAATGATTTTAAAAACAATCGTTTATTGCTTAATAGAAAGAGTTTTGCAATACGACGAAGGTTTTACGAAAAACATCAATTTTCAATCTTTAATACCCTTTTTTTTGTAAAGTTAATACACATTCAAATGATGTGTCTAGAAAGAGAGTTCTGAGCACAACGATCGGTTTTCAAAGGTATAGTCAATCCATTCCCTCTGGACCAAGGTTGATTCAAGAGTGAATCGCCCCATCGTTTCTATCCAGTTGTCACAATTTTGATCTTTTAAGAAGATCTCACATGTCACCCACCAAGAGCTTGTTTGATGTTGGCTCTAGAAGGATTTCCATCTTCATCTTGAATACTTTACATATCACTCGGATGTTCTGGCAATAACACAAGGATAATGCGTTGGACTCTCAAAATATATTCTTACTTTCCACATTGTGTGAAACAGTAAGTCTTCATTAATTGTGTGTCCTAACGAGATTTATTAATGATCTCTTGGCTCTAGACTCAATTGTGCACTTTGGTTTCCTATACCGGATACTGGGGAGAGGGTCTCCTTCTTCAATATCAACTATCTCTAAGATAGAGTCGATAGATGATGTCGGCTCCCCGTGAGAATGAAACAAGCGTTTTTAAGAGAACTTGAGTAGTTTGGGAAGTTTAGTGCAGTGCGTCACTGGGTCCATGACATCTTGTCTTCAATACCAGTTTTACCTTAGTAACCACCAGTAGTATATGAATTGAACCCGGTTTCTGCCCTAAGGTTGAATAAATGAAGGGGTATTTCTTTTCACCCTTTTCTCATTTCATTTCCTTTTCATTGTTCAACCCCTTCAGTGCTTACCGTGACTTCATAGCAAGAACCTTGTTGGGTTTATTCCAGTTCTAGCTCAATCTCAGTCGGCACTCTTCCCTTATTCTCACTTTTCTCCTTTTTTTCATCATACTTAGAGACTTCTACACTAACTAGTGGATTGTCCCTGGGTAGATCCCTCCAGCTCTGGCAGGATCGTGGGAACGAATACCTAACCTAACCATACTTATAACTCCAATGTATAAAGTAAATTGGTTGGTCTTTTGGTATTGTTCTTTCCGCCTCAAAACCAATTGAAAAATCAATTAAGGTGCTTGTGATATAAAATCAAAGCATTTTGTACCTTAATTGTTTTATATCCTTTTAGAAATGCTCCCCCTCAACATGTGCTTCAAGTATTAGAAATCATTTAGCACATGGAGGCAAGAGGTCTTTGAAATATTAGATTAAGAATGAAAGGTCCAATTCTTGATTAACATTTTTTAAAATGATCATCATCACTTCCCGATCAAATCTAGTATTTTACATACTTTGGATATAACATTTTGGGGAAGGATATGGTTTTCTTTTTACTTGCTCCCCCTCAATATGTGCATTGATATTCGAAAGAGTTTTGCACATATTGGAGAGGACCTGCACATTGAGACATATCAATCACAATTCAATCCTTTTGGTTTAAAATAGATGCTCCCCCTTGGCATGTGCATGGAAAATTTGAAATCGTTTGGCACATGTTGCAGGGAGTGCCTGTTATTGTATTTCTAAAACTACATGTCTAATTATCAGTTTATTTCCAATTTAAATCACAAATTCTCCCCCGATCACAATTTTCAAACCCTTTGAGATTTGGGATCCCAATTGATTTAAATTATTTTTTGAAAGCTTTTGAGGAGAAATGTGACTTACTTATAAAACAATTAATTGATAAGGATCAGATTTTCAAACTTTTAATCTCCATTGATCAAACATGCTCAGGTACCCTACGAAAACACAACATTTTCCTTGATCTTGATCCAATTTTGGATAAAATGTTCGTTTTGATTAACCAGATATAGAACTTGCTCCTTTTAGTACTAATTTTTTAAAGAATAACCTTTTTCATTGTTTGAAATCATTTTCCCCCTCAATCAATGAACAAGTTTGTTGATTGAGTGATAGAGATTTTGACAAAAGACATGTTCAGATGATTTTCAAAATTAAGTCTGAGGTGTTTCCAAAGCAATTTTGTTTTCATTAGAGGACAAACGTTTTCCAGAAGAATCTTTAGAAGGAAAAACATTTGTGAGGAAGCATTTGTCTTTTTGGCGAAAAATGTTCCTTATGAACTTTTGGTTTTAGGAACAGAGCATGAGATTTTTAAAAATTGATTTAGCATGGATCTGTTCTTTCTTTAAAAACGGATTACTGCCTGAAATGACAATAAATCATCATTTTTCTCTATCTCAATTTTTTTTTTTTTTGGAAAAGAATATTTACAACTTCTGTTCGAACTTCATCTAAAGACCCGTGCCATTATTGAATGACATTTATAAGTCCTGTAGATGTTATCGAAACCAGAAGACATACCTAAAAATACAATATTTTTGGAAATTTTCAAGATTTTCTGATTTTTATGGGTTTTTGAAAATTTTATATTTTTCTATTTTCTTTTTGCTGGTTTTATATTTTTGTATTTTGCTTTTTGAAATAATATTTACAAAGGATAGATGAAGAAACACCTTTACTCCTCTTCTTCCTCCTGAAGACGTTTGAGTGTCTCTGGCTGTAGGCTCTTCAAGCCAAGTCATGGGAGGATAAACTCAAAACATTCTTGTAACACCCCAACCCGACAAGGGTAGAAGTGTCACATTCTGGTGTCATATCAGAACATATAAATAAAATTTTACAAGTGGAAGTCTTGGAAAATAACATACCAAGTCATATAAAGCTAATTATTCACGATGAAAATTTTTAAACTCCAAGATGACTAAAATAAACTAATCAAAGATTGTCAAAACATTAGCGATCAAAATAAGTCCAATATATAAGGTAACTAGGGTTGGTCCAAGATAATCCAACTCTCAAACCCCCATCAAAGCCTATCTTCAAACCTAAAACTCCGCCGCAGAAAAGAAATTGGTGAGCTTAAAAGCCCAAAGGAATGTGACGGATATAACAAAAGCGAAAGCTAAAAGCGAGTAATCAGAAATACGAAATGAAGCAGAGGAAACAATAACAATAAGTAGAATCGAAAAGGAAACAGTAGAGTGATGGTATTCCTCTGAGTAAACACCAATTATCTGAGATATCGTATGAAGGATGAATAACGTAGGAGGACAAAGCACATAACACATTGATGACATATCACGGGAAGCACATCTAAAATAACTAGGCATACAATAAATGAGGAAGTCGAGTACATATAAGCCAAACGGAAGTCCAAAAGCTAGCGGAAGCATCTATTTAGAAAGTGATCATGGAAATCACCCAAGTCGAATAATTTACGTTACTAACTTAACAAGATTATCCTAACGATTGGAAGTACTAACTTGAGAGTCAAAATCTATGATAGAGTCGCATGTATCAAGTAGGAATACATAGCAACATTATAGCTATGAATTATCTAAACAAGGTCCTAGTACGGCAACTAAACAAGTCAACAAGCCAGACCACATACGGATAAACCATTTACCCAAGACAATAGTATAAGTAGATATATAACATAGCGGTAAAAATCGCCTGAGACAATAATACTAACGGATAATCGAAATAGCAAGAATAGAACGGGACGAAGATACACATGATAAACAGATCACCCTAACCGCTTTTACACAAGCATGATCACCAGCACCAATCGAAGAGTCACATAACAAAGATGATAGCAGTTGGTCGGGTTATTAGCATGACAAAGTAGGTGAATCAGACAATCACATATAAACCATATAGTAGCAGGGCAAACGATAGTCATGTAAAACATGTAAAAGCATAATCAAATTCAATAATCACATAATAACCCGGTACGTGAATGGAATAGTAGAAGAATAAGTCACATAAGGGTATTGTGGTAACAGCTGATCAATACGTATATGGTGCGATGGGGTAAACAGATGGTACAATATAAGTATATCAAGCAAGTGTAAGGGTTGTCGAAATCTATCCCTGAGCCAAAAAAGAGACAGTATCTGTAATATGTTGAGTGCAATAGCGCCCGATAATCAATAGTAACCAGCCGTATTAGGAGGGTGACCTCGAAATACCCACAATAGGAGGAGACCTCAAGAATCAATATGGAGTAGCTAGCTCCCGAGGAGTGAGGGGGTGTATTGCACATAATGCACCACATCACCGCAACAAGTATATATATATCAAGATAGCGATAAAGAAGCATGCATCTAGGATGCATCCATACCGCATGCTTGAGTAGTGGTAAGCCTCCATAGCAAAGTGAAGCGGCGCATAATCAATACAGTATAGGGCGGTGTGTAACATCACTGGTACACCTTTGGAGTCATGCCATTGGTGCATCAATGACACGGTCATGGAACCCCATGACTAGTTAACAGATTTGGCCCGAAAGTACAAATCGAAGGGTCAAACAAGGTCCACAAAGCAAAGAATAATATATACAAGTCATCATAATCGAAGTTCAATATCGTGGTCCACCATTCAAGGTTCATAGCAAATATTCAATATCAAAGTTCGATGCTTGTAGCTAGCTCAATATCAAAATTATCAAGAGTAGTAGCGGTTCAATATCAAAATTCAAGATATCAAAGGTTTAGTAACATTAGTTCAATAACAGAGGTCCAATAATGTGAGGGGTCAATAGCATATGTCGTCGGTCAGCGGAGGTTCAATAACAGAGGATCAATATCAAAGGGTCATAGCATAAGGAATCATAGCAATGGAATATCATAAGCGAAACAAAGTCGAAGGATCAGAAAAATCATGAGAAACCCCTACTGAAAAGGGATAGAATATATGTACCTCATTCGAAGCAAGCAAAATAGAAAGTAAGGTCACACGATGAATCAATCTCTTGATTAAGCAAATACGGAACCTATATGAATTAGATAGCGGCTTATTAAGATCGGATTACTCATTTTAGACGGCTTTCCATTTTTACAGGTTTCTAATTTTAGTAACTTTCCATTTTAGATGTATTTTAAAGATACAATAGGTTAAATGAGTATTTAGATACTTTAAGGATCAATTATGTCATTTTATACAAGTTTAGGGTCTATATGGTAAATACTATATTAAGCCTTTAATTGATATTTTATATGACATCTGGTTATGATTTCATGCGCACCACCTTTATTATTTGTGAAGTTTTCCAACCGTGTACATGTAGGTTCAATATCAGATTTGTTTTTCAAGATATGGGCCATATTCCATTCAACCATATATATAACCATATCAATACTTTTACATGACACAAGTTATTCTTTTCCTATGATGTTTCACTATTCTCATGCATGCATTTGATGGAGCCCAAGACCCCACGACAACAACAGTAAGGAAGAAAACAAATGGAACAAGTATATCTTCAAAAAGTGGTCAACATAGACTTATATTCAGACTACCATGTCCATTTCCATTCGACAATATACCAGATTAATTTATGATCTTATGTGTTTCCTTCTTATCATTCATGTGATGTTTAGTTTGTATATACATGTGTCCCTCACATGGAAGAAGACCACCACGACCCATACCGAAAACAAAGAAACAAAAGACGAGATGATGCGATACCTTGGTAGCATGAGAAGAGGGGAAGAATAAGGATCAAAACCAAGCTTCTACAGGGCACCCTTTTGTGCTTTGCTTGACCCACGCATCAGCAACAACAGGTTACCCACGACAAAAACCATACAATCCCTGGTACCAAGTACACGAATTCATCAGCCTCGGACCCAAAAACCCACGACCAAAAGCACCACTTTCACAGCCTTCAACACGTTATCAAGACCCTTTTGTTGATTTTTCTGATCGAATGGAGTGAGGAAAAAAAATTTCTAGCCGTCACCTTGACGTCTAGGGTTTCTATGCGTGATTTAAGTTGTGTAAATGATAGGTAATTATAGGAGAGTTAAAATGGAATATGGGAAAAGATGATATGGTGAATCAATGGAAAATCAAAACTGAAATTTGACTTTCCAGTAATATAGGCGTATAATTTTAAGGGTAGGTTAAATAGAATCGAGAAAGTGGAATATATGGGAATGTGGTTGCCGAGAAAAGGGGAGACCAAAACAGTAAAATATTTTCCAAATTCAACACAATGGGCTTTAGAATTAAGTGTAATATTTTCTTATAATTTCCATACATATTTTCGGTCCATGCACTATAAAAACGTGCACAATGTATTTTAGATGTAAGCGCATCGGTTTAATTTATCTCATACAAATTACATATTTAGGTTATAAACGCATTTAATGAGCTTGACGTATTTTATGTGTTTTATAAACATTTAATTTGAGGGGTAAAATGGTCCTTTAACGCGTTTACGATTTTTAGGGTTTTACAGTTCTCTAGGAAGAGCTTTAGTGAAAATGTCTTCCAGCTGATATTCAGTCCTTACGAAATATAGTTCAACCACACCTTTCTCCACTTGTTCCCTGATGAAATGATGTCGAATGTCAATGTGCTTTGCTCTTGAGTGTTGAACATTGTTGCAGCAAAGAGCAATGGCACTTTTGTTATCACAATACAGAGGAACTTTGTTGAATACAAAGCCATAGTCAGATAATTGGGATCTCATCCATAAGATTTTAGCACAACATGATGACATGGCTATGTATTCAGCCTCTGTAGAGGATATGGAAGTGCTCATTTGTTTCTTTAACGACCAGCACACTAACTTGTCACCCAAAAACTGAGCACCTCCTGACGTACTTCTACGAGTATCTTGACACCCTGCATGGTCAGCATCTGCATAGGCTGTTAGTGACATACTGGTATCCTTCGGATAGCAAAGTCCCATGTTAATGGTTCCTTGAAGATACCTAAAGACCCGTTTAACCACTTCAAGGTGCTTTTTGGTAGGCTTAGCATGGTATCTAGCACACATGCATACACCGAACAGAATATCTGGTCTACTGGCTGTGAGATACATCAAGGATCAAATCATACTATGATATTTCGTTTAATCAATCGGGATCCCTGAGTGGTCCTCATCTAGCTTTGTTCTTTCCACCATAGGAGTGTCAACAGGGTCACAAGAATCAAATCCAAATTTCTTTAAAATTTCATTAGCGTATTTAGATTGATTAATAAAAATGCCTCCGGGACTTTGTGAAATTTGTAATCCCAAGAAAAATGACATTTGTCCCATCATAGACATTTGAAATTTGGAGCCCATCTCCTTTGAAAATCGGTCACATTCATTAGGGTCGGTCGAGGTAAAAATAATATCATCAACATAAATTTTAACGTGGATTAAGTGTTTGCCTGACTTTCTGGTGAACAGTGTAGGATCAACTGCTCCTTTGTTGAATCCATTTGACAAAAGAAACTTTGACAGTGTATCGTACCATGCCCTAGGAGCTTGCTTCAAACCATAAAGAGCCTTCTTCAAGCGGTAGACATGGGTTGGATGTTCTAGATCCACAAAACCTTTGGGTCGACTGACATAAACCACTCCTCTAAGATCTCCATTGAGAAAAGTAGTCTTTACATCCATATGATAGACCACCATATTCTTACTAGCATCATTAGCCAGGAAGATTCTGATAGCCTCAATTCGTGCAACCGAAGCAAATGATTCCTCAAAGTCAATCCCCTCCTCTTGATGATATCCTTTAGCCACTAGCCTTGCCTTATTCTTCATATCATCACCGTGCTCATCAAGCTTTACTTTGAAGATCCACTTAAGAGCAATAATCGAAGCACAATCTGGCGCAGGTACTAATTCCCATACATCAAGACGATCGAACACATGGATTTCATCTTGCATAGCACTAAACCAGCTGTCCTCAGACATTGCTGTTTTGACATCTTTAGGTTCGATCTTTGATAGTACAGGGTTGAAGAAGCACCATAAGGTATCAGTAGCAAGTTGTTTACGAGTGGATACCAGACGAGAAGGATTCCCAATGATGTTGTCCAATGGATGATCATGTGTCCATTTTCTGAGGTGTTCATGTGGTTGTTGGTAAGGAACTGATGTAGCAGAGTTAGGATCCCCTGGTGAAGATGTTTTTGGTGTAGATTCAGGGGCAAATATGTTTTCAAACTGAGCATCTTCGGGAGTTGCAAAGGGGTTGTCTCTAAAATAATTCCCAACTGCATTTCCTTGATCCACAAAAGATTATTGAGGATTTGAAGATGACGATGAATGATCGGCAACTGGTGCTTCTTGTGATAGAGACATTGAAATGGATTAGCCATTTGCATAGGTTGGAACAGGAGGAACTACAGTTGGTGGAACAGGAATACCATCAGCTGGAGGCTCATAGTATTCATCAAACATTTGGTTTAACAATTTCTTCAAATCTTCTTCTGAGGGTGAAACATAAGGAACTGCAGGAGAGGAATTATGTACAAGACATGAACTGATGGGTCCAGGAGTCAAGAGTTGAGAACTGGGTCCAGAACTGGATTGTCCATGAGCCATTTGCTCAGTCAGCTCATCGAATGTAACGCGAATAGTTTCCATGATGCCTCGGGTTCTTTTATTATATATTCGGTAACCCTTCTGATTTGGTGCATAACCAACGGAAAATCCAATATCCGCCTTAGCTTTCAACTTTCCCAAATCTTGACTATCATTTGTTGGATAGCACAATGCTCTGAACACACGAAGAAAAGAAAGATTTGGTTTTCTGTTATGCACTAGTTTCTATGGAGTTTTTCCATGAGTTGTATGAATTAGGGAATGGTTTTGGGTGTAACATGTTGTGGCAATGGCTTCCGCCCAGAGAAACATTGGAGCCTTTGAATAGATTAGCATAGTCCTTGCGGCTTCAACAAGAGTTCGATTTCGTCTTTCAACTACACTGTTCTTTTGAGGAGTACGTGGAACACTTCTTTGATGGCTGATTCCAATGCTTTTATAAAACTGACATAGCTCTTTATTTACAAACTCAGTTCTATTGTCTGTTCGGATGATTCTAACTATTTTATTAAGTCGAACCTGCAACTGTTTGATAAGTTTGATGATGATGTCGGGAGTTTCATCCTTTGACCTCCAAAACTTAATCCATGTAAACTGAGAGTAGTCATCAACAACGACTAGCACATATTTCTTCCCATTTATGGTCTGCACTCTCATAGGTCCGCACAAATCCATGTGAATGGTATGAAGAACTTCCATATTCGAGTTTGTAGGTTTGGGTTTGTGAGCATACTTTTTGCTTTTGCCCAATTGGCATGCTGAACAAAGATGATCTTTTTCATACTTTAACCGGGGCAAGCCTCTTACGAGGTCCTTTCTGGAAAGATCATTGATGGTGCCGAAGTTCAAGTGATTGAGACGACGGTGCCATAACCATGACTTTGTTTTAGACACCTTTGACAACAAGCAAATTGGAGAAGACTTCATCATGTCTTCGATAGAGATGGTGTCCAAATTCGTGCCACGAGTTCCCTTTAAAATCTCAACACCGTCTAATTCTCTAACGAAGCAAGAGTATTTTCTGAAAGCCACTTCAAGATCAGAATCGCAGAATTGACCAACAGAGAACAGATTATGACCAAGACCTTCTACATA
Source organism: Chrysanthemum makinoi (assembly GCA_910596185.1). NCBI lineage: Eukaryota > Viridiplantae > Streptophyta > Magnoliopsida > Asterales > Asteraceae > Chrysanthemum > Chrysanthemum makinoi. The sequence continues at coordinate 14,633,814 of OU343224.1, forward strand.
ATATACCCGGGAGATTACATTGTCACCAAATACATAATCTCCGTAACCCATAATTGCCCCAAAGTGGTTGTTCCCAAATCTAACATTTGGAAAACTAGAAGGGGGGTTGAATAGTTTTGCCAATTAAAACTCGTTTTAAACTATTTAGATAGACTTATGTCAATCTATATGGATGTGTGTTGGATGTTGATAAACAAACATATAGAAATATAAATATGTAATGAAAGGATAAAGAGTAAAAAGCACAAAACCACAACGAGAGTATTTATAGTGGTTCGGCTACAAGGACACCTTCCTTGCCCTACTCCACTCCCCGAGTCACCTACTCGAGAGTTCGTAATCACTACACAACACCGACTCCTTATGGTGGAGAAACCATCACAATGTTGCCTACTCTTTTTCCGGTACTAGGCTAACCACCGGGTTCTTTACACCAAGGTGAACCAATCATATCACAACTTCGCCTACTCTTTATCCGGTACTAGGCTAGATACCGAGTTCCATTACAATGGAGGAATTACTACCCAACACTACACCAATTACCTAACCCCAAATGAGATCTACTCCTTATAATGTCAACAAGGATAACAATATCCTTTGACCCAATACTAATCTATCTTGTACATCGAATCACACCATATCGAATGTACATCTTAGGCACCTTTCACTAATGCCTTTGACTAGATCTTCAAGGCACCCTTCACTAATGTCTTGTGACTTGACTCTTAGGCACCCTTCACTAATGCCTACAATACGGACGATCGACACCCTTCACTAATGTCTTCGTCTTGACACTTGAGACATCTTTCACTATTGTCTTCAACACTACACTTCTTTGTAGAAAGAAAAGAACCATCAACAAGAGGACTTTAGTAGTCTTGATGATGAGGAAGCATGGCAACTCATGGATTTGAGCTTGCTTGACTTCAAAGGTGGTGATCTCGCCTTTAAGAGGAACCTAGAGGATCACATAAAAACAAAACTACAAACATAGATCACTTGGATCTGGGGTTAGAGAGTTTTTAACTCAAGGAGAAAGTATGTGAGAAAGGGGTTAGAAACAATGAAGAAATGGCTCACTATTTATAGAGAGAAAATGTCAACTGTTCCACAGATCCTACGGATCCCTCCCTTAAGGGATCCGTCCAGTGTAATCACTGGGATCCATGGGACGCTCCCTTTTGCCCATGGGTCATGGATATCAAGTAGGTTCAATGTACCTTCAAGATGCAATGCATCTAGTCTATGGTTCATGGATTGAAACTATGGGCCATGGGTTAAAACCATGGGTCATGGATATTATCCATATATGACATAAGCATGATGTCATGCAATGTGTTATGGGTCAAACTCCATGGATATGGGTCATGGAATTTGGGTTGTACCCAACAACATTCAATGTGTTTGGTCAATGGGTTATGATACTCAAGTTTCTACCCATTTATATTACCCAATATACTACATACTAGTTATGTGTATATTTTACCCAAATATGTAAACACTAGTTGTTGTACATATGTAACACTAAATCATAAAATCACTTATAATTATTTTAGTGTTTTATGTGAAAACGTAAGTGTGTTATAAAACTATTGGCTCAAACCATTTACGTATTTTATTTGTTTCGCTAAAATGATTTTACGTTTGTTATCGACAAAACATTAGAAGATCGTAAAATATAAATAAACGTTTTTACGGCTTATTTGTATTAATATTCTCCCCCTTTTTGTTGATGACAAAACATAAAATTATTTTAAGGAAAAGCTAAAATTGGTAAACGTTTGAATTTGTAGTTTTTACTTTCTTCTCTCCCTTTTTGTCGAAACAAAAAAGAGCTTCGAAAGTAAACTAACACAATGTTTTAAGAAAAACATGTGAGAAAAGAAAAGAAAAAAGTAATAGAGAGCAAGTAACGGGAAAAGATCTCGTCTTAACTCCCCCTTGACGAGTCCATCCCTATGTGAGGGCGTCAAGAAATATAATAGTAAGCTAGTTCATTTGCAACTAAGTTTGCAAAAGATTTCGTCTTAGTGACGAATGTGCTCCCCCTTGATGATTGCAACTTTGCAAAGGGACGTCATGAAATGTAATCCTAATATTGCAAGTAATTTTGCAATGTATTGCTTTGACACAAAGCTCCCCCTAGCTTTAGGGTGTCAAAGTCTTCATGTGTAAATTGAATAACTACAAAACAAATGTTAGAAAACAAGTATAATGTATAATTTTCTGCAAATATGACTCAAGTTAAAAAAAATAGTTTTCTGTTGCACGGATCCCACGGTTCCCTCCTAGGGGGGATCCGTCTTGGAAAATATCAGGGATCCGTTTGGCTGATGACTAAATTCAACAATGGTGATATAACAATAAATGTTAACATCAAAGTGAGATATGTATTATACAACATAATCATATACTCAGAAAAATAGCAAGTATCATGTAGGATCGATATATTATTGTGTTGATGATTCGGGTGGTCTTGGATGATCAAAATACATGTTTGCCATATTTAGAGAGAGAAAGATAGAGAGGGTGTTCTTGCTAGTGACTTGGTTCTCAAATGTAAAAGGTTAGATTGAAATGAAGCACCACCCCTTCCATGGATGGAAGGGGTATTTATACTTACACAATACACGACCTCCTATCGGCCTGTGGATCAGGTATACAGTGGGTAAAGACCCGTCCTTCCTCCACGGTGTTGCACTATACTATTCTACGCTACACACTAACTAATAAACTACTAAATAACGTAAATAACGATATGTCTACGAGCTAACTTATGCTAGATAATATTAGGGGTGACCGACTCTTCACTATGGAATTTTCTAATTCCTAACAATCTCCCCCTAAGGGAGGTCACCCCATGTTTTACATTTTGAATCCTAGCATTCTATTCTTGACTTTGTTCTTGAGCTCGTAGACTTCAATTCTTCAATTCCGCAATCTTTGTGCTTTTGTAGTGCAACTTCAAAGTCCGCATTGATTTGCACTTTCAGTGGAGGTCTTTGAACTGATCCACATCTTTGATGATCTTCGAGCTTTCTTTGAGATCATCAGCCACATTAAATCTCTGGATCACCCTTTATTGTGTTGCCATCATGTGAAGTTGTGACTTTTGGACCGACATGCTCACTCTTTTGAATCATGACATCTTTCCATCAGAGTAGCGGAAGCTTTTACTGGTTCAAGATATTTGCAGCAGCGCAGCAGGAACATAGTATATAAAAATATCTGAGCCAGGTTCTGTAGATATGCACAGGTCATGATTTCTTCAATTAAGTGTGGATGCTGTGAGCATGCGGCTTTGGATTGACCGCTCAATTCTGATCAGCTGCAACCGTCCAAATGTACCTGCAAACAACAGTTAGCAATAAAACACACGAAAGTGTCTTTGATCACTTTCGCTGAATTGAGGTACACGGCCCACGGCTCCCCGTTGATCAGTACAAGTACTGCATGTGATCAGGTAGGATTCCTAAGAATCTCCTTAACAGGGTTTCGCAGCTGCTCTAGCTGTTCTCAAACCGGAACGTCTCAAAGAAGACAACACGGAGTGAGTGAACCAGCGAATTGAGATTCACTGATTGATGAAAAATGATTTGAAAAACAATCGCGTATTGCTTAAGAGAAAGAGTTTTTCAATACAACGAAGGTTTATAAGAAGAAATCAATTTTCAATCGTAAATACCCTTTTAATTTGAAAGCATAATACACAGTCGAAGTGCTAGAGAAAGGAGTTTTTGAGCACAACGATCGGTTTTTCAAAGGTATCCGTCAATCCTTTTCCTGGACCAAGGTTGATTCACGAGTGAATCGCCCCATCGTTTCTATCCAGTTTTTACAAGTTTGATCTTTAGAAAAGATCTCACATGCCACCTACCAAGAGCTTGTTTGATGTTGGCTCTAGAAGGCTTTCCATCTTCATCGTGAATGTTTTCATATCACTCGGATGTTCTGGCAATACCACAAGGATAATGCGTAGGACTCTTAATATATAATCTTACTTTCCACATTGTGTGAAACAGTAAGTCTTCAAGAATTTAGTGTCCTAATGAGATATTGTGGATGATCTCTTGGCTCTAGACTCAATCGTGCACATTTGGTTCCTATGCCGGAGACTAGGGAGAGGGTCTCCTTCTTCAATATCAACTATCTCTAAAAGAAAGTCGATAGATTATGTAGGTTCCCCGTGAGAATGAAACAAGCCCTTTTAAGAGGAACTTGAGTAGCTTGTGAAGTTTAGTGCAGTGCGTCACTGGGTCCATGACGTCTTGTCTTCAATACCGGAGTTACCTAAGTAACCACCAGTAGCATATGTATTGAACCCGGTTTCTGCCCTAAGGTTGAATTATTGGAGGGCTATTTCTTTTCACCCCTTTTCACATTCAATTCTTTTTCATTCTTCAACCCCTTCAGTGCTTACCGAGACTTCATAACTAGAACCTTGTTGGGTTTATTCCAGTACTAGCTCTGTCTCAGTTCGCACTCTTCCCGTATCTCACTTTTCTCCTTTTTTCAATATACCTAAGGACTCTACACTATCTAGTGGATTGTCCCTGGGTAGATCCCTCCGGCTCTGGCGGGATCGTGGGAACAAATACCTAACCTAACCATCCTTATAACTCCATGCATAAAGTGAAATGGTTGGTCTTTTGGTACAGTTCATTCCTTCTCGAAACCAATTGAAAAATCATTTGGAAAAACAATCAAGGTACTTGTGATACGAGATCAAAGCATTTTGTACCTTAATAGTTTTGATCATTTAGAAAACCTCCCCCTCAACATGTGCATGTGATTTAGAAATTGTTTAGCACATGGAGGCAAGAGGACTTTGAAATATTTTCTTTGATCACAATTTTCATAGAAAAAGCCATTAGATTTTCTTTGGTAAATTCTCCCCCTCAATATGTGCTTAGGATTTTTGAAATCATTTTTATCACATAGAGGCAAGAGTTAATTTGAAGCACATCCACAATCACAAGCGCCATTAAGAAACCATTTTAAAACACAATCAAGGTACTTTATAAATTACTTTAAAAAGCTTTCGTACCTCGATAGTTTGTTTGCTCCCCCTCAATATGTGCTTCGAGATTCGAAAGCGTTTAGCACATATGAGAGAGCAGCCTGCACAATTAAATCAAAACGATCACCTTTTATCAAATTTCATTATTAAATCACAAATTCTCCCCCGATCAAAAATATCAAACCCTTTGAGATTTTGGATCCCAAGTGATTTAATACGGTTTAGAAAACATGGGAGAATATGTGGCCTGGTTTAAATACTCATCATGTTTTTGGATAAATCCTCCTCCTCAACATGTGCATTGTCTATGAAATCGTTTGGCACATGGAGGCAGGAGTGCCTTTAAAGGACTAAAACCAATTCCATTTAAACAGATAAGAGATTTAACTCACGATCTCTACCCCGATCAAAATTTCAAACCTTTTGAGATTTGTGATCCCAATTGATTTAAATCATTTAAAAGATTTTGGGGAAAGACGTGGCTTGATTTAACTTTGAAAAATGACAGATAAGGACCATTTTAAGACATTAAAGATTGTTAGTGTCAGGTATGATTGTTTTAAGAGATCTTTTAGGTAAAATAAAACAATTTCACAATCAAACAAGAACAGAAAAAATTTCATTTTGAAAGATCTTGATTCTAAAGAAAATCATACCATGACATAACATTAAATCTTTAGATCACCACTTAATTATTGTTCAAAACGGAACTTTTGTGAAGAAATATAGTTTGAAAATATTTTATTTTAAATCACTCTCCCCCTCAATCTATGACAGAAGTCAATAATTGAGTGACTTAGGTTTTGATAAAAAGAAGTCCGGTGATTTTCAAAATTTAGTTCAATTTTTTTCAAAACAATATTTTTCCATTTTCAAAACAATTTAATCAAATTATTCAAAATTGTTTAAAAATGGTATCCTGCACAAAGATACGTTAGGTGGTTGAGAAGCTTCTGTTGTTGTTACTGTAGGGTTTGGAAGAAAACCATCTGCTGATGCAGTGAGACTTCTTCTTACGTTGCATTTTGAATGGCAACTGAGGTCAAATTAAGCTCTGTTTCTTCAATCACTTAGAAGAAAACCATCTGCTGATGCAGTGAGACCTCTTACGTTGCATTTATGCCAACTCTCCATTGAAGTCCAATTAAGCTCCGTTTCTTCATTTGTCAACCCAAGATCTAGTTACCCTTTCCTTTCGGCATCCAAACATCATATTATGTGGGATCCTGATCGGGAACATTCTTATACCAAGATACCTGCATACGTTAGTGGACACAAACAGATATATGGTGGTCGACAACACCCAAACAACAATCGACTAATAAAAGTAAATTCAACATATCAATCAGTTCATATAAAGCATGGGAATAATGTGTTTCATCAAACTGTAATCATCTAATCCTAACAATCATATCCTAAATTACTAGTCCTTTGACATAGGCAAATATCATTTTTAATTAAGCACGTAGGATATTAAAGAAAGCCCGTTAGATGATATACATTTGAAAACATTATCCCCTTCAATCAGTGACTCAATTTATGAAAAGTTTAAAAGAGCTGAAGTCATTGATTGAGTTTTTCAATTTATTTCGAAAACTCTGAATAAGATTGATTTTCAAGCAACTCATTTACCACCATTTTTGAAAACACCAAATATTTTTCTGAAGAATTTTAGACGGAAAAACATTTGTGTAGGAACAGTAGTCCTTCGACATACTTTCCTCATTTTGTTGTAGGATACGTGCACGAAATATTTGAAAAATGGTTTAGCGCAGCACTTTCCTTCTTTGAAGAACGGGTTGCTATCTGAAATAATAGCAAGCCATTGTTTAAGCGCGGGTTACAGTCTGAAATAACTGTAAGCCATCATTTGAAGCCCGGGTTACAGTCTAAAATAACTGTAAGCCATATTTTGAGACATGTTATGAAACGAATATTTACACCTCCTGCTCGAACTTCATCTATGGTCCTGTGCCATTATTGAATGACATTTCTAAGACCGTAGATGTTATCGATACCAGAAGACATGTCTAGAGAGTAAACATATTTTTGGTATTTTTGAAAATTTCTGATTTTTATGGATTTTTGAAGATTTTATATTTTTCTATTTTCTTTTTGTTGGTTTTATATTTTTGTATTTGGTTTTTCTGATAAATATATACAAAGATAGAGTAGATGATATAGTTTAAAAAGATGATGATACGAGTACCGAGATAAAGATATCGAGCAGCCCCGTTGTAGAAGATAGAAGTCATCATCCCTAAAACTTTCACCACCAAAGCTTCCAGGGCTCTTGAATCGAAGAAAGAAATTGAACCATCTAAAAGTGAGACTTTGGCAGCTTCCCCCCAAACCGAAAATCCTTTAGCTGAGCAGATTCGAAGCTCTATTTCAAGCTTGCCTTAGCCAGGTGCACAGAGAAGCACACCATTATCATAAATCCCGCTGCTCCTTTCAAGAATAATCACCGTGATTCTTAGTTCGAGGTTATATCATCAACAAGAAGAACAGCACCGTATCATCCCACTCATAAAACAATCTTCTCAAATTTCTTTTCTACTGACGTCTGAAGCAATCCATTCCAAAAGGTGTCAAGAGACCACTTCCCCCACGTAGTTGAATTGATGCAGTCAGTCTCTTTGTATAATGCTCAAGAACTCTCCCAAATACACATCATGAGGGGAATGAAAACACCTTCCCATGTTCACATTTTTCTTCCCAGATGATCGTGTATGAAGCTCAAGAACCCGAAGTACACCAATACCCAAGAGCTCTCCCGAATACACATCATGAGGGGAATGAAAACACCTCCCCATGTTCACATTTTTCTTCCCTGATGATCGTGTATGAAGCTCAAGTATCCGAAGTATACCACTAGACAAGGAAGGAATAACTGATAACATTGAAGAAGCAGGCCAAGTCACTGATTATCTCTGCGGATGTCAACTCCGGAATAAGTGATTATATCTCTGAATCACTGATTAAGCCCTCAAGTGAAAACAGCTGAGCGCCCCCAATGTACACAATTCTCTCTCCCCTGATGATAGTGATTCCATCGAAATCACCACACACTTGTGTACCTCTTTTATCTTCAGAAACTTTCTCTAACATCTCTTCCCCTACATAGTTGGAATAATAACACCAAAAGCCTTGATGAGTAAAACCTTGAGATTCTCTGCGGTCATGACAATTGTCTTCCCGGGATATCTTCAATCACTTAGAAGAGTTAAGTTCATCAAGTTTACTCGCCATGAGTCAAACCTTGAGTTTCTCTGCGGTAATAACATTTGTCTTCCCGGGATATCTTCAATCACTTAGAAGAATTAAGTTCATCAAGTTTACTCGCTTTGTGTTTAGATGCTTGTCTCCTTACGCCTTGCTGGTTTTTGACACTTCAGAATCAGCAACTCATTATAAGGCCGTATACTAGAAATTTGTTGAGAAGAACACTTGAACTCTTGTGAGAATCAACTTGCTGAAGACTCTCTCTGACTATTTTTATCAACCCTTGTGTAGACAATTTAAAGTGACCACTAAAGAAGAAAACCCGATATACCATACTTGAAACTGAAGTCAACTTCCCCACATTTGTATCTTAAGCTTGCACCTAATGATGGAAGAACGGTGTAGAGAATTTATGCTTCAAGCAAATCTCTAAGTACTCACTACCCAAACATAGTATGAGACATTAACACCTCTTGCGATTATCCACACCGTCATATGCGTGTGACAGCGAGTAAAACAAAGTAACTCCTAATAGTGATAGTTAACCAGGTCTTCAACCATCCACCTCGACTGCTGGTAACTAGATAAACCAAGTCTTCAACTCAAATTCTTAAGCCCGAGCAAGTTATCAAATAAGAACACGCCTTTGTGAAAATCAACTTCAATCTCAAATAAGATTGACTCCGAAGTAATCAACTTGTATCAAATGTCCAACACATTAGAATAGTCAATATCAACACCTCGAGGAGTCACTGCTAAAGAATGTGAGCAAGTCTAATTGGGGATTGAATCTGACTTATAACTTTCTCCCAATTAGTGCTCTCCCCTAAACCGACAATCTGTTTGATAAATGCCCAGATTAAGAAGAAGTCTTTAGATTGTTAAATGCAATTCGTCTTTAGTCTTCTAACATGTAGCAGAAAATGTAGAACAGACTGTAGACTCGACCTTCTTCAAGATTGTGCAGTTGGGGAATAGATAGTTAACATCTTCAACTCACACCAAAAAGCATCCCAATTAACTTACATCTTGCAAATCCCCTTAACTAAAATCCCTCCCAATCAAACAAGAACAGAAAGATGTTCATCAAGGAAATCAGCAATCAGGCCGCAACGAACACACAAGATGGTAACACCAAACTACCAATCACATCAAACAAGAACAGAGAGATTGTTCGGAATCATCATGTTGATGTATACGTGAAGCATTAACCGGAAGCACTTTGTTGATAAACTCATCAATCCGAGTGAAGATGTCAACCAACGGCTCTTAGAAGAGAAAAAAAACTCCATGTGAAGATGACCCGATAAGAAGAAGCTCGGTTCTTACATGATTTTAGAGCCGTATGACCATTTATATTCTCAAATATCAATCAACAATGCAAAAAATTCACACTTCTTCTCCCCCTCAAGAATTGCATACGGGGATGCCATTCTTGATTAAACAAGTGAATATCTTCAACAAATGTAGTATATTCACACTTCTCCCCCTCAAAATTAGCTCATGATTTCGCCATCGTCATTATAGCTGAGCAAGTGGAATAAGAAAACAGTCAATGGTAGCCCGGTTCACTTGAAGACTGAAGCGCATGGAAAAGGCATGAAGCATGTTGATGAGAATGGTCATATAATGAGAAGATTTCTCTTCTTCTGAAGATAAAGCGCACTGACACGTACACTTTTCTTTTCCTTAGAGAACGAGGCATGAACTGTTGTGTTCATACGTCATAATCTCTCTCTTTTCAGCTCTCTTAGCAAAACATGTAATCAACCCCATTATCATTCAGTAGGCTCTTTGTGATGGAGAAAACCCAATATGATGAATTTGACCCTGAAGTAAACTAACCCGAACTCGTGACTTATACTTGCACATATGTAACAAAGAGCGGTGCCGAGACTTCATGCCCATTTGAATCTCTAAGTACTCTATACTCTTCAACCAACCAACCATCGAGTATTAGACGTATATCACCTCTTGAAAATCCACAATTAAATGTGACACTGAGCACTACAATGTAACTCCTTTAAGTGATAGTTATTTTGTGGTGGTAAGAGCCCAGTTCCCCCAAGTGGTAAAAGAAAAGGTAAAAGTCACCCAACAATAACTAGATTTCCAAGTCTTCGTTTTTTAATAATAAGCTTGAACAAGGATCATGAAGAATTTTCATCCAACCATCCCCTGATATCTTCAGATACTAAGTACACTCGCCCGTGATATTTCACTTCAACATCAAATAAATAATACTGAATTAACTCCGTTGTCACATCTTCTGATTAAAAGCTCAACTCTAGCCTCCTTTGACGTTTTAAGTGAACTCTGATAATGGTTTCATCCCGACCATGGTTAAAAGCACATAACCCCGTAAAACCATGTAATAACCAAACTGCCATGACAAATATCCAAACACACATCCAATTCATTAAGTACACCCTTTTATCCCTTCTTCGAAACAGAAAACGTAGCACCAGCATCAAATAAGATCCCGAAATACACTTTCCTTTCCCCAAGATGGTTCCATCAATACGGGATTTTACAATTCTATGGTTTAGACCGAGAAATAGGTTCTTTCGCGGAATTTTACAAAACCAAGAATAAACCGTAAGATATATCCGGAAATGCACTTTACTTTTACCAGGATGTTTCCATTGTTACGGGATTTTACAAGTCTATGATTTAAACCGAGAAATAGGTTCTTTCGCGGGATTTTACAAAATCAAGACAAAACCGTAAACAATGTCAGCTTGAATGTGTAATGACAACTTTGGTTTCGGTGAATATCTGTTTTAGGGGAACATGCACAGGTTCATCAACGGTTCAAAATCCAACATCATCAACCATCCAATCAACACCTTGGTACACACATCATTCACGCATTCTGTCGGCTATTGTAGTGACCACATTGAGAAGTAAACCCGATATGCCAAACTTGATCATGAAGTGAAAATCCCCTGATTTGTTACTTAAACTTGTACTAATCCTTGTGAAGAAGAAACGGTGTACCCGATGTACAAAACCTCTTGACATTCTCAACTGAGTGAGACACCGAAGTGATAGTTACGTTGTGGGTTAAGCAAGAAAGAATCACAAACGTAACTAAATAGCCAAGTCTTTATCACCCTCTATAAATGCCCAAACAAGTCATCTTCGAGGAAGGGTAGAAAGAAAGAAGACGAAAATAAGTAAACGCGCCCGGAAAACCTCACTTCAATTCCAAATAAGAGATACCGTCCAAACAACCCCGTAGTCAACATTTTCCAATAAATACTTCAAGCCGTGACATAATATTTTCCGTGAAAATGTATATACCAAAGTATGACAACGAATCTCAACAAATCATCAACTCGCATCAAAACCCATCACCAACTCTTTACATCAAAACTCATGATCAAATCTTATAACCCGACAAATCTCATCCATAAATCTCATCATCATTAAATTATATCAATAAACCACATCAATCAATCTCATCATTAAATCACATAAATCTGATCTCATATTGAGAATCCTATTTGACCGTCATTTAAATCCAAGCTTCATGGCCCGATGTTCAAACTAACTTGTAAATCAATCATACTCCCGTAATGATGAATTTATTTTTAAAGAAAATTAAGCCCAAGCCGTGAATTTGAATCCTCCGTGAAATATTACTATGACCCAAAATACCAATCAATATACCACTTAAAATCAATAGTTATCAAAAACATGTATAGAAAATACAAGTTTTGATATTTCACCTTTGTTAATCCGTTTAAGCATGATTGTTATATGCCCAATTACATGTCAACCCAAACTACAAATGCTTATAATTTAACACATCAAACCCATCAGCCCATCAATTCATCAGCGTATGAGAATCATTGGGCCCGAACAAGTAATGAGGCCCACATCAAATTAGTTGAATCCGATCCAATACACAAATACCTGATCCATGACAGTATTAGTGTAACCGTTATTAATATTGGACAAACCCTAATATTTCTCACAACCACTCAAAACCTAGTCTTATTCTCACTAAAAAATCGCCTCCCTCACCAACTGCTTTCTCCAAACGCAGCTTTCAACACAAAAACTTTATCAAAATGATTCTTAACAAAAGATATCTCAATCTTACAACACATGTTAAACATCGACCTTTCATTCGTGCCTCCATATGAACGCATCTTTAACTCACCACAGGGATGGTTCGAGTGTAGTCATTTAAACCACAGGGATGGCATGAAGGTGGAACGAATAGTACATAAGGAAGGCATGAAACGAGACACAATCCAGGTAGGTATATTATTCCTTTACATCATTTTTGTTTAGGTATTTTAATGAATTAAAGAAGTGAGTGTAACAAGATTGTTATAACTCTTTCTTTGTACTCGAAAATACAAATGAAGCAAAGCTTCAATATGGATCTGTGATGATCTTGTTCAACAAAAAAAATATTTCAAAAGATATATAAAAAGGTTGAAACAATCTGAGATATGATTTGCATTAAATTTTGTTTTGAGTCGTGATTCTTGATTGAAGTTAATGAAGTTAGGATATACATGATTGGATGTTGTTGGAGTTTTTGTAAGAAGTTGGTTGTGATTTGAGGTGAGGTCGTGGACTGATGATGGAATAACAACCTGAGGTCGAGTTGTTGAGTGGTTTTTATTTTGTGGTTGTGTCATGTGGTCGAATCTTCTTCTTCCTTTCTGTCTAAACTTTTTCAAAAACCAAGTCGCTACTTAAAATAATTAAACAAGTCGCTACTTAATTTTAGAGTTAAGTCGCTAGCACTTTCTGTCAAGTTGCTAGCTAAGTCGCTACCCCAAAACTGATAAGTCGCTAGGTCTACAAAACATGAGTCAAGATGCTATTTCAGATTTAGACACAAGTCGCTAACTTATCAATATAAGTCGCTAGGTCATTTAGGTCACACAACTCGCTATGCTCAAAATCAAGTCGCCATGCTCAAAAGCAAGTCGCTAGGTCATTATTCTATATCAAGTCGCTATTATAACTCGCTACTCAAGTATACTGAATCAAGACGACTTGTAAAGACAAGTCGCCAGGTCTGTTTTTTGGGTTCATCAAGTCGCTAAATATTGGCACAAGTCGGTATTGCGACACAGCGAAACTGGACATCTTTAGAGCAACTCACTATGCAGAAATGACTGAGAATATTGCATAAAAGATTCATCGTATGACTGTTGTGAAAGCAATTTTGACCCAGAAAAGCAGTTTTGACCCATGAAAAGCAGTTTTGACCCATGACAAAGACCAATTTTGACAACACAGATAAGACCAAGTGACCAACAACATGTAAAGACCAGTTTGAACCAAGAAGTATTGACCACAAGATGAAACCAAATACATGTTAAAAACAGTTAACCACAAGAATAAGAAAGACATAATCTTTTGACCAAAAAATGTTACAGAAACAGTATTTAAAACACTATTCGAACCAACATAAATCAATGAAACACAATAACCATGGTACAAAAACCACACAAATCAACACAACACAATAACCATGGCTCTTGATACAATTTGTAGGATCGATATATTGTTGTGTTGATGATTCGGGTGGTCTTGGATGATCAAAATACATGTTTGCCATATTTAGAGAGAGAAAGATAGAGAGGGTGTTCTTGCTAGAGACTTGGTTCTCAAATGTAAAAGGTTAGATTGAAATGAAGCACCACCCCTTCCATGGATGGAAGGGGTATTTATACTTACACAATACACGACCTCCTATCGGCCTGTGGATCAGGTATACAGTGGGTAAAGACCCGTCCTTCCTCCAAGGTGTTGCACTATACTATTCTACGCTACACACTAACTAATAAACTACTAAATAACGTAAATAACGATATGTCTACGAGCTAACTTATGCTAGATAATATTAGGGGTGACCGACTCTTCACTATGGAATTTTCTAATTCCTAACATATCATGTAATTTCATTTAATAAAACTAGAGATATGATATACATGACTCTAAAAACTAAGAAAATGAATGATACATGACTTGGAATTACTAGACTTATCTAAGTAACGCTTGATACTAGGACACCACTAAAATCCTCTAGCTCAAGTTTATTTAGGTTTAATCTCGTTGAAACGTTCGAGGAGGTGATAGAACATGAAACGTTGATCTTCTCGTACTTCATGTATCAAACTTTCAAAATGTTGACAATGATAACAATCTTTGTCATGGCTAGGTAGTGGTGGTGGAATAAATGGAATTGCTTGATGCGAAAGATCAAGTGAAACGGGTTGGGGAGCCTCAAACGATGGAGGGATTGGTGGAGGTGCATTTGAAGATGGCTCTACCAAGAATGATGGTGGTGGTAGAGAAGTGTCAACTTCCATATGGTCGGGTGGTTGACTTTGATAATTTCTCATAATCCAAATGGGATTATTTGATGGTGACGGCGAAAAGGAAGCCGGAGCTAGTGTTGACTCAACACTTTGATTTTGTATCATTATTCCTCCTAATGAGGAGAATGTTGCCGGAGGGGGAGGATGAGACGGTCTAGGAGGCAAATCCTCTAGATTGTAAAGGTGTGGTGATGAGAGTGGAGTCGTGAATGAGATTGTTAATACAAATAAGCCTTAAAAACGTTTATTTATATTTTACAATCTTCTAATGTTTTTTCGATAACAAACGTAAAATCATTTTAACGAAACAAATAAAATACGTAATTAGTTTGAGCCAATAGTTTTCTAACACACTTACGTTTTCACATAAAACACTAAAACAAGTATAAGTGATTTTATGATTTAGCAATACATATGTACAACAACTAGTGTTTACATATTTGGGTAAATATATACATAAACTAGTATATACTAAAATGGGTAAAAACTAACAAATGGTATTGACCCATAACCCATAGTTTTATCCAAACCATTTGACTTGGTTCATTGAACTCATGAGATACATTGTATCTATTAAGAAACCCATGGATCAACCCATAACCCATTACCAATGACCCATAACCAAAATACTCATGGGTAAAGAGGAGCGTCCCACGGATCCCTAGCTTTACGCTAGCCGGATCCCTTGTGGGAGGGATCCGGGGAACAGTGAACTTTCTCCTCTATAAATAGTGAGCCATTTCTTCCTTTTGGCTCACCACTTTCACACATACTTTCTCCAAGTATTGTACCTCTCTAACCACTGATCCTAAGGGATCTTTCTATGTAGTTTGTCTTTTGTTTTTGTGTGATTCTCTAGGTTCCTCTTGAAGTCGAGATCACCAATTCTTGAATTCGAGCAAGCTCAAGTACATGAGTTGCCATACTTCGTCATCATCAAGACAACTGAGGTTCTCTTGTTGATAGTTCTTTCTTCCTCCTTAGATGTTGCATTGAAGGCATTAGTGAAGGATGCCGAAACAGTCAAGACGAAAGCATTAGTAAAAGGTGCTAAACGTTCATGTCAAAAGCATTAGTGAAGAATGCTAAAGGTGTCAAGACGAAGGCATTAGTGAAAGGTGCCAAGCGTTGTGTCAAAGGCATTAGTGAAGGATACCTAAGAATCAAATCAAGTGGCATTAGGGAAGAATGCCTAGGTCGTATAATCGATGAGGTGCATCGTTATACATATAAGTATTTGTTTATTTCCAAGGATGGTGATATCCTTGATGGTGTTGTAACAAGGAGTGGATCTCCTTGAGATTAGGTGTTGTGTTGTGATGGGTAGTAGTTCCTCCATTGTAATGGAACTAGGTGCTTAGCCTAGTACCTAATAAAGGGTAGGCGACGTTGTGATAGGTGTGGTTCATCTTGGAGTGAAAGAACCCAGTAGTTAGCCTAGTACCGGAAAAAGAGTAGGCGACATTGTGAAGGCTTCTCCGCCATAAGGAGATTGGTGTCGTGTAATGTTTACAAACTCTCGAGTAGGTGACTCGGGGAGTGGAGTAGGGCAAGGAAGGTGTCCTTGTAGCCGAACCACTATAAATACTCGTTTCGTGGCTATGTGCCTCTTACTCTTTATCTTTCATTACACGTTTATATATCTATCTATCAACGTCCAACATAAACAAACATATAGATTGACATAAGTCGATCTAAATATTTTAAAATAAAGTTTTAATTGGTAAAACTATTCAACCCCCCTTCTAGTTTTCCACAATTGGCATCAGAGCTTTGTTACCAAGTTTCTTAGAGTATGTTGTACTTTAAAAACTTGATACGATCCGTGTATGTTTGAAAACTACAAAGAAGGATTTTTTTTAAGTCATGTTTTAAAAAATCATTATAATGTTTATTGTTGAACAATGATAGAATGTTCTAACATTTTCCTTGTTAAGTATTCTCCATACTTGGATTTGGGGTTACCAAGAAGATCATGAAGAATCTATCTAAATATTTCTTTTCGCAAAAAGAATATTTAGTATTGTCCTTCTCACACATGAATCAAGAGATTCCAAGAAGATCACAAAGCATTTCATCTAAATACTTCTTTTCTTAAAAAGAATATTTAGCAAAGGTATGATCGTTAATAATTTACTTTTGGTTTTATTATTGTTAAAATCTTAGTTGCATGATTTATATTTATTAGTAATTACTTAAGTAGTTATCTATATTAAAGTCATCATCAAGAATAGTATTCTTCGACTGATTTGTATAGACTACACTACCAACTCGTAATAATGATATCTTGGTTATTCGATAGCCTCAATCATTATTCATCACAAAGGGCTTATTGACACTTCATCTATGTCAATAAATATCCATGTGAAACTTCTTATATTATGATAAAATGGGATTTTATTATAATGTTTGAAAAACTCCCCAAGAATTATGACTAATTCTTAAAAAGGGAACCATGTCAAATAGGAATAGTATTAAATCATCAAAACCTCAAATCACAAGTTTTAGAGCCTAAACATCAAAACACTAGACGTTTTAGAACTCCCAAACCAAAGTTATCAAGGAATGTTTGAGCTGATTTTTGTTGTCATGTCGGATCCCTGCGTTTACACTAGCCGGATCACAAATGAGAGGGATCCGCGGGATCCGTGCAACAGAAGACATCATAAGTTAAAGAATGATCATCGTGGATGTTCCACAATTATATTCACCTCAAAGACTCACGAACAAGAACACAGCTACTGTTCAAAGGAGCAATTTGATCATTTCTCTCAAGCATAACAATCACTTGTGTAAGTATAATCTTCACTACATTGTTAATTTAATTCCTTGATTTCTAGGATTACAATTTCTTCATCTTTAAGATTTGGGTTCAAATGGTTTTATCATAATTTGTCACCACATTGTTTTCTAAGATAATCTAAATCAAAGAATTAACATTGTTAATACAAATTAAACACATTTCTTGAATTCAACAAAGATGATGAGAGCAAAATTGTGATCAAACCCTCTAGGTTACTATTCACAATTAACACCACATTGTGGTTGTATTGTTTAGGAATAATCATGCCAAGCAACAAACAACAAGATTACCAAAACACCGCTCATTACATACCGATGTACCATAGAAAAGATGGACTTAGTCCGGACGATAGGAAAGCCTTTAAAATGCTTAAAAAGAGACTCTTTCATGAAGGTCGAGTTGTTGAACCATCATTTCTTGCTAATACCGACATAAGAGAAGTTTTTGGAGCTATTGGGTTTGATTGTTTATTGGACATAAACGAACAAATTTTCCTGGTCTTTGTACTCGAGTTCTACAAGTCAATGGGGATAATTAGAAATGATGATGGGTCCATCTCAATTGAATTCACCATAAATGGACATGAGTACACTCTTTCGCTTGAGGAGTTTGGAAGAATAATAGGGGTTCCATATGATGGTGTTTGCATGTATTCTAATGAGTGGTCGTTGGAGGAGATACACTCTATGGTTGATCATCACGAAATTTATCACATGATAATCCTGGAAGCAACCACGGTGAGGGACACCGTGTTTATGCCAAGAGCATCCCCATCAAGGGTTACTAGGAAGTCGAAAGTGATCTATAGGGATCCTTTCCAAATGGAGCTCTCCGAGATGTATGGATTGTATATGAAATGGGAAGATGTGATAAGGGAGAATGTGGTGTGCCTAGTAGGAAACAAGGATCACCTCAACGCATGTATAAGCTTCATGATCTATTGCCTAGTGACCGAGACTCGCTTTAACCCTGCCTACTACATGATCAAGAGAATGGCTAGTGTAAGAAGCATGGACAAGATGGTGCTCCCGTATGCAATGCTCCAACCCGTCTTGCTAAATTCATCTTTGCATTAGATCCTTCTCCACAAACCTATAACCATAGCTTTTGCAACAAGGTTATGGTATCATTGACCGAGGGAAGAACCACAAGGTTTATGGTAGATGGCAAAAGGCCTCACCCACCCACGGATTCCTCGAAAGAAAGGGAGAGGCAAAGAGAAGGTGAAGGAAGTAGCAACCCACTCAGAAATACCGAACTCGACCCCTTAGAGTATATCAACCTATTGCCGTACGTTCCTGGTGCATCACCCGAATGGCAACAAACCAAGGGAATCTTCAAGTGCTTTGCCAACTTCTTGAAAAAAAAGAGGTTGAAATGGTATGATAAAGAGTGAAGGACGGGTGAAGACGGGAAGGGGAGGAGAAATGAGGTAAGGTCATAGGACCTAAATTTGTGAAGAAAAATTTCAAACAATGGTTTGTAACACTTAAACAATGCTTATGTAGGATAGTGTAGTATGTAGGTCTTGCCATACCTTGGCACTAAACAATCTTAACTTAGGATCTTGTAGAATGAGATTTTACGACTCCTTGAAAACATTCAAGTGGTCGTCACTCATTTTAGGAAATTTTAGGTCTCCTTACCTTGCTATGCCTTATATTTGTTGTGTTCTTGCATTTAGTCCCTATAGAAACAACTAGGAGAAGCATTTACTAAAAAGTGCAAAGTTGCACATTTGCTGAAAGCCTTCTGATCTGCAGTAGGCGGATCCCAGCATTTGAACTAGCCGGATCCCTCCCAGAAGGGAACCGCGGGATCCGTGACCACTGATGAGCAATACAGACTTTCTTACATCAAATAGCTTACTAGATCACCTCACACTAGTCAAAAATAAGATACTAGAGCTAACTAAGTCTTCCTCAAATAGTTGAAAGCCTCACACTCATCCATGGCTTACCTAGGATATATTTCAAAGTGTTTTTTATTTATCAACTCATCAAAACTCACTATAATTCCGCTCCAACGCTCACACATTATTTATCACATCTCATAACACTTAGTTTGGTATATCCATCAATTTTAGCAAATTGATCTTAATCACTTTTTGACTCAAAATTAGGCTCAAAACTAGTTTTTTATTTTTTCTTTATTTTTAAAGATTTTAGTAAATTTTTCTTAAGTCATCATCTAACTCCTAGGACTAATTACCACCATTTCTCCATATCAAATTAAATGGTATCCTTGTCAACACATAGTTAGACTACCTAAAGTCAAATTTTCTTACCCAAAACCATCATTAAGCACCATCACTCATTATGGTTGAGAATTTAAGATATCCAACAGTTAAAAACTTCAAAATTGAGTCAAAACCTCGAAACACATAGGAAATAAACCTCACAAAAGCATAATCATTTCACCTAGAACCTGTCTGACAGGCGAATCCCTGGTTTATAACCAGATGGATCCCTGGTGAGAGGGATCTGCGGGATCCGTGGCTGCAGAAGGCTGAAACCAGCTTCCCTCTTCAATTTTAAACTACCTTTTGGTTATCTAACCACTTTTTGTTTTCATTTATTGTCTCTAGAGCTGATCAAAATCCTAAGTGCATGCTTAATCCTCTTAGTGGCCAAGAATTTAATTCTCTAAATTCAAATTACCCTTTATAAACCAAACACTCTTAAGGTTAGGGCATCACTTCTACCTAGCTCTCAAAAATCAGTCACTAAAAGCTCATATAGCATCCTTATCACCACCATGACTAAAGCTCTTAGCAACAACTCCTCAATAAATGGCTCATCCAAAAGAAAGAGTCATATGATCCATGAAATCTCATCCACCGAATCATCTCCCATAAGAGATAAAAATGGGAGAATGCCACCTCAACAAACTCATTCAACAATTGCTAAGAGAACCGCAAGGATTAGCATCAAACCTTTTAGACTACAAAAAGGGTCATCTAGTTCAAAACCAAACATTGCTAGTTCTAGAAAGCCGTCTAAGTCCTCATTTCTTGAGCATAGATTTGACGAGCCTCTTCCTCACCCAAATCTCTATGCATTAGAGCACTCGCCACCAAGAACCTCCCACTCACCAACTTTCTCATTAAATAGGGAACCACCCACAACACCGAATAGTCCATCATGGGAAACAAGGAACAATCATGGACATGATCATATGGACGAATTTCCACTACCACCACCCTCACCTTTAGTAGAACCTCATCCCACACCTCAAGATGAAACCCCTTAATCATTCGTAGAGCCTCCTCAAAACATCCATTTTCCTCCGGTTCCCAATCAAGGCAAATAGTTGCCCAAATTGTCTAATCACTCAAGGACTTGTAAAAGAAGTACGAAATGAGTTACATTTCATGTTTAATCATCTTCTTGAAAGATTGGATCAAATTAACAAGTCCACTCATCCTTAGACTCGAGCACTTTGTTGCATTCTAGGCCTTAGTAACTTATTAGTAGAAAATGTACGGCTAGATCATTCTCTTAGTTTTAGAGATTTGTTTGATTATCTCTTGGTTTTATTGAATGATTAATTATATGCCATGTTACTTTGTGTTTATGCTTGCTAATTATATACATATCTCATCTCATTATTAGCATTTTTTGGCATATCTTCATTGCTGAAGAAACTGTCACCAGACAGCCGGATCCCTCCAAAATGCCTAGACGGATCCCTGCACAAAGGGAACCGTGGGATCCGTGATCCAAAAGCACAAATTACTACTAACTTGAGTTTTATTTGCAGGAAATTATGCACTATACTCTTGTTTTCTAACCTTTATTTTGTAGATTTTCAAAATACACATGAAGATTTTGACACCATAAAGCTAGGGGGAGCTTTGTGTCAAACCATACATTGCAAATTAACTTGCAACTTAATCCTTATTTGGATTACTCTTCATGACACCCCGTTGCAATCTTCAAGGGGGAGCATTTTTCGTCACAAGGACGAACCAATTGCAAACATAATTGCAATACATTAGCTCACTTATTTTTATGCACTTAACGCCCTCACAAAGGGATGGACTCGTCAAGGGGGAGTTAAGACGAGAACCATTCCCGTCACTTACTCACTTTACATCTTTTCTTTTTACATATTTTTCTTAAAACTTTGTGTTAGTTTCTTTTCGACGCTCTTTTTGTTTCGACAAAAAGGGGGGAGAAGAGAGTAAAAACTCAAATTCGAACTTTTACGAATTTTTAGTTTTTCCTTAAAATAATTTTATGTTTTGTCATCAACAAAAAGGGGGAGATTGTTAATACAAATAAGCCGTAAAAACGTTTATTTATATTTTACGATCTTCTAATGTTTTATCGATAACAAACGTAAAATCATTTTAACGAAACAAATAAAATACGTAATTAGTTTGAGCCAATATTTTTCTAACACACTTACGTTTTCACATAAAACACTAAAACAAGTATAAGTGATTTTATGATTTAGCAATACATATGTACAACAACTAGTGTTTACATATTCGGGTAAATATATACTTAAACTAGTATATACTAAAATGGGTAAAAACTAACAAATGGTATTGACCCATAACCCATGGTTTCATCCAAACCATTTGACTAGGTACATTGAACTCATGAGATACATTGTATCTATTAAGAAACCCATGGATCAACCCATAACCAAAATACCATGGGTAAAGGGCGTGGATCCACTAGCTTTACGGCCCATCCCTTGTGGGAGGATCCTGGGATCCGGGGAACAGTGAACTTTCTCGTGAGCCATTTCTTCCTTTTTGAACACCACTTTCACACATACTTTCAAGTATTGTACCTCACTAACCAGGATCGGGATCTTTCTATGTAGTTTATCTTTTGTTTTGTGTGATTCTCTAGGTTCCTCTTAAAGGCGAGATCACCACTTCTTGAAGTCGAGCAAGCTCAAGTCCATGAGTTTCCTTGCGTCATCATCAAGACAACTGAAGTTCTCTTGTTGATAGTTCTTTCTTCCTCCGTAGATGTTGGGTTGAAGGCATTAGTGAAGCGATGCGAAGAGTCAAGATAAGCATTAGTTGAAAGGTGCTAGCGTTAAATGTCAACATTAGTGAACGATGCCTAATCTCAAGGAGATCCACTCCTTGATGGTGTTGTAACAAGGAGTGGATCTCCTTGAGATTAGGTGTTGTGTTGTGATGGGTAGTAGTTCCTCCATTGTAATGGAACTAGGTGCTTAGCCTAGTACCTAATAAAGGTTAGGCGACGTTGTGATAGGTGTGGTTCACCTTAGAGTAAAAGAACCCGGTGGTTAGCCTAGTATCGGAAAAAGAGTAGGTGACTCGGGGAGTGGAGTTGGGCAAGGAAGGTGTCCTTGTAGCCGAACCACTATAAATACTCGTGTCGTGGTTGTGTGCCTCTTACTCTTTATCTTTCATTACACGTTTATATATCTATCTATCAACGCCCAACATAAACAAACATATAGATTGACATAAGTCGATCTAAATATTTTAAAACGAAGTTTTAATTGGTAAAACTATTCAACCCCCCTTCTAGTTTTCCACAGAGATAGCTCTAGGCACCAATGGTGATGGTTTAGTGGAAATGGGATTGTTTGGTTTAGGAGGTATGGTGGTGTTTGACATAGGTAGTTTTGTGGGAACTATCCTTTAAGGGATTGGTTTGATTGGTGGAGGAGAAATCCTTGCATTTGTGGACTTGACCGGAGATGATTCGGTTGAAGAGATTTCGTGTATAACACGAGCAATTCTCATGGGTGGTTCTTTGGTGGATGAGTTACCACGTGTATAAATGAGGATGAAGATGATGACTTTAGGAGTCCAAACAATGTGGTTTATAAATCAAGGGATTTGGCAAGTGCATTCAATACTTAAGCCACTAAAATTCATTGGAATGTGATGATTAACATGCACAAGAGTCAACTTCAGAGTTGTACTGATCTAGGAACTCATTTAAGATGAGATTGAGTGTTTAAGTTAGTAAGATGAGCTTGAAATGATTGTTTTATCTAGAGTTGGCATGAGTCCGTCACTACGAATCCCGGTTCCCTAGCGAGGGATCCGTCTAGGCTAATCCTAGGGATCCGTCTCTCGCCGTAAGAAAAGATAGCAATGATGTTTTTAAGGTCTAATGCCTATTTCTTCTTGAGTGTTTAGATTCATCTAAGTGTCTTAAATGAAGAGGTGCTTAAATACTTAAGGGTAATTAGTGATGTAGCTAATGATTGTCTTTTATGGAAGAAATTGGAAAATGAACAAAGATGACACTAAAGATTTTGAGAGTGTCAAATGGAGCTAAGTGATCCTAGAGATCAGATAGTGACTTAGAATAATGTTTTGGAGAATATCCTAAAGGTTTTAAGATGGAAAACCTAGAATTTGATCAATTTTGACCAATTTTGAGGTAAGGATGATTATGATCAATTTTGCCATAATTGAAAGATTTCCAAAGCATGATATGAGAGGATCATGTGAATGATGAGGTGAGCTTGAGGCGGAAGGGTAATGGGTTTAAGTAAAACGATAGATCTACAAGCGTCTTAAGTGTGATCTAGGTAAGTTGTGTGTGATGCACGAAGATCTACTTAACTTGATAAGGACTCAATTTGCCTTAAGAACTATGTCTAACTTAGTGTGAAGCGTTCTAAGGACATGTTTGAAATACAATGATTGCAATTGCATTTTCTATTTGCCTGATCCCACGGTTCCCCTAGAGTAGGGATCCGCTCTAGCACAACCTTTGGGATCCGTCTATCGCTAGCAAGAATCTTTACTAAAGGTATGCAATGATTTTGACAATGCATTATATTTCAAAAGAGGTTCTAATACTAAGATATCAAATGTAAAATGTTTTATTTCATGAAAGAGATTGGATTACATTGATAAAGCATGAATACTAATGATTTATCCTATTTGAAAGATTACTAAGTTCCTTGAGCATTTTAGCTAAAGGATCATCAAATGGTTGATGAGTGTTTGCGATTCGGAATGAAGAAAGTCTTCATGAGAGATGTGTTGAGAGGTTCCATCATCTTGTTCACAAATACATTACAACGGACTTTGAAATTGAGGTGTGGAAGTACATGATGTTATGATAAAGGCGCGTCAAGAACATTCCATAAGGGATAAGTTTGTTCTTAGAGCCTTGAAGATTTATGTGAAAGTAGAAGATTGTATATGGTTGTTGTGTTAGCAAACAATACATTATGTGAGCACAACAAAGGGAAGGATTTCGATTTCCCCTAAGACTCCAAAAATTTTCTAGTGGAATGAGTGCTTGTACTCTTCTCGGATATCCTTTGTATAGATAATGTTTGGATCGTTAGATAAGGGAGGTTTGCATATTGTGTTCAGTCTTATGGGAAGGTATGTGTGAACAATATGGACTATTTTCTTCACGAAAGTTGAATAGAGAATCAAGAGACCAATCTTCGATGAAGGCACATTGTCCATGATTTGGAATTCGGAGAATTTGAGCAAATTGCCAAAGGGGTTAAAACAAACTTTTGGTTTTGATCCAAACCAAAGAGATAGAAACGATCCTCGTTGACGAGCGAGTTGACTTGACGAAAAGAATTCCAATACCCTTGGACATATTTTCTACGTTAATTTGAAGACAGACATGAATCCTATGGAAGGAGGTATTGATACCTTCTTGTAGAAAGTAATGACAATGCGTCCTTCATGGAAGTGGTTTCGAGATTATTGCGGACATGATTTCGGGTGTGTTGGGTTCAAGGGAGATGTTAGGAGTGTAGACTCTGGTGAGTGAAAAATTAAACTCAGATTCATGCGACATAGCGTAACCTATAGGAAAGAGAAGTTAATAGGATGTGACATATTACGGGTAACAAAATGATTACCTAACGTTTTTACAAGATGTTTATTAACAATAACATTTAACTCACTTAATGTATGCCATTCTAGTAGAACATTTCTTTTAGGAAGAAAGTGGTTGTTATTTTGCATGGAAAATCGTTATCCGAAGGGCCGGTTCTCACGGTTCCCTTCTGGGGATCGGCTAGCATACTACCCTGAGGGTCCGTGGATCCAGAAAGTAGCAGATGCTGATTGATAAAACATATTTTTATATTTTATAACAAGATATGTGTATTAGCCTACATTTTCTTTTAGCATGCATTAATGGTTTCTAATGAATCTCGAAAAGATACGAAAGATATAAAAAAAATGTGAGAAAACACATTAAGATAATAAACTAAATGAACTAGTAATATTTCATTTCAATGTTAAGAATGATACAAAGGATTGCGTATATAACCCTAATGTAGATTAACAAAACAAAGTATATGTCTCCGTATGAGAACTTCATCATAGGGAACACAAGAGCGATGAGTGTTAAGCTTGACACGAGGCTGATGCAAACCATGTTGATGATGAACCTTCTTGGTCTTGGTTTAAGATGAGATGAGATGAAGAGGAAGATGAAGTTTTGAATGAGAGATAGTTTTTTGAAAGTGGAAGATTTGAAAAAGTGGGGATTTGATAGGAGTGACGGCCAGGAGGTTTATATGGGGAAGGAGAATTTTTGATATTTGTGTTTTTTTTATTATTAGAAAGATATGATTTTTGGATTAAGTGAAATAAAACACAAGTTATTTATATACGACTTTTAGACGAAAAAGTAACATTATGTGAGAAAAAGGCAATGAAGCTATATGTAATACATGTATGTGCACAAAAGATAATCATATAAATACCTATGTAAGCATACTTATTTATCAATCTAATGTTATTTAGAGATAAGTAGAAAGTCATACCTCTAATGCACTTAGGAATGTCTTTACAAATGACACAACAAATGTCAGTAGATAGTTCCGGCTCCTTTGTGTTTAAAATACCTTCTTAGGTAAGATATTCTTGTTACCAAGTGATTCCTATGACTTGGTATGTATGAGCTTTAACTAATGATATGTGCTAAAACACATATAATTTCTTTATCAAAACTGACCCAAAATAACCAAGAAAGAGCCGTTTATTGTTAACATTTGCGTGTTTTTTTTGAGTTTTTGCTTGTCTGCAGTACTGGATAGATAAAACACTCAAAAGAGCCAAATGGACGAAAATCGAACGCGAGATTAAGAGAGCTTAGGCGGAAGGTCGAGATTGTGCATTTTTGAAGATTTTATTCTCTGAGGATGATTTTTAGAAGATATGATCATATTTGAAGAATTGGTCCACGAACTTTGAGCTTTTGGCAAGAATGACCCTTCAAGTTTCATAATTTACAAATTTCACCCTTGGATTATTTGAAAAGGACAAGTTCAACCCTTGAAAGAGATTTTTAGAATTACAACTATGGTCCTTTGAAGTTCAGATTTTACACTTTGGGTCCTTGAAATATACTTTGGGTTCATTATTAGTCCTAAGAAATCCTATATACACCTTTAGCCCATGAATAAACAAAAGCCCAAATAATAAACAAAACCGGTCAATCACCCTTATAACCCACGGTCTAATTATCCCCACACAACCCGTATCCCATCAAACCCAGTCAACCCTCCCTTTATTATTTCACTGGTCAAATAATCCTACCCAGAAGTCAAAATAAAATAAAAAAATCCCAATCCACCCTGAACGCGCCCAAATCCTCTCCTCCAGTTACTGTTTACCCCACCATCACTCTTTTTACCTTAAAACCCAACCATTTACCTCACTTAAGTGACCTTCTAGATGTCTTGACAGCGTGTCAGGAGAGAATGCTATGCGTGGATTGCCACAGTGGACAAATAAGAGCATTTGATTGGAGCTAACACATCACCAAGCTAATCTAATGGTTGTGGGATGACTTGATGACACAAGGGATAATCAACGGATGAGATTAGGCATCTAGGACCTTCTGAGATCAAGACCAAAGTTCTTCCTCAGGCTATAAATACCCGTATTCACTCACAAGCTCAGTGTCCAATTCCTTAAGTCTTAAAGGAATTTTGGCCATTTTATTCCTGTCTAATTAGTTGCTTTAGTAGTCTAATCTTTGTAATTCATTTAAAGTCTTGTAATCCGTTTTCAATTTTCAAGTTCTCATTTAAATTCTTGTTGATTCGAATTTACATGCATTCTCTTTTAAGCTGTTTTGAAGCTTTGTTTGTTTACTCATCAAGCTTCTTATGTAAGCTTATGTGAGGTTACTTCTGAATTGAATTGGTTTTAAATCTCAAGTTTAGCAAAAAGTCGATAAAAGTCAAAGGTATGAGTCAACCTGATTTTAGTTTAATTTCTGAATTTTTATTTGTTAAAATGTTGGGTTACCTGTTTGTTCGATCAATGCAAGTCAGTTTTAGTTTAATTCCATCTTAGTTAAATAATTCTTAATGCATTTGGTATTTTAAAGAGTGTTTGGGTAAAGCTTATTTTATGAGTTCTAGTGCTTTTTGTGTATTCAATCTGAGTTTAGTGATTTCATAAAATGTTTTTAGATCATTGATAATCATTGTTTTTCAAAGTATCGAGTCAACTTTTGCATTTTCAAAACTGTTCTAAGTTTCTGTCCTGCTGCACCCAATCTGTCCAAACAGGTGTGTTCCAAGTAAGATTTCTGTTCAATCTTTTAGAGTTGTTGCTGGAATGTTGCTTGTTTGAGTAGCGTTAGTATTGATTTAGCTAGATTTGCCTCTATTTGCTTTAACTGCTCATTTGTAGGCTTAGGTATAAACTTAGTCTCCTAATTGCCCTCTAGGATGAATTTCACTTGTTTATCCTTTACTTTGCCTTAGGAACTCATTTTCTAGCTTAACTTTAGTCTGCAATAAGAACTTTTCAGTTGTTTGTTTGCTGCACATCTGTTCCCCCTAGTTCGCCATAACTGTTACTACACATCAGATTCATGTCACTAAACTACTTATAGTTGTTGAATTTTAATTTCTTCATCGTTAGTCCTCTTAAGCTGAAATTTTAGACTTAAGCACTTTGGTTGGTTGTGGACATCATGGCCATTTTTGCTTATTTTTGTGATTTTTCTAGATAGCTTATTTTAGTGCTTAAAGTAGGTAGTTAAGGGTGTTTGGCATAATGGATTTAGAAGTTGCTTTTGTGCTTAAATGCTTATAGCTTGTGCTTATTAGTTCCAATTCAGTTGAAATAGCTTATTTCCAGTTAGTATAGGTTAGTTTTAGGAGTAGGTAGCTTATAGTGGCTTATTGTTGCTTCTTGCTTATTTTCAAGTGCTTATTCTTAATAGTTGTGTGCCCAAATCATAGTTCTTGTACTTCAAATTGGTTTCTGTTATTTTTCCCTAGTTCTCTACATAATTTTATGGTAATCTGGAAGTTTTCATTTTTTTTACTGTTCATTTGCTATTTTTCTGCATTTTATGTCATTTTCTAGCAGTTTTAATTAGCATTTAATCCAAATAAATTAGATTTCAATTTTCTTAGTTTTAGAATATTCAAAGAGTCATAAATAGTATTTTTCCTGAATTTTCTTAGTTAAAATAGATTTTCTAGCATTTTAATTAGTTTTAACTAGTATTATATTCATAATAAATTGAGAAAAAGTCAAAAAAATGTGATTCCAGTTCTGAAATTTCTTTTTAGTCATTTAAGATTTCTGAAAAATAGTTTTGTAGTTTTCTTGCATGTTTTCCTAATTTTTAGTATTTTAGCTCTATTTTAAATGCTTAAAATTTAGTTTTTAATTCAAAATAAATTCCAGAAAAATCCTAAAAATTAGTTTTAATTCTTAGTTAATTTTATAATATCATTTTTAGTTAGAAAGTAATTTTAGATTATTTTTAGGACTTAGATTAGACGTAGTTGCATTTTATTTTCGTTTCATTTAATACGTTTTAGTATAAATCGCGTATTTAGGATTTCACGTAGTGTAATTTCCCTTTATGCTTCCCTTGCCCGTAGTTTAGATAACTTCATATTATTCCCTTTCCCCATTCAAATCACGAAAATCGGGCGTGAGTTGGAATTATTCAACCCTCGCTTGAACGATCTCGGTGCTCAAACCTAACACGTTTGAGTTACCCGTATACTACACACTTCTTCTCATTATTGGTTTTCGACGAATCAATTTTTGGCGCCGCTGCCGAGGAGGGCTTGTAGCGAGTTTTCGTATTCCGTCTCGAATCGTGTGAATTTGAAGATCCTTCGAGAGTTATCGTTGTTTTTTTGTGAATATCCCTTTATAAAACCCAAAAGATTTTCCTTTTCAAAATTTGTTTTAAAACCCAAAATATTCTTCTTTTACCCTCTAATTTGATAATTCTTTCCTTTTATCCCTCTTTTATGATTAATTCTCATGGAGTCTCAAAATTTCTTTCAACCTTATTGCTTTAATTGTAGAGACTTATTAAAAGATGATTCAATTTGTGAAGCGTTGTTTTGCAAAGGGTGTGGATTTTTATCGCGCGATCTTGTATGTGTTGCCCTTTGGAAGAACCCAGAGTATCGGAGGACGTTTCCATCGATTTTGAAGAAAGATTTGAGCAACATCAAAACAACATTGAAAGTATGTGTAGAACTCTCTTAAGTCTGATTCAAGCTCGACAATGTGTTAATGAAGAAACCATCCAAGTTACGGAAGTCAATCACACTATTCTAGAGCTACCCGAAGAATCCACCGAGGATTACGAGAGGCGATTTCTTTGAACGTCGTGTTTTCTTAACAAACGTTGAAAAATTTGAAGCCTTGTCGAAAATTTTGAAACATACGATTGATGAACCCTCAATTCCTACTTCCTCTTCGGGGTGAGAGATGGAACATATTTGAACCAGGTGACTCCCGTTGTACTCTGGACTCTCATTCAAAGAATTCTAGAATCGATCCTTATCTTTCACGATTCGTCGTTACAAGTTCGTCAAATTACAACGAACAAAAGCTTGAGAAATTATGAGCTTAAATGAAGAAATGGAGACCACAACGGAAGTGGTGGAAATTGCTAGCTCTAAGAGCACACCACTTGTCCCACCTCCGTTCTTTTTCCTTCTCTTGTTTTCGAGCCTTTAATTTCCGACCTTCTTCCTTCTCTCATTTGAGAAGTGACATTTTGGAAGATCGATGATTTATTTCTACTGGATATCGTTGAACCCGTTGATTCTCTCATAATGGGGGATGAGCATCTTAGAACTATTCCGGAAACGGAAGTGACTAGTGTTGAGATCCTTATCCAAATCCCAAGAGAGTCTGGGGTTGTTATTTGTGATGAGCCTTCTCTTGATATTACGAGCGATCATGATGAGATGTTCTCCGATTCCGATAACGATTCTTATGGAGACATCGATTTTATCGACGATTTACCTTCTGAGCCCGTCATTATTGAAGAAGAAAACGATTTTGAGCCGGAAGATGAAGAGATTGAGCCTAATGATATAGATATCGAGGATGAAGCATTACGTGAAACATTGTCGAATGTCCATCTTCTCATTTCAAAGATTGAAGCCTTAAATGATAATTCAAGTTCGCATCCTATCTCCGTTAAAGATAGCGACTTCTCTCCCGAGCTTGAGATTTTCCGATTTGATGAAGAGATTAGTGTGATCCACTATGGCGGATGTTTATCCTCCGATTCTTGGCGATTCTATTTCAAGGTTGATATGAGCAAGGTTTTGAAGCGATATTTCCGATACTCGACAAATGACCGATCATTGAATGCGATTCATCTCACTTTTGATGACCCAATACCGATTGAGGATGTTGTTGATCGGGGATATGGTTGTTGTTCTTGATGGTTTTATTGACTCCTTTCTCGGCGAGTCCACCATCACATATCCCGTTGAGCCCGCATGTGAAGACAAAATCTTTAAACCCGGGATATACATTGATGAGCCTTTTGTTAAAATCATTTTGAAGAAGGGATCCTCGGATGGATGCCTTCATTTGTGAACCTTTGAGTCACACCTTTCTATACCATGAGACTCATCTTTGTTGAGTTTTCTCATGTTTATCCATCATCCTTTCGTCAGCCCACCAAAACCACGGATGATGGATCCTTCTTACATGATATGCCTTATCCACCCATTTTCTTCTACACCCAACCCACCCATCTCATTCTTTGGGAATGAGGACACCGTTGACCACTGGTATCTCTACCACTTTCTTCCCCAAGGACAAATGAATTCGGGGGCCAGTTGCTAGCGACTTCGTTGAAGAAATGGCCGTGGGAGGCACCCCATGCTTATCTCTATCTTCTTTCTATTTTCTAATAAGTGGCGTGAAGGGATTAGCCTCTTCGATTTCTCGTGTTTGGTTGTTTGTGATGTTTTGTCGGGATTTTCCCGATATGAAGACTCTCCGTGCTCGTTTGTCATTTTCTCCACTCGAGTTTCATGATCAATGCTGATGGAAATCCGATATCCTAAATCTTATCGACTAATGTTTATCTTTTAGCATACTTAATAAACGGCTTTTAGATTTTCGTTGATACCCTTGTTTTAAACATTGAGGATAATGTTTCGTTCTAGTCACGGGGTGGGGTAATCTTCGATTTGATTTGACCGCACTTGCTTGTTTTTTTTTGTCATGTACTCTCGACCGTTTTTCCTTAGAAAATGAAAAATTGTGCAAAAATGTGAAAAATTTTAAAAATTTAAGCTTTGTTAAGTCTTTTGATTGAAAAGTTTGCTAGTCTCTTAGAAAGAAGCTATAAAATCTGCAATTCTAGCTCACAAGGCCAAGAATTTGCAAGTTTCCACTGAGAGTGATTTTAAATATGCATAACTTGATTTCAATTAGACAAAGCATTTGCTAAGTTAATATATGTTTTGACACCTTGTTGACTTTCCATTGGTGAGAGTGAGAATAGAATTGACTTGACCAGTGTTGAGCCCTAGCTTGTTCCCTTAACCATAGATAATCTAAAATTATCAGCTAAGCATCCGCGGATCTCATTATTTGGGATTTTAAATTTACGGAGATCGAGAAATGATAGAGTTACTTATGAGTTTAGATGCTAAGCTTGGAGTAGTTGGTTCTCTTTAGAGCCCATCGAAGGTACTTATGGCTTTTGTTCCCACAAAATTGTTTCACCCCATATTTGTCAAAAATAATTAGAGATGTTGAGTTTTTGGCGATAGTTAGTTCTTTATCTTCTTAAGAGAATCTTTGCCCATGAGAGTTGGGTACACATCGAGGATACTGTCGGTGTTAGGTGTAATAGACAATGATTCGATAGTTTGCGCTATTGTTTCTATTGTTATAAAGCGTGAGGTTTGGAGTTTGGCACAAAAATTAACATGAAATAAAGCTCAAACGTTTTAAAGTTGAAAAATCCAAAGCTATAAAAGTTGTCTTAGACTTATATGGCAGAGGAAATATCCAAAGTCATAATAAGACTTCACGATAAAACGGTAATCCCGTTGAGTTAGTAGTTTAAAAGACCAAGGGTCTATATTGCAAAAATGCAAATGTGTCTTGTTAAGCCAAACTTGGATCCGGAGATGTCTAAATAAAGCTTCGTCTGCGGACTCGTAGATGAGTTGTCTGCCGATAATAAAAAGGATATTCTCCCTAAATCGGGTGAAATTAGGACCTTGATGTGGACCTCATTCTTGTGTGCAATGGTTTTCGAAGGAAGGTGGATAACTAATTAGCGACTTAGCTTCATATCTTTATTGGAATAAAAGTTATCGAAACGAGAAACTTGAAGAAATTCATGTCTCACAAAAATAAAAAAATCTAGAGGAAATTGGAAAATGGGAGCAAAAGGTAATTACACAAGTAACTTCCATGGGTAGTGTTAGCATCTAGAATCATATTTAACAATGATTTCGATTTTACGCTTAGTTTGGGGACTTGTGAAAAATCAGGGACGATGTATTCTATCCGTATGGTCACTTCACGCTGTGTTATGTTTTCTACTTCATGATCCTAACGTGTCGTTTGAAAAATGTTGGAGTTATTGATCGACATGAAAGTTCAAAAAACCGTCACTCATAACCGGATTGTGCTTAATCGTAATATATACAAGGTAAACGGGGCGTTTTTAGAATTAAGGCTTTCTTAATCTCTTTTGAGGAATCTTTGCTACTTCTTCATAAGGTTTAGTAGAAAAGAAATTGAAATCCTTGGTTTTAGAAGTGAGTTGATTGCATTGTGTGGGGATGACAATGGTCTCATCGGGTATATTTTGATATGACACATATAATTTCTTTATCAAACTGACCCAAAATAACCAAGAAAGAGCCGTTTATTGTTAACATTTGCGTGTTTCTTGAATTTTTGCTTGTGCAGTATGGGATCACGATAAAACACTCAAAAAGAAGCCAAATCCAGAATAAAATCCGAGCACGAGATTAAGAGAGCTTAGTGGAAGGTCGAGATTGTGCATTTTTGAAGATTTTATTCTCTGAGGATGATTTTTAGAAGATATGATCATATTTGAAGAATTGTGTCGAATCAGTCCCTTGGATTTACAAATTTCACCCTTGGATTATTTGAAAAGGATGACCCTTTGAGTTTACAAATTTCCTTACTTGGATTATTTGAAAAGGACAAGTTCAACCCTTGAAAGAGATTTTCAGTACACAACTATGGTCCTTTGAAGTTCAGATTTTACACTTTGGGTCCTTGAAATATACTTTGGGTTCATTATTAGTCCTAAGCCTAATCCTTATACACCTTTAGCCCATGAATAAACAAAAGCCCAAATCCAATAAACAAAACCCGGTCCAGTCAATCCTTATAACCCACGGTCTAATTATCCCCACACAACCCGTATCCCATAAGACCCGGTCAATACCCATCAAACCCAGTCAACCCTCCCTTTATTATTTCACTGGTCAAATAATCCTACCCAGAAGTCAAAATAAAATAAAAAAATCCCAATCCACCCTGAACGCGCCCAAATCCTCTCCTCCAGTTACTGTTTACCCCACCATCACTCTTTTTACCTTAAAACCCAACCATTTACCTCACTTAAGTGACCTTCTAGATGTACTGACAACGTGTCAGAGAATGCTCGCACGTGGATTACCACAGTGGACAAATAAGAGCATTTGATTGGAGCTAACACATCACCAAGCTAATCTAATGGTTGTGGGATGACTTGATGACACAAGGGATAATCAACGGATGAGATTAGGCATCTAGGACCTTCTGAGATCAAGACCAAAGTTCTTCCTCAGGCTATAAATACCCGTATTCACTCACAAGCTCAGTGTCCAATTCCTTAAGTCTTAAAGGAATTTTGGCCATTTTATTCCTGTCTAATTAGTTGCTTTAGTAGTCTAATCTTTGTAATTCATTTAAAGTCTTGTAATCCGTTTTCAATTTTAATACAAGTCAAGTTCTCATTTAAATTCTTGTTGATTCGAATTTCTGTGCATTCTCTTTTTAAAAACTGTTTTGAAGCTTTGTTTGTTACTCATCAAGCTCACATAAGCTTATGTAAGCTTATGTGAGGTTACTTCTGCATTGAATTGGTTTTAAATCTCAAGTTTAGCAAAAAGTCGATAAAAGTCAAAGGTATGAGTCAACCTGATTTTAGTTTAATTTCTGAATTTTTATTTGTTAAAATGTTGGGTTACCTGTTTGTTCGATCAATGCAAGTCAGTTTTAGTTTAATTCCATCTTAGTTAAATAATTCTTAATGCATTTGGTATTTTAAAGAGTGTTTGGGTAAAGCTTATTTTATGAGTTCTAGTGCTTTTTGTGTATTCAATCTGAGTTTAGTGATTTCATAAAATTTTTTTAGATCATTCATAATCATTGTTTTTCAAAGTATCGAGTCAACTTTTGCATTTTCAAAACTGTTCTACTAAGTTTCACGTCCTGCACCAATGGCCCAAACAGTGTGTTCCAAGTAAGATTTTTGTTCAATCTTTTAGAGTTGTTGCTGGAATGTTGCTTGTTTGAGTAGCGTTAGTATTGATTTTGCTAGATTTGCCTCTATTTGCTTTAAGCTGCCATTTGTAGGCTTAGGTATAAAAACAGTCTCCTAATTGCCCTCTAGGATGAATTTCACTTGTTCATCCCTTTTACTTTAGAGGACTCATTTTCTAGCTTAACTTTAGCTACGCAATAAGAACTTTTTGGTTGTTTGTTTGCGCACATCTGTTCCCCCCTAGTTCGCCATAACTGTTACTACACATCAGATTCATGTCACTAAACTACTTATAGTTGTTGAATTTTAATTTCTTCATCGTTAGTCCTCTTAAGCTGAAATTTTAGACTTAAGCACTTTGGTTGGTTGTGGACATCATGGCCATTTTTGCTTATTTTTGTGATTTTTCTAGATAGCTTATTTTAGTGCTTAAAGTAGGTAGTTAGGGGTGTTTGGCATAATGTATTTAGAAGTTGCTTTTGTGCTTAAATGCTTATAGCTTGTGCTTATTAGTTCCATTTCTGTTGAAATAGCTTATTTCCAGTTAGTATAGGTTAGTTTTAGTAGTAGGTAGCTTATAGTGGCTTATTTGTTCTTGCTTATTTTAAAGTGCTTATTCTTAATAGTTTTGTGCCCAAATCATAGTTCTTGTACTTCAAATTGGTTTCTGTTATTTTTCCCTAGTTCTCTATATAATTTTATGGTAATCTGGAAGTTTTCATTTTTTTTACTGTTCATTTGCTATTTTTCTGCATTTTATGTCATTTTCTAGCATTTTTAATTAGCATTTAATCCAAATAAATTAGATTTCAATTTTCTTAGTTTTAGAATATTCAAAGAGTCATAAATAGTATTTTTCCTGAATTTTCTTAGTTAAAATAGATTTTCTAGCATTTTAATTAGTTTTAACTAGTATTATATTCATAATAAATTGAGAAAAAGTCAAAAAAAAATTTGATTCCAGTTATGAAATTTCTTTTTAGTCATTTAAGATTTCTGAAAAATAGTTTTGTAGTTTTCTTGCATGTTTTCCTAATTTTTAGTATTTTAGCTCTATTTTAAATGCTTAAAATTTAGTTTTTAATTCAAAATAAATTCCAGAAAAATCCTAAAAATTAGTTTTAATTCTTAGTTAATTTTCTAATATCATTTTTAGTTAGAAAGTAATTTTAGATTATTTTTAGGACTTAGATTAGACGTAGTTGCATTTTATTTTCGTTTCATTTAATACGTTTTAGTATAAATCGCGTATTTTAGGATTCCCGTAGTGTAATTTCCCTTTTATGCTTCCCTTGCCCCGTAGTTTAGATAACTTCATATTATTCCCTTTTCCCATTCAAATCACAAAAATCGGGACGTGAGTTGGAAATTCCATTCAACCCTCGTTCGGAACGATCTCGGTGCTCAAACCTAACACGTTTGAGTTACCCGTATACTACACACTTCTTCTCATTATTGGTTTTCGACGAATCAACTAAGCAAAATGACAAAGAGGAATAGTGCAATTAAATGAAGAATAAATAATAAGAAAAATGTTGTCATCTAATCAACATCTAAACAAAGAGTTTTAAAAGACATGGTGTTTGTTTTTATGAAAAGAATTCTTTGTAGTTTTCAATTAACCATGGATCGTATCAAGTTTTTAAAGTACAATTATGGAAAACTAGAAAGGGGGTTGAATAGTTTTGCCAATTAAAACTCGTTTTAAACTATTTAGATCGACTTATATCAATCTATTTGGATGTGTGTTGGATGTTGATAAACAAACACATAGAAATATCAATATGTAATGAAAGGATAAAGAGTAAGAAGCACAAAACCACAACGCGAGTATTTATAGTGGTTCGGCTACAAGGACACCTTCCTTGCCCTACTCCACTCCCCGAGTCACCTACTCGAGAGTTCGTAATCACTACACAACACCGACTCCTTATGGTGGAGAAACCTTCACAACGCTGCCTACTCTTTTTCTGGTACTAGGCTAACCACCGGGTTCTTTACACCAAGGTGAACCAATCCTATCACAACGTCGCCTACCCTTTATCCGGTACTAGGCTAGATACCGAGTTCCATTACAATGGAGGAACTACTACCCAACTCTACACCAATTACCTAACCCCAAAGGAGATCTACTCTTTATAATGTCAACAAGGATAACAATATCCTTTGACCCAATACTAATCTATCTTGTACATCGAATCACACCATATCTAATGTACATCTTAGGCACCTTTCACTAATGCCTTTGACTAGATCTTCAAGGCACCATTCACTAATGTCTTGTGACTTGACTCTTAGGCACCCTTCACTAATGCCTACAATACGGACGATCGACACCCTTCACTAATGTCTTCGTCTTGACACTTGAGACATCTTTCACTATTGTATTCAACACTATACTTCTTAGTAGAAAGAAAAGAACCATCAACAAGAGGACTTTAGTAGTCTTGATGATGAGGAAGCATGGCAACTCATGGACTTGAGCTTGCTTGACTTCAAAGGTGGTGATCTCGCCTTTAAGAGGAACCTATAGGATCACACAAAAACAAAACTACAAACATAGATCACTTGGATCTGGGGTTAGAGAGTTTTTAACTCAAGTAGAAAGTATGTTAGAAAGGGGTTATAAACAATGAAGAAATGGCTCACTATTTATAGAGAGAAAATGTCCACTGTTCTACGGATCCCTCCCTTAAGGGATCCATCAAGTGTAATCACTAGGATCCGTGGGACGCTCCCTTTTGCCCATGGGTTTTGGGTCATGGGTCATGGGTTATGGGTCATGGTTATCAAGTAGGTTCAATGTACCTTCAAGATGCAATGCATCTAGTCCGTGGTTCATGGATTGAAACTATGGGCCATGGGTTAAAACCATGGGTCATGGATATTATCCATATATGACATAAGCATGATGTCATGCAATGTGTTATGGGTCAAGCTCCATGGATATGGGTCATGGAATTTGGGTTGTACCCAACTACATTCAATGTATTTGGTCAATGGGTTATGATACTTAAGTTTCTACCCATTTATATTACCCAATATACTACATACTAGTTATGTGTATATTTTACCCAAATATGTAAACACTAGTTGTTGTACATATGTAATACTAAATCATAAAATCACTTATACTTGTTTTAGTGTTTTATGTGAAAACGTAAGTGTGTTAGAAAACTATTGGCTCAAACCATTTACGTATTTTATTTGTTTCGTTAAAATGATTTTACGTTTGTTATTGACAAAACATTAGAAGATCGTAAAATATAAATAAACGTTTTTATGGCTTATTTGTATTAACATAACAGTCCCGATGAATTTATTCATGAAGTTCTTGAGCTGTGAGCGATCTCCAGTCATATGCTTTGAACAGCCTGAGTCCAAATACCACAGAACGATTTGTACGACCTGCAGTTGAACACAGACAAGTATGGATGATTGGAAAATTTGGATCCCCATGAGAGAAAGGGTTCCAATTGGTTAGTAAATGTAACTGGAACACCTACATCAGTATTCGAAGCTATGACATCATTAGTTGTGGAAGCAAGATTAGTAGTTACAGTGGACCTATGAGAAGTATGACAACTTCTTAACGGTACGATCCTACCAGTAGGCTTCCATTCCTTAGTGGGCATAGATCTATACTTTTTAGGGAAAAAATCATTAACTTTGAATTTACGACCAGTAGGTTTCCATTGATAACCCACATTACTAAATTTTCTCCCTGTAGGCTTCCAATAATTACTAAACCTTTTCCTAATAGGCTTCCAGACTTCCTTAACCTGTTTAGCAATTCTGACATCTTTAACTGGAGATTTAACAACATTTCTCAGATCATTCACAACACATTCATGATAAATACCAGAAACCAAACATTCATTACATGTTTTGCAAATAGTAGTAGAATTCGAATTAATTACAGTACACTTATAGCTAATACTAGAATCAACACGATTCATCTTATTCAACTCAAACTTATTATTCCTAGGGTGATCTTCTACTTTCTTTACTCGATCACTCTTGGATCGCGCGGTCCTATCTTGCTTTATATTGCCTGGAGGCTTTGACCCTCTAGCCTTAGTGTCATTGATTACTCCTGTAGAAGGAACAATGGGAATATTAGTTGGTTTCACTACTTTCTGCATTTCTGGTCTAGAAGTGTTGGGATCTGAGATCCTAGAAGGCACATCAAAGGTTACATGCTTGACTCTAGGCATAGAACAAGGCATAACAATACTATCTTTCCTAGCACTAGATTTAGGACATGTTGAAATTATACATTCTAAGAGTTCTTGAGATTGTTTGGCATATAAGCATGCATGCCCAATCACATTATCTAGCGGTTTCTCTATCTTATCCTCTTCTACAATCTCACGGAGACACTCTAGACTATCCTTAAGGTATGAAAGATATGTTTGAAATGCAATTCATTATTCCTAAGATGAGCGGGAATATACATCACAATCATAGCATATTTAGTACAAACAGACATCTTTGGTGCAACATTCTCAACATTGGTGATTGGCATTTTCCCTTTTACTTGACTCTTCAGATTCTCAATTTTTTTGCAAAGACATTATCTTTTTATTGTTCTTGTCACGAGTGACCTTAATTGATTCATATAACTCTTTGAAATGCAGTCTAACCTTTTCATTTTCTGCTAGAAAACACTCATTTTCATGTTGTAATACATTAATGATGTTTTGAAGATGAAAATTCTAAAAATTCTGAGAATCTAAAGGAGGAGGCATATGGGAGCCAGTCACTTCACTCTTTTCACCCTTCAATTGGGAAATTTAAGCTTTCAAGTATTTTATCGTGTTACAATGAGCTCGAATATGATCATCACGCTTGTTTATTTCAAAAACTGCATTAAACTCTGGAGCATCCGAAGAAGTCTTGGCATTTGAGGTTTTAACATATTCTTTGAGATGTTGATATTTTAATTGTAAATCAAGATATTCAACTTCTAGTTTAGAATAATGCCTGACCATGTTATCATGATCATCCCTTTCGATTTTATCATGCAAATCATGCAATTTTGAATTTTTTGTTTCAAGCTCAATGACACGATCTTGGGAGACTTTCAAAGCAATAGACAATTCATGAAATTGAGAAGCAGTAATTGAATAATACGTAGCATTATAGAATACATCTTGAGCAATACATCTTGAAATCAAATTATCATTCAGGATGTGAATATTCTTCCTCTCAATCTCATTGCTCTTAAGCTCACATTCATTCATTCTAACCTCGTTTTCCATTTCATTGAACATTCTTTTCATTTCTTTAACCTCTATATCTATGGTCGTTTGAAGACTCTCAAATTGTTCTCTTAGTTGTTTAAAGAAAGGCATGACCTCAGTTAAGTAACATTCTTTTGTTTGCTCAAAACCTCTTTCCCCTTCAGTAATTCCCGTTGGAGTGATTCTCTTCTTATATGTTTTCTCAAAGTCAACAAATAGTTGGTAAACTACGTATAAGCTGACTAAGGTTTTGCTTTGAGTGGGAAGAGTTCTAGGCACTAAATACATCGGTGTATTGGGTGGATACACAGTAGTTGGAGGCAATTTCCTAAGGGGAGGATTTTTTTCAATAAGTTCATCAGTTTTTTTCTTATCTATATCTCTCTTTCAAAACACTTGTTCAGGGGTTAACAGAGTTTGAGATTTAAACTTATTCAAGGCAATCCAATTTTCCTTAGTGTAATTGGGAGTTTTAAATGTTATATTATAATCTATACACCAAGGATTTTTTAGTTTCTTTTCCATTTTCTCTCTAGGGGCATCTTCTAACTCTCTATCCTCTTCAGCGCTCTCTAAAACGGTAGGCTTTTGTCTATGCTTAAGGATTTCATTACCATCATAGATCACCTTTTGAGTAGCTTTTGCTGTCTTACCATACTCAGGATTTGGTTCCTCTACAAGGCCAACACTATGCTCATTGCTTAATACTCTATGCTTAGTGATCATGTGAGCAGTCTGAATGGTGTTCCCTTGTATGTACAACTTGTTTTCAAGTTTGTTTTCTTCAAAGTTTTTAGGTTGGAAAAATCATTTAAAGGTTTTGATTCTTTAGCATAGAATTCATGCTTAAACACTTTTACATTTTCTTGAAGTTCTTGCTTTTTCTTAACAGTTTTATTAAGTTTTTCTTGAAAGGAATTTAACTCTTGTTTTAATGTTTCTTCCCTAAAATTACTTTTTCTTATAAGTGTACGCATTTGGTTATCCATCTCCTGCTCACGGGTAGTCAATTCAAACTTAGCACATTGTTCATATATGGCAACTTGTTCCTTATAAGCATTTAGTTCAGTGGTCAAGGAATCATCAGGAGCATATACAGTGTACTCATCATATATACATTCATTATTAACTGCAGAAGATTCAACACTTAGTACAATTAGACTTTCATTTTGCTTCACATATTGATCATATGGGACAACATTGCTATTACCCATATTTTCAATATCTGATTCAAAGACTTCCGTTGATTGTACTTTGTTGTGAATCTTTGGCACATCAATCACATCTTATAGTTTTAGTACCTTTGATATGATGGATTCTTTGGAGGGACCGGCTTGTTGAGGTGAAGAGACCATTGGAGAGATGTTAGCCATAAAGATGGTCTGTATCGTTGGTTCATCATCAACATCAGAATCAAATGCATCACAATCTGCAACTTGAAAGACATTGGAATTGTTCTGAGCCACATCATGCAATGGTTGTTCATCCACATCTGCATAATAAGTTTTGGCATTTCCCTTAGCAAGAAACAGCAACTCTTCCTCATCCAACAATGCTCCATTGTCTTGAGCTTGCACCAGTAGCATTTTATCCCTGAAGTACTCTGCATTTTGTGGACGTTTTGGTAGAGTGCAGTTCCTAGAAATGTGTCCTTCCCCTCCACAATTATAGCACTTGATTGGCTTCCCTTGACCCTGAGCCATGATCCTTCCTCGATTCTGATTACCCCCATAACCAGCTCCAACTCCCACATTCCCATAACCAGTTCCAACACCTACATTCCCTTGTTCATTAGGTGGTAGATAAGCATTCTTCCTTCCTTGCACGTTTTGCACTACAACCCTTCCATCTTTAACAGTAGCATGATTGTGTAGATTAGATGCAGTTCTGAGATGATTGTTGGTGTGGGGAGTGAGGTTTAAGTTTTGCTTAACCATTAGGGCCAGTTGATTTGCAAGGTTTTCCATGAACATGACCGATGGCATAAA
The DNA here is from genome assembly GCA_910596185.1 of Chrysanthemum makinoi. Classification (NCBI taxonomy): domain Eukaryota; kingdom Viridiplantae; phylum Streptophyta; class Magnoliopsida; order Asterales; family Asteraceae; genus Chrysanthemum; species Chrysanthemum makinoi. Next base: position 14,676,226 of record OU343224.1, read on the forward strand.
ACCTGAGTCCTGAATAAGTTTGTGATTATGATCCCTAGTAGGTATAACTTGTGATGCTGTGGTACTTATCCCCACATTTGAGAAGAATGCAGTTGAATCATTTGATGAGCTTGCAGCAGCAGCATTAGAATTGAATTTTCCATGATCATACGTTCAAATGCAGCATGCTTCTCATGTTGGAGTAAGTAAGCATACAATTGTTCATAATTGGTGTTCCTCAGTCATTTGTTCAATTTGACAGCAGTGACAAATTTGAACCATTCGGGATTCATATTGTTCACGAACTTGGAATTGAGCTGGATATTTGGCATTGTCATTTTGATATTCCTCATATCATTTACAAGCTTGTGGAATCTCACATGATATCCAGTGACACTTTCCCCTGGGTTTATTTTAAAGTCCTCAAAGTCATCATACTGTTGGGTTTAGTAAATACCCAAACCCCTTAATCTAGGATTTGAATGGAAAATATCCTAAGTGTTTAGACCATTAAACACTAACAGGTCACTGAGTGCATAGTCTCTCAGTGAGCCATCTTCAGGATACTCAATAAGAGGCAAAGAAGAAGTCTCTCCACTCAGTAAGGCGGAACTTAAAGGGTGAAGACTGAGTCAAGAAGAAGATGGTGGATTCAGTGAGTGATGACAATAACTCACTGAATCCCTAAAAATCCTCTCCAGCTACTTACACTGAAGACAAACTGAAGTAGAAGACTGAAGGATATGAAGACTGAAGAATGAGCGGGATAAGGCGGGATAAGTTTGAATCAGATAAGACGAAGTCCTTATCAACCAAAGTCAACTTTCCCTGAATGGCAAACGATCAGGCTCAGTGTCATCACTGACCTTTGGAAATCAGTCTTGTCGCTTACCTAATATAGTCTTTGTAAACAGAGACAAAATACATCAGTTGTCTTCTGTAAATTGTTAGTTTGTCACTTAGGAAAGAGTTAAAACTCATACTTGTATAAATAGCATAAGAGATGGAGTGAAAGATTTAAGATTGTGAATTGTAAAAACACACATACACGCAAGCCATCTTTCACCCCTCCAAATACAACTTAATCCCTGAGATAGCTCAGTTGGTACTTGTAGTTGTGCACAGACTCAACCTGAGCTTCGTGAGGAGTTACACCCTTTGTCATTTCAATCCCAAGTACTGTTCCGCAAGTACTTGGGTAATGTATTCTTGTTTGATTCATTTCTAATAAAGAATATTATGTTGAACATTATTCAGTGTGTTTTACTTACATCTTATCAGTCATAGATTCACTATTAACTTGTTTTTAAATACTTAAATGTTTTACGATAGTGAATAGGGAACAACGCATACAATTGAGACACTCTATCTTCCTTAGTCAGTTCTGAATCAGAGAGAAGCATCTTGACGTTATCCCAGACTGCCTTGGCTTCAGTGTTGTGATTGATCAGTTTGTAAATGTCTTTTGGCAAACCTTGAAGTATGATGTTTGAGGCTCTAATGTCAGCATTATATCTCTTCTTGTCCTTATCATCAAGCTCATCATACATTCTTGGTCTATCCAACTCTAACACAACATTTCCATCAGCTGCAGTTTTGAGAATATCCCTGGTAGTTCCAATTTGAAATGGTCCTTCATCAATTATCTTAAGGAAGTTAACATCATTCTCTTTTCCTAAGCAATACAATCTTATTCTTTATGCCCAAGAGTCATAGTCAGTTCTATCAAGCATGGGAGGACGAAAGGTCAGACCCTGCAGCTTGAACGTCATCAACAACGAAAGAGATGATAGTAGTCATGATTCCTAAGTACACAGAATTTTACTACTCTTTGATTAAACCGGGAAATAGATTCTTTCACGAGATTTTACTAAATCAAGAGAAAACCGTAAAACTTAACACGAAGAATTGACAAATCTCAAGAGACAAATCGCACAACTGACAAGTCGCAGTGAGTCAAACCGCTTTACTCAAACCGCTTAATAGCCAAATCGCATAAATTAAACCGTTGTGTAATCAAGTCGCTTCAAACAAACCGTTGTATCAAAACGCTTAGTGACAAATCGCTTAACACAAATCGTTTGAGGTCAAATCGCTTGAATCAAACCGCTGTGAAATCAAGTTGCTTCAAACAAACCGCTGTATCAAATCGCTTAGTGACAAATCGCTTAACACAAATCGCTTGATGTCAAATCGCTTGAATCAAACCGCTGTGTAATAAAGTCGCTTCAACCAAACCACTGTATCAAACCGCTTAGTGACAAATCGCTCAACACTTGACAAACCTCAAGGGAGCACAAGTACTCCCACTACTTGTACTTTTGTCTATTTGTCTCAAAAAACAAACCACACCGCACAAAAGTAGTATCAAACCGCACTGAAGACTGATCAAGTCGCAGACAAAGACAATCAAATCGCTTCAAAGAAATGGACAACGAGAGACAAACCGCTTCCTTGAAATTCTTCATAAACTAAACTTTTCAATCAAAACACTATAACCAAGACAAATCTAGCCTTCCAAACCAAAACCTAAACACTCATGATGATCCTAAACACAAAAGTACAATCAAAATCCAAACCTTAACACTAAATAAGATCAAAATGGTGAAAACTACTCAAAACTCATTCAAACCCAAAACCTTATGAAAACCACTAAGACTTCAAGAACATGTGAAGTGGACGATCAAACCATTATGAAACTCCAACCCTTTGCCTTGCTAGGAAAATGGTATTTATAGTGTGTTACATGAAATGCCTCCTACGGGCTGTGGATCAGGCATACAGTGGGTAAAGACCCGTCCGTCCTCCACGGTGTTACTTAACTAACTACTAGCTATCACTAAATGACTACAACTACGAGCTTTATAACAAATACATATACTTGAGGTGACCGAGTCTTTAACTACCGGATTTTCTAAATCCTAACACTTTGTGTGGCAAATATTACAAAAGGCCACACAAACATAAAATTCATGTCACACATGTTGTATTTTGAACGGCCACACAGTAACATATTTGTGTGACTAAATATTCCAGAATAAAAAATTTCGTCACACTTGATCCGACTTGTGTGACCATTTCGGAATTTCATTATCACACATTTGACTATTTATGTGACTAGAGGTAACTGGTAAATATTTTTTGATTACTTAGTCACTTATAATTTGGGACGTGTGACAAATACAAATAAGTTTGAAACATTAGTCACACTATATATATACAAATAAGTTTAATTTGGGACGTATGACAAATACAAATAAGTGTGACTAGAGGTGTCTAAATCATAGAGTCATATTTTGTCACACATTATTTAAGTGTAGTCACAATTCGATACATATCATAAATGTGTGACTAAATTATGTTATGAGTAACAAAAATAACAAGAAAATAAAAAAAGGATGTTACACACCAGCGAGAATTGAACCCGCGACCTCCCCTACGGAAGTCAAGCAGGTTACCATCTTGCTAGAAGTAACATATTCATTAATGTAATGTTTCCTATGTAATATAGAAGTTTAAGCTTCATTGTTTTTGGCTAGTAGCTTAAAGAGTGCTTATACAAGCTGCTTATTAAACCGTGGCTTTTTCTCCCTCTGCTTATTTTCGATTTGTTTCACTTTTAAAATTTCAAATTTAGCAAAACTAAATAGGTTGTAGCTTATTTGGTTTAAATGGTAAAATATCATAACGGTTTAAACCATTTTCGTTCGTCTTTTGTTCTTGATTTCGACCATTTTTGTACGTTTGGGACCGTTTTTGTCTACTGTCTAACGTTTTTAAAAAAAATGGTATGAAGGGCTACAAAATGTACGAAAGCGAACACAACGTAGCAAAACAAAGAAAAATGGAGAAGGACGTATGAAAACGAAAAAATCATACAAAAATGTACGAAAACGTAAAAAACGTTTCATAACGTTTTAATACGGAGGAAAACGGTAAAAAAAAAGGTTGAAAACATATGAAAACGAGCGAAAATTGCCAAAAACGTTTAAAAATGGATGAAAACGGTCGAAGAGGTCGAAATCGGTCGTAGTCGGTCTAAAACAGTCTAAATCCGTCGAAATGTGTCGAAAATTGTCAAAATCAATCGAAAACTAGCGAGATCGGTCAAAATCGATTGAAAACGGTCAAAAGGGGACGAAAAACGTTACAAACGGATGAAAATGTAAAAAAAATACAAAACATATAGACATGTTTTATAGTATTTGTCTTAGTTTACAAAACCCAATGCACATGACCCATGACCCATGTTAATTACCTATTGTCGATCACCAGTCATGTATTGGTCGATAACATGACACTATAAGCCACTACAACCCAATGCACATGACCCATTACCCATGTTAATTACCCTTGTCAACAATCATGGATGTGTCGTAACATGACACTCTAAGCAACTATACCCAATGCATATGACCAATATGATGTCAAATACCCATTAATGAATGTGACCAGTGATAACCTAATGCACATGAACCATGACCCGTGTGAATTAACCATTATCACCGGTCATGCATGGGTTGCATCGGCTTGGTAGGTGTATAGTTATAGTGTGAAGGTTACATGAATTGTATTTGAAGTTATTAAAGGCGTTCATGCATGGGTTGCACCGGCTTGGTAGGTGTATACCGTTTGTCATAGACATTAAGAAGCGAGTATCCAGGAACCTCCCGATCATGTTATCCGGGATTGAGAAAGTTTAAACTCGGCTTGAGCTTGACTCGAAAAGCTCGATTTATATGTAAATATGTTTTTTCTTACACAAATTAAAATTGAAATATCACCTAAGAATCGAATTCGGTTCGACTTTAGCTCGAAAAGCTCGATACATTCATAAATAAGTATTTACACTTAGTACACTTACATACAAAATATATATAAAAAAAAACATATGTTATATCACTTACAAGCTCGCAAACTCAACAATAACTCAAGTCAAACTTATACAAGGTTGAACTCAACTCATTAAACATTTCGAGTTCATTTGTTAGGCTTGAGCTTGAGCTCAAAGCTTGATAAGAATCAGCTCTAACGAACTCTAGTTGGCTCGAGCTCGGCTCATTTATGCGATTCGGAAATAAAAAATTAAAGTTTGGCTCGAGCTTGGCTCGTAATATATAACTTCCGCCCCTAATATTAAAAACAAAGATTAAGATATTTCATGTGCTAAATTTATATGTAATATTTTACATGTACTGTACTTAGTTTTTCACAAAATAAAATTTCTCTCTCAACTTTTAACAAGCCCCTCCTAAATTATTTCTCAAAATCAAATTGCCCCTCCACTCATTTTTATCTTTTTTTTGTCGGATCTCACATATTCTCCCCAAAAATTTTGAGATTCCAATGATCTCCTTTTTTCGTTTCCCCCTTTTTCTTTTCATTTTCATTTTAACTACCGCCAATACAATTATCACAAACACTCTTCACAAACACTCTCTCTTCGGGATTGCACGTTTGGTAGAGAGAATTTCAAAGAAATGAAATGAAGCAGAGAATAGGAATTCAGAGAATAGAAATAGCTAGAGAATTTTGTTCAATTCTAATGTTTGGTAACAACAGAGACTTGACCCGAGAAATAAAATAAATAAATAAATAACATTTTGTCATATGAGACTCACATGTATTTGTTTGTTGATTTTTTTTTTAATTATTTTTTCTAAATAACAATTCTAAAAATTTAATTTTTTTTTAAATATTTTTTTTAAATTTTATTTAAAAAAATATTTAAAATTATTTTAAAAAAATATTTAAAAAAGAATATTTTTTAAATTTTATTTACTTTCTTTAATTTTTTTTTAAATTATTATTTTAAATTTTAAAAAAAAAATTCAAAAATACTTATTTAAAAAAAAATATTTTTTTTTAAAATTTTATTTTTCAAAAAAACTTATTTTTAAAAAAATTTATTTAAAAAAAATATTTTTAAAAATTTATTTATATTTTAAAAAAAAAATAATCTTACAAAATACTCTCATTTCTCTCATTAACTAAAAATAGTGGAAATGAAAGTTACAAAATAACACTACCAATTCTCCACAAATTCTCCATATTATGCACCTTCCATTTCCCTCTTACAACCTAAAGCCCCAATACACTTTTCAAAAACACTCTCTTTGTTAGTGTGAAGAACAAGAAAGGAAACTCACCAAAATCTCTCTCTCTCACACACACACTGCGTATCTCAGTTCCATATCTGTTTCTAATCATAACCCTGCGTATCTCATAGTTCTGCCTATATGGGTATCCTTGTTTATCTTCATCCGAGCAATGGTAAGAATTTTGTTTCTCAAGTCCTTTTCATGTCTTAATAAATGTCGATAGTGTCTTTGACATTTGTATTTAGGCTGTGTTAGGATGTGTTTATAGTATTGATTGTAGTGTTCAGTGTTTGGAATTAATGATTATGATCTTGATACTAAATTATCAGAGTGGGTCGGTGTGGATTTGTGTTTTATCTCAAACTAGTTCAATGTGTAAAAGAAGAAAAATAGCTAAAAGGAAATGGGTCAAATTGGTCGAAAGTTTTCCAAAGTGTGTTTGTGAGGATCATATAACTGATGATTCCCCCTTTCTTTTGGTTGCAATCAATGGACAGATTAGATGAAAGCACAGTAGAACAAGTATTTCACTAACAAAAGGTGTGAAAATGAAACACCTTCTGCTATCAAGTCAGAATATTCAACTGATATGGTATACTATTTTAGTTTAGGGGATGTTTGTTTAAGCTTATTTTTGTGTTTATGAAGTTATTTTAATACTTATTGGGTTATATTATCCTATTATATCCATAATAAGCTTATATAAACCCTTGAACTTTAAAATAAACAGGAAAAAATGGGATTATGAAGCACAAGCTCATAATTCTTTATGATATAAACTTACTTTTTACGCTTACGCATTGTTTGTAATTACAGCTAGATGAAGGTGATTCTATGAGTTACAAACTTGTGTTCATCTAATTGATAATTAACTCTTTTTTCTTCGGTCAATGGATGTCGAAAAGCGGATGAGCGCGCAGTATTACACAAATTTTACACACTTAATGTGCGAAAATGAAAGAACTTCTGCTGTCAAGTCTGAATTTTCAGCTGACCTGGTATACTTTTATGTTTATCACTATAGTTGATCTTGAACCAACTGTCATTGATGAAGTCAGGACAGGACTTATCACCAACTGTTTCACCTCGAACAGCTTATTACAGGAAAAGAAGATGCTGCTAACAACTTTGCTAGGGGTCATTATACAGGTACTTATAAAACCAAACAATTGAAAGAAATTATGTGAAAACAGCATTTATATATATATATATATATATATATATATATATATATATATATATATATATATAGAGTAGGGATCCAGTGAGAAGTAAATTAAAATAAGAAGTGGTGAGAAGTGACCAAAACCATGCATTTGAGATGCAACGACTTTCATTAGATTCATTTATATTCATATAGATGCAACATCTTGAGTTTCGAAAGTTAATTTGATGTATAGATGGTGCAAATTGATTTTCATGATTTCGACACGTGCAGAGGAACAAAAAACAAGAGAAATCATGAAATGCATCTAATATACGTATATGCATCTGATTAAAAGCTAGAAAACACACTATGGTGCGTTATAATGCATCTAAGATTATAGGGATGCATCTAATTTATGTCGGTGCATCTCGGATTTGCGGTTATAGTTCTTCTTATTCCTTCTTATTTTAAGTAATCTTCTTATTTGATCATAACTCTATATATATATATATAGAGTAAGGATCCAGTGAGAAGTAAATTAAAATAAGAAGTGGTGAGAAGTGACCAAAACCACGATTTGAGATGCAACGACTTGCATTAGATGCATTTCTATTCATATAGATGCAACATCTTGAGTTTCGAAAGTTAATTTGGTGTATAGATGGTGCAAATTGATTTTCATGATTTTGGCACGTGCAGAGGAACAAAAACAAGAGAAATCATGAAATGCATCTAATATACGATATGCATCCATTAAAAGCTAAAAACATATTATTGTGCGTGATAATGCGGATGCATCTAATTTAGCTTGGTGCATCTTGGATTCTGTTATAGTTCTTCTTATTACTTCTTATTTTAAGTAATCTTCTTATTTGATCCTAACTCTATATATATATATATATATATATATATATATATATATATATATATATATATATATATATATATATATATATATATATAGGCGTTTAGTACCCGTGCCTAGCGCATCGGTTTCTAACGGCAATGGTTTCTAGCCGAGTGTCCGCGCGTAGAAGGGCAACGGTATCTAGCAGAGTAGCCATGTTCTTGCGGCAGTGGTATCTAAATTAGCTGAGTACCAGCCACTAGCTGCAGCGGGTGTTTAGTTTTCGACAAAATTCCTCGGCGAATAATTTTTTTTTCAAAAATTGTATATGTATCGCCGAATCCTTTTCGAAGAGCATTTTTCCTAAGGCATGATTGCACAACAACGACAATAGATTATTGTGTTTTTATGAAGGTATAGGGGTGGCGACGATTATTTACCGGCAAACATCTTATTCAACATGTAATTTTTTTATAGATTGTTGTGGTTTATGGTACTTTTATTTATTTATCTACTTATTTATTTATTTATTATTATTATTTTTGTTGACTAAATTGGCATTCGATTATGTGTTTTCCTCAACTATAGTGTGGCGACGATTAACGATATACTATATGGGTAGTTGTTTTGATAACGCTCAAAATAAAACGTGAAAAGGATGAAAATGTAATTACAAACCGTTGTACATGTGATAATTCAACTCTAAAGAAAAATTTTAACATATATCAAACGACATAGAAAAATATTTAATGAAACTTAAAATAAAAGATTACATCAATTATGAAATATTAATTAACAACACATGTTACTCGTCACGTAAAACTTCTTGATACACGACATTTGAGGTATAGATTCCTGCTTGACGGAACTCTTTGACTGGTTTAACCAATACCTTTGTAAAGATATTCAAATCCTGTAGGTCCTTTAACATGTTGCAAAAGTACACGTAGATAGAACCGCTCTCCTTCAGCGGGATTAGCGGAAACCAATCTTCCTCTCATCTTCCCTTTTTTTCGAAGGTTCCACTTGCGTGTACTCTTGTTCCAGGTATAGTACTTGGGGATGTCTTTATACAAGTATTGCCTCGCGTCTACGTCTGTCTTGTTCAACTCAAAAAAAGCCGTCAACATCGATCTCTTATCCCTTTCTTTCTCAAGAATGTCAGTCATTACATCGTCTTCTGAGAACCTAACTAACTGGTTATTTGGTAGATGAACTTGCAAAGACATGACACATGGATGGATATTAGATAATGGGAAGCCATAAATTCGCCACATAGCTTCGGGTGGTGAAACATAACGCGCATCTTGGAATCTCTTTATCTCATTAACGACTTGATCTCCATCTTGATCAACATTTACAACTTGTTTGTCATGACCCTTGTAAACATACTTGAAGACATATTTAACGGATTTTATACTTGAGCATACCTCCACATTGATGTGACAATTGAACATCATCAACAATTTTGGGTTATATGGAACAACCCATCTATTGTCCAGGACGTTGTTCCGTACGTTTACCTCAATGCCGTTGTCTCTCCGCCGATACAATGGGTAACGAAGTCATCTCCTTGTTGGGTTGTTTCTTGGAATTGCCTAGGATAATTCCAACGACATTTCTTTGGTTCACCTTCCATACAAGGACACTGGGTATTTAAGTGACCACAAGGACCATGAATCATGTGCTTTAGAACCAGTTGGTGCAATTCAGGATGCTTCTTCGAGTCTGGAATTTCAGCGCAAACAACTTTGTCGTAGTGATCGGGATTTGACAAATTGTAAGCTGAACTCATAATCAAGAGAATATGTGCATGTGGCAAACCCTGTTTTTGAAACTCGATAACATATATGTGTGAGGAAATAACGCCAAGGATGTGCTTGGTGAATAGTTGGTACTTGAGATCCTCTAGTTTTGCACGAAAAATTCGTGTAACCAGGTCCGGTCGATCTTGGGCTGTCTGTCCAGGATAAAGTTCAGTTTGTGATTTGGCCAATTGGGATTGCAAGTCATGGTAAGAAAGACATCAGGTTTACCAGCATCTTGAACTAACGTCATTGCATCCAAAAATCGTCTACGCATGTCACGTGGCCCTCCGATAAAAGACGCAGGCAATACAATACGTTGGCCAACTCTATTACAACATATTTACATCATAAACTTTATAACAAAGTTTACACTATAAACTTGTAACAAAATTTACACTATAAACTTTATGACAACATTTACGTCATAAATTTTATAACAAAGTTTACATAATAAACTTCATGACAAACTTACACAATAAACTTAATAACAAAATTTATGCTATAAACTTCATATCAATATTTACACTATAAAATTAATAACGAATCTACTCAATAAACTTTATAATAATGTTTACAATATAAACTTATTACAAAATTTACAATATAAACTTTATTATAACCAAATTTACACAATAAATATTAAAAACAATTTACATATAATATTAACATTAACAATAACCATTATAAGAAATATTAACAACAATTTAAAAAATAAAGCATACTATTTCCGGCAATAAATATGATTCCGGCTACTGTCCCGGCTACTTGTCCGGCAAGAGTGGCGACTGCAAAAAGATATAAAAAATGTTAGATCTACAAAAAAAAATCGGATCTATAGATTTAAAACTTATGGATCTTTAAAAAAAATTAAAAAAAATAGATATGTCAAAAAAAATACGGATATTTAAATAAAAATAGATCTACAAAAAAATCAATAAATCTACAAATAAAACATTAGATCTAAAAAATTTCGGAACTTCAAAGACAAATAAAAACTTATGGATTTTTACGTATTTTAAAAAAAAGAGATCTAAAAAATATAGTAATTAAATAAATACGTATTTTAAAAAAAAGAGATCTAAAAAAATTCGGATCTTTAAAAAAAATTAAAACTTACGGTTGTATAAAAAAATAAAAAAAATACGGATTTTTTATAAATTAAAAAAAACTTAACAATTACGAAACTTAAAAAAAAATAGATCTATAAAAAATCAATAGATCTACCAAAAAGAGATTAGATCTAATAATAAAAATCGGATCTATAAAAAAAAAATGTACGGGCCTTAAAAAAAAGATTTATAAAATATAGATCTAAAAAAATATATATATAGATCTAAAAAAAGCTAAAAAACGCATAATTATGAAAAAAAAAAATTACGTAACTATTTTTTTATCACAAAAAACGCGTATTTATTAAAAATAAAATTACGAATCTATTTTTTAAGACCAAAAACCGAATATTTATGAAAAAAAAATACGGATCTATTATTTTTTATGACAAAAAAACGCGTATTTAACAAAATAAATTACGGATCTATTTTTTTTAAGACCAAAAAACGCGTATTTAACAAAAAAAAATTACGGATCTATTTTTTTAAAGACAATAAAACGCATATTTATCAAAAGAATGACGGTTTTATTTTATTTCAAGACCAAAAACGCATATTTGTTAAAAAAAAATTACGTGTGTATAAAAAAACGTACCAAAAGGACGGTAGGGTGGTGGCGCCGGTATGGTGGTGGCGGCGGTACGTGGCGGCGGCAGTACGTGGTGGTGGCGGCGGTAGAGTGAAAGTGGGTGGAGTAGGGTTTGGTTGGGTGAGAGTTTTTTTTGTTTTTGTGTATGTTTTTTTTGCGAGAGTTTTTTTTGTTTGTGTGTGTTTAATGTGGGAGAGTTTTTTTTTTTGTGAGTGTATTGTTTGTTTGTGTGTGTGTTTTGTTTTGTTGGGAATAGGATTTGGTTGGGAGATGAGAGTGGTGTAAGTGGGTATTTGTTTGTATTGGTTTATTATGATTGGATGATGGTTGGTTTGGTAATTTTTTAGGATGGAGTTGGTTGGTGCTGGAAAAATTTAGGCTTGGATGTAGGTATGGGTGGCTGAATCTTAAAAATGGAGGGTTGGGTTTTGGTTGGGGATATGCATGCTTTATAAGTAGTATAGATATATATATTTTTAGCTTTGGTTTGATTTGGCTTATTTTTCCAGTGGGAAAGGAGATTGTCGACCTTTGCCTTGACCGAGTACGAAAGTTAGCAGATAACTGTACCGGCTTGCAAGGCTTTTTTGTCTTCAACATTGTTGGTGGAGGTACTGGTACTGGTTTGGGATCATTTCTTTTGGAACGTTTGTCTGTTGAATATGGAAAGAAGTCAAAGCTTGGGTTCACCATCTAACCTTCTCCTCAGGTAATTGTTTGAAAACATTGTACATTAAGGCTATTTGGTTGTCCATTTAGAAGTGATTATTTGACTACCATGGGTTCAGTCACTTGTTTGGGAATCTACTAGAATTGTTTTTATGGAGTCATTTAGTTAGTTTGACACTAATTGCTTCAAATGGGGTGTTTGGATGATAATGGTGCTCATGCTAAGGGGGATATGGATGTAGATAATGATGACGGTGACTTCAAGAGAAGCCATGATGTTCATCCTGAATCAAATGACTTGACTGAAAAACCTAACGAGATGGATTATGTGGACCAACCATCATCAAGTGTGCAAGAAGATGATGACGTTTAGAAAACTGTCCGTGTTTTTGTTCGTAATCGGCCATATACTGCTATGTATGTGCCTTACTTGATCTGTAATTCTATATGTTTTGAGATGGTTTTTCTTGTGTGCTTCTAAAGTTCATTAACGACATAACCCCTTGTCTAATTGCAACCATGTTTGTATTTTCTTATGAATAACAAAGAAGATGATTTGTGAGAGCACTTCAGTAAGTTTGGCACCGTAATCTCGAGTGTGATATTCAGTAAGTTGTCTAACAAATTTTATTTGATATTTTAGGGGGCTAGAAATGAAATCTTTGCTCTGCAGCTTGCTCCCATTCAAGTGTCATATATAGGATTCCCTGGTACAACTAGTGCTAGCTACATACAATATCTGGTTACTGATGAACTAAGACAACTTCTGTCATCTTTTTCCCTTAGTTTGCTTCCTCGCTAGTGTATGTTGAGTTGTCTGTATTGCTATGGCAGTTTGTCTCTCCAACTCGGTTTGCTCATATTTACTCTACGAAGCTCGTTCATCTCCCTCATTGCTACTTCGTGAACGACTATAAGCAGGTAAACCTTACTAGGGCATAAATGTTTTAGATATTCATACTGATTGATTGTTGCATGAGCATATTTGCACATTCTATAACTATTATGTTAATCTTATTATGGTTGGCTTCAGAAAAACCTTGACGTACTAGATTCAAACTGTCAGCCTAAGCGTTCAGCTTATGGATTGCCAGAAAACAAGTTTATGTTTGGTTGCTTCAATCACTTGGTAAGACGAGGATTTGTGTTGACTGCAGTTATCCACTGTTTTTATGGCATCACAAAGCTTTACTCCTTTTATCATACTATTTCAGGTGTAATATCTTAAAGCGTGTTCCTAATAGTGCACTTTGGCTTCTGAGATTCCCAACTGCTGGTAAAATGAGACTTCGTGCATGTATGTGATTTATATATCAGATATGTTATTGTCTGCATGTTTTGAAACTTGCACCATCATTTCTATTATTGGTCTTTCTGTTTGTTGAAACTTTCAAACTATTTCCATATTGCCTTTTGACTAATAAGCTACATCATGTTGCTGCTGCAGATGTTGCTGCACAGGGTGTGTAGCCAGACCAGATCATTTTCACTAACGTTGCTATGAAAAATGAGCATACAGGCGAAGTTCTTTGGTGGATATTTGCCTTGACACGTATGCTACATAAACTCTTTGGAAGATGTTGGAGAGCAGTTGGCGATTACCTTTAGCTATCTCCAAGCTATTGTCTCGACAGTAATGTCAATTCATAATATGGTACGCCTGCTGTTGTTGACAATGTTAAAAACTATTTTTAAGATTTGCATTTTGCTCAATTTGTTTATAGTGTTTTACTTACAAAAGTAAATGTTTCCATAAGAGTTTTTTTAAAAATGTTCTAAATTACAAGGAATTTACTTTGCGCTGGAACAAAACCGTGGGTGCTTAAGTTCAACTCAGCTTGAAGTTTTTTCTCCACGTGTCATATTATGGAGTTGTTGCGACTTATTATTTCATTTATGTCAGGGTCGCCTGATCTTTGTTGTGTGACCTTGTAGGAGCCAATGGGGGATATACTTGTCTTTCTAACGGGGCAGGATGATATTGACTCTGCAGTCCAATTGATCAAAGATGGAAGCCCAAAACAGTGGCAGCTCCTTAACAGCTTTTGTGGCCTGCATTATAGGACTACAGTATGGTCACATTTTGACTGAATTACAGGTGAATCTCATTTCCTCTTGATAAATAAATTATGTCATTGGTGAATATCTGCATGTATTTTCTCAAAGTATACTTCAGGCTCAGAAGCAATGTTTGCTGATCTTTGCTATTTTTCTGTTGGAGCTATTCTGATAAGGATGCATAAGATTAACATCAGTTTGCTATGTTGGCAGAGGTAGCGAGTCACTGAATTGTCCTACATATTTGTCCTACATGCAAGTTGGGCTCGTGACAGCATGGATCAAAAGTCGTGCCTCAGGAACGAGATGGAAATCATGCAAAGGCAAGCTAGGACGACGATGAGTCAAAAGTCTTTAAATTATGGTAGTTGAGAATTTGATTATGTACGATATTACAATTCTATATTTGGTTCAGTTATATACATTCGAGTTTTATTCAATTTGAAATTGCTTTTTGTTTTTAATTCTGTTTTATATATATATATATACTCAGTCTAGCAGCACTAACATAGTACTAGCAGTAATAACTTGCTCCAGCTGTACTAACTAGTACGGCTGATAGTAACTCTGCTCCAACAGTACTAACTTACTAACTTAGTACTAGCAGTAGTAACCTATGACTAAAAGATGTACTCGCATAATATGGTCACGCTTATCAACATTATTGGTCACTCTTTGTTTAATTCGATGTGTGACTAAATATTATAAAATGCCTGTTAGGAATCAGAAAATTCAGTCGTTAAAGAGTCGGTCACCTCAAGTAGATGTATTCGTTAGAAAGCTCGTAGTCGTAGTCAAGTTATGTTAGTAAGAAGTTTGTAATGTAACACCGTGGAGGACGGACGGGTCTTTACCCACTGTATGCCTGATCCACAGCCCGTAGGTGGCATTTATTTGTAAGACACTATAAATACCCTCTACCTCCCAAGGTAGAGGGTTGGAGCTTCAATACCATTTTTCTTTGTTTCAAATAGTTCCCAACTCTCTTCTTTTTCTCTCTCTAAAACTTTTTCTCTCTAAACTATCTTGAACGCCCCATTGTGATTATGGTTTAGTGTGTTAGTGAAATCCTATATCTTACAATTGGTATCAGAGAGCCATGGTTTGATCACTCATCTT
This sequence comes from Chrysanthemum makinoi, assembly GCA_910596185.1. Classification (NCBI taxonomy): domain Eukaryota; kingdom Viridiplantae; phylum Streptophyta; class Magnoliopsida; order Asterales; family Asteraceae; genus Chrysanthemum; species Chrysanthemum makinoi. The sequence continues at coordinate 14,691,652 of OU343224.1, forward strand.
TCATGCTCTTTGTTTTGGTGGATTTCATAAGGTTTTTGGGGTATTAAGTGTTTAGGAGAACTTGAATCATTTGGACAAATTCTAGTGTTAAAGTTTGAATTTTGCTTGTACTTTTGTGTTTAGGATCATCATATGTGTTTATGTTTTAAATTGGAAGGCTTAAATCATTGTGGTTTGGTTGTTTTTGATTGATAAAGTGGTTATTTTTGAACTTTGTACAAAGCGAGTTGAGTCTCGGATATTTTTTTCTTCGAAGCGAGTTGCTGTCGTTCTAATGGATGCGAGTTAGTATATGCGACTTGGCTATTTAGCGAGTTGACCTTTTGCGACTTGGGTTCTAAGCAAGTTGTTTCTTTAAACGACTTGAGTTCTAAAGCGACTTGGCTATTAAGCGAGTTGTATAGCTAGCGAGTTAGTTTATGCGACTTGGTGGTTAAGCGAAGTTGTGTCTTTTTGCGACTTGCTATTGCGAGTTGTCTCTATATGCGACTTGGCTATTGCGAGTTGATTCCTTAGCGACTTTGTTTCTTTAAGCGAGTTGGTTGTTTAGCGAGTTGATAATTAAGCGAGTTGAGTGTTTAGCCACTTGTCTATTGAGAATTGTTACTTCTTCATGCTACATTTCTACGGTTGTTCTTTTGGTTTAGTAAAATCCCGTGAAAGAATCAATTTCCCGATTTAATCAAAGAATTGTAAAATCCCGTAGAACTTGTAATCATGGCAAACATCATTCCAACTATTGTTTCTTCGTAGTGAGGACGCTCAAGCAAGCGGGATCGATACTCGCCCACCTATGCTTGACAGAACTGATTATGACTCATGGGCTCAACGAATCCGATTGTACTGTTTGGGAAAACAAAACGGAGTCAACATACTCAAGTCAATCGATGAAGGACCTTATCATAGTGAGACTACAAGAGACATAATTGATACTGCTGCTGATGGAACAATGATCTTTGGATTAGACTGCACCAAAGATGTATGATGAGCTTAATGATAAGGAGAAAAGAGATTCGATGCGACATCGGGCTTCCAACATTATACTTCAGGGTCTTCCAAAGGATATCTACAAGCTCATCAATCACAACACTGAAGCTAAAGCAGTCTGGGATAATGTCAAGATGCTTCTCTCGGTTCTGAAGTTAACTAAGGAAGACAGAGAATCACAACTGTATGATGAGTTTGAGCACTTCAAAATGAAACCAGATGAGAGTGTCTATGAGTACTACGTGAGATTCCACAAGCTTGTGAATGACATGAGGAACATCAAAATGACCATGCCTAACATTCAGCTGAATTCAAAGTTTGTAAACAACATGAATCCCGAGTGGCACAAATTTGTCACATCTGTGAAGCTTACCAAAGGTCTAAAGAATACAAACTATGAGCAATTGTATGTCTTCCTGCTTCAGAATGAGAGGCATGCTATGTTTGAAAAAAGGATTCTGGAACAGTTCAAAACCAATCAGGGAGAATCAAGCTCACCAAATGATTCTACTGCTTTCTACACCAATGTTGGTATTACCACCAAAGCATCTCAAGTCATACCCATGGGTAATGGTAATCACAAACTCATTCCCGATCCAAGATTCAAAAAAGCTGATGCCGATGCACCGTGGGACACTTCATTAATCAACTGGCCCTTATGGTTAAACAAAACTTGACTCTCAGTCCACATACCAACAATCTTCACACTAACAATGAGATCAGAACTGTATCCAACCTTCACAATCATGCGGTTGTCAGAGATGGAAAAGTTATGGTGCAACCAGTTCAAGAAAGGCAAGTATGAACAGGGGAAGATGTGGAGTTGGTAGAGGATATGTAGCAAATCAGAATCGTGGAAGGAATCCAAATCAAGGACAAGCAAAGCCAATCAAATGCTACAACTGTGGTGGTGAGGGACACATTGCTAGGAACTGCACATCTCCAAAACGCCCACGAATGCAGAATACTTAGAGACAAGATGTTGCTCGTACAAGTTCAGGATAATGGTGCAACTTTGGATGAAGAGGAGTTGTTGTTTCTTGCTAAAGGCAATACCAAGACATATGATGCAGATGTGGATGAGCAGCCAATTCAGGAGATAGGTCACAATCATCAAAATGCCTTCCAAGTCTCGATCTGTGATGCATACGATTCTGACGTCGATGATGAACCTACTGCACAAACAATTTTCATGGCTAGCATTTCTCCAATGGTATCTCCTAAGGTCTCATCATCACAGCAAGCTGGTACATCCAAGGAATCAATCATCTCAGAGGTATTGAAACTATATGATGAAGTTGATGAGCAAAAGATGCATAATAAAGTACAATCTCTTGAAACTTATGAATCAGATTTTGATGATGAGGGTAATAGCAATATTGTCCCATATGATCAATATATGAAGCAAAGTGAAAGTGAGGTTGTACCAAGTAATGCATCTTCTGCAGTCAATGATGATTGTGCTTTTGATGAATACACTGCATGTGCCTGATGATTCTCGTTATCTCTGAACTGAATGCCTATAAAGAATAAGTTGCTATTTATGAACAGCGTGCTAAGTTTGAGTTAACCACACGTGAGCAGGAAATGGATGACCAAATGCGTACAATTATTAGAAAAAGTAATTTTAGAGAAGAAGTATTAAAACAAGAGTTAAACTCCTTACAAGAAAAGCTTTCTAAAACTGCTAAGCAAAAACAAGAACTTCAAGAAAATGTTAAATTGCTTAAGCAAGAATTCAATGCTAAGGAATCAAAACTTTTGAATGATTTTTCCAATCTAAAAACTTTGAAAAACAAGCTTGAAAATAAGTTGTACATACAAGGAAATACCATTCAGACTACTCACTTGATCACTAAGCATAGAATCTTAAGCGATAAGCATATCATTCCCCTTGTTGAAGAACCAAATCCAGGAGTCATTAAAAAGGCTAGAACTGCTCATAAGGTTATTTATGATGGTAATGAAATCCTTAAGCCTAGACAAAAACCTAGTTGCGCTGAGTGCACTGAGAAAGATAAGAAATCAGATGAAGTCATGTTGGAATCACTCCTAAACCTAAATCAAGTGTTAGTGATTCATATGTAATAGTTAGCTTAATATGGCCTTTATGTTAGTAATTAGCCTTAGGCTTATGTAGAAGGCCCATAAGCCTAGGCCTAGTCCAATAAGGAAAAGGATGGGAACTAGGAGTGTTGCCCTAGCTTCCCTCCTATAAATACCTTGTAATAACCCTCACTTGAGGGTTGGTTGTTCAATTTATCTCTTTCACATACTCTACGCATAACCGTATTATTATTTCGTGTGTGTGTGTTTGGTTTATTGTTCATCCGCCTCTCTATCTCTTCTCTTGATGCTTGTGTTGTAAAACTAGTGACCTAACAGTGGTATCAATCATCTACTAGTTGGGTGAATCGTATTGCTTTTGAAGTGGGTTTTGGTCCTACGCGTAAAGAATACGAGATACTTTGGTTCGCTTAAAAACACGTTTTTTACACTTTTTAATCCAAGATTCTTGTCTTTTCAACGTTTTAAGGTGTTAAAATAACTGTTTTTGGCAAAAAGATTCAAACTTTACGCGTGGATAAACGTTTTTGAGCTTGGTTTTTAACGAGGTAGCTGTTCTACGCATAACTGTTTTAGACACTTTGGATCATCAAGTTTCACACTTTTGTGTTATCTTGGTGATATTGAAGCTATTTCATCACAAAAACCTGGTTTAGAAACATCTTTGGCCAACAATCATTTTTACGAGTTGTTCTACGCGTAGTAAAACCCTAAAACTACGCGTAACTCACTCCTTGGTTTGATCTTCAGTTTCGTGGTTTACTCTGTGTTTTCTTGCTTGGATAAGCCTGAAAATACGCCGAATTGGGATATCTTTTGCACTATGATAGTGTAAAAGATCACTTGGGCTAAAAACCCTAAACTTACGCATAAGCATAAGCTTACGCGTAGAACATCCTACGCATAAGATTCATCTTACGCCTAAGCCTAGTCTTACGCATAAGGTAATCCTACGCCTAACTTACTGTTTACGCATAACTTTAGTGCTTTTTCCTTCGCTTAGCGTAAGTTAAACCTACGCGTAACTCTTGCTGTTATGCTTAACTTTGGTGTTTTTACGCATAAGTGCTACTTGGTTTATTGTGATTTCTACGCCTAAGGATACTTCATCAACAAAGGTTCATTCGACTACAAAGATCCATTTTATAACACAAGTTTTTCAACATGTCACAACCACCATACTCTAACTATTTCCCTTACACTTACACTCAACGACAACAACAACTAAGTCCACAACATCAACAATGGAATCAACAACAAGCAATTTATCAACAACAATTTAATCAACAACATACTTCACAACTTGCAGCAATTCCACAACCTCAAATGGTTCAAGCACCACCAAGTCTTCAAGTTCAACCCTACACAAACGATTTCAATTAACATCCATCAAGGAACACTATGAAGGAACCCACTTGGTTTGCAAAGATGTGTGAAGCTTTAAGCAGCCAACAATCAATTCATGAGGCTGGATCACTTGATAGACCTCTAATGCTCACTCCAGGAAACTATGATCAATGGGTGATTAGGTTCTTTAGGTTCTGTGATCTGAAGAAGCCACATGCAAAGTTCTTAAATAAGGTTATCTTGGAAGGTCTATTTCAGATGCCTACTGTCATTGTACCCGGCGATCCAAATGCTAATCCACCAAGAGATGAACAATCAAACATTGCTACGGTTGCAGACCTGAATGCAGAAGAACTTCTACACTATGAAGCTGATGAACTTGCAATGCAATATATCCTTTTAGGATTACCAAACCCAATTCTTCGAAGTGTTGATGCTCAAAAGACTGGACAGGCGATGTGGGAACATATTCATCTTCTTATGGAAGGATCTGCACTCTATCAGGAGGATATGGAATCCAAAATTTACTTGGTTTATGAACACTTCATGATTGAACCTGGAGAGACACTAGAGTCTTATCATCATAGATTCTCAGACATCATAAATGATTTGGATAAACACAACATCATCATGCCAAGAATTTCAGTTAATACTAAGTTCCTGAGTAGTCTTGGTTCGAATGGGAGAAGTATGTCATTTTTCTCCGTCAAGCGAAGAACATGCATCATTCTACATACGGATTGTTGTACGATTACTTGAAGCCTCATGAAAAGGAAGTTGATAGGTAAAGGATTCTCCGTGCTCAAATTGCTTCACCGTCACACCCGGAGAATCAACAACTTGCTTTGTATGCTCAAAACAGTTATTCTCCTCAACCAAAGAACTCAACCAAACTGCTACAATCACACCAAATGATCCTTCACAACAACAATCTCAACAAACTCAATTGGTTCCATACAACAACAACAATGCTCTAGCATTTGTCAGTGAAGCTAATGAGAAATCCGATCCGTTCGAAGCATTGCAACAAGGATTTGTTATGATAGCTAATGCTTTTTGCCGTTATACCAACAAATCCAACAATCGTATTCGTTCCTCATCTAACACACGGAATCAAGCTGTTGTGAACAATGGACGAGTTAATGTTCAGAATCGTGGTTATGGTCGCCGATGGGCGGTGGTCAAGGGTTTAATGTTGTGGGTAGGAATAACAATCGAGCTCAAGTGGTGGAACAAGGAAATGCTCGAGATGGGTTGAATGGTCTTCGATGCTACAATTGCAATGAGAAGGGACACCTGGCTAATGCATGCCCAAAACCGAGGACTAGGGGCAGTGCTTATCACAAGGAGGCTTTACTTTTGGCTCTTAAGGATGAAGCTGGTGGAACTCTCACAGACAAGGAACAGAGTTTTATGGCAAATGCAGACTCAGATGATGATATGGAGGACTTGCAAGCCAATGCAGCTATTATGTTAATGGCTAATATGCATGAGTTACATATGAGTGACACATGCCCAGTGTATGATACTGATGGCTTGTCTCAGGTACCCGAACAAACCATATTTATCTCTGATCTAATATCTCCGCCAACATCCGAATCCGGCAAGGCTCAGAATGTTCAAAATGAGTCGTCTACATCTCATTCCGATGATTTTCAACTAGACCCCGTAGTTATATTTGACGATCAAGATGACCTTATGGTTTCCCTTGATAATCAAATTGACTCCGTGGTTATACTTGAGGATCTAAATAATGATCATGTTGTGACTCACGTTGAACACACCGAACTTTTGCCTCATCCAGATGTTGATCCTGCTTAAAACCAACAATCCATAGTGGAAGAATGTCGAGCAAAGAATCGGACTTGAAAAGTAAAATGCACTGTTAACCAAGGATTTTGAATGTTTACAAAAGCAACTCAACTTTTTCAAAACTCAAAAAAATCGTGAAAAAGGTTTTGAAGCCGCCTTTGCTAAATCTCATCAAAACGAAAAATATTTAGAGAGACATATGCGTGATCTAGACGCTTCGAAGAATGCTTTGTTGTCTGAAATAGAACAACTGAAACATGAACATAAAAAGCAAATTAATGCTCTCACCTTGGAAAATCAAAAAGCTAAGGCTGAGTTATTAACTTGTCAAAAACAGTTCTCTGCATACAAAAAGCATTTAACGAAACGAATAGATGATCATCTTGAAGAAATTATCGGCTTGCAAAACAAACTTAAAGAGTTTAAAACTGTTGTTCACAAACATGGTGAGTCGGCCACAGCTATTGAAAAGTTTACCTTAAAACCCAATCCAAATGGCTATGGACCGAATCTTGCTGACACAAACCTAAGCTTTCAACCAAAGCATTCAAACCAAATCACGAAGTTTCCGGTGCAGAATATAAAATTGATAATTTACATTATGAGTGTTGTTGAATATCATCGTCAAGAGGAATTAGATGCGAAGACGTTGAGTCGATCAAAATTAAAAACTGTTGTTTACAACAAACCTTTTAACTATTCAAAAGCGGTCACTTTCGTCACACCAATGGATTCTTCTAACACACCAAGGATTATCATAAAAACGTCTGAGTCTTCTAATGTTAATCCCAAACCAGATTATGCACAAACTTATGGTCCTTTACCTTCCATCAGTGAAGTAAACTCAAAACCTGAAAATCACAAAATTCTCAGATATTTTGACATTTTCATGGCTGACCTCAAAACGTTACAACATGAGATAGAATATCATTCTGAAATCAAAGTTCAACATTTTCAATCGCTCTCGGCGAGAACAAAGAGACATTTTTCAGAAAAATCTTTTACCAAATGTCAAAAATTTGAAAAATTGTGCATTGTCTTGGGAACGGGACTTTCATAAGGAACTTGGAATGATGAAGGTCATTTTCGAGAAAACAGAAACATCTATTTATAATACTAAACGTAAAAAGAAAATGTTACGAAAAGATGTTGATCGACTCTTGGAAGATGTCATCTGTGTGATGTCCATAATGCTGTGTTATTGAATTCTTTGTCATATGCATCGATTATATCTCACTGATACTATTGATTCTGTGGTAACTGTTGAGAACACCGATAATGTGCTTCAGATCGAGTCTTTAAAAGTTGATAATGAATGATTGTCAAACGAGCTTTCTTATGCAAAACGTCGTCTCAATTGGTGTCAAAAAGATATTCACGATCAACAACTTGCTTATCAAAACAAAATCGCCCAGTTGCGTGAAAAAACTTCTGATCCAAAAATTGAGCAACTGGATGATCAAAGCGTGTCTTTTAAGTGTCAAATCTCAAAATATGAACAAGAACTTGCAAAAGTTAAAAGGAATATGGTGTCATATTTGATTTACTCAAACAGACTCGTGATGAAGCATCTAACGAACTTGATCATTATCTTGCACACACCAAAGAAGTTATGCATTTTCTGAAATCTTCGGTCGAAAATCAAGATCCGATTCACACTATCTTTAAGTTAAGAGAAATGTTAGGAAAGTATGAACAACTTCCGCCTACCGTGATTAAGAGAATAGGACCAGTAACACTTAGTAATCGTGAACCTAGGATCCCTACTGCCAAATCACAAGTTGCTAACGTGCTTCCTTCTACTGAAACAAGAATAGTTGCCTCTTTTCCAAACGTCCGCACTTCACAGCCTAATTGCAATACAAGGAAGAATAGGAAGTTGCGACCTAAGAAAAGAACAATAAAGAATGCTGAGTAGAAGAACACCCTAGGACTATGAATAAGACTCACGTTGCTTCCACTATAGATATTGCGTCTGGAAAATATAATAGAAATAGTGATGTAATGAATGCTAAACCTTTAAGTACTTTTGATATTCAGTCTGATGCACCTTGTGTTATTTGTCGTAAAAGTATGAAATCTGATTGTCATGACAAATGTGTTGCTAAAGCTATCATCTCTCGTTTAAGGAATCCTAAGAATCGGAATACCTCTAGGGCCAATAATCATTCTAAGTCCTGTGCTGGTAGACCGCCTCTTTAGATTCTAAGAAACGCATTCTGTCCCTGTAGCTTTCACCTCCTAGGAATATAGTACCACCTAGTGCATTCACTAAGACTAAAGCAAATACTAGTTGGAGATGGCAGAAATGGATATATAACACACTCTGATTTAAATGGACACCTAAAGTTATTGATGTGTGTATGTCTACAATAACTGCTCCGGAACCCTCTAACATTTCGGGTTCCACATCTACTTCTATTCCATCTGTGTCGTCTGTGTGTAATGCAGGTGATTGATTTGATCGTTTCAGTACGTAGATATTTTCCGAAGAAATACAAAGGTATGTATTTTCCCCTGGTCGTTTTCCCAACGAGGGATGAATGGAATTTAACAACTCACGTCGCGTGATTCGGGATTCGAATGGGTAAAAAGGAACTTGGTTGATTTCTAAACTACGGTGCAAGGAAAAGTAAAGGGAAGCAATAAAAACTACTAAATCTATGATGAGAACAAGGAAATATAACTAAATACGCAAGTGAGAACTAAAAACGCCAATTACGTAATTATCAAAACGTGAATTAAATGCAAACTACACTATTTTTAACCCGTAAAAATGAACTACTATTTTTCTACAGCTAAAAATGATATTTTAAAATTATTTGAAATTTAAAACTATTTTTTTGGGTTTTTCTTGATTAATTTGGAATTAAAAACTAATTTATGACATTTAAAATAGACTTAAAATACTAAAAATTAGGAAAACATGCAAGAAAATTACAAAAATATTTTTAAAAAATCTTAAATAACTAAAAAGAATTTTCAGAACTGGAATCACATTTTTTTGACTTTTTCTCAATTTATTATGAATTTAATACTATTAAAAACTAAATAAAATGCTTAGAAAATCAATTTTAACTAAGAAAATTCAGGAAAAATACTTTTTAAGACTTTTTGAATATTATAAAACTAATAAAATTTAAATTTTATTTTTCAGAGCTTTTTCTAATTTATTTGAATAAAATGCTATTTAAAAATGCTAGAAAATGACATAAAATGCAGAAAAATAGCAAGAGACCATGGAAAAATATGAAAACTTCCAGAATATTATAAAATAATACTAAGAACAAGGGAAAATTAACAGAAACCAATTTGGAGATCAAGAACTATTATTTGGGCGCACAACTAATGAAATAAGCACATGTAAATAAGCTAAAATCTAACCATAAGCTACTATAAGCCACCCTAGCCTTAATCTAACCTAACTTATGCTAATGCAACTGAATAGGACCCTAAAAGCACAGGCTAGAAGCATTTAAGCTCAAAAACAACTTAAGACTAACTAATGCCAAACGGCCCTACTGCAGCAACTTTGAGCTCCAATTCAGCTTATTTAGAAAAACCATAAAAATAAACTAAAAATACCATGTTGAGCACAACCAACAAGAGTGCTTATCTCCATAATTTCAGCTAATTTGGATTAAAAATGAGGAAATTAAAAATGCAAAAGTAACTGCAGTTTGAGAGTTTAAATGAGATTTTGACTTTTGAACAAAATATGAGTTTTGACTATTCTGAACTTGTAAGCTTATAAAATGGAATGTAAATGATGAATTATGAAAAAGTTAATCTGAATTAAGCTAGTTTGAGTACTTCTAAACCTAAATGCAGAATTTGGAAAACTGATTTTAAATTATGTGAACATTAAAAAGGAAATCAGTAGATTTTGACTAAATGAGTATTCAGATACAATACTAATGACCAAACTGAGTCTCAAAAACCTAAAACTTACTTTCTCAACTAACCTTAACCACTGAATCAATCTTAATATCAGCTAAACTGAATAATCCAAACACCCCTTATGTGACAAATAAGCAAGATAAACAATCTAAAACTAACTTATGAGCTAAGATAACTATCAAAACAGTTCTAACTAATTCCAGAATTCTAAAATGATGCAGCAACAATGAATACAACTATCTAACAGTTACTAATGCTACTCTTGCAAATATGACAGAAATGAAACAGATCAGTACTTACATTAGTCCAACCACTGTGGCTTGCTTATCATGTAAAAATAACCAATATCTAAACCAAATCAAACTGAATCAACCCATATCACCATCAACTTCAGCAAACCATGACAATCCTGCACTACAATGCCACATTCTAACTTTCATTGACTAAAGTGAGATTGAGATGTAGAATCTGAGTTCAAACTTTTTGAGTAGATAATAAACTAAAGTAAACTTATAAGAGCTTATAGAAACAGCAATCTTAAAATGGATTTAACTTGAAAGCAGATTTGACATATTTTTTTTATTTTAAAAGTATTTTTCTGATTTTTTTTTCGTTTAGAGATTTATGAAAACTGAAAATGATGAGGAATGACGGGATAAATCAAACTAAAATGAAATGAAACTAATGCAACAGTAAAACATAAAATTAGAAGTAAAATGAAATTTAAAGCTAAAAGGATTATATTAATTAAAGAGCTGAATACAAATTGTAATTTGAATACAGGAATTTAAACTAAAAATATTAAGAACATTTTAAAAACTAACACTACTCAGAAACTACACTCTATACTACTCCTACACTACTTATCATCTTCTGTGGAATCAGGGGTATTTATAGCCATCCTTTGAGGTCTTGAGAAGGATCTGGAAGGCTATCTGTGCTTTCTCTGAACATATCACAACCCTTGGATCACGTACACACCTTATCCTTTCATTTCTGGCCCTTAGATCATTTTGCCACGTCTCAAGCACCAATCAGAGAGCTGGAATTGAGAGAATAACACACGGATTAGTGACCTGGCACTGATCACGTGTCAGGTGGTGTCAGGCGAAAGGACAATTGTACCCTTATTTCAGTGAATTGTATTTATTGGGTTTGAGGGTATTTTAGGGTTCATAATGCCTGGGAAAGTTTGGGGAAATATTGGCGAGGTAAAGATTTTTTTATTTATTTACTGAATTTGACTCGTTGACTGATGGGTACACAAAACGGGTCAGGGATCCGGTTGGGTTAAGTGAAAACGGGTATAGGCTTTAGGAGCAATGGGCTTGTGGTTTATTTTGGGTCTAAGGAATAAATAAAATAGACTTGGATTAGGACATTAAATGGATCCATGTAGTACTTTAGGGACCAATCTTGTACATTCTGATTTTTAAGGGACCAAAAGTGTAATATCTGAAAATGTAATCCAAGGGCTAATCTTGACAATCTCAAATACTCAAAGGGTCAATTTTGTCATTTCTTAATCTCAAAGGTAGTTTTTGCCAATTTTTGAAAGTTGGGTGATTTTGCCAATTCTTTAACTTGAACATATCTTCATAAATCATCCCTCAAAGATAGAAATCTTCACAGATGCTCAATTCTGACCTTCCTGAAACAAACTTTAGCACTCTTTATCTCTCGTGCTCGGGTTTTTGTCTTATTTGGTTATCTTTTGTGTGTTTTGACATATCCGTACCTGCACAAGCATAAACTCAAGAAAACAACAAATATTAGCAATAAACGGCTCTTTCTTGGTTATTTTGGGTCTATTTTGATAATGAAAAGGTATGTGTTTTAGCACATACCAAAATACCCAGACGAGACATTTGTCGTGTCCTCACGCAATGCAATCAACTCACGCTTCTAAAACCAAGGATTTCAATCTCTTTCTACTAAACCTATGGAAAAAGTAGCAAAGATTCCTCAAAAGAGATTAAGAACCCTTAATTCTAAAAACGCCACGTTTACCTTTTAATTCACATATATAGATATTACGATTAAGTACTTTCTAATTATGAGTGACGGTTTGTTGAACTTTCATGTCGATCAATAACTCCAACATTTTTCAAACGACACGTTAGGATCACGGAGTAGGAAACACAACACATCGTGAAGTGACCATACGGATAGAATACATCATCCCTGATTTTTCACAAGTCCCCAAACTAAGCGTAAAATCGAAATCATTGTTAAATATGACTTTAGATGCTAACACTACCCATGGAAGTTACTTGTGTAATTACCTTTTGCTCCCATTTTCCTATTTTCCTCTAGATTTTTTATTTTTGTGAGAAATGAATTTCTTCTAATTTCTCGTTTTGATATTTTTTATTCTGATAAAGATATAAAGCTAAGTCGCTAATTAGTTATCCGCCTTCCCTCGAAAACCGTTGCACACAAGAATGAGATCCACATCAAGGTCCTAATTTCGCACGATTTAGGGAGATATCTCCCGGATTCAAAGTTTGGCTTAACACTTATTTCAGCACATTTGCATTTTTGCAATTTAGGCCCTTGGTCTTTTCAACCACTAACTCAACGGGATTACCGTTTTATCGGAAGTCTTATTATGACTTTGGATTTTCCTCAACCTTTTAGAAGTCCATGACAACGGGTACCTCGGACATAGAAAACTTTTATGGCTTTGGATTTTTCAACTTTAATACATTTGGGCTTTATTTCATGTTAATTTTTGTGCCAAACTCCGAATCCTACGGCTTTTATAACAATAGAAACAATAGCAGAAAACTATCAGGAATCAGTTGTCTATTACACCGCAACACTGACAGTACCTTGATGTGTACCCAACTCTCATGGGCAAGGATTCTCTAAAGAAGAATAAAGAACTAACTATCGCCAAAAACTCAACATCTCTAATTATTATTATACAGATATGGGGTGAAACAATTTTGTGGGAACAAAAAGCCATAAGTACCTTTGATGGGCTCTAAAGAGAACCAACTACTCTACGTTTAGCATCTAAATTCATAAGTAACTCTATCATTCCTCGATCTCGGCAAATTTAAAATCCCAAATAATGAGATCCGCGGATGCTTAGCTGATAATTTTAATTATCTATGGTTAAGGGAACAAGCTAGGCTCAACACGCTCCGGTCAAGTCGAATTCTATTCATACTCACCAAAGGAAAGTCAACAAGGTGTCAAAACATATATTAACTTAGCAAATGCTTCGTCAAATAATCTCAAGTCTCGCATTTTTAAAGTAACTTATTAGAAACTAGCAAATTCTTGTTTAAGCTTCGCATATTTAAAATCACTTAGGGAGACTTGCAAATTCTTGGCCTTGTGAGCTAAAATCGCATTTTATAGCCTCTTGTCTAAGCAATTAGCAAAGGCTAGGACAAGAAAACGTATATTTAAAGTAACTTCTAAGAAACTCGCAAAGACTTTTCAATCATAAAACTAGCAAAAGCTTACAATTTTTTTTTTTAATTTTCACTTTTTTGCACAATTTTTTTTTATTTTCTAAGGAAAAACGGGGTTGCGAGAGTACACGAAAAAAATAAGCAAGTGCGGTCAAATCAAATCGAAGATTACCCACCCCAGACTAAAACGAAACATTGTCCTCAATGTTTAAAGGCAAGGGTATCAACGAAAATCTAAAAGCCGTTTATTAAGTATGCTCAAAGATAAACGTTAGTCGATAAGATTTCGGATATCGGATTTCTATCAGCATCGATCATGAAACTCGAGTGGAGAAAAGACAAACTTCGAGCACGAGAGTCTTCATATCGGGAACATCCTAAACACAACATCACAAACAACCAAACACGAGAAAACGAAGAGGCTAACCCCTTCACGTCACTTATTAGAGAAATAGAAAGAAGATAGAGATAAGCATGGGGTGCCTCCCACGAAGCGCTACTGTTTTTGATCACCGAGTCGCTAGCCTGACTCGTCCCTGAATTTATTTGTCCTTGGGGAAGAAAAGGGTAGAGATACCAGGGTAAAAAATGGTATCCTCACTCCTGGTGGAATGAGACTGGGCGGGATGGATGGAGAAGAAAGTGTCGGGCATCAGCACATAAGGTATATCATGAAATATCGATCCGTCATCCGGCGGTTTTGCGGGTGGACGAAGGGATGATGGATAAGTATGAGAAAACTCCAAAGAATACGGGAGCTCACGGTAAAGGATAAGAGGTGAAAGCTCAATACTAAAGGCATCCAACGGAGGATCCTTATCTCGAATAACGGTTATAACATGAAACTCATCAATGAATATCCCGGGTTTAAAAATCTTGTCTTCACATGAGGGCTCAACGGGATATGTGATGGTGGACTCAACAGAGGAAGGAGAATCATCATTAAGCAAGCTTTCAAGAAAAAGGACATCTTGATCAGAGTCGCACCCGTCACTCTCAATACCCGGCGGTATTGGATCATCAAGAAATAAGTCGATTTCTTCCATATCGGAATCATAAGGCGGATTATCAAGAATATCGTCTTCAACCACTTTAGTAGATTCATTCATTTCGGGCCTCATTTTTAAATCAATCTCTAAAATATCCTCAGTGTCGGATTCATTACTTTCTTCATCTTGCATAACATCACATGACGGGAGAGAAAGGTCGGAACACAGAGATGGGACAAGTGGTGTGCTCCGAGAGCTAGCAATATCCACCACTTCCGTTGTGGTCTCTGAATCGGACTCAAAATCATTATCGAAAAGAGGATTAACTTCGCAAAAGGTATAGTCATCATTGAATTCAAAAACTGGATTTGAAAATCCCGAAGTAACCTCGAGATGTCAAGAGAATCACATAGCGAATCACAATCGCATCGATATATCCTCGGACTCACTTGGGATTGGGTCAAGGCTCTCAACACTAGACGATTCCGCTTCCGGAATGGTGCTAAGAGGCTCGTCCCCCATTATGAGAGAGTCAATGGGTTCTAAAATGTTTGTAGAAATATGATCATAGATCTCCTCCAAAACGACGTCACTTCTCTCAACCGGTGTGAGTGAAGGGGAAGGGTTGGAAATGAAAGGCTCAGAAACGGGAGTGGGTGTAGCCGACAAACTCGCATAATATTCTTGCATTTGAATGGAATCCTCATCATCATCGAAAACGAAAGTCTTGCGATATTGGGTTGTTATATCATTGTAGACGTCGTCATCGGTGGCTTGACAATCGTAAAAAGGATGGGGACCACCACAATAATCACATCTTTTGGAAACGGTATCAACGGGCTCTGGTTTTTGCTTCATGCATCGAATAGCTTTGGTAAGCTCAGCCATCTTAACCGGTTTATTTCTTGATGTCGAACTTTCGATTTGTTCTCGATGATCGTCAATATATCCCTTGGGGTACGATACAAGATATTGCCACCGGCTGTATTAAGTGAATCTTGATCGGTTTGCGTTAAAGCATTGTAGAACCATATCGATCCGAAGTAATTCGAGAAACCATGATGTGGGCATTTTCGAAGGAGATATTTGAATCTATCCCATGCCTCACCAAAACTTTCATCAACGCATGGAAGTTTGTAATTTTGTTCTTAAGATTTTTGGTTTTAGAATAAGGAAAGAAACGATTTACAAATTTTGAAACGAGATCTTCCCAAGCAGTGATCGATCGAGGGGGTTCTTTATCGAGCCAATTCCGAGCTGCTCCCTCGAGAGAAAATGAGAATAACGTCAACTTAATTGTGTCATGTGGAACATCCTTATATTTAATAGTTGAAATTAAATTATCAAACCATCGGATGTGAGCATAGGGATCGTCCCTCTCTAAACCATGGAATGGTTTTGACATAATTAGTTGAATTAAACCGGTTTGTATCTCGAAATTTTCGGAAAGAATCTCCGGTACAACGATAGCATCTTCGTAACCCTCGGTGGGTACTTGGAGCAATTCTAACATCATACGCGTGTCCGCCATTAGAATTAAACATATAGAGGGATAAGAGGAAAGAATTAACGGTTTAGAGGATAAAGACGATTATTTTTGGGTTTTTGATAAAAGCAAACATAAAGGAAAAACAAATTTTGAAAAGGAAAATCTTTTTGGGTTTTTAATAAAAGGGATATTTACAAAAAAACAACGATAACTTCTCGGGGAAGGATCTTCAAATGCACGCGAATCGAGACGGAATCGGAAACTCACTACATGCCCTCCCCGGCAGAGGCGCCATTTTTTATTTGATCATTTCAGTACGTAGATATTTTCTGAAGAAATACAAAGGTATGTATTTTCCCCTGGTCGTTTTCCCAACGAGGGATGAATGGAATTTAACAACTCACGTCGCGTGATTCGGGATTCGAATGGGTAAAAAGGAACTTGGTTGATTTCTAAACT
Source organism: Chrysanthemum makinoi (assembly GCA_910596185.1). NCBI lineage: Eukaryota > Viridiplantae > Streptophyta > Magnoliopsida > Asterales > Asteraceae > Chrysanthemum > Chrysanthemum makinoi. The sequence goes on from OU343224.1 coordinate 14,708,130, forward strand.
ACGGTGCAAGGAAAAGTAAAGGGAAGCAATAAAAACTACTAAATCTATGATGAGAACAAGGAAATATAACTAAATACGCAAGTGAGAACTAAAAACGCCAATTACGTAATTATCAAAACGTGAATTAAATGCAAACTACACTATTTTTAACCCGTAAAAATGAAATACTATTTTTCTACAGCTAAAAATGATATTTGAAATTTAAAACTATTTTTTTTGGGTTTTTCTTGATTAATTTGGAATTAAAAACTAATTTATGACATTTAAAATAGACTTAAAATACTAAAAATTAGGAAAACATGCAAGAAAATTACAAAACTATTTTTAAAAAATCTTAAATAACTAAAAAGAATTTTCAGAACTGGAATCACATTTTTTTTACTTTTTCTCAATTTATTATGAATTTAATACTATTAAAAACTAATTAAAATGCTTAGAAAATCTATTTTAACTAAGAAAATTCAGGAAAAATACTTTTTAAGACTTTTTGAATATTCTAAAGCTAATAAAATTTAAATTGTATTTTTCAGAGCTTTTTCTAATTTATTTGAATAAAATGCTATTTAAAAATGCTAAAAAATGACATAAAATGCAGAAAAATAGCAAGAGACCATGGAAAAATATGAACACTTCCAGAATATTATAAAATAATACTGAGAACAAGGGAAAATTAACAGAAACCAATTTGGAGATCAGGAACTATGATTTGGGCGCACAACTAATGAAATAAGCACATGTAAATAAGCTAAAATCTAACCATAAGCTACTATAAGCTACCCTAGCCTTAATCTAACCTACCTTATGCTAATGAAACTGAATGGGACCCTAAAAGCACAGGCTAGAAGCATTTAAGCTCAAAAACAACTTAAGACTAACTAATGCCAAACTACCCTTTGCAAAAGAGCAACTTTGAGCTCCAATTCAGCTTATTTAGAAAAATCATAAAAATAAACTAAAAATACCATGTTGAGCACAACCAACAAGAGTGCTTATCTCCAGAATTTCAGCTAATTTGGATTAAAAATGAGGAAATTAAAAATGCAAAAGTGATCTAGCGTTTGAGAGTTTAAATGAGATTTTGACTTTTGAACAAAATATGAGTTTTGACTATTCTGAACTTGTAAGCTTATAAAATGGAATGTAAATGATGAATTATGGAAAAGTTAATCTGAATTAAGCTAGTTTGAGTACTTCTAAACCTAAATGCAGAATTTGGAAAACTGATTTTAAACTATGTGAACATTAGAAAGGAAATCAGTAGATTTTGACTAAATGAGTATTCAGATACAATACTAATGACCAAACTGAGTCTCAAAAACCTAAAACTTACTTTCTCAACTAACCTTAACCACTGAATCAATCTTAATTTCAGCTAAACTAAATAATCCAAACACCCATTATGTGACAAATAAGCAAGTTAAACAATCTAAAACTAACTTATGAACTAAGATAACTATAAAAACAGTTCTAACTAATTCCAGAATTCTAAAATGATGCAGCAACAATGAATACAACTATCTAACAGTTACTAATGCTACTATTGCAAATATGACAGAAATGAAACAGATCAGTACTTACATTAGTCCAAATTGTGGCTTGCTTATCATATAAAAATAACCAATATCTAAACCAAATCAAACTGAATCAACCCATATCACTATCAACTTCAGCAAACCATGACAATCCTGCACTACAATGCCGCATTCTGACTTTCATTGACTAAAGTGAGATTGAGATGTATAATCTGAGTACAAGCTTTTTGAGTAGATAATAAACTAAAGTAAACTTATAAGAGCTTATAGAAACAGCAATCTTAAAATGGATTTAACTTGAAAGCAGATTTGACATATTTTTTTTATTTTAAAAGTATTTTTCTGATTTTTTTTATTTTTGTTTAGAGATTTATGAAAACTGAAAATGATGAATAATGACGGGAAAAATCAAACTAAAATGAAATGAAACTAATGCAACAGTAAAACATAAAATTAGAAGTAAAATGAAATTTAAAGCTAAAAGGATTATATTAATTAAAGAGCTGAATACAAATTGTAATTTGAATACAGGAATTTAAACTAAAAATATTAAGAACATTTTAAAAACTAACACTACTCAGAAACTACACTCTATACTACTCCTACAATACTTATCATCTTCTGTGGAATCAGGGGTATTTATAGCCATGCTTTGAGGTCTTGAGAAGGATCTGGAAGGCTATCTGTGCTTTCTCTGAACATATCACAACCCTTGGATCACGTACTCACCTTATCCTTTCATTTCTGGCCCTTAGATCATTTTGCCACGTCTCAAGCACCAATTAGAGAGCTGGAATTGAGAGAATAACACACGGATTAGTGACCTGGCAAGCGATCACGTATCAGGTGGTGTCAGGCGAAAGGACAATTGTACCCTTATTTCAGTGAATTGTATTTATTGGGTTTGAGGGTATTTTAGGGTTCATAATGCCTGGGAAAGTTTGGGGAAATATTGGCGGGGTAAAGATTTTTTTATTTATTTACTGAATTTGACTCGTTGACTGATGGGTACACAAAACGGGTCAGGGATCCGGTTGGGTTAAGTGAAAACGGGTATAGGCTTTAGTAGCAATGGGCTTGTGGTTTATTTTGGGCCTAAGGAATAAATAAAATAGACTTGGATTAGGACATTAAATGGATCCATGTAGTACTTTAGGGACCAATCTTGTACATTCTGATTTTTAAGGGACCAAAAATGTAATATCTGAAAATGTAATCCAAGGGCTAATCTTGACAATCTCAAATACTCAAAGGGTCACTTTTGTCATTTCTAAATCTCAAAGGTAGTTTTTGCCAATTTCTGAAAGTTGAGGGACTGATTTTGCCAATTCTTTAACTTGAACATATCTTTCATAAATCATCCTCTCAAAGATAGAAATCTTCACAGATGCTCAATTCTGACCTTCCGGCTCAGCTTTAGCACTCTTTATCTCTCGTGCTCGGGTTTTTGTCTGATTTGGTTATCTTTTGTGTGTTTTGACATATCCGTACCTACACAAGCATAAACTCAAGAAAACAACAAATATTAGCAATAAACGGCTCTTTCTTGGTTATTTTGGGTCTATTTTGATAATGAAAAGGTATGTGTTTTAGCACATACCAGTGATATAGATCATTCTCTGGATTGTTGATAGCGGATGTTCCCGACACATGACAGGCAACCTTAAACTGTTATCAAACTTTATTGCAAAGTTCATTGGCACTGTCAGATTCGGGAATGATCACTTCGCAGCTATCATGGGCTACGGAGACTATATCAATGGGAACATCGAAATTAGCAGGTTTTATTATGTGGAAGGTCTCGGTCACAATCTGCTTTCAGAGGTCAGCCTGTGATGGAGATTTGGAGGTTGCTTTCAGGGAGAAATCTTGTTTCATTCGTGATCTACAAGTAAACGACCTTATGTCCGCTGCGTAATTCAAGTCTTTACACTATCTCTATGCAAGACATGGTTGCTTCATCTCCCATCTGCTTACTTTCAAAGGCAGCATCAACAAAATCATGGCTATGGCAATCATCGTCTCTCACATTTAAACTTTCAAACTATAACCAATCTTGCTCGACACAAACTAATTGAAGGACTCCCACCGATTCGGTATTCTAAAGATCACCTATGCTCAACTTGTGAACAAGGGAAAAGCACTCGTGCTCATTTTCCTTCAAAGGTGGAACACAGCTCTCGGCATGTGCTTCATCTTCTTCACATGGATTTGTGTGGCCCGATGCACGTGCAAACAATCAATGGCAAACGCTACATCTTAGTAATTTTTGATGACTATTCACGATGGACTTGGGTCTACTTTCTTCGAAGCAAAGACCAAGCTCCACATATGATCATCACCTTTCAACGAAAATACGTGTTCAAACTCCGAAACACCGTCCGACAAATCGAGCACAAAGGAACTGAATTTGTTAACCAAACTCTTCGTGCATTTTATGAGAAAGAGGGAATTCAAAGATCGACATCTATTGCACGCATAACACGAGAACAAAACGGAGTTGTTGAAAGATCGAAACCGAACGTTAGTGGAAGCTGCAAGAACAATGTTAATCAATGCTAAACTCCCAGATTACTTGTGGGCGGCCACATCGATTCGACGCATGCTATACTTAAAACCGTTCTATGATTACAAAACGCCACAACAAAACGCCTTTCGAGCTTGTCCACACAAGAAAATCGAATCTCAAACATTTTCATGTATTTGGATCTCTTTGCTATCCGAATAATGATCGTGATGACTTTGGAAAGCTCAAAGCCAAAGCTGACATTAGAGTCTTTATTGGATATTGTGATAATTCTAAAGGTTTCCAAATCTGGAATCGTCGAACAAAGGAGGTTATGGAAACGATTCATGCTCATTTTGATGAACTTACGGAGATGGCTTCTGAGTATAACAGCTTGGAACCCGTTCACAACCGCTTAAACTTTCACCAAACCCCATCATCAGCTGATACAAGCCCTCAGCTTACTCGTCAACTAATGGAAAGGCTATTTGCTCCTCTGCTGTGATGGCGATATTGATGAACGTGCTCCGGTGTATCCGCTGTTTCCACCGCTCAACCCGATACTACTCTTATACCCGATACACACTGCTACAACAACCACTGTTGAAGAAGCACCACCAATGGACTCCAACACAACAATTGAACAAACCGCTTCCAACAATGATGAACGGCCTGATGATGTTCTTAATGAATACCCCCACCGCAAATTTTGATCCAAATGCGTTCTTTAACCCGTTTGCTAATGAGGACGCTACACCGGATGTCGCGAAATCTTCAACAAGCCATTTGAATCCTCAAAATCTGCACAACGTATACCAACATCAACCCTCTACACATCGATGGACAAAAGACCATCCTCTAGAAAATATTATAGGCAACCCGAATCAACCCGGTCGCATTTAGACAACGTCTTCACTCGATGGTGAACATTGTATTTATGCACTCACCGTCAGCCAATCGAGCCTAAAAACATTAAAGCGCAATGACAAAAGACAACCTGGATTGAATCCATGCAAGAAGAACTCAACCAATTCAAACGTCTTGAAGTATGGGAATCGGTTGAAAGACCAACAGGAGTCTACGTCATTGGTCTAAAATGGATTTGGAAGAAAAATTGGATTGAAGGGAACGTAATCAAACAAGTCACGCCCGGTGGCTAAGGGTTATCGACAGGAGGAGGATATTGACTTTGAAGAATCATTTGCTCCGGTTGCTCTTCTTGAGGTCGCTCGGATATTTCTTGCGTTTGCTCACATGAATATGACGGTCTTTCGGATGGACGTCAAACTGCTTTTCAATGGTCAACTGAAAGAAACAGTTTATGTCACCAACCGAAGGATTCGTTGATCCCGCGCTTCCGAACCATGTATACAAACTGAACAAAGCTCTGTATGGTCTCAAACAAGTTCCTCGGGCATGGTACGATAAGCTATCATCTTTCCTCATTTCCAATAATTTCACCAAAGGTTCGGTCGACCCTACTCTTTTCATACAATATCACGGGGCACATATCTTAATTGTTCAAATTTACGTGGATGACATCATTTTTGGGTCTACACATAAAAAGTACTCAATCGCTTTTGCAAAACTAATGAAGAAAATTTTTGAAATTTCCATGATGGATGAACTTACGTTCTTTATAGGATTACAAGTTCATCAATCACCCCGTGGTATTTTCTTGAGTCAGTCCAAATATGCCCTTGAATTGTTACACAAATTTGGAATGCAAAACTGTGACACCTACGCCACACCAATGGCTCATACCAAGAAGCTAAACGCTGATTTACATGGGAAATTGGTGGAGCCTACAAAATACCGAAGTATTGTTGGGTCTCTCATGTATCTAACAACTAGCAGACCTGACATTGTTTTTGCCGTATATCTTTGCTTCCGTTATCAGTCGAGACCAACTGAAACTCACCTCTCTGAGGCTAAAAGAATCCTCCGATACATCAAGGGAACCATTAATTTGGGGATCTGGTATCCGAAGGATTCTGGTTTTGAACTAATCGCTTTTTCAGACGCTAACCACGAAGGATGCTTAGATTCACCGAAAAGTACTTCAGAGCTCTACAAGTTCTTGGTGACAAACCGGTGTCATGGCAATCGAAGAAGCAGGATTGTACATCACCGTCTCAACCGGCAGTAATATGTAGCCATGTCGGCGTGTTGTGCTCAAGTCATTTGGATGAGAACACAACTCAAAGACTATGTTACGTATTTGACATGAATCCCATGTATCGCGACAATCGGAGTGCTATTGCGATCTCGCAACTTCAGCTTCATTCGAAATCAAAGCTCATCGATCTTCGATATCATTTCATCAAAGACCATATGGAACAGTGGTACGTTGAATTATACCGTGGGTATAGAATACCAATTGGCAGATCTACTCACCAAAGCCTTGCCTCCCGCTAGGTTTAATGAGTCCCTGGTCCAGATTGGTATGCGGTGTTTGACTCAAGAGGAATTGGATGAACTCTTAAAACAGTCTTAAAAACCAGTCAAACACCAAAATCTCTTTTGTAAATATTTTTTTTCAAACACAAAATATAAAAATATAAAATCAGTTAAAACAACAAAAATATTCTTCTATCTATATTTCTCTTAACACAGCTCTTCCATCAACACTCAAATCTATCAAAATTCAATATTTTTCCGATCAAGTGTTGAGGGGGAGAAAATAAATTCTTAACGGTTTCAAAATAACCGTGTACTTGCATGTCACCTATTCCCGGTTGTTTCTTTAAATAATGGTGGACATATTTCTGGTCTCTGACACTCCTCAGACTAACATTTATAAACCTTCATTATTTCTTAAGTCGAGGGGGAGTGTCGTCAATGTTATTTCCAAATATTCTTCGTTTGGTAACCAAAATGGAAGTTAAAAGGCTTTGGATGAAAATGGAAAAGGTGGAGGGACTAAAACTACCAAAAGCTCAAACTCTTTTTTTATTAAAACTTCCACCTAACATTAACTCTTTACATTTATTACACACACCTAACTAATCCTACGCACAACAATCGTTCCACAAATCTGTGTTTTGGATCATCAATCTGTAAGTGATTTCGTGTTTATATCAAGTTTTTAAACAATGGTTTTGAATTTTTCATAAATCCAACGGTTAAATCTTGAGATATTGTGATGTTTGTGTTCTACGCGTAAGTGTAAGAACACTTAATCATTGATGTGTGTTTGTGGTTAAAAGGATAGTGTCAAAATATTTTTAAAACATCAATGATACCATTTTTATCCTCAAAACTTACCCAGAAACACGAATTGATTGAATCTGGAAAACTAGGGTTTATGCGTGGTTTGGGTGTTTTCATATGTGAACGTTTTTGGTAATAAAGATTGTTATAATAGGTTGTTTTAAAGTTGAATTGATCATATTTAAGCCCAGAACTTGCCCAGAAACATAAAAAATGAAAGAATTGAAATTTAGGGTTTATGTTCATACGGTTTGGGTATTTTTGATTCATGACTTGTTTTTTATTAAAACTTGAATAAAACAACTCTATAGGCTTCCTAGATTTACCAGAAAAACTTTGGTGCAAATCCTATGGTTAGATTTCATACGCGTAATTCTTGAACTTTAGGGTTTAGTCTTACGCGTAAGACCTTTTACGCGTAAACTGTTTGATAAGTTTTCATGCCATGATATGTTATAGAATGAGTGTATGTGTTAATATTGATTCTATGATGATTTTATTTCAGGTTTGCTTCACGTAAAAATCGTAATCAAGGTTGTTAGATAACCTACGCATAAGGATCACCTTACGCGTAGCATGTTATGCGTAAGAGAAATCTTACGCGTAAGGTTCTACAAAGGTACTACGCGTATCCTGTGAAGGATATGCGTAAACAGTGACCTCTACGCATAAGGTCTACTCTTACGAGTAAGCCTTACGCGTAAGGTTTTATATACGCCTACACGTAAGCTTTACGCATAAGGTCCCCTTTTCATACGCGTAATATTTCTTACGCGTAAGTAAGGATCCTACGCTTAAGCTTGCGTCTACGCGTATACTTCTCATGTTTACGCATAAGCTACCATTTCTACGCCTAAGCCTTGATCAAACCTTCATTGTGAATTATTACGCGTGCAAACTTGTAAATAAGCAAATCATAACGTCACGAAACCAATAATGTCACTAATAAACTTAAATGTGTAATGTGTTGTGAAAAATATGTGATAACATAAAATTTAAAATTTAAAGTTAACTAACTCACGAAACTTTTCTCGACATCATTGGACTATTGAACTAACAAGTGATTTTGGACTCGTAACAATCATTGACACATCACATTCAATAATTAGACAATAAAACCATCTGTTGAGTAACATAATGTCTTTCGATATGTTGGTTCTTTTGGCTAAATGTGTTTCAGATCACGACATGGAAGCTCAAATGAATGTGGATCCACTAAATGTTCTCACCATTATGATATTTTCCCCATGGCTATCCAATGAAGATTGGAAAGAACAATCTCGAGTTGACTTTGAGACTCTCACCGCCGAATCTTCTTGTCTCATTGCAGAGATATTCTAAAGAATCATCCCTATCGAACATGCTCACCAACTCACGCCTGAGATCTACATACAGCAATTCTGGAATACTATGCAGATGATCAGAAGTCAAAATGCTATGACGGTGATGCTCAATCACAAGCAACTCACCATCACTCCTGCAGACTTACGGGCAGTTCTCCTCATTCCTGACATCTTGCCAACTGAATTCTCTGCGCACCTCGAAGAGAGCGCAATTCTTGATTGATATTGGGTATGACGAAGCTTCAGGGGCTATCATTAAGCATTCACACGTGGATCTCAAGAACATCCCTCAGCCTTGGAGAACCCTTTATATCAACATCACAAAATCCATTTCGGTCGTGACTATGAGCATCCTAAGCTCGAGAACGCAAATCTTCGGGCTCGATCAACATGAAGCACATCGAAGTTGAAGCTCTGATTTGGGATGACATGATGACATTCCTCAAAAGCTTGGCTCAAAGATTCCTTACATCGATATACTAAAGCTGTTGATCGGAGAGCACTTGGGTATAACCGAGATATCCCCAAGAGAATCAATGACCAAAAATCACGACATGTTGTCCGAACCTACCCTAACTTCGATTCAAGGAATAAACAACTAAGAAACAGGGTGCTATGTTGTCAAACCATCTTCTCTCAGATGAACTCAAAAAGCTCTACTCTTATAGAAGATATTTGGTTGCTGTGGAAGAAAACAAAGTTGGTTTTCTAGATGATAAATCTTTTGGTACACCTACCAGAAAACCGAGAAGAGGAAGTGGAGGAAGTGTTGCAAGCACGAGAGTCGAGAGGAAGTTCCCTAAGAGGAATCCTCCACTTAAGAGGAAAGTTCCGCCAAGGAAGCTATTCCTATTCCCATTCCCAAGTCTGAACCGCAAAGAAAGCTAACAAATGAGGACTCGGAGGGTACCGCATCGATGAAGAGATTTTCTACTCTGAAACCGCTAAAGATGACACTACAACGGTACCTAAACCTCCCAGTCCACCAGCTGAACACGGCAGAGGGAAGACTCCAGTAATTGAGCAACAAGAAGAAGAAGATTCAGATGAAGAGCCTCTGGACACTAAGTACAGAAGGAAGTTCAAATTCCTTAGACTCCAACACGTTGCAAAAGAATTTGCTAAAGACCAAATGGGTGGCCCCGGAGGATCAAGTGGTGGAGTTCAACCTACACCAAATCTTGATGCGGTTAATCAACCCGATAAGGGATCTGGTGCCACCACTTTGGAACAACAACAAAAGCGAGTGGAAGATTCTATTGAATTTGACATTTAAGAACCGAATCGAGAAGTTAGAGAAGGAAAAGGCGATGAAGAAGCTGCAGCTAAAGCCAAAGCAGATGAAAAAGCCGTAGCTCGAGCTAAAGCAGAGGAAGATGCTTGAATTCAGGCTGAAGAGCAAGCTAAATCCGATAAAGATGACGAGATGGACTACGATGATCTTCTTCTCGACAATCCAACCCGCTCTATGGAAGAAATTGCTAAGCCTCCTAAAGACGCTGAGTCACCTCACATCTCCTCTTCATCAGACTCGTCCTCTCACTCTTCACCACCACCATCAAAAGATCAACCAAATCATCATCTAAATCGTGAAGAAGCCAAGCGGCATCTTGGATCTCTCATGCTAAGTCCGAATCGTTAAAGGCATGCCGGCGGTGGAAAGAAAGACATACTCTACGAAAGAAATTTGAATTTTCTCACGTCGGATAACGTATCTTCATGACGAGAATGAAAAGATGCAAGTGAAAGGGAACACGCCCGTAGTTTATCGGTGGAGATTTCCAAAAGGAACTGGAGAAAATGGCAAGAGACGATACTCACAAATTCCTTCTCGACACCATTCCTAAAGTGACAAGGGAGTTATATTCCAAACTACTCACTCCAAACATCGTCACATTGGTCAAACATACAATGGCCAAAGAATCTGATTACTCAAGGTGATTTGATTACTAAATTAGTGATGCAAATGTCAAAAAGAGCTGGAACCTTCACTTCGGATGAAGCTAAGTTTTTTGTGACTCTTTTAGACTATCAACTCAAGTCTTCATGCAAAGAATCAGCGAGTCAACCAAAACGACCAAGAGATGACGATGATCAGGACAAGGATTCGGCACCTAAACACTCAAAGAAGTCTAGTGAATCTTCCTCAATGCCACCTCCACCCCGAAGGCCCTCTCCACCAAGACGATCTCCTCCTCGATCTTCAACTGAAAAACCTCAGGATTCTGAGACACCACCCAAGACTCAGAAAACCGGTGATCACTTTGAGTATACGGGTGGTGACGATGAGGAAATCCCTGAGCCCCAATAACAACCCATCTCTCGACACACCAAGAAACCATAATCCTCCTCTAGGCCAAAGAAAAGAAGAAGAAGGCGCCTATGACTGACGTCTTATCATGGCTGGACGAGGATGACACTGAATTTGAATGGTTCTCGAAGCTTGTTGATTCCACTCCCTACCCATCTGAAGGTCAAGAGGTTACAGAATGTAGTACATTGGAGCATGCGAAACTTCTGCAAGAAAAATTCCGTGTGAAGAAGATGACGAAATCCGAGTTGAAGCGAATCAAGAATGAAGCATTTCAACTTCTCAAAGACAACTCGGAAAGTGCTATAGAATTTGAGTATCACCATGATAATATAGCACGAGCCATGTCTAACAACATGGATTGGCTCAACCCAGAAGCAAACATCGACTTCACCAAACGGGACAATCCTCCATATTACACCGACTGGTCCAAACCTCTGCCAACAATTGGCCAACCAGATCAGCCTAGGATTCCATTCAGATATTTCTTCAACAAAGACTTGGAATTTCTTCTACATGGTGGCGATGGTTCAAGGAAATACGCTACATCACTGACACTTCCATTCCCGGCTGCCATATACTCTAACGTATAGCCATCGAGGAAAGAGCTAACCACATGTTCTCAAACAATGTGGAAGAGTATGACCGTGATGCACTGTATGGGATTCACCATTGGCGAGCGCCGACGAATCTACTACGAAGCTGCCAGGTTGAAGTCTCAACATGAAGTGTTCAATACTAAGAATATCGTTGCCATCAAACATGTTGACCTTTCGTCCAAATGGGACTACACTTTTCTCAAGAATATTGTGGTCAAAAGGCAAGACGAAAGAGATTATGCATTCTCTGAAGCAGACTTTGAGAACTTGTCTCTCAACGACATTGAAGACATGTACCTTGCCAAAGTACAGGGTCGCATGAGACAATTTTCAACTGAAGTACAACATGAATTCATCAAGTCCTTGCTTATCTTCATCAGACGCATAGTCATCAAAGAACGTGTAGAAGATCTCCAGCTTGCAGTTGAATCATATCGGACCCGTGTCAACTTCACTCCACCTCAGCTAGATCTTCCCGACATCAACCAGCTTTCAAAATATACACTCATCACCAACCATTTGAGTGGTTTACCTTAGTGAAACACTACGGCTTGATGGCGTGTAGAGACCTTCCCAAGTTTGGGGATCACACATTGAAGAAGGTTAGGGACGGATTAGCTTATAGGTTGAAGGATATTCATGAAGGAATTGGGTCTAAAAGCGATGGAATTCTAAGGAAAGACAGGATGTGAAGAGAATCATCACCATGATTGATGAAAGGTTGTATCGAAGGATCAGTTCGAACACTTGGAGAGCTTTGTAGGTGGTAGTCCCAGGATTGCTCTCGCCGGCTATCAACGCCATTCGCATTCCGGAAACATTGATGGACTTCCGGTACCCCCTTGAACGCTTCTATTTCATATTATTTTGGATGTGTGATTATATATGTCAAAGGCTTGTGCACACATAATAGTGCACAACCCGTACTTGTCAAGAAAGGACCACGTGGTGCGCGGTGCCACAATCCTTACAAAAGGAGCGAAAGCTTCTTAATTTTGAGTAAAACCTATTAAACCTTTCACTTTTCAAGGTTTTGCTCAAAAGAACAAGTACTTCCCCTTATGATTTTCAAAACCTCAACCGTTTATATCACTCGTTGAGGGGGAGTGTTTGACTCAAAATCTTTGTTCACAAATTGTTCACAGTGGTTATCTTCTCACAAAACTCAAAATGGTCATATTTATTCTCAACATTTCTTCAAAAATAACATTGATATGCTATTTTTGAGGGGGAGAAAAATACGTGATAAGAAATATGTTGTGTTTTGCTCATGAATTCTCGTGTGAAAAGACTTTAACCCATGAATTGACGGGATCTAAACAGTCTTACATTGAAAAGATTTTTCTTCCAAGACTTATCCAAGTAAATTGTACCTATTCGAGAAGCTCTTGATAGACATGAACTTTGACTGGTTTGACAACCTTTTAGGGGTTGTCCACATCTCAAGGTAGTTATTAGAGCTAGTTGTCACCTAAAAGCTGACAATGTATCTCTTTAACTATACAACGTAATCGTGTCTCGCAAGGAATTGTCCATCTTGAGTCGATCAATTCAAAAGTGCGCGCTCTTTCCTCACTGTGCAGATTTATGTCAAAACTCTTAAGCACATGTTGAGGGGGAGTATTTCTCCAAAAGATCAAACTCTTACAGTGGTACAAAATGTTTTTCATTCATAAACACTTTAAGAGATTTTCATGTAAATGGTTTTATGGCAATGGAGTTATAAGGTGATTAAGGTTAGGAATAACCGTCCTATGATCCGCCAGAGCCGGAGGGATCTACCCAAGGACACTACCAATAGTTAGAATTAGAAGTCCTTAGGTATGATTATAAAAAGGAGAAAATGAGAATCAAAGAAAGAAGGAATTAAAGAATTAAAAAGAAAAGCAAAGAAAAGGGTGAAAAAAATAGCCCTCAAGATTATTCAACTTAGGGCGCATAACCGGGTTCAATTCATATGCTATTGGTTGTCACTTGATGACACCGGTATTGAAGATTAAAAGTCGTCATGGACCCAGTGACGCATGCACTAAACCTTCTTAGCCACTCAAGTTTCTCTCAACAGAAGCTTGTTTCATTCTCACAGGAAACCCTACATAAACTATCGGATTTCTCTTAGAGATTGCTGGTATTGAAGAAGGAGACCCTCTCCCTAGTCTCTGCTCAGGAAAACCAAAACGCACTATTAAGTCTAGAGCCACGAGATTCATCAAAAGATCTCTTAAGTACACTTGACATTTCATCACTTGGTGTTGAACAATAAGAACATCAGTGGTACATTATCGAGTCCTTCACTGATCTTAGCAATCTGTCAAGAACATTTATGAGAGGTTCACAATTGTGATCCTCAGTGATTGAATGGAAACTCCTACCAAGGTCAACATCAAACGCCCGACAAAGCAGGTCACTTCGGTAACTCCCCGTGGATTACGCTTAGTGGTCTCAAACGGTCTACATTCGTGAGGTGATGCTTCGGTGTACCTCAGCGACTCATCTGAATCGTAGGTGTACTTCCGTACATCGTGTTATCTCACTTGTGGGACTCCGGTTCAGGAACGGCCTTTGTGAGAATTAGAGTTGCGTTTTCACACTATGCTGTTAACACTCTCGAAATTGAACTTGTAAGTGCGGTACCGCTTATTACTAACCGTTTTCATGTTTTCTTCTTATGGAAGCTCCGGAGCGGAATGATCGTGCAGATTCTTCACATGCTCATGCCAACATCATCACTAAAGGAAGTTCTATCTAAAAGCAACACAAAAGTCAGAATGATTCTTCGTCAAACCAAAGAATCTACAAAGTTTAAAGACTTAAAGAACTTCATCAATACTGAAATCCAACGTCAAAGAGCGTGTGAGCATGTTGAAGAAAGACGTGGAGACACGGGAGCGCAAAGCGAACTGAAGCGACTTGATGCGAACAAAACAACATACTATCACTACCATCACAAAGAACAAAGATTAAGATGACGTCAAAGCTAACTGTTTAAAGAAAACAATTTCTACACTGGGAGATTTTTCAAATCAAGGCAATTTTTCTCACAAGAAAGAAGAATGTCAGAAGACGTCAAAGCTACTATTACATCAATACCTTAACCGTTCATATTCATTCATCACCAACACTTAGGGGGAGATTGTTGGAATCACTCCTAAACCTAAATCAAGTGTTAGTGATTCATATGTAATAGTTTGCTTAATATGGCCTTTATGTTAGTAATTAGCCTTAGGCTTATGTAGAAGGCCCATAAGCCTAGCCTAGTCCAATAAGGAAAAGGATAGGAACTAGGAGTGTTGCCCTAGCTTCCCTCCTATAAATACTTTGTAATAACCCTCACTTGAGGGTTGGTTGTTCATTTTATCTCTTTCACATACTCTACGCATAACCTTATTATTATTTCGTGTGTGTGTGTTTGGTTTATTGTTCATCCGCCTCTCTATCTCTTCTCTTGATGCTTGTGTTGTAAAACTAGTGACCTAACAAGTCACTAGGGAGAAAATGAATAAAAAACTCAACAACCCTACATGTAAAGAGAAAAACATAACTATCAAACCTCATGATTACACTAAGGAAAATTGGATCTCCCTTAACATCTTTAAGCCTCAAACTCAATTAACCCCAGTACAGATTTTTTGGAAGAAGGATATGGAAAAGCAAAAGCGTGAATCTTGTTGTAACAAACCCTCCCCTTAGGAAAATGCCTTCACGACCATTTGTGTATCCTCCAAATACACCAATGCATTTAGTTCCTAGAACTATTGCCACTAAAAGCAAGACCTTAATCAGTCAATATGTTATCTTTCAATTATTTGTTGATTTTGAGAAAACTTGTAAGAAAAGGATCACACCCACCGAGATAACTGAAGGGGAAAGGGGTTTTGAGCAAACTAAAAAATGTTATTTAACTGAGGTCATGCCTTTCTTTAAACAACTAAAAGACCAATTTGAGAGTCTTAAAAAGGGGATGGATTCAGATATTAAAGAAATAGAAAAGGAATTTGATGCAATGATAGTTGAGGTTAGTGAGTATGTGCATGAATTAAAATATAATGAGATTGAGAGGAAGAACTTGCATACATTAAATGAGAATCTTATTTCTGAATGTATTACTCAAGATGTGTTTTACACTGCTACAAATCACTCCATTATTGCTTCTCGATTTCATGAATTATCTATTGCATTGAAAGTCTCCCATGATCGTGTCATTGAGCTTGAAAAAAAAAACTCAGAACTTAGTGAGAAAATTGATCGAGATGATCACGATAATTTGGTAAAACATCTTTCTAAACTAGAAGTTGAACATTTTGATTTGCAACTAAAATATCAACATCTTAAAGAAAATGTTAAAATCTCAAATATCAAGACATCCTCATATGTTCCAGAGTTGGATGCAGTTTTTCAGATAAATAAACGTGACGAACAGATTCAAGCTCATTGTTGCACGATCAGAAAGTTGAAAGCCCAAATCTCTCAATTAAAGGGTGAAAAGAACAATGTGACTGGCTCCCAAATGCCTCCTCCTTTAGATTCTCAGCATTCTCAAACTTTTTATCTTCAAAACTTGGTTAATGTTTTACAAAAAGAAAACGTGAGTTTTCTAGAAGAAAATGAAAAAGTTAAACGACACTTTAAAGAGTTATATGATTCAATGAAAGTCACTCGTGACAAAAACAAAGGGAAAATAATTTCTTTACAAAATGAAATTGAGAATCGAGGAGTCAGGAAAAAGGAAAGCGCCACTTGTCTTTAATAAGAATGTTGCATCAAAGTCATCCTTAGGACTGCAAATATCTTGTATCTGTTAAATACATTCCTCCTCATCTTAGGAACAATGAACTTGTGTTTCATAACTATTGTGCTCACCTTAAGGATAGTCTAGAATGTCTCCGTGAGATTGTGGAAGAGGACTTCATAAACAAGCCTCTTGATAGAGAAATTAGGTTTGCTTGCATTCAGGCCAAACGATCTCAGGAGCTGCTAAAATGTTTAATTGCAACATGTCCTAAATCCTTAGGTGCGAAAGGAAAAGCTATGATGCCTTGTTCTATGCCTAGTACCAAGCATTCAAATCATTCTATGCCTAGTTTTAAGAAAGTGAACACTAATGTGCCTTCAAGTAGTTCAGATCCCTGCACATCTAGTTTAGGAATGCAAAAAGTAGATCAACCAACTAATGTTCCATAATTCCCTCTACAAGAGTAATCAGTGACATTAAAGCAAGCAGGTCAAAGCCTCCAGGCAATACTAAGCAAGATAGGACCTCGCAAGCTAAGAATGTGCATTGGAAGAGAGTAGAAGATCACCCTAGGAATATTAAGTTTGCGTTGAATAAAACGAATCGTGTTGATTCTAGTTTTAGCTTTAAGCGTACTGTAATTAATGCGAATTCTGCTACTTTGGCAAAACATGTAATGATGATTGCGTGGTTTCTGTTACTAATCTTGAATGTGGTGTAAATGATTTGTCTAATCTTTGTTAAGCATACGATAAAACTGTTAATGTGAAAATTCAAGCTAAGAAGGCTAAAAGGCAAAGGCGAAAGAAAGTTAGAAAACAGTGGAAACCCACCGGAAGGAAACTTTGTAATATAGGTTATCAATGGATACCTATTGGCCGTAAGATTAATGAGCTTTACCCTAAAGTTGCTAAATCAATGCCTACTAGAAAATGGATGCCTACTTGTAGAACTATTCCTTTAAGAAGCGAACATACTTTGAATAGGTCAAATACGGACACTAGCACTGTATCAATTTCTAATGAGTCCATTGTTTCTACCTCTAATGTGGGTGTTCCAATCATTTACTATCCAAGTGGAACCCATTCTTGCATGGGGATCCCAATTATCCGATTATCCATTCTTGTCGTGTTCACCGCAGATCGTTCAAATCGATTACGTGGTACCGGACTCAGGTTTCCAAGCATATGACGGAGACCGTCGGCGCTCATGAACTTCGTGAGTAAATTCATCGGGACTGTTAGATTCGGGAATGATCATTTTGGTGCTATTATGGGTTATGGAGATTATGTTGTCGGTGATAGTGTTATCTCCAGGGTATATTACATAGAAGGTCTTGGTCATAACTTATTCTCTGTCGGTCAATTATGTGATTCTGATCTTGAAGTGGCCTTCAGAAAACATACTTGTTTCGTTAGAGAACTTGATGGTAAGGAACTTTTAAGACGAACACGTGGTTCAAATCTATACACCATCTCTATCGAAGATATGATGAAGTCTTCTCCAATTTGCTTGTTGTCAAAGGCCTTGAAAACAAAGTCATGGTTATGGCATCGTCGTCTCAATCACTTGAACTTCGGCACCATCAATGATCTCTCTAGAAAGGACTTAGTTGTAGGTTTACCTAGACTAAAGTATGAAAATGATCATCTTGTTCAGCATGCCAATTGGGAAAAACCAAGAAATATGCCCACAAACCCAAACCTACAAACTTAGTTCTGAAGTTCTTCATACAATTCACATGGATTTATGTGGACCCATGAGAGTGCCGAATATCTTTGGGAAGAAATATGTGTTAGTTGTGGTTGATGATTACTCTCGATTCACCTGGGTTAAGTTCCTAAGGACAAAGGATGAAACTCCATATATCATCATCAAAGTTATCAAACATTGTAGGTTCGACTTAACAAAACTATCGAATCATCCGAACAGACAATGGAACTGAGTTTGTTAATAAACAACTTAGTGAGTTTTATGAAAGTGTTGGAATCGGTCATCAAAGAAGTGTTCCACGAACTCCTCAACGAGCGTAGTTGAAAGGAAATCGAACTCTTGTAGAAGCTGCTAGAACGATGCTGATTTACTCTAAAGTTCCAATGTTTCTCGGCGAAGCCATTGCCACGCATGCTACACTCAAAATCGATCCCTAATTCACACCGCTCATGGAAAAACTCCATATGAACTTGTCCACAACAGAAAACCTAATCTCTCATTCCTTCGTGTGTTTGGTGCATTGTGTTATCCAACTAATGAGGGCCAAGACTTAGGCAAACTTAAAGCTAAAGCGGACATTGGATTATTTGTAGGATATGCACCAAACAAAAAGGGATACCGAATCTACAACAAAAGAACCCGAAATATCATGGAAACAATTCACGTTACGTTCGATGAGCTGACCGGTCCAATGGCTCCAGGACAAACCAGTTCTGGACCCGCATCTCAACTTTCATCAAGTAGTCCTATCAGTTCTACTCATGTTTCTAATCCCTCTCCAGCAACTCCTTATGTACCTCTTTCAGAAGATGATTTAAATAAATTGTTTGATCTAATGTTTGATGAACATTATGAGCCAAATACCAATGATCTGTCAATTCCAACAACATAGGTTGCTTCTAGCCCTGTCAATGAAGTTAACCCTTCAATTTCGATGTCATTAAGTCAAGAAGCGCTTGCTGTTGATTACTCCGTCTCATCAACAAACCTTCAATCATCAAGTGTACATCATGGAATTGTGTCTGGCACCCTGGATGAAGTTAATCCCTTTGCTACTCCCGAAGATGCTCCATTCGAAAACATATTTGCTCTTGAATCATCATCAGAACCATCTTCATCGGAGATATAGACTCGCTACTTCAGTCCCTCAACAACAACCACATGAACACCTCAGAAAATGGACACATGATCATCCATTGGACAACATCATTGGAAACCTCTCTCGTCCGGTATCCACACGGAAACAACTTGCAACCGATGCCTTATGGTGCTTCTTCAACTCGTACTCTCTAAGGTCGAACCAAAAGATGTTAAAATTGCCATGAATGAAGACAGCTGGTTCAATGCCATGCAAGAAGAAATTCATGAGTTTGATCGACTAGTTGTATGGGAATTAGTACCGCTCAGTTGTGCTATGATCATTGCTCTAAAGTGGATCTTCAAAGTGAAACTTGATGAGAATGGTGATGTTTTAAAGAACAAGGCTCGATTGGTTGCAAAAGGATACCGTCAAGAGGAGGGTATTGACTTTGAAGAATCATTTGTTCCTGTTGCTCGTATCGAAGCGACCAGAATCTTCTTGGCTAATGCTACAAGTAAGAACATGGTAGTCTATCAAATGGATGTAAAGACGGCGTTTCATAACGGAGATCTTAAAGAAGTCGTAGCCAACCTGAAGGCTTTGTGAATCCTGAACATCCTACTCACGTCTATCGTTTGAAGAAGGCTCTTTATGGTTTAAAGCAAGCTCCAAGGGCATGGTATGATACGCTATCAAAGTTTCTTCTATCCACTGGATTCAGCAAAGGAGCAGTTGATCCAACGTTGTTCACCAGAAAGTCAGGCAAACATTTAATTCACATTCAAATATATGTTGATGATATTATATTTGCCTCAACTGACCCCAATGAATGTGATCGTTTTTCAAATGAAATGGGTTCCAAATTTCAAATGTCAATGATGGGACAAATGTCATTTTTCTTGGGATTACAAATTTCACAAAGTCCCGGAGGCATTTTTATTAATCAATCTAAATATGCAAATGAGATTTTAAAGAAAATTGGATTTGATTCTTGTGACCACTTGACACTCCCATGATTGGCGTACTAAACGGATGAGAACCACACAGGGTCATGGTAAACCAAACGAAATATCGTAGCATGATCGGATCCCCGATGTATCTCACGCCGTAGATCGATATTTTATTTGTATGCATGTGTGCTAGATATCGAGCCAAGCCTACTAAAAGCACCTTGAAGCGGTTAAAAGGGTCTTTCGGTATCTCCAAGGAACCATTAACATGGGTCTTTGGTATCAGAAGGACACCGGTATGTCACTAACGACCTATGAGATCTTGATCATGCGGGATGTCAAGATACGTCGAAGTACGTCGGAGGTGCTCGATTTTTGGGTGATAAGCTTGTGAGCTGGTCTTCAAAGAAGCAAATGAGTAATTCTATTTCCTCTACAGAGGCTGAATACATAGCCATGTCATCTTGTTGTGCTCAAATCCTATGGATGAGTTCTCAATTAACTGACTATGGCTTTGAATTCAACAAAATCCCTCTGTACTGTGATAATAAAAGTGCTATTGTTCTCTCATGCAACAACGTACAACACTTAAGAGCAAAGCATATCGACATTCGACATCATTTCATCAGGGAACAAGTGGAAAAAGGTGTGGTGGAACTTTATTTTGTGAGGACTGAATACCAATTAGCAGACATCTTCACCAAAGCTCTTCCTAGAGAACGTTTTGAATTTATCCTTCCACGACTTGGTCTTAAGAGTCTACAACTGGAAACACTCAAACGTCTTCAAGAGGAAGAAGAGGAGTAAAAGGTTTTCCTTCATCTATCTCTTGTATATATTAATTCAAAAACCAAAATATAAAATTATAAAATTCTCTAAAATCCATAAAAATTTGAAAAATCTTGAAAAATTCCAAAAAATATTGTTATTTTGTCACGTTTTTCCTTATTCGATATCATCTACGGACTTTGTGTTGACATTCAAAGAATGTCACGGGTCTTTAGATGTTCTTCGAATGTACATAGTTTTTGTAAAAAAAAAAAAAAAAAAAATAAAAAAATAAAAAAAAATGAGGCAGATAAAAATGGTGGTTTATTGTCATTTCAGGCAGTAACCCGGTTTTAAAAGTAAAGAACAGAGCCATGCTTTATCTTATTTTACAAATCTCATGCTCTGATTCTTAAAAATGTTTGTCATCAAAAAGACAAATATTTCTCTTTCCAAATATTTTTCCGTCTAATGATTCTTCTGAAAAATATTTGTCATCTAATGAAAACTAAATTGCTTTGAAAATACCTTGTACTCTATTATTCGTGCAAATCAATTGTGCTTATCATCTGTCAAAATCTCCATCTCTCAATCAACAACTTGTGTCATTGATTGAGGGGGAGAATGATTTTATTCGAATTAAAAAGGTTATTTTGAAAGGTCATTTTTCAAACAATTGGCACGTAAATGAGCAAGGTTTATTGTTGAACAATCAAAAAGAATAATGTTTTATTCAGTTGATTCAAAACCTTTGCTAATGTTATGTTTTCAAAAGACAATTATGCATGTTAAATCAATGGAGTTTAAAGTCTGAAAATCTGATCCTTATCAGTTAAAATGTTTTTCAAAAGTAAGTCACTATTCTCCTCAAAAGCTCTCAAAATTTAATTTAAATCAATAAGAGATCACATCTCTCAAAGGATTTGGAAAGTGTGATCGGGGGAGAATTTATGATTTAAATTGGATTTAAACTGATAATTTGATGATTGGTTTTATAAGTGTTTAGCAAGCTTTCCTCCCACATGTGCCAAACGATTTCAAATTTTCCATGCACATGTTGAGGGGGAGCATCTATTTTAAACCACAAAGATTTGAAACGTGATCAATTTATTTCAATGTGTAGTCTTTTCCTAATATGTGCAAAACATTTTCAAATTTCTATGCACATATGGAGGGGTAGCAACTATTTTGAAAACCATTGTCGTTATATAACTACTCTTAGATGCAAGCCAATCCCTCAAAGATGAAAATTATTTCCATTACAAAATGATGATTGATGCACATGTTGAGGGGGAGCTCTTGTTCTAAAAATCAAAAACAATTCAGGTACAAAATGCTTTGATAATATATCACAAGTATCTGGATTGATTTTTAAATGGTTTTCAATTGGTTCCAATGGCTGACGAACAATACCAAATAGACCGACCAACTTTACTTTATGTATGATGATATAAGGATGATGAGGTTAGGTATTTGTTCCCATAATCCGCCAGAACCGGAGGGATCTACCCAGGTAAAATCCACTAGATAGTGTAGAAGTCCTTAGGAATGATGAAAAAAAAAGGAGAAATGTGAGATATGGGAAGAGTGCGGACTGAGACAGAGCTAGTACTGGAATAAACCCAACAAGGTTCTAGTTATGAAGTCTCGGTAAGCACTGAAGGGGTTGAAGAATGAAAAAGAATTGAATGTGAAAAGGGTGAAAATAAATAGCCCTCTGATAATTCAACCTTAGGGAGATAGGGTTCAATTCATATACTACTGGTGATTACTAAGGTAACACTGGTATTGAAGACAAGACGTCATGGACCCAGTAACGCACTGCACTACAACTTCCCAAACCACTCAAGTTCCTCTTAAAATGACTTGTTTCATTCTCACGGGGAACCGACATTATCTATCGACTTTCTCTTAGAGATTGTTGATATTGAAAAAGGAGACCCTCTCCCTAGTCTCCGGCATAGGAACCAAATATGCACAATTGAGTCTAGAGCCACGAGATCATCAAATAAATCTCATTAGGACACTGTCAATGAAGACTCTCTGTTTCACACAATGTAGAAAGAGAGATTATATCTTATGAGTCCTACGCATTATCCTTGTGGTATTGCCAGAACATCTGAGTGATATGCAATCATATTCACAATGAAGATGGAAAGCTTTCTGGAGCCAACATCAAACAAGCCTCTGGTGGGTGGCATGTGAGATCTATCCAATAGATCAACCATGTGACAACTGAACAGAAACAATGGGGCGATTCAATCTTTTGAATCAATCCTGGTTCAGGTTATGGATTGACGGATACCTTTGAAAAACCGATCGTTGTGCTTAAAAACTCTTTTCTTTAGCACATCGACTGTGTACTAATATTTCAAAAATAAAAGGTGTTTATGACTGATAATTGATTTTCATTAAAACCTTCATTGTATTGCTAAAACAATTTCTATTGAGCTATACACGATTGTTTGTCAAATCTTTTTTCATCAATCAGCGAATCTCAATTATTTGGTTCACTCACTCCGTGTTGTCTTCTTTGAGGACGTTCGGTTTGAAACAGCTAGAGCTCGAAACCCTGTCAAGGAAATTCTTGAATCATACGATCATAAGCGTAATTGTATGTGATCAACGGGGAACCGTGGGGCGTGTACCTCAATTCAACGAAAGTGATCAAAGACACTTTCGTGCGATTTATTGCTAACTGTTGTATGCAGGTACGCCCGACGTTTGCAGTTGATCGAGAATGAAGCGGTCAATCCATAGCCGCATGCTCACACTACACATTCATCTCTAAAGAAATCATTATAAGTGCTTCAACGACTCTGATACTTTCACTCCATGCTTCTGCTATGCTGCTGCAAATATCATAATCCAGTAAAAGCTTCCACTACTCTGATGAGAATATATCATGATCCAGAATGTGAGCATGTCGGTCCAAATGTCACAACATCACATAATACCAACACCACAATGGAAGAGTCAGAGATTCATGTTAGCTGATGATCTCAATGCTGGCTCAAAACTCTTCATCACGTGGATCAGTTAAAGACCTCCACTCGAATCTATCCAAACATGCAGATCATGAAGAATCAATGACTACGGGCTATTGAGCAAAGAACTTAATCAAGAATCCTAGAACAATCTAATGTAATTTCTGTTTGTATTCTTTGTAAATTAAGGTGACCTCCCTTAGGGGGGGATTGTTAGGAATCAGAAAATTCAGTCGTTAAAGAGTCGGTCACCTCAAGTAGATGTATTCGTTAGAAAGCTCGTAGTCGTAGTCAAGTTATGTTAGTAAGAAGTTTGTTATGTAACACCGTGGAGGACGGACGGGTCTTTACCCACTGTATGCCTGATCCACAGCCCGTAGGTGGCGTTTATTTGTAAGACACTATAAATACCCTCTACCTCCCAAGGTAGAGGGTTGGAGCTTCAATACCATTTTTCTTTGTTTCACATAGTTCCCAACTCTCTTCTCTTTCTCTCTCTAAACTATCTTGAACGCCCCATTGTGATTATGGTTTAGTGTGTTAGTGAAATCCTATATCTTACAATGCCACACAAAATAAAAATTTATGTGACCATTGGATGAACAATAGTCATACAAGATACACATTTTTTCACTTTAAACAGCATATGGTCACACTTATTAACACTTTTGGCCACTTTATGCTTAATTGTATATGACTAAATACCCAAAACAAACATATTTTGTGTGACTAAATATTAAAAAGCCACACAAACATAAAATTCAAGTGGCCATTGGATGAACAATAGTCACACAAAATACATTTATTCACTTTAAACAGCATATGGTCACACTTATTAACACTTTTGGACACTTTATGCTTAATTGTATGTGACTAAATACCCAAAACAAACATGCTTTGTGTGACTAAATATTACAAAAGGCCACACACAAAAAAATTCATGTGGCCATTTGATAATCAATAGTCACACAAAAATACATATTTCTTCACTTTAAACGGCGTATGGTCACACTTATTAACACTTTTGGCCACTATATACTTAATTGTATGTGACTAGATACCCAAAAGAAACATGCTTTGTGTGACTAAATGTTACAAAAGGCCAAACAAACATAAAATTCATGTAGCCATTGGATGATCAATAGTCACTCAAAATACACATTTCTTCACTTTAAACACCATATGGTCACACTTATTAACACTTTTGCCCACTTTATGCTTAATTGTATGCGACTAAATATACAAAAAAAATGCTTTGTGTGACTATACAGTGTTTGCGGTCACTAATATTGATTAATCCAACTAAATTTTTACCTAATTAGTCACACATGTTAAGGTTTTGGTTACTGTTTTGTAATAGAGACTAAAAAGAACTCAAACATGTGACCGTAGGTACCCTACGGTCACACGACCTTTAGTCACACACACTCGAAAAATCATGTGTGACCATATGTATATCGTCACACTTATTGGGTGAGCCAAATCCACTTTTTGTTCTAGTGAGGTGTGTGTGTTTGTGCCGACAAGCAAAGAAAAAGAAGAATTAAGAGTGCTTATCCATGAATGAACCCCAACCTATAATTCCCATAAGTAAGTAATCCCCTATCTTAAATAAATTGATGAATTCAAGAATTAGGGTTCTTGATATGAGTTGGGAGAATTGGGTAAAAAGGTGTTTAAAAGTTAATTAAAGAAGTTATAGTAATTATAGAATACGATTTATTGAATTTAATTTAGTATTTTTATAGGATAATTATCATATGATCAATATATTTTGATATGATAATTAGAAGTGTAAGAGGTGAGCTATGGTTTTGGTAAATCATTCTTATAGTAATTTGATTATATGTTTTAAGTGTTTTGGTTATGGTGATTGATTTAGATACAAGTGAAAAGGTTGATAATGATGATGAATGACGTTGTTAATGGTGGAATAATATGAGTAACTTAGCTTGGAGCTTAAATGAATATAATGTGAAATCTTATAGATTTATTCATATATTTGTTATGTATGTGTTGTGCTAATGACTTGATAAATTTGTGACAAGACATTGGATGATTAGTTGGCCTAAGGGTGGTTTGGCATAACCTACTTATTATGTATGAAATAAGGAGGGATTAGTTAAGGTATGTACTAGGTTACTCAAGTGACTGAATGATAAGGTTAAGTGTTAATGTTTGTGTTATAGTATGGTTGATATGGTTTATGTAGTGTTATGTTATAGTTCAATGTATACAATCCTTTTATGTGTAATGATATATGATTTTATGTTATTGCCTTTACTTATTAAGTGAAAGCTTACATTATAGTATTTCAATATTTTGTAGCTTCTTGTGATGATGTTATGGGTTGGATTAAGGCTTCAGATGGGGAGTGCAGATCCTAGAAGTGTTTATATGGTAAATAGGAGCTTAGGTAGAATACCGAGCTCAAAGTCAAAGTTGAACCCCCGATGGTCTTTTAATGGTTTGTAAATATGTTGTCGAGTGTCAGTGTCTATGTTATAGCTTGTTTAAGTATTGTGGTTGTCATGGTTAAGCGTGTCAAGTCAATTGTTATAGTTTTGTGTTATAGAGTATGCAAACGGGTCAAAACGGGTGTTTAGCAAAACACCCGTCATTTTGTAAAGTATGTTTATGAGAATGAAGTATTTGATGTTTTAATAAATTCTGGAAGGTTTCGTAAATTTTTGAGTCTTGGAAGTATGCTTTTCGGAAAATAAAGTTTTGAAAGTCTTGATGGCTCCCAATGTCCAGAATTTTGTACTAAAGTGTGAGAGCTTTGATGGCTCACAAATGACAGAATTTTGAGAGCATATTTTTTCAGTTTTCTAAAAGTCATACCTAAATCGTAAGTCGGCATAGGTTGAGCTACCCGTCATCTCGAAGGTAATTGAGTCTAGTTTCATTAATAAATAGTCTCAAGGTCTGAATGTTAATAGATTTTTGTCAATCCACTAAAGAGTACCAGAAGGTCCGTTATAATTGAGTCATTTCCGCAAAAAAATTTAATTTTTGGTCAAATCGGGCTCGGGGAGTAACAAAATCAGACAAAAAAGTAAAAAAACGGACGAAAACGTATAAAATCGGACGAAAACGTGTAAAATGGATAAATATGTAAGAAAACGTTTAAAGCGGATGAAAACGTATATGGATGAAAACATAAGAATACGTATAAAAACGAACAAAAATGTATAAAAACGGACGAAAACAGGCGAAAACGTATAAAAAAGACGAACACATATCAAAACGGACGAAAACATATAAAAATGAACGATAACGTATAAAAACGGACAAGAACAAATAAAAACTGACGAAAACGTGAAAACGTAAAAACGTATAAAACGGATGAAAACGTACAAAAACGGATGAAAACGTATAAAATCAGACAAAAACGTATAAAAAATGATAAAAACGTATGCGAACGTATAAAAATCTAAAAATCGTAAAAAAATGGACGAAAACGTAAAAAAAATGGATGAAAACATATAAAAATGGATGAAAATTGACGAAAACGTATAAAAACAGACGAAATGTATAAAACGGATGAAAACGTAAGAAAACCATATTTTAAGTTATTTACTAACGGCCGTTAGTAGAAAGGACTAACGATGCAAGTTTAGCAAGTAACGGGTATACACAAAGGTCGAAATTCGAAAGGATTGTGTTACAATGACCAAGAAAAAAGAATGCTACACACAATATTAAAAATGGGCAAGTTCGATGCTTTTTTTTTTATTATCCCTTTAATATATACTTAAAAAGACAATTAAAATTATTCAGGCAATTATAGAAAAAGAAACGACATTATTTCATTCAGATTTAGACTTAAAACCATTTCTTAACAATAAGATGTGTTAATCAGATTTAGACTCAAAATAACTTAATGAAACAAACACACCCATAAACTCTTGATATAAAGCTAATAAATTCGTTGTATGTGTATAATATGTGGTCAAGCGTAATAGTGGTGTGGAAGTTCTAATTCAAGCAACCAAAAGTACTTAAGATTTGACATTTATTTTGGAAAAGTAACACACTAGTATGCATATGAACATGTTTCAAGTTTGTTTCTTGTTCTGAGTTCATGTTCTATAATCATTGGTCCACGACTAAAGATCAATATCATGTAACAACACATGTAGTGGTGACTGGTTGGTATCGAAGCTACGACCATCAACCTCTTGGGTCATTATGTTTGTGATGAAAGCTTCTAATGATATACTTGTCATTATAAAGGCCACA
The DNA here is from genome assembly GCA_910596185.1 of Chrysanthemum makinoi. Lineage (NCBI taxonomy): Eukaryota > Viridiplantae > Streptophyta > Magnoliopsida > Asterales > Asteraceae > Chrysanthemum > Chrysanthemum makinoi. Next base: position 14,736,110 of record OU343224.1, read on the forward strand.
TAAATTGATCATGGCCTTAAAATGGTTAAGGAAATGATAAAAAGAATCTAAAATACAAAAATAGTGATGTGTCATGAATTTGGTCGATTGGGGACAACTTAGAGTAATCAACATGGTGAAGGAAACATCGAAAACGATAATCAATAGAATGTTTAGTTATTAGACAAGAAAACTGAAAAATTAAATATTCATTACATGCTTCAATTTGAAAAAAATAATAATAATAATAATAGATGTGAGAACGCTTCTAAATGTTTTTTTAAGAGAAGAAAAAAGAAGCGGAAATAAAATTATGTCAAATCTCTCCTCTTAACCATCTTTTTAAATTGAGATTATTTTGAAAGCACTTAAATTTTATGCTTAAATTGGTCTATTCTTTTTTTCCAACTTAAAAACACAGAATTAAAAATCAATTTTTTCTTTTCCCTTTTTCTTTATACTCTCTATTTCTTTTATATCTCTTTTAGACTCGTGAACAAAGTATAATGCTTGAAATAAAATGAATAATCTTGAATTTAATAATCTTAAAATTAGAATGGGAAGTGTAAACCCACCACCATAGTGACTTCAAATTGTAATAACATTGTCGATGCTAAAGCATGATCGTCGGATTTAGGGCTAATCACGGTTTAAGAAATTGACCGGACCAACAAAAACTGGAATGGGTCAAAAACCAAATTGACAAAAACACCTGAGTGAGGACTGGGCTTAAATGTGTTCAATTTGGTCCAACAATACATATTAGTCGGTATTGAATAAGACTGGCTGAACAATATGAGAAAAAATGTGATCGGATCGAAATATGTTTAGTCCGGTCCAGTCAAATAGTTCGGGCTTATTTTCGGTTCAGTTCAGTCCTAGTTAGGTCCATTGTCTTCCTACCTAATTGGATTTGATTCGAAAAGAGGACGTTTCAATATAATCAAAATGTCTGATTTTCTCGTTACTTTGTATCTCCAATAAAGGGGTAAAGAGCTTTGCTAATTGGAGCATGTGGCTATTAAATTCTTTATGCTTAATCCGCACCTGATGGTTATTGTTAAAGGGTTTTTTTTTTCATTGGATTCAGTTTTTACTATCTATTTTTTTTTTGGGTCATGTCGCATTTGTTTTTTCTTTCGTAGAGATCCATCTTGAATTTTATTTTCATGTAATCATCCCTCCTCTCTAGGGTTCTTTTATTAATAAAAGTTAGTTTCTCGTCGGTTCCATGAAACATCCAATCATAACTAACTTTTTTTTTTTTTTTTTTTTAATCCTGTAATCAATATGTGAGATATCATTATAATATCTCTCCTAATATATTTCTTGGAGATTTAAAATCTAAGTAAATCATGTTACAAAATCTACAAACGATGTTTTAAAAACTAAAAAGGGTTGATAGTTTTGATTTTAAAAAACTAAATACAAACAAATAATAATGTGATTGAGTAAATGCAAGGCAAGAAGTAAATAAAAGAAAGATCAAACTAATCACGAGGATTTATCGTGCTTCAGTCACGAAACATCTCTTCGTGATATTTCACTCCTCGAGTTTGTGACTCGAAGTTTGTGACTCGAGAGTTACTTCACTATGTCAACAAGCTCCCGTATTGATGGTAAAAAGCGTACAACGTCGCTTATACTTTTACCAATACAAAGTTAGATATCGAGTCCTAACAACGTATAACTAACATTTCTCTCTATGTGTTTCTAGGCCTAAAACACTAATCTAACTCACTCTAGTTTGGTGTATGGCGGTGTTTATGACTTTGGAATGCGATAGTAGAATATGATAACACAACAAAGTTCCAAATACAATATGTGTGCAATTAGTGAGGAAAAATAGTATCAAAAGTGGAACCAGGTCATATCCTTGCAGGACACGGGACTCGTGGGTCCTGCACATGCAAAAATTCTGCCTGTTTTGAATGGTCATTTAACTTCTGTTTGCAATGTTCCCTATCTAGACTGCATGAGGAAGAGCTTAGGGAAAAGCATGTTTGATGCTTGCTTAAAGTGTTAACACTCCAGGCTCAAAAATGATTAACGAGAGTTTTTATGCGAAAACACATTTGATGCTTACCTTTTTGGCTTTGGATTATTGCAAGAACGATTAATCCATCTTTTCATGCAAGATTAAGTTTGAATCACTTCCTCACTCTGTTCCCGAGTATAAAACGGAAAGAAACGAGATGGAGAGGAAAAAAAGTGAGAAGTAAAGAGGGGAGGAATAAACAATTATTTCTTTTATCTTTTGTTCCCGAGTTAGAAAGAAAAGAGAAAGATGTAACAAAAAAAAGCTTTAAAATCAACTTCACTCCATTTCATCCCAATTTGGGAAGAAAATTAGGAGAGTAATTTTGGTGTAATTTACTATCCTTTACTTTCCTCTCCCCTCTTAAAAAATCTCAGGAACACAATTTTTTTTATTACCATCCCAAACCTTTCACTTTCACTCTAGAAAATAAACTCGGGAACAGAGTGTAAGTGTTAGATTGTTGTTAGCTGAAAAAGGCATTTTATAAAATATTTTATCTAAAATGGAAGTAAATATAATTATGTGAATGTTTATAAAATTTGGTAGGATTTTATATTTGATGCAAGAGTTTAATGCATTGTTTATGATAAAACTTTCTTTGATCATTAAGCAAGTTTTAGGGATTTATATTCACACCTTAAGTGATTTTCGCCAAAGGATAACTATGTTTAAAACATGTTTACTTAATACTGTTTTATATTTGTCATTAGCAAAACGTAGAGAAATCATTAAATAGAAATATCGATTTTATACGATTATTTGTACTAAGATAATGCACACTGTTGTTTGAACCACGACATCAAACAAGGTTTTACTCTACTGGAGAGACCTGTTGAATAAGCCTATGAGACAACCAAGAGTAGTCACTAAGTCCCGACCATTTTAGAACCATACTCCTCGATTTTAAGGCAATTAGGCATTCCAAAAATTAGTCACTAACTTGTTTTGACCAATTTTATCATAATAATACATCATTTAGGTTTGGAGGTGCGGAGTGCACACCTACTTGAATTTATTATGATCTTATGGGCGAAGCCCCTAAGGGGGGGTCGGGGCGGCGCCCATGGTAGCAGTGGTCCAAGGGGCCTACAGCGGCAAGGTCCAGGCAGGCCCCTGGCTGGGGTCGAGCTATGTCAAAAATTCCTCAAAAAATTAATTTTTTGGAAATTGAGGACTAAATTTGACAAATTGGAAACCCTGAAACTGCCTTTGGCAGTTACCCCGTTTTGCAGTTATATTCGGTTTTATTTGGTCATATTTGATAATACGGTTCAATCATATCTCATACCAAACATACAGAAAATTCTAAACTCTGAATTGTATCCGATTGAATAATTCGGGAGAACCACCGAATTGATTCGATCTGAAAGTGTTCACACGCCTTTCAGAGATTTAATTATATCCGATTGTGTTCGTTATTACTATATATCCCCTACAAAGATCGAATCAATTAAGATGACGAACCCTGATTCTGTGTAAGACATGAATAAGAATATGCAAAGTTGGAGAAGTTTTCTGGGCAGGATTTTCGTAGATGGCAGAAAAAGATGCACTTTTATCTCACGAATTTGAAAGTGGTGTATGTTCTGAGTACCCCATGTCCTGAGGCTGTTGAGAATGTAACCCTGAAACAGACTCGTAATCGCTCCAAGTGGGAGAACGCAGACTACATATGTCGTGGTCATATTCTTAACGGTATGTCTGATTCCTTGTTTGATATTTATCAAAACGTAGAGTCTGCTAAAGAATTATGGGATTGCCTAGAAGCCAAATATATGGCAGAAGATGCGTCTAGTAAGAAATTCCTTGTTGGTAATTTTAATAACTATAAAATGGTAGACACTAGGCCTGTCATGGAACAGTACCACGAATTGCAAAGGATATTAGGACAGTTTGCGCAATATGATATGAAAATGGATGAATCAATTTCTGTTTCTAGTATCATAGATAAACCCCTCTTGGAAAGATTTTAAAAACAATCTGAAACATAAGAAAGAGGAATTGAATCTGGTTGAACTTGGAAGTCATTTCCAAATTGAACAATCCATACGTGATATGGAAAAGGGTTCTCTTGGTGGTACTAAAACCATGGTGGTTCTTCGTGAACATGGTGGAGGAGGGTGAATCCTCTAAGGCTGGTAAAGGGAAACGAAAGTGGCAAAGCAACAACAACAAAGGTTACGATAAGAAACCAAAAGTAACCTGTTGAAAGTGTGGGAAACGGACACTTTAAGAAAGATTGCAGGTCTAAAAAGGGTGGAGGTAATGGGAAAAACGAGGTTGGTTCTAGTGGATCCAAGGATCCTGGAAAGCAATCAGGTTTGTTTTGGTACCTACTGATCATTCTGTTGAAAATTATTATGTATCAATAATTTCTGAAGCATTCTATGTGCAGGATGATGATTTATCATGGTGGGTGGATTCAGGAGCAACATGTCATGTGTGCAAAAATCTTCAATGGTTCAAGGACTTTAAGCCAATTGAAGATGGATCTTTGTTAAAGATGGGCAATGTTGCAACTGAACCAATTAAAGGACTAGGATCTGTTAATCTAGTCTTTACTTCTGGAAACTCTTTACTTTTAAATAATGTTGTGTATGTACCTGGAATTCGTAAGAATTTAGTATCTGGTATTGTATTAAATAATTGTGCCTACAAGCAAGTCTTGGAAAGCGACAAGTATATCTTGTCAAGACATGGAACCTTTATTGGCTTTGGATATTTGAATGGCATGTTTAAATTAAATTTGGATGTTTCGTTTGTTAATAATTTTGTTTGCATGGCTTCTACTAGTTCTAGCAATAATTGTGGTAAATCTGAATTATGGCATGCTAGACTAGGACACGTACATTACAAGAGAATGATAGACATGTTAAAAATGAGTCTAATACATGCTTTTGAATTGAATGGTGAAAAGTGTAAAACTTGTATGTTGACTAAGATAACTAGACAACCTTTCGCCAAAAATGTCATTAGAGATACTAAGGTATTAGAACTTGTACATAGTGACTTGTGTGATTTTCATTCAACTCCATCACTTGGTAATAAAAAGTATGTAGTTACTTTTATTGATGATGCTACTAGATATTGCTATGTTTACTTGTGTCATACAAAAGATGAAGCTCTTGATAAGTTTAAAATTTATAAAGAGGAAGTAGAGCTTTATCATGGTGTGAAGATTAAAACACTTCGCTTGCTGATAGGGGGTCGAGTATTATGATCCAGTATATTTTCAATCTCTGGTATAATACATCGAGACCAACGCTCCATATACACCTCAACAAAATGGTATATCTGAAAGAAAGAATAGGATATTAAAAGAAATGGTTAATTCCATGTTATGCTATTCTGGCCTAAGTGATGGATTTTGGGGCGAGGCTATGTTGACACATTATTTATTAAATAGAGTTCCTAATAAAAGGAACAAGATAACCCCTTATGAACTTTGGTATAAAAAGGCACCAAAACTGAGTTATCTCAGAGTTTGGGGTTGTAGAGCTGTGGTAAGATTGACTTATCCTAAAATAAATAATATAGGTCAAAGAGGTATAGATTGTGTATTCACTGGCTATCCTGAGAATTCTAAGTGCTATAGATTCTATGTCATAGAACCTAATGATTATGTATCCGTGCACTCTGTTATTGAGTCACGAGATGCTGATTTTGGCAATGAGGATAGGTTTACATCTTTACCTAAACCTGCAGACATGATTGCAAGTTCTAGTAATTTTGGTACATCTAATCAAGTGACTGCGTCTCCTCCTGAGCCTTCTGAGCCTAGGAGGGGTGTAAGAGCAAGAAAAACCAAATCTTTTGGTGGCGATTTCCAACTATATTTGGTCGAAGGATCAAGGAATGAAATTCAATTTCAATATCAATATCAATATTGTTTCAATGTTGATGAAGATCCTAGGACCTACAATGAAGCTATGGCTTCAAGGGATGCTGCATTTTGGAAAGAGGCAATCCAAGATGAGATTGATTCTATAATGCACAATAATACTTGGAAACCGTCTGATTTACCACCTGGTTGTATACCATTGAATAGTAAATGGATCTTCAAAAGGAAGATGAAGGTGGATGGAAGCATAGACAAGTATAAAGCCAGATTGGTTATCCAAGGCTTTAGACAAAAGGAAGGTATTGATTTCTTTGATACTTATGCTCCTGTTGCTAGGATTACCACCATTAGATTATTGTTAGCACTTGCGGCTATACATAATCTTGTAATTCACCAAATGGATCTTAAAACAGCCTTTCTGAATGGTGAATTGGATGAAGAGATTTACATAAATCAACCAAAAGGTTTTGTCATGCCTGGTAATGAAAATAAGGTTTGTAAATTGGTTAAATCTCTTTATGGTTTGAAACAAGCTCCTAAGCAGTGACATCAGAAATTTGATGATGTTATCTTGTCTAATGGTTTTGCATTAAACCAAGCAGACAAGTGTGTATACAGCAAGTTTGATGCTTTTGGTAAAGGAGTAATCATTTGCTTATATGTTGATGACATGTTGATCTTTGGTACTGACCAAGATCATGTTGATGCAACTAAGGAATTCTTGTCCTCTAAATTTGAGATGAAGGACATGGGGGAGGCTGATGTGATTCTTGGCATTAAGATCATACGTGGAGAACATGGCATTACTATCTCTCAATCACATTATATTGAGAAGATGTTGGATAAATTTAATCTGAAAGATTGTTCTCCAATAGGTACTCCTATGGATCCCACAACAAAACTTGTGCCTAATAAAGGTGTTGCGGTGAATCAACTTGAATATTCAAGGGCTATTGGATCTCTCATGTATGCCATGATTAGTCTAGGACCGGATATAGCCTTTCTTTGTTGGAAAGTTGAGTAGATATACTCACAATCCAGGTTTAATCCATTGGCGAGCAATTAATCGAGTATTTATGTACTTGAAAGGAACACTGGATTATGGTTTATCTTATCTTGGATTTCCTTCGTTCTTGAAGGTTATTAGGATGCAAGTTGGATTTCCAATACGGAAGATCATTCTTCCACAACTAGTTGGGTATACCTACTTGGAGGTGGTGCCATTTTCTGGGCATCTAAGAAGCAAACTTGCATAACTGATTCAACAATGGAATCTGCGTTTGTGGCATTAGCTGCGGTGGTAAAAAGCTGAATGGCTAAGGAACTTAATTTATGAAATTCCATTGTGGCCTAAACCGATATCATCCATTTCTATCAGATGTGATAGTCAAGCTACTTTGGCTAAGGCATACAGTCAAGTATATAATGGGAAGTCTAGACACCTAGGTGTTAGACATTGCATGATACGTGATCTTATCACGAATGGTGTGATATTTGTGGTGTTTGTGAAAACACAACACAATTTAGCCGATCATTTAACCAAAGGGTTGAATAGAGATCTCGTGAAAAGTTCGGCTAGGGGGATGGGATTAAAGTCCATCAGAAATCTCTGATATCAAGATACCCAATTCCCACCTAGTATGACGCTAGGTGCTGAATTCAATGTGGAAGGCTTAATATTTAGAGATTGGAACACATTAGAAGATTCATCCCAAGGTATGTGTTCAGACCTACAAGTTAGGGAGGTTGAATGAATATATTCTTAATAGCTCTTTTGACAAATTGCGTTGTAGGTGCAAGACTAAAAGAGTTACCTATGTGAGCATGAAGTTTAGCCGCTGCAAGAAGCTGGGACTTGGCTTTGACATGCTTATGAAGGATAAGGACATAGGCTAGTAAAACAACGTGTCAAGATAGAACTACTATGTATGTAAACTTTTGTGTACATTATCTTCGTGTATTCATATTGAATTCCCAGGGTTCAATCCTAAGCGACACCCTGGTATTCGAATATTTGGAATGTGTAATGTACTAATGTGAAATTCAATCGTCATGACATTTCATTTATGCAAAAGTTTGATTGTTTGAGATTACTTGTTTTAGTTAATCAAGGATTGCACTAAAATAGGGGAGGAATGTTGGATATTTTAGTGTAATTGGATTAACTTGTTTTGACCAATTTTATCATAATAATACATCATTTAGGTTTGGAGGTGCGGAGTGTACACCTACTTGAATTTATTATGATCTTAGAGGCGAAGCCCTAAGAGACGGGGTCCGGCGGCGCCCTGTCCAAAAAGGGGCCCGCAGCTGGATCAAAGGCGGCGCCGCCCTACTGGGGTCGAGCTATGTCAAAAATTCCTCAGAAAATTAATTTTTCGGAAATTGAGGGACTAAATTTGACAAGTTGGAAACCCTGAAACTGCCTTTGGCAGTTACCCCGTTTTGCAGTTATATTCGGTTTTATTTGGTCATATCTGATAATACGGTTCAATCATATCTCATACCAAACATACAGAAAATTTTAAACTCTGAATTGTATCCGATTGAATAATTCGGGAGAACCACCGAATTGATTCGGTCTGAAAGTGTTCACACGCCTTTCAGAGATTTAATTATATCCGATTGTGTTCATTATTACTACATATCCCCTACAGTTTTGAGTTTTCTCTATGTTAAAATCACATATTAGACAACTAAAAGGAGTCGAGATCAATGCCACACCAATCAAGAAAGTTATATATGGTAGGAAAACTATCAAAAATCTACGCTAATGTATGAAATATGTGATAATGTTCTTTGAATTCTGCATAGCAGTCACAAGATATAAAATCCCTAGCCTTCACCCAAGTATGTTGATGTAGCGATTACTCGTTAAAATTTTCTTTTTCCACAATCTTTTCCTTACCGCTCTATAATTTTGTCGACGTCAATAATTGACCAACAGATTTCTGCTCCTTCCTAAAGGGCAAAGCAAGCCTGGTCTTAAACAAATGTCATAAATGGAGGAGGAAATCGTTAAACTGTATACAATTATGCTATCAAATGCAACTTTGTCACTATGTAAAGAAAAAAACGATGGCAATTAAAAAGAAAGAGAAAATCAAAAGAAGAGGAAAAGAAAAATGCTTTCAACACTGAAAGCAAATACTAAAGATTCAAGATGATTATTTGTCGAGATTCAAGCTCCATGACAATAACTCGTATTTTTTTATGTGGTGCATTAGTAGACCATCAAAATTCAAAAATACATATACGTTTTATATTTATCTTAGTCAGCTTGATTTAGCTTCCTAGTAATATTACTTATCTTTATGCACCAAAATTGTGTAAAGCTATAAATACATGTTCTTATGATCTCTCTAGAATATTTATGATCAATCTCTTTTATTATCATACAAAAAACAACAAAATGCTAAAATTCTTTAATTTCTTAAAAGTGAATCAGACAAAATGTGGGATCTTATAAAGATGCTAAAAAATACGAACACTGATATTACTACAAAAACTGTTTTTTTACACTGACTTTTTTCACCGGAAAAAAGTCGTTGGAAATTTCCAGAGATTAGCGACGATTTACACATCAATTGCTTGACTAAATTTATGTGGGAAATCGGTTGCAATTTTCTCACAGAATAGCGAAAAGTTACACTCTAATTTGTTGACCAATTTTTTTGTGGGAAATCTGTTGCAAATTTTTCAACAAACTATCAAAATCATGAGAAATCTGTGGTATATTGGTGCACGAAATATTTGTGTGAAATCAGTGGATAATTTTACGATTATCAACGGTAAAATCTGTGTGAAAATAGTCAACGCTCGTGGGAAAATATTTGGCCACAAGGTTTTTACAAACGGAACAATTCCGTGTGAAATCCATGAAAAAAAAACCATTTACCACGGGGTTTTTCACGAATTTTACCGTGGAGAAAACATGTTTGTGTAGTAATGCGATGGATCGGAGGCGAAGACAAAACTCTTATAAAAATTGAAAAAACCGAGATCATGGTAGTTGCAACACCACACTAATGAGAATGAACATCCTAACACAACCAAAACCTAGCGAATTTAAAGAGTTTACAAAATAATACAATCACACCCACAAAGAAACCTCTCGGACTATTAGAAATGGGATATCAAAGTTAGTAAAAATTTGCTAATAAGATTTTGTTCGAAACTAGCAAGCTTCCTATGGGATTTGCACCAAAGAGAATGTAAAACAAGCAATCTTTAACATGGTCCCATAACAAATCTCTTTGTTGATTACATTGAAATCCATTAGAGTTTTGTGACCAAAATCATTTCACATACAAATGGATACATGCATTGGAACATTAACCTTTAATGAAAAAGAACAACCCACCAACTATTTTGATTAGTGACCACCATTATAAGCCAATTTTTATTTATTTGCTTTTGATGGGCTCTAAATGTTGTGCCATAAGCAAGAAACAATTGATGGGACCAAGTTATGGATATATCTCCTGAAATTGGACCTACAAAGGGAACACAACCAAAGAAGCTGGAATTTCCACGTGGTCCTCTAAAGTGTATCAATTTCAAGTCTTTAAATTCAATTCTTCTTGGATAATGATATTAAGACCGTAACCATCGATATACAGTTCTTTTACCGACATGTTATTTACATTCATGTTGTTTCAAAACACTTACAAAATTAATAATACATGTTGTCCTACACAACTGCAGTCGAAATACTATTACACGACATGGCCGTTTTTAAAGGTGGACAAGGTGGACGTCCAATGTCTCAAAACTCTAAAAGCTCCAACAGTTTAATTACGTTCTACAGTGTTGAAAATGCTTTTTGGGTTAGTAGTGATATAGTTGGAAGAAATCAAAATTTTGGAACAAACTAACGACAAAGATTTATCGGATTAGCAATTATATCACTCGAATCAAATGAACAGCCATGTGTACAAGGTATAAATAGTAAAACCTTAAATTACTAATACATAAGATTTTCACTTACTCGTTAAAAAACTATTTTACTTGTTTTAACTTTGAAGTACAAGTTGAATAGCTCCTTCTTTTGTATATATAGTACCATAACCATTTTAGCAATTCGGAGAACATCCATAACTCGTAACGGGTCCTTCACTTGTGGGAAGAACACCCATGCATCCATTTTACGATAATTCGAAGTCTTTTAGGCTAACTGTAATGGTGACCACCAAAAGTTCGAGGACATCATTGTTATATCAGCCCTGTCTTTTTAAGCGCAACTTGTAAAAACCAATTTTAATGTCAAAGAAAGCGCAAATACTACAAAAAATATACCACACAAAAACAATTAAATAAACATACTCCACACACAAACAACTTGGTCGCATAAGCGGCCGATTTCTCTTTTTTCCTTGCCTATGACGCGTCCCTTTCGGGAGGTGTAATGGGTGAAATTGGTTGGAACGCGTCCCTCTTGAGGTCGACCGATCAAGAGACCGACCATTACACATGGTCTTAAGGGCAAGTTTCAAGATGTCCGGATAGGAGCATGTATTTTTTTGTGTAGCTAGGGGATGTTTAATCTAAATTTGTGTTTGTTTCATTTTCTTCAACCTTTGTTGAAGTTGTTTATAAATGTTACCAATTTTTGCCAAAAAAGTTAAAAAACAAAAAACATTTTAGCGATTTTGCGAACTATAGCATCGATACGAAATAAAATAAGAAAGAATATAAAATTAGGAACAAATTAAAAAGGAATAAAGAGACAAAGACAAGTATTTGCATATATATAGAGACAGCGGCCACACACAAGTTGCAAATAAAACCCCTTCGCAAAATTTCAATATAAGCTTCATATATCATACAAAGAATCAATATGGAGGGTTTTACATCAAGTTTCCATAGCTTAAAACCTTCATTTTCTTTCATAGACATTGATCAAAACATGGAACTATTCAACCAATTTTCAATCCAATATGACAACTCAAGCATGAATACTTCTCAAAGCTTCATGGGATTTTTAAATGATAATTTCATGTCTCAACAAGTATTACCATCATTTGATCAACAATTCGTGCAAAGCTTTCAACCGGTCTTTCAACATGAAAAGAAAAATGTTATGGTAATTCCAGAACCGGCTCCTATGGGACCGGTTCTAAACGGCAAGAGAAAATTAATGGATGTATCATCAAGCAGTTCCGGAAATTCGTCATCTCATCGTGTCAGGGATTGTGTAATTAATGACAAAAAAATTCAGGTAACGACTTTAAAAAACTTGTACTTATTTTATGCTTACATATAATTATTCGCTTGCAAAACATTGATAACTGGCGATGTTGACCATGTTATTTGAATAACTTACGGATATGTTAATGTACTTCACATACTCTATCTAAAATAACACATTTTGCATACTCTAAAACAATAAGAACAGTGATCTATTTGTGCTTAATTGTACTAATAATTTCTTTTCTTTTATTTTTAATTTTATATAGAGTTCAGATAAGGGCAAAAAAGCAAAAGTGAGTGACAATGGAGAAGCGCCAAAAGAAGTGGTACACGTTAGAGCTAGAAGGGGCCAAGCAACCGATAGTCACAGTATAGCAGAAAGGGTAAGCTTAATAATACTAACTTTTCATTGCAAACTAATTAAACATATTTTGTATAAGATTAAGCAAGTAATAATTTGAACAGATAGTAGAAACATACAAAAGAAGAACGTTTAACTTGACCCCAAGTGACTAATTTACTCGCAACACATAACTTACTAAAACTTATTCTTGCTGCGAAAACAGGTTAGACGAGGAAAAATTAACGAGCGTTTGAGATGCTTGCAAGATATTGTTCCCGGGTGCTACAAGGTATATTTCTAACCATGGTCGAGTGAAAAATATAATGTCTTCACTCTTCAGGATGCATTTTCACACTATACCTTATACGTTTTTTTATTTTTATACATTTTGATTGAATGATTTCGTATTATATTCACAGTCAATGGGCATGGCCGTAATGTTGGATGAGATAATCAACTATGTACAATCCTTACAAAATCAGGTGGAGGTGAGTTACATGAACTAATATTTAAGTGATATAATAAATAGTCTTTTTTGTTTTTTCTTGTTGCATTTTTAGACATGTCATAATAATATGAAATGTTAAAATAAATACTAACCTAATTTTCTTGAATGTGGCTATCAGTTTCTTTCATCGAAACTCAGTGAAGCAAGCAGATTTCACAACTTCGATTCAGAGTCTATGCATATCGATGCATTTCAGGTAACCTACCGAAACATTTTAACGTTTTTTATATTCTGAATACCTGATATTATGAAAGCATCATTTTTGCATATTACAAAATAAATTGTGAACTCAAGCTTTTAGACTCGACGGACAGAACAACCTATGGGTCATCTCAATGAGACAATTAACTTTTAACGAGCGATGAATAATCTGTCATTTTTTTAACATGTCAAACACGAACTAGACATACAAATCCATTTTCTAATTTCTCAAATATAATAACACCTAATCAATCCGTCTAAGTAGTCAAATATTTTTATGAAGTTAATTTTATCTTTGTATGTTTACATTTTTAAGAATATAATATAATAATTGCACGGTACATAAGATTTGGTGATTAAAGACAAAATTTGATTGATTGCAGATGGGAAATGTAATTGAAGGACTGAAGTTGCAAAGATTGGAAGAGAATGGTCCAGTTGACCAGAGTTTTGGCCCTTATCCTTCATTGCCATACCATAGAACATAGACAGAAGATCCCTCTTGTTTTTTACACATACATACAAGTTGTATTATTGTTTCTATACATACCAAATGTATAGTTTCTATACTGAAATAAAAAAAAAACCAAAGTTTGCATGGTATATAAATAGTTTATATATTTCTGTTTATTAGTTGAAACGAGTTGGTCGTAGCCCGCGCGCTGCCACGGGGCGGGTGTGTTTTCGTTTTGTCTGCGTCTGTTTGGTTTCGTTATTTTTTAGGTTTCTCCAAGGCTGTGAAAAAGAATGTGATAATAATCTCAAGTGTGACAAAAAAATGGGAATGGGTTGATTGGTTTTATTTCTACAATCTCAAAGAGCTAATTTTTCCCTCACCCGACCAAGGTAATATACAAAACTTTAGAGGTGTAAACATCAACACATTATCGGGTCTATTCGGATTATACTATAATGGGTCTAATTAGGAAAACAAAAAAGCAAATAGCTTAAAATGAAACGGGTCAAATGGATTGTGGGTAGCTGAAAGTCTATTATGAATGCAGAAACAGTGAACGACCTTGGTATAGGATACATTATTACCTAATATTATGAGGTGTAATGAAAACCCAGTGGGAGCTTGGAACATTACCTGTGCGGATGTGCTAGGTTAAACAGCTCTTCACATTCATCCTCGCATAAGCTTAAGGTATCTAGCCGATCTCCCCAATATATCATCAATGTTCTAAACATCAAATCCAGGAAGCAAACCATGGAAATCAAAGAAAGCACTACAAAACCATATATCAGGTCACAGAATTGGGCTCAGATTTGTAAATGGAACAGGGTCAAAAAGATCCGAGTTCCGCCATGGCTGCCAAAAAACACGGTTGCGTAGTAAGAATTACATGTCGTCCGGTTATTGCCCCGTCAAGTTACGGGTCGAATCTAGGTTTACCCACTTCATTTTGTTCAGAAAATACCAACCAATCATCACAGCCTAGTACTACATAATATATTTATAAAAACACGCAGATGTTAAGATACTAAAACCGTCATTACAACTCGACTGGTCTGGCCATGACTCAGTCTTTGAACAGTCGTAGGTATTATGTATAACTGAGGCTCAGATAGATTAAGGATGGAAAAAGAGGATCCACTTGCCATGGCTTCAACCATACCAGGTTACCTTGCCAAGGTGCAAGCGATCTTCACTTTAATCGAACCCGTTGACACTCATCACAGCAAGTTGTTCCACTACTATACATAATTCCATAAGACGTTCAAACACAGCAGCAGCAACAACATCAAATAGACAGCTGTAACAATGAAGGTCAGATAGATTAGGAATCGAAAACAGAAATTACGTGTGTAGTGGCTACAAACTTAAAACGTTGCCCCACCAACATGTACACAACCCCTGCCTTTATCAAAGCCTATTAAAATCAGCAGCAACATATCATACCATAAGTATAATTGATGCATACAAAAAAAATTATAAAGAAACCCTAAATTAGCAAAGCCCCTAATCATGCAAAAACCCTAATTTCAAAACACAACTTTTATACATGTATAAGTCCTAACCGGTTTTAAATATGAAACTAACTTACCATGGTCACATATTATCTATAGCAAATTCAGGCGGCAAAGCAACAAAAGAGAGCCGGTGAAGAGAGGTACGGTAAAGACGCCGAAGTGAGGCAGTGAATAAAGATAACATCAAGTGATGTTATCAAAGAAAAAAAACAAA
The DNA here is from genome assembly GCA_910596185.1 of Chrysanthemum makinoi. NCBI lineage: Eukaryota > Viridiplantae > Streptophyta > Magnoliopsida > Asterales > Asteraceae > Chrysanthemum > Chrysanthemum makinoi. Next base: position 14,751,403 of record OU343224.1, read on the forward strand.
TTAACCAACAGACCAACATCAGTCTAATATCAACCACTTATTTTAACAACAAACGTATTTTTTAATCACAATTAGCGCACAAAAACGATGCCGTATTGCCCAAGCTATATATATATTTATAATATTTTAAGAACATATATATACTAGCTTCAAGACTCACCTGAAGGCGGGCTAACTTTCATGTAATTAATATATTTTAACATTTGAATATTAGTATATCATGCAAATGTCTTTAAACATATAAATATATAACATTAAACATGAAACAATTTTTAAGAATATTTGTATGTTAAAAGATAAATACAAATGAATATTTATTTAAAAAAATAAGTTTTAAAGTCTATGCAATAATTTTGTGTACACGACATTGGTTGTCTTATATGCATACTCTCTGTCCTTGTCGTAACAAATTACATTTAGAACTTGTTTGCTCTTTAATCTTGACACAACCACGTATGCCTGTCCGTATGACAATACTGGACATTGAAGAAACAAACAACCTTAGGCAACATCCGACCCTGGCTTTGGTTTGGGTCATTGCAAAACTTACTGACACTAGGAACTATCTCCTGTTTAATTTGAACGGCATTTTTATATCGAGCGGACTTATAACCATTCGTGATATGGCACAAAATTCACCAACCTTACCACTGGATATGATTCGTCCCTCTATATTAATTTTTCTCATCTTTAGTATTTGTAACCTCATGCCATTACAAAGACCTGCCCACAAAACAAATTTGTGATGAGGCACTCCTGACATTCTAATAGTGTTTAGGAAGTCGGTTGTGTAAAGATATTCATCAAAGTTAAAATCAAATGTCTGACTCGCTAACTGTATCCGAACTACAATAAATATGATCATCACCAGGCAGTAGCGGCATCATAAAATGGTTTTTAGCTAATGTATTGATAATCTATGTATAGATATGTATTTGTGTTATCAATTAGAAGATACATAACCAAAGGTAGACTACTCTTGCACAGTACCATTACTTTAGCCTAAACATGCAAGTTCACTTAATCTTCATGGATAGAAGTAGCCTACCTGCTCTCAGATCCGAGGATAGGGGTATGATCATTCTACATTACATCTCCCCAGCCCATATATACCTTATCCCTACTAGATTGAGTGTTGTTGTTGTCTCAGCGTAGTAGTAACCGGGGGTGTGACTTCGTAGCACAAAGTCACAAGATATAAAGAATGACCTCTACATAAGTCGTTTAGAAAGTACATGTTGGATACATTAAAATAATGTTTTATAAAACATAGCCCAGAAATTTCACAAAATAAAACGAAGTTTTTGTTTGTAATTGAACATTAAGTAATGCAAGAAAACCCTATCAAAATGAAATCCCAGAATGTGACTCTATGCAATGCTCCTTGTAGTTCAACCAGTGGAAATAAGGTCCTGAAACATACATGCTAAAATGTGTCAAGATAGAGTTAGCGAGTTCAAAGGTTTAAGTAAATTGAAAACATGGACCACAAGATTTCAAGTTTGTTTGACAAGTATATTCGGTTGTTTGACTAGTACATTCAGCTTTTTTTGACTAGTACTCGGTTGTTTGACCAGTACATTCGGTTGTGTATAATTGTGGCTTCTTGGAAAATGTCACACCTCCAAAATGTCGCAGCGAAAAGGTAACCGAGGGCATGACTTCATAGCACAAAGTCACCCAATAAAAAGAACGACATCTATAAGAGTCATATTAAAAAGATAGATCATTTGTTTCATTAAAACTTCATAAGGTTTTCAATACAAAGTTCTCAAGTTTCAAAGCAACACAAAAGTAGTTTTTTTTATAGGCTAACCAAATGATTTAAGTCAATGCATAAAATCTTCGTGAATGTAACCACCAATGGTGACTCTATGACTGGACTCCATGTATGCCAAACCAAGCAACTTATGCACCTAAGAAATCCATGCTAAAAATGTCAATATAAAGTTAGTGAGTTCATAGGTTTAGGTACTTGTAAAAGTGGACCACAAGATTTAATGTTTGTTTGACCGGTTCATTCAGTCATGTATATAAAAATTTCACTAAGCACATGACACTGAAACCTTCTTGTATGTATGTTTGACCGGTACATTCGGTCTTGTCTCCCGTACATTTGTTCTAGAATTGTACATATGTTTTACTGGTACATTCCGTCTTGTTGTCCATTACATTCAGTCTTGAAATAATTAACGGTTCATGATAAATGGAGACTTAATGTCAAATGTGGTAACTTAGGCAATACGTAAATGTTTTATGCACTTGTGTCCGTATATAAAAGTAATCAATGTATTCTTACCCCGAGTATTTCAAAACAAGAATAAACATTTAAAAGCGAGGCTATGAAACTCACCTCAAGTAGGTAATGTGTCGAGAAGGCCGTGAGTATAACGACAAAGAATACATAAACATGACCTAGAATAATAATTCTTTTTAGAAATGATTCGGAATGTACTAAATGCATATGAGTTTTATGAAGTTTTATCACCCTTACATGCTTGTGTCTAAGTGTTATAAGCCAAAATATGATTTACGCAAAATATTCTCCAAGTATTTGTAAAGTTTCAACACTTTTACAGAAATGATTTTTGCTCAACTTTCCGGGGTCGTTGTTGTTCCCCGTTCACTATCGTTTAAAACAGTTTTAAAACAAGTTAAAAGTGAACTATGACTGAAATTAACATAAAGAAAACACACTCAGTAATTTTCAACGTCATATTCTTATTAGAAATAATTCAACAAAGAATACGTTACCCAAGTACTTGCGAAATAGTACTTGGGATTGAAATGACAAAGTTGGGTGATTCTCTAAGCTCGGGCTAAGTCCGAGCACAACTCTTAGAGCTCACTGAGCTATCTCGGGAACTAAGTTGTATTTGGAGGAGTGAAAAGATGGCTTGCGTGTATGTGTGTTTTACAATTCACAAGCTTAATCTTTTCACTCCATCTCTTATGCTATTTATACATGTATGATATTTGACTCTTTCCTAAGTGCCAAACTGACATCATACTGAGAAGACAAAATCTTGATGTATTTTGTCTCTGTTCTAAAGACTATTCTAGGTAAGAGACAAGACTACTTTCCTAAACTCAGTAATGACCGAGCGATCTTTGCCATTCGGGGAAAGTTGACTTTGGTTGATAAGGACTTCGTTTTATCGATTCAAACTTTCCTGCCTTGTCCGCTCTTTCTTGGTCTTTACATCCTTGATCTTCTACTTCGGTTTGTCTTGAGCGTAAAAGTTGGAGAGGAATCTTAGGGATTGATGAGTTATTGTCATTACTCACTTGAATCCATCATCTTCTTGACTCAGTCTTCACCCATTAAGTTCGCTTCTTGAGTGGAGACTCCTTCTCCTCATTCGTCTAGGTATCCGAAGATGACTCAGCGAGAGGCTATGCACTCAATGACGATTAGTGTTCGGATTAAATACTTGAGCTATTTTCTATTCAAATCCTAGATTAAGGGGTTTGGGTATTTACTGAACCCAACAGTCTCCCCTATTTGGATATACAAATAGCCTAAGTGGTTGATCGATGTAAGTGAGCAAGAGGCTTCTTCTTACTTGAATGTACTAATGAATACAATGAGGAACACTGAGTAAATGAATAAAACATACATCGTTTATTGATCGATTACATAGTTCCTATCACTAGTACAAAAGATAAAACAAAATGATGTCAATCGGATGGATACCCAAAGTGCTTCAAGCTTCACTTTCTTGGTGATGAGTGTTTCCCTGTCGGGATGGTCTCGATCTTGGCATTGGTCTTGACGAGAACGGCGTTTCTTTGGGGATTGGATCCGAGGCCACGGGAATATAGCGATCATTGCACCACTCCGGCTGATCAATGTCACTCCATCTTTGAAATGCAGGGTTCCCGTAAACATCAATGTGGAATAGCCCTCTTCGGGCTCTTCAATCACTAGACAGTTTACAAACTTTACTCCCTCAGGAAGTTCTCTGTTGCATTCAAGGCGGGTACTTTGATCTCGGGTTGGAAATCAACTCTTTTCCTTTTGCCGTGGAAGCTTGTGGTTGAGATCCTTGAGGTGCGATCAAGGCAGGTGAATTCTCATTGGGTTGGTGCTTCCCTTAGCCTTTCATATCTTTTGCTAAGCATCTTCATCAACTCCTTGACCACCTTGTTTTGCTTCTTTCCAATGATCGGACCAAGTTCATCAAGTTCGGTGATCCCAAAGTCACTGAATTTTAATGGATCATGAACTTCAAAGTGTCTTTTGTCATCCCCTCTGTAGACATTCATAGCCAACGGTTTGGTGTTGGGAATGATTTTGACATCGTGATTTTTTGAAGCCGGTGGTCATTGTCCGATTATATTCTTTAATTACGTTTTGCACGAGCGTTTTCTTTCTCTTTTCTTCATAAGAGCTCTCATTGCGGCCATTTGAGCGGACTGAGCTTCCATGAACTTCTGTCTGCGACCCTTTTGAGCTTGCTTGCATCTATTCCCACATTTTCAGCTTCTTCGGCAATCACTTTGGTCAATGCCTCCTTTGTCTTTTCATCCTTAGCTTGTTTCAATTTCCTCTCTTCTTTAGCAAGGTGTTTCGTTAGTTTGTTGAGAGTGAAGAGATATTGAGTGTCACCGATTTTGTAGGGAATCCTCTCGGTTCAGAGTTATCGGTATGCTTTTGCCCTTGCTTTGTCCTGAGGAAGATGATGCAATGATGGGAGGTGGTGTTGTCAAGATTGGTGCTAAGACTGTCGGTGTTGTTGTTCTTGGAGGTGGTAGTGATGAGATTGGTGCTGCAGAGACTGGTGCTGATGATGATGATGTTTGAGGCTGAGGTGGTGGTCTTCGCTCCCCTCGTTTGAAGAGGAGTTTTCTTCAGACAATATTCTCCCCTCAACTTGCCGTGGCGTCGGTGAGGGCAAGAGTTGGAGTAGGTGATGAGGGGTGACCCGGTTTGACCTTTGAAGGTGATAGATTTCGATCATCATGGCCTTTATGTGAAGTATCTGCTTGAGACCGATGACCTTTGCATCCAAGTTCGCATGAGATAATTCCAAGGCCGTCATTTGTGGACCAAGATTCCAAGCCATAGAAGACGAGGCCTGAGTTAAAGTAGTCACACAGCGTATTTATAGAGTCCAATGTAGCTTGAAGAGATGGGTGAGGATGGAAGACCCCAACATTTGAGACTTGAGCATGTTGGCGATTCGGTGAGGTTGGAGGATTGTTTCAAGTCGCCTCGGTAGCCTTGACACTTTAGAGTTGAGTGCGGGGTCTTCTTTGACAAACTCCCGGATTTCATCTATCGTGGTTCCTACACCCTGAAGATGTTTGAGGAATTTAGCCATGTTTTCATCCAGTCGGTGAATGTTGTCATACATCAGATCCCTATGCTCATGAACATTGTCATCAAAACCATGTACTTCACCTTTAGATCGGCATAGCTTCATGGCGAAGCCTCGGTGTGTTGCTCCCATAATGTGTCGGTGACCCCGAATATAACCTTCTTGATGCTTTGGTGATCCACGAGCAGTGTCTTTGATGAGTGGGAGAACATTATCAAATCTGGCAAATTCATCGGTGGATGAAGAGGAGTCATCATTGGCAGCTAGCGGTGATTTAGTATGCTCTGTGGATCGGTGAGGTTCTTGTTCAGCTTGAACCTCGGCGTCCATTTCTTCTCGGTGATAAGATTTCATCATCACTTTGGCAAGGTCATCATCAGTTAGCAATTCAGTAACCTCAGCCGTTAACAAGGGAGTGGGAATGGGTTCCATATCGTGGTGGTATTGATCCCTCGAGTCTTTGTTCCGTGGACCCCTCGGACCTGGTGGGAGTTTCCGGTCTTCTCGGAGTCGGGATTGGTTTTGGGTTCCGTATCGGCGGGTTGTTTCTTTCCCTCCGAGTCTTTGTCCCCTAGTGACCCCTGAGACACTGGTGGCGTTTCCAGTGCCTTTAGCGAGTCAGTGAATGTTGTGTCCCTATCAGCGGGTTGTTTGATTCCCTCTGAGTCTTTGGGATCGATCGGTGTGCCCTCAGACAAAGGCTTTGATTTGCTAATGTCATCACTGGGCGTTGTGGAAGGCGCTCCCCTACCCGCGGGTTGTTTGTTTCCCTCTGGATCTTGGGGAGTAGTAGGTGTGACCAAGGGTACTTGGACTGTGATGTATCGGTGTCCTTCGTTGTCACGGGGTGGTTGTTGCAGTGGTCGATTGGGTGTCTTTTTGGTCTCGGGCCTTTTGTGCCTCTTAGCGGTGCTCTGAAGCCTCAGGGGCCTGGACTTTGGTTTAGTCTTAGTCCCATCGAGACTTCCCCTTTTTTCTTTAAGAGCAGGGTTTGGAGACACGATCCCTCACGGTTGTTTCGGCAACCATATGGGTCGTCAATTCTATAGGTGTGACAAGGGATGGGTCCTTTTGAAAGTTTGAAGGACTCGAGGATGCCGGTAAATTTCCAAATTTTTCATCCGAGTATAATTGGCACCCCAAGCGATTGTAAAGCACAAGAGACAAACCTAGGATACGAAATATACTTCGTCCTAGTTTTGCTTTGTAGCTTCGTTACAAGATCACTGTAAATGATCTCCCCATAAAGTGACCCCATTCATCAGGCGTATGCCATCATCAAGCTGAATGGAGTTAACTTGTTGATGGATGAGTGGTTCCCGCCGAGGACCTGAATCACAAAGGTGAAAAAGATCCTCCAAGCCACGGGGAATGAACTTTTAGTGACTGGGGTCTGTCCAAAATGTGGGATCCAAAGCGATTTGTTTTAACCCATCCTTCACGTGGAAGGTTCGGGATGGGCGACATAAACACCTTTGTTGTAATCTAACCCTGTTGAAGTGCAAAAGGTTTTGAAATCCAGGGTATGTTGTTGCCCCCCATTAAGACTGAACACGATGAGATACTCCTGAGTGGTCTAAGGTTATTCTCATCAGTTGAAGGTGTCGGGTCAAAGGCTTTAGCAGTAGCCCAAAACTCCTTGAGGTAGTTTGGGTATATACTCTGAGGACATTTTACAAAGGCCGTTTTGAGTGGGCAGTTGAACAAAAATTTTACAATGTCTTTATAGGTTGGGACATTTTCAGGGTATTCAAAATTACCTATGACATTGTTTGTTTTGAATTCAACGTTTGTGAGATCCCCTACCCACTGAGAAGCAAACTGGAGAGATTGGTTTCTAGCCATATCTATTAAAGAAGTTTTTAGGGTTTTAAAAAATGTTTGGCAAGAACAATTGAAATGTTTAGATCTCTCTAGTTTGTGAGAAAAACTTTTGTGAATGTTTACAAGGTTTTCCAAAAGAGATTTTGAGCACACACAAATGTTTTGAAATTTTGAAATGATTTTGACAGAGTTTGATTGCAGAAAAGATTTGTGTGTGTTGATTGTGTTTGAGAAGAGGGTATTTATAGAGTGATAAGAGGGGTGTTTTGTGCACAAATGGAAAAACTAAGAGAAGGTTTTGGAAAGACTTTTGAATTTCCCATTTAATGCAACCACTCCATTACCGCAGTGATAAAATCCCGTTTTTCAAGGGAACGATTTGCAGATTACAGTAAAAAGTGCACTTTTGCAATGATTAAAATATCAATTTGATATTTTTGTGAGAGGCATTAAATGCCAAGTGGGATGACAGTAAGACAAAGAGACATATATTCCTTTATTAAATTGGCATAGTTACCAACCTAGGACATTAAAGTAACTGATACTTAGACCATTAGTTACTCATTCAATGATCTTTGTCAAGTGTCAGGGACCCTGAATGAGTCTTACTCATTCAGTGAGAGGTTTATTTTGGATTATCAGGGAGGATGAACCATTTGAGAGACCTTAGAGATTGGTTTTCGATACTTGACTTTCAATGTCAAGCATTCCCAATTCAGCTTTCATCTCCGAAGGTAGGTTCATCCAAGGGTTTGGTGAAGATATCAGCCAGTTGATATTCAATAGGGATGAAATGAAGTTCTATGTCTCCTTTCATTATGTGATCCCTGATGAAGTGATATCTGATATCTATGTGTTTGGTTCTTTGGTGGAGAACAGGGTTGTTGGAGATTGCAATTGCACTAGTGTTATCACAGAAGATGGGCACCATTTTATAATGGATGTCATAGTCACCGAGTTGACTTTTCATCCATAATACATTGGCACATCTGCTGCTGCTACATATTCACCTCGGTGAGGACATAGCCACCGATTGTTGCTTCTTTGCACTCCAACATACTAGTTTTCCTCCAGAAATTGGACCACGAGGTACTTTTTGTCCATGTTGCGCCAGCATAATCGAATCGAGTAACCCTTGAGATCAAACGCTGAGCATATTGGATAATATAGTCCAAGGTTTGGGGTTCCTTTCAGTACGAGTATTCTTTTGGCTGCAGTGAGGTGGGATTCTTTGGGATTGAACTGATATCTTGCTATTAGACGATGAAAATTGTATGTCGGTCTAGTAGCGGTTAGATACATCGGTGAGCCAACAATCCCCGAAATGAGTTTGATTGACTGATTTGCCAGGTGAGATCGGGCCCAAGGTTGTTAGGTGGAACCATTGGTGTCTTCACCGAGGCATAGTCAAATATCTCATATTTCTTCAAGAGATTTCGTGTATTTCTCTTGTGATGGATATACCTTTATCGGTTTGATTTGTAGTCCAAGAAAGTAAGTGAGTTCCCCCATCATGCTCATTTCAAACTTCTTTGTCATTAGTTTTTCAAACTTTTTGCAAAGTTTGTAGTTTGTTGAGCCAAAGATGATATCATCAACATACACTTGGACTAGTATCACATCCTGTTGGGTTCTATAGATAAACAGTGTGTTGTCTATCTTTCATCTGACAAACTTGTTTTGTATCAAGAAGGCTGAGAGAGTTTCATACCATGCCCGGAGCTTGTTTAAGTCCATAAAGAGCTTTGTCAAGCTTGAGACATGGTCAGAATTCACTACTCTCAAAGCCCGGTGGTTCTTGAACATACACATCTTCCTTGAGATCACCATTTAATAATGCACTTTTAACATCCATTTGGTAGACCCTGAAGTTCATGTATGTTGCAGATGCAAGGAAGATCCGATGGCTTCCATTCTTGCAACAGGAGCAAATGTCTCATCATAGTCAATGCCTTCTTGTTGACTGTAACCTTTGGCTACAAGTTTGTCTTTGTTTTTAATGACGATGCCATTTTCATCGGTTTTGTTTCGAAAACCCACTTCATTCCTATGACAATGACATCCTGAGGACATTTGATCAAGGTCATGACCTTGTTTTTACCAAACTGTTGCAGTTCTTCTTGCATAGCTTTGAACCCAACTTGGGTATTTTAGAGCTTCAGGATGACACTTTTGGGTTCAATGTCGATAGGTAATCGGCATATAGACATTCATTGGCAGAAGCTGCAGTTAGACTAGCAGCTATGCTTCTAGTGAGCATACCCTCAGTGGGTTCGCCAATGATGTTTACAAGCTCAATGTCCTGAGATCTTTTCCACTTACTTTGTGGTGCGGGGTGCGAGCATGAATATGTCACTGGAGTTGGATATGATTTCAGGTGCAAGGGCCACAGAATCATTTAGAACATCTGTAGAGATGTCTTGATCAGGTTGAGGAACTTGAGTTGCGGGTTCCGATCATTTGGATCATTGTTACATATCCCAGCAGGGACAGACTGATTTTCAATGAACTCATTGATGGTTGGTTGGGGTAGGTTGTGGGGTAAGACATAATATGAGATGTCACATCGCTTGATATGAGGAATTGAGTTCATGTTGTACTCATCGGGAGGATATCTTGATGAGTTATCAATTCCTATTTCTTCCACGAGAGTTGGTGAACTTGATGCTTTTAGTGCTTTCATCAAAGGTGACATGAAAGGTTTCCTCAACTTGTTGTCTCCTTGTGTTAAAACCCTGAAGGCTTTGGAGATCAGTGAGTATCCTAGAAAATATCCATCATCAGCTTTTGCATCAAATTTTCTTAGATGATCCTTGTGGTTGTGAATGAACATAGGACATCCAAACACATGAAAATAGGCTGATGTCGGAAGTCTACCTTTGAAGATCTCATATGGGGTTTTATTATGTCTTTTACAATGACTGACTGTTTTGGGTGTAACAGGCAGTTTTGACCGCCTTCCAGAAATGTTTTGAGAGGGTGAGCCATTTAACATAGTTCTAGCAACCTCAATGAGAGTTCTGTTTTTCCTTTCAGCAACCCCATTTTGTTCAGGGGTATAAAGAGATGAGAAATTTTGAGAAATTCCTTTTCATCACGAAACTCTCAAGTTCTTGATTTGAACTTCGGTGCCATTGTCGGTCCGGATTTGTTTAACAGTTATGTCATTCGGTTTTCAATCTTCTGATGAATGACATTATTGTATCATTGCTTGACTCTTTTAGAAAGAAAGTATACCCAAGTGTATCTTGAGAATTCATTAACAATGACAAGTGTATACTTCTCTTTGGATTGATCTGGGGCACAGTCCAAAGAGATCCATGTGCGAGGAGGTGAAGGCGCTTTTGATGGAGAAATTTTGTTTGGTTTTGAATGATGCTATGTGGTGTTTACCCTTTTCACAGGTTGTCTTTGCAAAGACCCGTGATGGCAAGCCAAGGACCTTGTTTTGTTTTGCCAAGTTGTTGAGGTGTTTGAAGTTTAGGTGTGAAAGTCTCTTATGCCCGCCAATTGATAGTTTCAATGGCTTTAGCAAAGAGACAAGTTCCATCTTGGGAGAGAGTTGACATGTCAAGCACATAGACATCATCTCTCCTAGGAGCTATCAACACAACTTCCTTGTTGGCATTAAAAATGGTACCTTGTTTATCATTGAATTGTACAATGAATTTTGCATCACATAGTTGATGACACGATGAGATTGTATTTGAGACCGTTGACATAGGCTATTCTAGAGAAAACTATTCCATTGCAGTTCTTGAACCATAACCTTCAGTGGGACATGATGAGTTATCACCAAATACTACCTTGGGCCCTGGTTCCTTTACATACTTGTACAGATATTCTTTCACACGGTCATGCTTCTTGAGCATCCATTGTCTAGATGCCGATAGGCTCCACGGCATGTCTCGCACAAGTAGTAAACTGAATTAGTTTCTCTTCGTGACCCACTTACCAGTGGGCTTGGATCTCAAGGTCTCTTTGAACTTAGCAATCGATTCATGGTCAGTAGTTGTGTGCATGGTGCTACCACAGGTTTTGCATTTAGAGGCTGAGGATGACTCAGTGACTCTTGGTTGTTTGGAATTTCTCCTTGCATGAATGATTCTGTCATGTTGGGATGTCTCATGAGCTGGATTACCGCATATATCACGGCATGTATTCATGAGACAATCATCCTGATGATGATCATTGAACCCACAATGAGGGCAGAGAGGAAAAGGTTTTGCTCTATTCTTTGGAGCAGTTTTAGAGGATGAAGCATACGATGACCAACTTTGGTATAGTTTGCTTGATTTATCTTGTGGATGATCTGCTGTCTGTGATCATCCTTTTTGCGAATCATGCAAAAAGGATTCTATAGCGATTGTCGATGGTATGGGTGGTGTAATGACACAGCTCACACTTTTGTTTGTTTTGGAGGTTGACTTAGACTTTGAGGTACTGGAGGAAGCTGACTTTGTCTCCTTGATTGGTTCAGGGACCATTTCAATGGATTCCATTTTTCAGAAGCCTCCTCACAAGTTCGGTCGATTCTTTGGATTTGATCAACCAGTGGGGACGATGGATGATGAAGTTTCAGTGGGAGTAGACTCTTGTTGGATTAGTTTTGCTTGTCTTTGTAGGATGGTTCTACCAAGTCCAGACTTTTCTTTTGGTGAATGAGGATTGAATTGCAGTGGAGTAAGCTCAGAGCTTGGAGCGGCACCCACTGAAGAGATTTCATGGTGGAAGCGGTGCTTGAGATTCTGCCGACTCAGAGATGTGTTCATACACTGGGCACATCGGGGAGTCCAAGCATGCTCTTTAGAGCTTGACTTTCAGCTCTAGAATCCTTCCAGAATCGAAGTTTGGAAGCTTACTCTCAGGATTGACTCGTTCAATCCATTCATGGAAGCGGAATCACCAACATACTTGTAATCATGCCACGAGACACAAATGGCTTAGGAGACTGGTCTTTGTTGAGAGAGTCAGGGAGATGATCTTCACCTATGACTCTTTTCTTGCTCTGGGGGCTCCCACATTATCAAAGACCACAGGATTCTTAGCGTCCAACTTTTAAGAACATCATTTGCCTTTTAAGTTCATCTTGAAGATTCCGATTTCTTTTAACTAGTTCAGTGTTTTGAATTTGCAAAGTGACAACCTCAAGCTTAGCTTGTTTTAAAATAAGCAATTCATCCCTACACTTATTCAATTCAAAACTTAACTTGTTGTACTTAGAAAAAAGATTCGGTCTTTGCTCTTCTACAAACTTAAGGTCAACATTTAGATAATTCATATAAGGCCAATCGAGTCATCATCCATAGAAAGTAAAGTGTTTACCTTCTTCATTGTGATGTTGACCCATTCTCCGTTCCTAGCATGATTCTTCCCAACAGCTAGCTTGTCTTCTTCCGAGAGAGCCATTAGAGCACTGACATGTACCATTTCATCATCCGATGAGATTGGCTCTTCATCCCAATCAAAGGTTTCAGCAACAAGGCCTTTGTTCTTACCCCGCAGATTGAACAATTTTGTTGTTTCGAGGGATGGCCTCAAGCAATGCAAGCTTAGCTTTTGCTTTCTTATACTTAGCTTCATAATCAATGGTTTTGTTAAGATCAGATTTGTTTTGAACATTTTAATGAGACTGATAGATTTTTGGTTGAAATTTGCTAAATCAAGACGATTTGATCGATGGTTTGTAAGAGGGTTGAGAAGTTGTTTTGAAAACAGTCTTTTGCAAAATGGCCTCTTTTATGACACTTATAGCATTGATGTCTTGTTGCTTTAGCAGTTGAAAAACCTTTGTTTCTTTTTATAAACCGAGTTAGCGAGGAGTGCCCTTTCTGAAATTCACATTCAGTCATTTAGGTACTCTTCACTTGATCTCTCATCGGGCTCATCATCGAGTTTTCTTGAAAATCTTGAACTACAGTGTTAGAAAAGAAAGCAGTTGATATTGGTGATGAGGTAGTGGTCGAGGACATCTTGACTTCCGAGACTTCTTTAAGTCGAGGTATCGCTGTTGATGAGGTTTTCCTCATAGACAAATTTCCCATAAATTTCAGGAAGCTCAAGATTTTTTATATGATTAGCATTCACGAGTCCCCGAGAGAAATTCAACCACTTCTCGGGAGGCTGTTTACAAAACCAACATTGATTTCATGCTTAGACAACTTAACACCATCATTTGAAAGTTCATTTAAAAGAGTTTTGTATCCGGTGTAAGTTTGAGAGAGAGTTTCTGAGTCCTTAGCCCTGAAAGTGTTATACTCAAGTTACAGGTCCATTATCCTGTTTTCCTTGGTATCGATGGGCCTTCATGACTATGAACTAGGTCATCAGGTTTGCTTAGCATATTACGAGCTTATAACAGACTCCATAATATTGTTAGGAAGACAAGATATTATGATACTTTTGAGTCTTTGGTCCTGGTTGACCACTCTCCTTTCATCTGGGTCCACTGAGCTTGAGTTTGGGCAACCCTTCGCAGTCTTTGGGATAAATGGACCTTCATTTATACACTTGATATAATAAGGTTCCATCCCAATCAAATAGCAAAGCATTCTCCTTTTCCATTTGTTGAATTTGCCAACTTCAAGTCTAGGGAACATTGAATAAGCTCCACCCTTTTTATCGACTAGTTGGGGTACATCAATTTCAGCCATTAAGGATCATAATTTAAAAACTTTTAGAGCGGCCAAAAAATGAGTTTTATAATTAACCTAGCTCTGATACCACTTGTTGTTCCCTCGTTCACTATCGTTTAAAAGCAGTTTTAAAACAAGTTAAAAGTGAACTATGACTGAAATTAACATAAAGAAAACACACTCAGTAATTTTCAACGTCATATTCTTATTAGAAATAATTCAACAAAGAATACGTTACCCAAGTACTTGCAGAATAGTACTTGGGATTGAAATGACAAAGTTGGGTGATTCCTCTCTAAGCTCAGGCTAAGTCCGAGCACAACTCTTAGAGCTCACTGAGCTATCTCAAGAACTAAGTTGTATTTGGAGGAGTGAAAAGATGGCTTGCGTGTATGTGTGTTTTACAATTCACAAGCTTAATCTTTTCACTCCATCTCTTATGCTATTTATACATGTATGATATTTGACTCTTTCCTAAGTGACAAGCTGACATCATACAGAAGACAAAATACTGATGTATTTTGTCTCTGTGTACAAAGACTATTCTAGGTAAGAGACAAGACTACTTTCCTAAACTTCGGTGATGACTGAGCACGATCTTTGCCATTCAGGGAAAGTTGACTTTGGTTGATAAGGACTTCGTTTTATCTGATTCAAACTTTCCTGCCTTGTTCCGCTCTTTCTTCAGTCTTTACATCCTTCAGTCTTCTACTTCAGTTTGTCTTTAAAAAGTTGGAGAGGAATCTTAGGGATTCAGTGAGTTATTGTCATCACTCACTGAATCCATCATCTTCTTCTTGACTCAGTCTTCACCCATTAAGTTCCGCCTTACTGAGTGGTGAGACTCCTTCGCCTCGCATCTTGGGTATCCGAAGATGACTCACTGAGAGGCTATGCACTCAGTGACCTGATTAGTGTTCGGATTAAATACTTGAGCTATTTTCTATTCAAATCCTAGATTAAGGGGTTTGGGTATTTACTGAACCCAACAATCGTAACTCCCTCGTTTTTTAACGATTTTAACCAATTTAAAGACCCAACATGTTGTATTTCATGTCTATTTTCCAAATATATAAGTTACTTGTTCTAGTTGAGGGTTTAAGGGTCCTAAAATTTCAACGAAAGAGGGTAGGTCAGGGCTCTTTCATTAGTTTCAGTAGGTTTTTGCCCAATTTCACTTAGCCATATCACATTCGTTACGAACTCTTTTTACCAGGTTAAAGTTCATGTGGTTAGAGGGCCATGTTGGCTCCAAAAAGTTCAACTACCATCTCTATTGATTTGTAGTATAAGGTACCTATAAATTGTCCCGAACTTGCTAGGTCATGCCACTTTTACATTTATGAGTTGTTAATTGTGTTCCAGATGAGTTTTACCAGTTTCCTATTCGCCATAACTTCTTCGTTATTTGTCCATTCGGAGTGATTAAAATTGCCACGTTTAAGTTGTTGTCTTTGCTACATTTAGTTAACCACCATAGTCCATAAATCTAAGTTTAAAGTACTCTAAATTTGGTCTAAGAACAGCTACTTATCCATATTTAACTTCAAGACACCCGGTAATGTTTTACACATTCAAACTACAAGATTAAGTCCATAGATTATAATTTTCGAGCATGACACACCTAAGACAATATATTTAAGTGTGGTGCAAAGAAATTTAGTATAAAGTCCTCTTTAAGTGGTGAAAATGAGTATAAAAGTTAGCTTATTTTTGTGTCTTTGTTTTTAAGTTCCAAAAATGATATTTCTACTTAACATGCATGCATTGGTGATATATAAACAATATGAGATGATATATAAGAGTGTAAATGAGTATGGAAATGAGTTGTGAGTGCTTACAAAGTGTTGGTGATGATTAGTGAACATGAACATTTAGGGAAAACCCAAGATTATGAACTATGAACCCTAGCTTACTTTACCAACTTTTAAACCAAGACTTATACCAAGCTCTAAACTCTTATTTCCTGCCCTCTATGTTTTCGTGAGATGGGAGAGACAAAGAGACTATATGTGTGTTGTTTTGTGAGTGAGAAATGAAGTGTTAGGTAGGTTGGTATTTATAGAAGCAATTTGAGTAAAATTTGAATGTCATTTCATATTCAACTAACCAAATATGAAATTTGTGTGTTTTAGGTCTTGGTGTGGCTCATTGAGCCATGGGTCATGGTGGGGAAAAGATGTAGAACAAAAAAAATTTGGTTCTTACAAGATATAGTACATGTTTGATGGAGACTAAACTTAGTCTAGTGTCGTTGTACGTTTAAAGTTGTTTTCCAGTCTACGCGATTTAACCTAACATTATACGTGAAAGTATAACTTCAAGTACTCAAAGTAAATTGTTTTGAGTTTATAGTTGAGTAATGAGCTAAAAAATATGAGTTGTTACATTATACCCTCTGTTAATACAAATAAATCGTACAAATGTTTATTTATATTTTACGATCTTCTTATGTTTTGTCGATAACAATCATAACATCATTTTAACAAAATAAATAAAATACGTAAAGCTTTTGAGCCAATATTTTACTAACTCATTTCACTAAAAAAATAAACCATTAAACATGTTTATTTAAATAGTTTACATAAAACTAAAACCATTTTTATAAAACACTTATAAGTAACCTTGGTTACTTACATTTTTATGAAATACATGCTAAGTTAAAAGTAACTTGTAAAACCTTGGGCTATCCATAACCCAAAACCCATGACCCATGGACCTTGACCCAAAACCCATGGACCATATGCATGACATCATGTATGATACCAAAATGGGTAAATCCATGACCCATGACCCATGACCCAAAGTTCATAGCCCATGGCCCATGGCCCAAAATCTATAACCCATGACCCAAGATGTCTATTACATCATGCATGACAACATAACTTATGGATCATAACCCATAACCCAAAACCAGAATTGTAACCCAAAATCTTGACTGGTATTACCATATAGCCGGATCCTTTGGATAACACTTGTCGGATCCATTTGAGAAGGGATCTAGCGGATCTTGGTGATCAAAGAAATGTTTTCCTATAAATAGTTGGTCATTTCCTCATTTCTCCTACACCACGTTTAGAAATATCTTCTCTCTATATTCTTACTCCTCTAACCTTATATCAAAGGATCATCTATGTAGCTTTTCTCTTAGTGATTCTCTAGGTTCCTCTTAAAGGTGATATCACGACGTTTAACGTATAAGACTTGCAAGCTCGAAGACATGAGTTGCTAGACTTCATCATCATCACAAGATCACATAAGTTTCCTTTGTAGTTGGTTCCTCTCAAGCATGTCATAGATGTGTTATGTTAGGATTTAGTAAATCCATGTTAAAGACTCGGTCACCCCGGTTATTTGTTAGCATTAGAAAGTTTGTAGTCTTAAATGTTTATTAGTTAGTTAAGTAACACCATGGAGGATAGACGGGTATTTACCCACTGTACACTCGATCCACAGCCCGTAGGAGGCTTATTATGTAAGAACTATAAATACACTCTACCCTCCAAGTTAGAGGGTTGGAGCTTCATATTATATGATTTCACTTTCTCTCACTAAGTTCCTAACTCTCTTTACTTTCTCTCTCTAAACTCTATATCATTCGATCCATAAGACTTGTGTTTAGTGTGTTTATGTTAACCAATCTTTTACAATTGGTATCAAGAGCAATAGTTTGATCATCTACTTCGTGTCTGCTCAGATTTCTAGGATCGATTTTGGTTTTGTATGTGGTTCGAATAGTATTATCATATATACACACTAGTTTGAGCTTGTTTAGTGGTTAAATTTGTTGTTTCTTTGTACTTTTTTGTTTAGGTTTGTTAGATTTGCTTAGTTTGGTGCTTGGATAGGTTATTTCATCTTGTTTGTGGGAGATTTGATGATATTCGAGTGGTTTTAGAGCTTGTTCTTGGTTAAGATTTGCCATTTTCTAGCTTGCGGTTTAAGAGATTCTTTGTTGCGATTTGACAAGTTTGGAGCTGCGGTTTGATTATTTAAAGATTAAAGGTGTTGCGATTTGATATTAGAACAAAACTTCGGTTTGGATTTTTTCCAAAAAAGGATAAAAAGACAAAACTGGACGAAATGGACATTTGTACTTGCACGAAAGTGACTTGCGATTTGTCTTTTTGTTTTGCGGTTTGAGCTTGTGATTTGACCAAGACTGCGTTTTATATTCTTGCATTTTGAAGATTTACGGTTTGAAGACCTTGCGTTTTGAAAATTCTATGTTTTGAGTCTTGAGGTTTGAGCCTTCTGAGGTTTGACCAGATTGCGATTTAAAGTTGCGGTTTAACACAGTTGCGGTTTGACAAGTTGCGGTTAGACAAAGTTGCGGTTTGACATTGCGGTTTGATCAAGACAATTGCATTTTGACATATGCGGTTTGTACTAAGATGTGGTTTGATCTTATTGACATTTGAACATTGCCTTTTGATCAAGACTATTGTGGTTTGACTACTTGCGATTTGACCAAAGTTGACTTTTTGCGTCAAAACTTCAAACGGCCATAACTTTTGAACCGTAACTCCGTTTTTAGCGTTCTACCCATCAAAACGACTGTGAGAACAAGAAGAACGACAAACCGAACTAAAGTCCATTTGGGTCAACCTTAGAGGCTTAAACCTACTCCGAACAGAAGTTATTGAGGTTTTAAGTTTTTAGACCAAATTTTCACTATAACAACGTGCATCAACCAAACCAAATCACAACCAAATAACATTTCAACTAATCCTTCAAATAATCCTCACTCATTACACACAATCTTCTATCATTGTGTTGATCCATCAGTTATCTTAACACGTTCAATTAGTCATTGTCTCACGGTTTCTTCTTATTTTTGTAAAATCCCGCGAAAGATTCTATTTCTCTGTTTAAATCATAGACTTGTAAAATACCATGCACGTCAACATCATGCCTAACACTTTGGATTCAGTTGTATCTGTGATACTCAAATTGTACGACGTGAACGATGAACAGAAGATACCTAACAATGTACAACAGATTAAAATGTTTGAGTCAGATAATGCTAATATGGAATCTGGGTGCTCAAATTCACAAGAGAAAGAGGTGAACCAGCCACAACCTGTGCAAATTAATGAAAAGGAACGCTCCATGGAAGCTTCTGCTATACCCAAGAGAGAGGTGCACCAGCCATAACATGTGCAAGCTAATGCAAAGTAAAGATGTATAGAAGCTTTTGTTGTACCTAGCTGTGCATCTTCTATTCTAAAGGATGATTATGTGTTTCATGAGTACACTGCATACATCCCTGATGACTCATTGACCACTAGGCTTAACATATATAAGGATAAAGTGGCCATTTATGAACAGCGGGCTAAATTTGAACTAACTGAACATGAATAGGAAATGGATAGTCAAATGCATACACTGATCACAAAATGCAATTTAAGGGAAGAAAAGTTGAAAGAGGAGTTAAATTCTTTACAAGAAAAACTAAAACAAGCGGTTAAGCAAAAACAAAAATGCAAGAAAATGTAAAAATTCTTAAACAGGACTTCAAGGAAAAGGAAACAAAACTCCTAAATGATTTTTCCAGCCTTAAAACACTAAAGAATAAACTTGAAAACAAATTATACACACAAGGCCACACCATTTAGACTGCTCACATGGTAACAAATCATAGAATATTGAGTGATAAACACAGTGAAAAACTTGTAGATGATGCAAATCTTGTGTGTCTCAAGAAAGCTAAGATGGCCCAAGATGTAATTTATAATGGTAAAGAGATCCTTAAGCCTAGACAAGAGCCAACATGTATAGAAGTAACAGAAGAGGATAAAGAGTTAGAAAATATATCTAGAGAGAACATGGATAAGAAAATGAATGACCCTAAAAGTGTGAAGAAATGATTCAACTTCAAAACTCCCAACTATTCAAAGGAAAACTCTTTAGCCACTTTCAAACCTCAAACTCAATTAACCCCTGAGCAAGTATTTTGGAAGTTAGAAATGGATAAGAAGAAGGCCGAAGATCTTGTTGAAAATAATACACCCCTAAGGAAATTACCTGCGCCTACGGTGTATCCTCCTAATACACCGATAAATTTAGTGCCTAGAACTCTTCCTACACGGTGTAAAACTATAATTAGCTTATAAGTAATTTACCAACTATTTGCTGATTTCGATAAAAACATGTAAGAAGAGAATCACACCAACGGGTATTACTGAAGGGGAAAGGGGTTTTAAGCAAACGAAACTATGTTATCTTACTAAGGTTATTACATACTTTAAACAAGTGAAAGAACAATTTAAAAGGTATTCAACAGGCCCTAGATACTGAAGTTAAAGAAATGAAATAGATGTTTAATGAAATGGAAAATGAGGCAAGAAATCATGCAAATGAGCTTAAAAGCTATGAGATTGAGAGAAATAATATTCACATCACCAATGAGAATTTGATTGCTAGATATTGCCTAGGATGTGTATTATACTGCCACTGATACTGCTTTAACTGCTTCTCAATTTCATGATCTGTCACTTGAATTTAAAGTTGCCCAAGTTCGTGTCAATGAGCTTGAAGCCGAGAACTTAAAATTGCTATAGAAAATCCAAAACGATGATCATGATAACATGGTCAGGCATTTATCTAAAGTAGAGGTTGATAATGTTAATTTACAATTAAAATATCAACCTCTAAAGGAAAGAATGAAAACTTTAAATGCCAAGACATCTTTAGATGCTCCTGAATTTTATGCATATTTTGAAATAAGCAATTGAGATGAACGAATTCAAGATAACTGTAACACGATCCAAAAATTGAAAGCTCAAATTTCTCAATTGAAGGGAAATAGGAGTGAAGTGATAGGCTCCCATATACCACCGCCTCTAGATTCTCAGAATTTTCAAAACCAAAACATCATCAATAAATTGCTACAAGAAAATGATTGTTTTCAAGCTAAAAGTTTTAAAGTAAAATTGCATTTCAAAGAGTTATATGAATCAATTAAGGTCACTCGTGAAAAAAACAACGAAAAGATAACTTCTTTGCTTAAAGAGATTGAGAATCTAAAGACTCAGGTGAAAGGAAAAATGCCAATCACCAGTTGTGAAAATGTTATACCAAAGGACTTGTAGCGAAGGTTTATAGACCATTAAAATATATGAGCATGTATGACAGTTTACTGACTTAGCACGAGGACTCGTAGCGGAAGGTTTATGATGTACCGGCTATAGTCTATGCCTAACAATGCAACCTAGTTCTCTATAACCGGAGCTCTAATAAGAATCTGTCACACCCCTAAAATGTCACAACGGAAAGGTAACCGGGGGAGTGACTTTATAGTACAAAGTCACCAAATATAAGGAGCGGTCTCTATATGCGCTGTTTTAAAAAAATACATCATTTGTTTCATTAAAATGACATAAGGTTTTCAATACAAAGTTCTCAAGTTTCACAACAACATAAAAATAGTTTTTTTTTTCTTTCTGACAGCATAACCAAATGACATAAGTCCATGCAAAAAATCTTCATGAATGTAATGCCAACAGCGACTCTCTGAATGGACTTTATGTATGCCAAACCAAGCAACTTATGCACCTAAAAAATACATGCTAAAGATGTCAACATAAAGTTGATGAGTTCATAGGTTTAGGTATTTGTAAAAGTAGACCAAGATTTAATGTTTGTTTGACCGGTTCATTCGGTCATGTATGTAAAAAATTCACTAAGCTCATGACACCAAAACCTAATTGTATATATTTTTGACAGGTACACCCGGTCTTGAAATGTATGTATGTTTGACCGGTATATTCGGCCTTGTTGCCCGGTACTTTCTGTCTAGAATTGTACATATGTTTGACCAGTACATTCGGTCTTGTTGCACAGTACATTCGGTCTTGAAATAATTAATGGTTAATGATAAATGGAGACTTAATGGGAAATGTGGTAACTTAGGCAATACGTAAATGTTTTATGTACTTGTGTCTGTATGTAAAAGTAAGCAATATATTCTCACCCCGAGTATTTCAAACCAAGGATAGACATGTAAAAATTAGGCTATGAAACTCACCTCAAGTAGGTAACGTGTCAGGAAGGTAATATGTCAGTATAACGACAAGGAATTCTTAAACGCGTCCTAGAATAATAAGTCGTTTTAGAAATGATCTGACATGTACTAAATTCATATGAGTTTTGTGAATTTTTATCACCCTTATATGCTTGTGTCTAAGTGTTATAAGCCAAAAGATGATTTACACAAAAATTCTCCAAGCATTTGAAAAGTTTCAACAATTTAAAGAATTATTTTTTCTCAACTTTACGGGGTTGTAACTCCCTCGTTTCTTAATGATTTAACCCATTGAGAGACCCAACATTTAGTATTTCATGTCTACTTTCCAAAAATATGAGTTAGTTATTCTTGTTCGGGTTTTAAGGGTCCTAAAATTTCAACGAAAAAGGGTAGGTCAGGGCTATTTTCAGTGGGTTTTTTGTCCATTTTTACTAAGCCATATCAACTTCGTTACTTAATCTTTTGACCTGGTTAAAGTTTTTGTGGTTAGAGGGCCATGTTGGCTACAAAAATTTCAACTACCAACTCTATTATTTTGGAGTCTAAGGTACCTATAAACAGTCCCGAACTTGCTACGTCATGCCACTTTTACATTTTGAGTTGTTAAATGTGTTCCGGATGAGTTTTACCAATTGTATATAGGCCATAACTTCATCGTTATTTGTCCTCTCAGAGTGATTTAAATTATTACGTTTAAGTTGTTATCTTGACCACATTTTACTTAATTACCATAGTACACGAATCTAAGTTTAATGTGCTCTAAAGCTGGTCTAAAAATAGGTACTCAGCCATAATTAACTTCAAGACACCCGATTTTGTTTTACATATTAAAAATACAAGATTAAGTCCATAAACTATAATTTTCGAGCATGACACACCTAAGTCATTATATTTAAGTGTGGTACAAATAATTTTAGTATAAGTCCTCTTTAAGTGGTGAAAATGAGCATAAAAGTTGCTTTATTTTTTTATCTTTGTTTTTAAGTTCCAAAAATGATATATCTACTTAACAAGCATACATTGGTGATATATAAACAATACGAGATTATATATAAGAGTGTAAATGAGTATGAATATGAGTTGTGAGTGCTTAAAAATTGTTGGTGATGATTAGTGAACAAGAACACTTAGTGAAAACCCACGATTATGAACTATAAACCCTAGCTTACTTTACCAACTTTTAAACCAAGACTTATACCAGGGTCTAAAATCTTGTTCCTGCCCTCTATGATGTCGTGAGATGGGAGAGACAAAGATATTGAATGTGTGTTGTTTTGTGAGTGAGAAATGAAGTGTTAGGTAGGTTGGTATTTATAGAAGCAATTTGAGTAAACTTTGAATGTCATTTCTTATTCAACAAACCAAATATGGAATTTATGTGTTTTAGGTCTTGGTGAGGCTCATTGAGCCATGGGTCATGATGGGGAAAGGAAAGAGAACCAAAATTTTGTTGGTTATTACAAGATATTACATGTTCACTTTGGAGTAAGGTTCTATCATGAATTTGGTAATATTGTGTTTCCAAGCAAAGAAAAGGGTGTTGGTATTTCCCTTTGAAGGTGGTCGAGCATATGGTGGTTTATGTCACAATTCACAATTTTTGGTCATTTCTCAAAACAATTCATGTTTCACAATTTCATCATTTATTGTAAACTAGGTTTGCGTGTTCCAAATTCGCGTAACCTTAATGGTTTAGCGGCAAATTTATGATCATATCATCACGGACATTTCATATAGACTAAGTTTAGTCTACATTTCATTAGCATCATTTGCATCATGTTAGTTCATTCATGATTTTGCATTTCACCTTAAACGCGTAAATTTCATATTAAATAAACGTTATCACGTAAGTTATTATTTTGAACATTTAATCCGATACTTCCAAAAATTAATCACAATATATTTTTATACTCATATTAAGTCTATAAAAATATTATTTTAGTTTACCGGTGTTTTAAATTTATTTAGTATATAAATTGTTATGTTTATATAAATTACGACGGCTTTCTTAAATTCAACCCGATAATTATTATTTCACTCAAATTTTGCAAGAAATGTATTTTTATAATTTTTATGACTTCATTTTATTTTATCTTGACCCGTGAAAATCTATTTTTTTATCTAACGCTACCTTAAATATTCAAATGTGTATACAACTTACTAATATTACTTAACAATACTACAAGTTACTACTTATCCTCAAATAACTTTACATTACTTACACTTACACATTTATAAACATGATAAATAAAATAAAAATAAGAGAAATTTATATGTATTATTATTAAATACAAGATTCACTAAAGATTGCAAGATTTTCTTACTTATCTAGTCTTACACTCCAAGACTTTTACACACACACTCCAATTATTCAAGGTGTAAAGTCAAGATCTTTTCTTCCTCTTTTCTTCTCCACAAAAACTGGCCACCCTAATTGTTCAAGAGAAAATTCATCAAAAATTTTCTAATCAAGTTTTATACAATCTAGTGTCACTCTTGATTAAGGTTTTGAAATAAAAACCTTGGGTGATTAGGAAATCCATTGCTCTCATTAACCTCATCAATTACTAGTAAGCATTTCATACATATCATTATTTTCCATATTCATTTTTATGTTCATTTTTATTATGCACAAGAAAATCATGCAAGTTATGTGATGTTCATACCACTTTTTAAGGTTTTTAAGTGTTTTATATATATATAAGTCATCCTATAATTTATCCCTTGTTATATATTAGTCTTGATGATGTCTAGGAACCCATGACACCCTAAGAAGGTGTATGGTAGGATTAGAATAGCTTCGGAGTTGTTTTGAATTGGTTAGAATAAGTTTGGCGCGAGAAAAACTCATTTCGACAAGTTTGCAAAAGGGTCTGTCCTTATTTTCAAAATCTGGAAAATCCGACAGTAGGTAAAAATGTTTGGCCTAGATATTTAGAAAATATACTTTAAAACGAAAACGTGGCGCTTGAACGGATTAAAACGGAGCTATAACGAAGAAGTTATGAATTTTTCAAGTTTGACGAGGAAAACTATTAATTTCAGAAATTTCAGCATTGAAAATGTTACACCTTATGAGTCAAAAATGAGTCTTAAGTTTTATAAATTGTGTCGACTTATCAAAAATATATTAGTATACTTTGACACGAATCTAAGGATGTAGAAAACGTAGAAAACGGACTTGTAACGATTAAATTACACGCGATAAACCAAGTTGCCGTAACTTTAATTCTATTAGCAAAAACTAATATATTCTCTATTAAAAACATACTACGGCAACTAAAGGACCATGTTGGCGGACGTTTTTAACAATGATGTAGAACTTTTTATAACGTGATGTCTTCTAGTAAAAGTAAGTTCGCCTAGCATATTTTTCAAAATGTTAAACCGTTTGTTGAGCGGAGTTGTAACGAATAACATATAGTCACTCAAACATGGCCGAAAACCATCCTTTAAACTATACTTTTGAACTAAAGTACAATACTTAACCTATATTTTTCTTGGTGATCGAGACCCCTAGGATGGAAACTTAAACACTAAAACTTTGAGATAATGATACAAGCTTCCCAAAACCGTTGAGTTCATTTCCTAACACTCGACGTGCACCATTTTGCGACTAACTTTTCAAGGCCATTTTAGTCACTTTCACGAAAATTTCAACGACATTATTTTACGACGAAAAGTTATAATTTCACAATAAATCATTAAATGACTATCGTAGGATATCATTTCAACGTAAATACTTGTAAAGTATTTTATTATATGACGGAATGTCATAAACATATTTTGACGATAAATATTATTTCCAAAATGTACAAGTGGTATGATATCATATGGAGTTGCATGCACAACATTGTATCACGCATTCACGACAACATATCATAATTCAAGTCATAACATTCATTTTAGGTCGCGGATAGTTTCCGAGCCTCATTTTAGTGAACTTCATTTTGTTAGCATATCAATCATACCAGGTGAGTTCATACCCCGCTTTTACTCATTTAAATTCCTATAAACTATTTGGGGCGAGATATATGCTTATTTATCCAAACATTTAAACTCTTTTGCCAAACAACATTACTTATACTCTACACTTGATTGCGTTATATACTTGATTGGGTTATACTTGATTTCATATGCATATTTGGAACAAACATACAAGAATTAGTGGCTCCAAATTAAGTTGTTGGAAAGCTATTAATTTACAAACATACAAGAATTAGTGGCTCCAAATTAAGTTGTTGGAAGGCTATTAATTTACAAACATCCCAATATTTATATGTTGGAAGACCCTTGTGGTGACATTTATACTTTTAACTACCATATTGCGCATATTCATGATTGTCATTCTATTTTAGGCAATGGGTTGTGAACACACAGGTTGCAAGTTTTGTATGGGCGGAACTTGGAACTGAGTGGATTTACAATGCCTTTGCTGTGTGAACATTACTCAAAGTATTTTCGACCATTTAATTACAAACTTATGAACTCACCAACCTTTGTGTTGACACTTTTTAGCATATTTATCTCAGGTCATAAGGCGATAGCATTTCATGGAGCTTTTGGGTCTCATGGCATACATTGGAGTCTAGTGTTTTATCTATCACCATTCGACATGTTTTGTAAACCTTTATGTAATATCAAACTTTGGAATCTCATGTGTTGAAAACTTTAACTTATTTAATCGAATGGTAAACTTTTCAAAACGTCTCATTATAGAGGTCGTTTTCTGTATCCATACTTTGTGCTATGACGTCATACCCCAATGACACTATCGTTCCGCTGCGATATTTTGGGGGTGTGACAGATTGGTATCAGAGCATCGGTTATAGAGAACTAGGTTGCATCATTGACCCTAGACTATAACTACATCATCATAGCATCTCATCATATCATTATAAGTGCACATTCTTTATACATGCGGACTTATGACTCAACACCAAACATCATATGAGTCGATTAGTCCAAGCATTGCATAGTTACTCCTAAATTATACATAGCCTGATCACCTATGTCTAATTCAGGAAGAATCATGCAATGAAGGGAGTAGTAGTCTCATATGTGTAAGCAATTTCGTAATCAAGCCAAATTTTCAAAAGATTTTCTTCAAACCACTTGTTTCCAGTTTGATCCGAGCGGCAGTTCTTGTTTGATGAGTTGCAAAGATCGAGCTAGAAACAAGTCGTTACCTAAACCGATTTAGCCTAATCGTATGACAGTTCTTGTTTGATGAGTTGTGGGATTAAGTAAAAATCGGTTACCAAAAAGTCTTTTAAAAAAATTTTGCTTGAGAATGGGAAAGCTTGTCTCATCGAGCCTAATCATAAGAAAGCATGTATTTAGGACGGGAATTGCTCACGATAGCACGGGAACGTACCTTGTGGGACGAGTAACTCATATGCATGAGCATTGACATAATCATATAGACCATACACAAGCATAAACTTTTAGAACCCTTGTCGAGGTTCGAACCATAGTATCATCGATTGAATCACGAGGACGTGATTCCTCTGACATGGGAAGAATGTCACAATTCACAATTTTTGGTCATTTCTCAAAACAATTCATGTTTCACAATTTCATCATTTATTGTAAACTAGGTTTGCGTGTTCCAAATTCGCGTAACCTTAATGGTTTAGCGGCAAATTTATGATCATATCATCACGGACATTTCATATAGACTAAGTTTAGTCTACATTTCATTAGCATCATTTGCATCATGTTAGTTCATTCATGATTTTGCATTTCACCTTAAACGCGTAAATTTCATATTAAATAAACGTTATCACGTAAGTTATTATTTTGAACATTTAATCCGATACTTCCAAAAATTAATCACAATATATTTTTATACTCATATTAAGTTATAAAAATATTATTTTTAGTTTACCCGGTGTTTTAAATTTATTTAGTATATAAATTGTTATGTTTATATAAATTACGACGGCTTTCTTAAATTCAACCCGATAATTATTATTTCACTCAAATTTTGCAAGAAATGTATTTTTATAATTTTTATGACTTCATTTTATTTTATCTTGACCCGTGAAAATCTATTTTTTTTATCTAACGCTACCTTAAATATTCAAATGTGTATACAACTTGCTAATATTACTTAACAATACTACAAGTTACTACTTATCCTCAAATAACTTTACATTACTTACACTTACACATTTATAAACATGATAAATAAAATAAAAATAAGAGAAATTTATATGTATTATTATTAAATACAAGATTCACTAAAGATTGCAAGATTTTCTTACTTATCTAGTCTTACACTCCAAGACTTTTACACACACACTCCAATTATTCAAGGTGTAAAGTCAAGATCTTTTCTTCCTCTTTTCTTCTCCACAAAACCGGCCACCCTAATTGTTCAAGAGAAAATTCATCAAACATTTTTCTAATCAAGTTTTATACAATCTAGTGTCACTCTTGATTAAGGTTTTGAAATAAAAACCTTGGGTGATTAGGAAATCCATTGCTCTCATTAACCTCATCAATTACTAGTAAGCATTTCATACATATCATTATTTTCCATATTCATTTTTATGTTCATTTTATTATGCACAAGAAAATCATGCAAGTTATGTGATGTTCATACCACTTTTTAAGGTTTTTAAGTGTTTTATATATATATATAAGTCATCCTATAATTTATCCCTTGTTATATATTAGTCTT
Organism: Chrysanthemum makinoi; assembly: GCA_910596185.1. Lineage (NCBI taxonomy): Eukaryota > Viridiplantae > Streptophyta > Magnoliopsida > Asterales > Asteraceae > Chrysanthemum > Chrysanthemum makinoi. Next base: position 14,779,903 of record OU343224.1, read on the forward strand.
GATGATGTCTAGGAACCCATGACACCCTAAGAAGGTGTATGGTAGGATTAGAATAGCTTCGGAGTTGTTTTGAATTGGTTAGAATAAGTTTGGCGCGAGAAAAACTCATTTCGACAAGTTTGCAAAAGGGTCTGTCCTTATTTTCAAAATCTGGAAAATCCGACAGTAGGTAAAAATGTTTGGCCTAGATATTTAGAAAATATACTTTAAAACGAAAACGTGGCGCTTGAACGGATTAAAACGGAGCTATAACGAAGAAGTTATGAATTTTTCAAGTTTGACGAGGAAAACTATTAATTTCAGAAATTTCAGCATTGAAAATGTTACACCTTATGAGTCAAAAATGAGTCTTAAGTTTTATAAATTGTGTCGACTTATCAAAAATATATTAGTATACTTTGACACGAATCTAAGGATGTAGAAAACGTAGAAAACGGACTTGTAACGATTAAATTACACGCGATAAACCAAGTTGCCGTAACTTTAATTCTATTAGCAAAATTAATATATTCTCTATTAAAACATACTACGGCAACTAAAGGACCATGTTGGCGGACGTTTTTAACAATGATGTAGAACTTTTTATAACGTGATGTCTTCTAGTAAAAGTAAGTTCGCCTAGCATATTTTTCAAAATGTTAAACCGTTTGTTGAGCGGAGTTGTAACGAATAACATATAGTCACTCAAACATGGCCGAAAACCATCCTTTAAACTATACTTTTGAACTAAAGTACAATACTTAACCTATATTTTTCTTGGTGATCGAGACCTCTAGGATGGAAACTTAAACACTAAAACTTTGAGATAATGATACAAGCTTCCCAAAACCGTTGAGTTCATTTCCTAACACTCGACGTGCACCATTTTACGATTAACTTTTCAAGGCCATTTTAGTCACTTTCACGAAAATTTCAACGACATTATTTTACGACGAAAAGTTATAATTTCACAATAAATCATTAAATGACTATCGTAGGATATCATTTCAACGTAAATACTTGTAAAGTATTTTATTATATGACGGAATGTCATAAACATATTTTGACGATAAATATTATTTCCAAAATGTACAAGTGGTATGATATCATATGGAGTTGCATGCACAACATTGTATCACGCATTCACGACAACATATCATAATTCAAGTCATGACATTCATTTTAGGTCGCGGATAGTTTCCGAGCCTCATTTTAGTGAACTTCATTTTGTTAGCATATCAATCATACCAGGTGAGTTCGTACCCCGCTTTTACTCATTTAAATTCCTATAAACTATTTGGGGCGAGATATATGCTTATTTATCCAAACATTTAAACTCTTTTGCCAAACAACATTACTTATACTCTACACTTGATTGCGTTATATACTTGATTTCATATGCATATTTGGAACAAACATACAAGAATTAGTGGCTCCAAATTAAGTTGTTGGAAGGCTATTAATTTACAAACATACAAGAATTAGTGGCTCCAAATTAAGTTGTTGGAAGACTATTAATTTACAAACATCCCAATATTTATATGTTGGAAGACCCTTGTGGTGACATTTATACTTTTAACTACCATATTAGCATATTCATGATTGTCATTCTATTTTAGGCAATGGGTTGTGAACACACAAGGTCTGCAAGTTTTGTATGGCGGAACTTGGAACTGAGTGGATTTACAATGCCTTTGTTGTGTGAACATTACTCAAAGTATTTTCGACCATTTAATTACAAACTTATGAACTCACCAACCTTTGTGTTGACACTTTTTAGCATATTTATCTCAGGTCATAAGGCGATAGCATTTCATGGAGCTTTTGGGTCTCATGGCATACATTGGAGTCTAGTGTTTTATCTATCACCATTCGACATGTTTTGTAAACCTTTATGTAATATCAAACTTTGGAATCTCATGTGTTGAAAACTTTAACTTATTTAATCGAATGGTAAACTTTTCAAAACGTCTCATTATAGAGGTCGTTTTCTGTATCCATACTTTGTGCTATGACGTCATACCCCAATGACACTATCGTTCCGCTGCGATAATTTGGGGGTGTGACATGATTGGTATCGAGCATCGGTTATAGAGAACTAGGTTGCATCATTGACCCTAGACTATAACTACATCATCATAGCATCTCATCATATCATTATAAGTGCACATTCTTTATACATGCGGACTTATGACTCAACACCAAACATCATATGAGTCGATTAGTCCAAGCATTGCATAGTTACTCCTAAATTATACATAGCCTGATCACCTATGTCTAATTTCGGAAGAATCATGCAATGAAGGGAGTAGTAGTCTCATATGTGTAAGCAATTTCGTAATCAAGCCAAATTTTCAAAAGATTTTCTTCAAACCACTTGTTTCCAGTTTGATCCGAGCGACAGTTCTTGTTTGATGAGTTGCAAAGATCGAGCTAGAAACAAGTCGTTACCTAAACCGATTTAGCCTAATCGTATGACAGTTCTTGTTTGATGAGTTGTGGGATTAAGTAAAAATCGGTTACCAAAAAGTCTTTTAAAAAAATTTTGCTTGAGACTGGGAAAGCTTGTCTCATCGAGCCTAATCATAAGAAAGCATGTATTTAGGACGGGAATTGCTCACGATAGCACGGGAACGTACCTTGTGGGACGAGTAACTCATATGCATGAGCATTGACATAATCATATAGACCATACACAAGCATAAACTTTTAGAACCCTTGTCGAGGTTCGAACCATAGTATCATCGATTGAATCACGAGGACGTGATTCCTCTGACATGGGAAGAATGTCACAATTCACAATTTTTGGTCATTTCTCAAAACAATTCATGTTTCACAATTTCATCATTTATTGTAAACTAGGTTTGCGTGTTCCAAATTCGCGTAACCTTAATGGTTTAGCGGCAAATTTATGATCATATCATCACGGACATTTCATATAGACTAAGTTTAGTCTACATTTCATTAGCATCATTTGCATCATGTTAGTTCATTCATGATTTTGCATTTCACCTTAAACGCGTAAATTTCATATTAAATAAACGTTATCACGTAAGTTATTATTTTGAACATTTAATCCGATACTTCCAAAAATTAATCACAATATATTTTTATACTCATATTAAGTTATAAAAATATTATTTTTAGTTTACCCGGTGTTTTAAATTTATTTAGTATATAAATTGTTATGTTTATATAAATTACGACGGCTTTCTTAAATTCAACCCGATAATTATTATTTCACTCAAATTTTGCAAGAAATGTATTTTTATAATTTTTATGACTTCATTTTATTTTATCTTGACCCGTGAAAATCTATTTTTTTATCTAACGCTACCTTAAATATTCAAATGTGTATACAACTTACTAATATTACTTAACAATACTACAAGTTACTACTTATCCTCAAATAACTTTACATTACTTACACTTACACATTTATAAACATGATAAATAAAATAAAAATAAGAGAAATTTATATGTATTATTATTAAATACAAGATTCACTAAAGATTGCAAGATTTTCTTACTTATCTAGTCTTACACTCCAAGACTTTTACACACACACTCCAATTATTCAAGGTGTAAAGTCAAGATCTTTTCTTCCTCTTTTCTTCTCCACAAAAACTGGCCACCCTAATTGTTCAAGAGAAAATTCATCAAAAATTTTCTAATCAAGTTTTATACAATCTAGTGTCACTCTTGATTAAGGTTTTGAAATAAAAACCTTGGGTGATTAGGAAATCCATTGCTCTCATTAACCTCATCAATTACTAGTAAGCATTTCATACATATCATTATTTTCCATATTCATTTTTATGTTCATTTTATTATGCACAAGAAAATCATGCAAGTTATGTGATGTTCATACCACTTTTAAGGTTTTAAGTGTTTTATATATATATAAGTCATCCTATAATTTATCCCTTGTTATATATTAGTCTTGATGATGTCTAGGAACCCATGACACCCTAAGAAGGTGTATGGTAGGATTAGAATAGCTTCGGAGTTGTTTTGAATTGGTTAGAATAAGTTTGGCGCGAGAAAAACTCATTTCGACAAGTTTGCAAAAGGGTCTGTCCTTATTTTCAAAATCTGGAAAATCCGACAGTAGGTAAAAATGTTTGGCCTAGATATTTAGAAAATATACTTTAAAACGAAACCGTGGCCGCTTGAACGGATTAAAACGGAGCTATAACGAAGAAGTTATGAATTTTTCAAGTTTGACGAGGAAAACTATTAATTTCAGAAATTTCAGCATTGAAAATGTTACACCTTATGAGTCAAAAATGAGTCTTAAGTTTTATAAATTGTGTCGACTTATCAAAAATATATTAGTATACTTTGACACGAATCTAAGGATGTAGAAAACGTAGAAAACGGACTTGTAACGATTAAATTACACGCGATAAACCAAGTTGCCGTAACTTTAATTCTATTAGCAAAAACTAATATATTCTCTATTAAAAACATACTACGGCAACTAAAGGACCATGTTGGCGGACGTTTTAACAATGATGTAGAACTTTTTATAACGTGATGTCTTCTAGTAAAAGTAAGTTCGCCTAGCATATTTTTCAAAATGTTAAACCGTTTGTTGAGCGGAGTTGTAACGAATAACATATAGTCACTCAAACATGGCCGAAAACCATCCTTTAAACTATACTTTTGAACTAAAGTACAATACTTAACCTATATTTTTCTTGGTGATCGAGACCTCTAGGATGGAAACTTAAACACTAAAACTTTGAGATAATGATACATGCTTCCCAAAACCGTTGAGTTCATTTCCTAACACTCGACGTGCACCATTTTGCGACTAACTTTTCAAGGCCATTTTAGTCACTTTCACGAAAATTTCAACGACATTATTTTACGACGAAAAGTTATAATTTCACAATAAATCATTAAATGACTATCGTAGGATATCATTTCAACGTAAATACTTGTAAAGTATTTTATTATATGACGGAATGTCATAAACATATTTTGACGATAAATATTATTTCCAAAATGTACAAGTGGTATGATATCATATGGAGTTGCATGCACAACATTGTATCACGCATTCACGACAACATATCATAATTCAAGTCATAACATTCATTTTAGGTCGCGGATAGTTTCCGAGCCTCATTTTAGTGAACTTCATTTTGTTAGCATATCAATCATACCAGGTGAGTTCATACCCCGCTTTTACTCATTTAAATTCCTATAAACTATTTGGGGCGAGATATATGCTTATTTATCCAAACATTTAAACTCTTTTGCCAAACAACATTACTTATACTCTACACTTGATTGCGTTATATACTTGATTTCATATGCATATTTGGAACAAACATACAAGAATTAGTGGCTCCAAATTAAGTTGTTGGAAGGCTATTAATTTACAAACATACAAGAATTAGTGGCTCCAAATTAAGTTGTTGGAAGGCTATTAATTTACAAACATCCCAATATTTATATGTTGGAAGACCCTTGTGGTGACATTTATACTTTTAACTACCATATTGCGCATATTCATGATTGTCATTCTATTTTAGGCAATGGGTTGTGAACACACAGGTTGCAAGTTTTGTATGGGCAGAACTTGGAACCGAGTGGATTTACAATGCCTTTGCTGTGTGAACATTACTCAAAGTATTTTCGACCATTTAATTACAAACTTATGAACTCACCAACCTTTGTGTTGACACTTTTTAGCATATTTATCTCAGGTCATAAGGCGATAGCATTTCATGGAGCTTTTGGGTCTCATGGCATACATTGGAGTCTAGTGTTTTATCTATCACCATTCGACATGTTTTGTAAACCTTTATGTAATATCAAACTTTGGAATCTCATGTGTTGAAAACTTTAACTTATTTAATCGAATGGTAAACTTTTCAAAACGTCTCATTATAGAGGTCGTTTTCCGTATCCATACTTTGTGCTATGACGTCATACCTCAATGACACTATCGTTCATTTGCGATATTTTGGGGTGTGACAGATTGGTATCCGAGCATCGGTTATAGAGAACTAGGTTGCATCATTGACCCTAGACTATAACTACATCATCATAGCATCTCATCATATCATTATAACTGCACATTCTTTATACATGCGGACTTATGACTCAACACCAAACATCATATGAGTCGATTAGTCCAAGCATTGCATAGTTACTCCTAAATTATACATAGCCTGATCACCTATGTCTAATTTCGGAAGAATCATGCAATGAAGGGAGTAGTAGTCTCATATGTGTAAGCAATTCTGTAATCAAGCCAAATTTTCAAAAGATTTTCTTCAAACCACTTGTTTCAGTTTGATCCGGCGACAGTTCTTGTTTGATGAGTTGCAAAGATCGAGCTAGAAACAAGTCGTTACCTAAACCGATTTAGCCTAATCGTATGACCGTTCTTGTTTGATGAGTTGTGGGATTAAGTAAAAATCGGTTACCAAAAAAAGTCTTTTAAAAAATTTTGCTTGAGAATGGGAAAGCTTGTCTCATCGAGCCTAATCATAATAAAGCATGTATTTAGGGACGGAATTGCTCACGATAGCACAGGAACGTACCTTGTGGGACGAGTAACTCATATGCATGAGCATTGACATAATCATATAGACCATACACAAGCATAAACTTTTAGAACCCTTGTCGAGGTTCGAACCATAGTATCATCGATTGAATCACGAGGACGTGATTCCTCTGACATGGGAAGAATGTCACAATTCACAATTTTTGGTCATTTCTCAAAACAATTCATGTTTCACAATTTCATCATTTATTGTAAACTAGGTTTGCGTGTTCCAAATTCGCGTAACCTTAATGGTTTAGCGGCAAATTTATGATCATATCATCACGGACATTTCATATAGACTAAGTTTAGTCTACATTTCATTAGCATCATTTGCATCATGTTAGTTCATTCATGATTTTGCATTTCACCTTAAACGCGTAAATTTCATATTAAATAAACGTTATCACGTAAGTTATTATTTTGAACATTTAATCCGATACTTCCAAAAATTAATCACAATATATTTTTATACTCATATTAAGTTATAAAAATATTATTTTTAGTTTACCCGGTGTTTTAAATTTATTTAGTATATAAATGGTTATGTTTATATAAATTACTTACGGCTTTCTTAAATTCAACCCGATAATTATTATTTCACTCAAATTTTGCAAGAAATGTATTTTTATAATTTTTATGACTTCATTTTATTTTATCTTGACCCGTGAAAATCTATTTTTTTATCTAACGCTACCTTAAATATTCAAATGTGTATACAACTTACTAATATTACTTAACAATACTACAAGTTACTACTTATCCTCAAATAACTTTACATTACTTACACTTACACATTTATAAACATGATAAATAAAATAAAAATAAGAGAAATTTATATGTATTATTATTAAATACAAGATTCACTAAAGATTGCAAGATTTTCTTACTTATCTAGTCTTACACTCCAAGACTTTTACACACACACTCCAATTATTCAAGGTGTAAAGTCAAGATCTTTTCTTCCTCTTTTCTTCTCCACAAAACCGGCCACCCTAATTGTTCAAGAGAAAATTCATCAAAAATTTTCTAATCAAGTTTTATACAATCTAGTGTCACTCTTGATTAAGGTTTTGAAATAAAAACCCTGGGTGATTAGGAAATCCATTGCTCTCATTAACCTCATCAATTACTAGTTTAATCGAATGGTAAACTTTTCAAAACGTCTCATTATAGAGGTCGTTTTCTGTATCCATACTTTGTGCTATGACGTCATACCCCAATGACACTATCGTTCCGCTGCGATATTTTGGGGGTGTGACAGTTTAGGGGGGAGAAATTCAAAATTTGAAGGTATAAGTTTATATATAAGTGTTGGTGAGAAGGGTAGTAACTTAATGCATCCATCCATGAACGTAACGCATGCATGCATGAACTTAATGCATGACGTAGACAATTTACGTAGAACATTCAAAACCAAATGTTAAAATATACTTGTAAAAGTCATATAGTACATGTTTGATGTAGACTACACTTAGTCTCATGCCGGTTTATTGTTAAAGTTATTTTCCAGTCTACACGATTGAACCTGGCATATGTAAAAGTATAACTTCAAGTATTCAAAGTAAATTGTTATGTGTTTATAGTTGAGTAATGGCCTGAATAATACGAGTTGTTACAACAAATTTGGTAACTTAGTGTCAATCCAGAAAGTTTAGTAATTGTGTCCATAAGTAAAACGAGCAATGTATTTAAGTAAACGAGCATGTACTTAAGTACAACGAGTAATGTATTTAAGTAAATGGACATGTAAAATCACCCAAATTATTTCAAAATGAATAATAAACAAGTAAACATGGAGCTATGAAACTCACCTTGAGTAAGTAATGTAATGGGAAGGTATAATGTAGTTCAACAACAAGTATCGCTAGCCGCTATCTATATAAATAGGTTATTTCATAAACGATGTGAGATATACTAAATGCATATGAGCTTTATAAATTTTTATCACCCTTATATACTTGTAGTAAGGTTTTATGAAGTTACGTACATTAAAAGTTTAAGAAAAATGAATTAAATGCGTTTACGATTTAAAACTCAAAAGCAAGGTTTATTGATTTGAAACTCGACGTTGAATGATCATTTCTACTTCTTTTCTAGCTCGTTGTTATCCATTTAACTCTTTGAACATAGGTGAATATGTTTACTTTCAATATTGCAAGACCTCGATTCGGGAAAACATGTTTTGGATAGATTTATACTTAATTAGTTCAAAAGCCTAAGTTGAGTGTTTTTTAGTCTGCTTTCCAAAAAATATACACCACCTCTCTTAGTTTTACATTATTTATTTTAGAAAATTACAAATATACACGGGTATCAAACTGTCATATTTTCATAAAACATAATTCAATTTCAAGGGGTCGTATCTCATTCGTTACATAACCTCGCAACTCATTTCAACTGGCCACGTTGAAGGTAAACTCTTAACTCCAAAGAGTTCAAAAGGGTCGATATGCCAAAGTACTCCTAAGGGGCTGATAATTACGTTTCAAATCTGGAACTCAGATTCATGTCGGTTTTGACAAACAGTTTTTTGTGGCTTGCTAAAAATACTAAACCAACTCCAAAAATTATGAAATTCGATGGGAGCTACCTGAGACATAATTGTGTGCCAACGGATTTTTCCCAAAAAATATTCTAAAGTGGATTTCTACCATTAAGATGTCGACTGAAAAGTTAAAGTACGATTAGGGTTTTTTAAATCAACTTTCTAAACATTTTCAATACAACAATGCTTATAAAGGTGACACCAAAACAACATGAGATAATATATAAGTATGAAATGAAGTGTGAAATTTTTCTAGGGATGCATACAAATGTTAGTGAATGAATGTACAAGATAGTGCACCAAGAACCCAAGAAATCCTAACTATGAACTCCAAAGCTTAACCCTTGTGAACCCATTTGTAAGAACACTTAACCAATTGAACCAAGGACAAAAATACCCTAACCTTCACTCCTTGTTTCTTCTTTGTGTTTATACAGAGAAAGAGAAGAGAGTTATGTGTTTTGGTGAGTGAAAAATGAAGAGTTACGTGTTGTGATGATATATAGACAATTAAGGTAAAGTTTGAATCTCATTTTGGGTAACATAATGATCTTTGATCTAAAAATGGACTGGAGTGTTTTGGGGCTTGTGTGGTTTCATGTGGTGTGATCTCCAAATAGGAGAGGTTTAAGGTTTCTTGATATTCTAAGTTCACGTGACTCACTTGATCTAAGTTTAACATGAAATTGGTAAATGTTTGTTTCAAGATAAAATGACCATGATGGAACTTCCCCTTTTGTACTGTTAAGAGGCAGCAATAATGAGGGGGAGAATATTTGAATTTTATGTATAAGTGTATAAGTATATGTGTATATGTAAGTATAGAAAGGTGGTGAACTGTAATGCATGCATGCAAAAACGTAAATGAAAAATGTAGACGTTTTACATAAAGCTTGTAAAACCAAGTATGAACTTATAAACCATTATTGTAAAGGTCATATAGCACTTAGTTGACATAAATTAAATTTAGTCTAGTGCCGGTTTAAGTTTAAAGTTTTTTTTGGCGTACGTGATTTAACATAACGGTTATACGTTAAAGTAAATGTTCAAGCGTTCAAAGTGAAATGTTATGAGTTTATGATTAAGAAATGGCCTGAAAAATAAAAAATTTCTTGGTCTACCCCAGTTAAAGGAATTTCGTATAGGAATTCAGTGTGTTTAATCTGACGGTGTGGTGTCTGTGAAGAGGTGATGGTTCTTGCGATGGAGTAGTTCTTCTTGTTCGTGTCCTGAAGGTTCATATTCGAATGGGTAGTCCTCGGATTCAAGTTCGTACTCATGTCATATTGGATACACATAAGCCCACTCATTTATAATTCGTTATTTACCTAAAGAGGTATCCCAATCTATGTACATAAATAATTATAAGTTATGGTTCAGCGATTTAAATTTCTTTATTAAAATGAAGAGGCGTCTCAATCCATTTAAATATGGAGATTATAAATCATCATACCTAATAATTACTGACACAACACTCGTAGTCAACCGGTAAGTTACTATGTGGTGGATTATGAGACGACGTAGGTGTTCCAAAAGTATGGAATGCATGTTCAAACTCATCTTTAGAGACATATAGTAAGATAGTCGGGGGGAGTCTGTCTATGAAGGGTTTCAAAACGATATTATCTAAGATTGTAAAAAAGGCTTTAGAGACCATTGTATCAATGATAGTGTCTTGAAAATAAATGACAATGTTGTATCACTTACAATGTCTTGAAAATAAATGAGACCATTGTATCAGTCATAATGTCTTATAAAAGTACTATGGATCATAAAAATGTATGTGCATGTATGACAGTCTAGTGACTTAGTGCGTGGGCTCGCAGCGGAATGTTTATAATGCAATGGCTATAGTCTAGGTCTAATACTGCAACCTATTTTTTTATAACTGGAGTTCTAATACCAATCTGTAACACCGCCAAAATGTCACAGCGGGGAAGTAACCGGAGGCGTGACTTCATAGCACAAAGTCACGAGATATAAAGAATGACCTTTATATGAGCCATTTAAAAAAGTACATGTTGGATTCATTGAAATAATGTTTTACTAACATAGCCCAAGAATTTCACAAAATAAAATGAAGTTTTTGTTTGTAATCAAACATTAAGTAATGCAACAAATCCCTGTCAAAATGAAATCCTATAATTCGACTCTATTCCATGCTTCATGCAGTTCAACCAGTGGAAAATAAGGTCATGAGAAATACATGCTATAATGTTTTAACATAAAGTTGGTGAGTTCATAGGTTTAAGTAAATTGAAAACATGGACCACATGATTTGAAGTTTATTTGACCAGTACACTCGGTTGTTTGACCAGTACATTTGATTGTTTGACTAGTCTATTCATTTGTGTATAATTGTGGCTTCTTGGCAAATGTGGTACCTTAGTGTCAATCCGAAAAGTTTAAGTAACTGTGTCCGTAAGTAAAATGAGTAATGTATATAAGTAAATGAGTACGTAATTAAGTAAAATGAGTAATGTGTTTAAGTAAACAAGCATGTATTCTCACCCTAAAGTGTTTCAACACAAATATTAAATGAGTAAAAGTAGGGCTATAAAACTCAACTTGAGTAAGTAATGTAACGGGAAAGTATAATGTAGTTCAGTGACAAGTATTTCTAATCGCGACCTAGATAAATAGGCCATTTTATAAACGATGCGACATGTACTAAGTGTATATGAGTTTTATAAAGCTTTATCACCCTTATATACTTTTAGTGAGGTTTTATGAAATTACGTAGGATAAAATTTTAAGAAAAATGAATTAAACGCGATTAAGATATTAAAACTCTAACACAAGGTTTATTGATTTAAATCTCAACTTTGAATGATCGTTTCTACTTCGTTTCTAGCATGTTTTTATCCGTTAAACTCTCTAAACATAGATGAATATGTCTACTTTTAGTATTTCAAGACCTCAGTTCGTGAAAACATGTTTTAGATAAAGATTTATACTTAATTACATTCGGACCTACTGTTACAACTTTTCATAAAGTTTTTTGACTTCGTCGGGCTATATCTCGTTTTCTAATAAAATCAACAAGTTCAAAAGCCTAAATTAGTCTAATTTCAAAAAATATACACCATTTTTCATAGTTTTACACCATTTATTCCATAAAATTATTAATATACATGGGTATCAAACTATCAGATTTTTCGAAAACATAACTCAAATTTCGAGAGTCGTATCTCATTCGTCAGTTAACCTTACGACTCAATTCAACTTGCCACATTTAAATTAAAGTCTTAATTCTAAAGACTTCAAAAGGTTCGATATGCCAAAGTACTCCTAAGGGGTTGATAATTATGTTTCCAATATGGAACTCAGATTCAAGTCGGTTTTGACAAATAGTTTTGTGGGGCTTGCTAAAAATGCTAAACCAACTCCATAAATTAAGAAATTCAACGGCGAACTACCTAAGACATGTATCTAACTTTGTTTTGAAGGATATTTCCTATAAAAATTCCTAAAAGGATTTTCTGCTATAAAGATGTCGACTGAAAATTTAGGGCATGATTAGGGTTTTCTCAATCAACTTTCTAAACATTTTCAACACAATAATACTTATAAAGGTGATATAAAAACAACATAATATGATATATAAGTATGAAATGAATTGTGAAATGAGTCTAGGGATGTTTAAAAAGTGTTGGTGAATGAATGGACAAGATAGTGCACCAAGAACCCAAGAAACCCTAACTATGAACTCCAATGCTTACCCTTGTTAACACCTTTGTAAGAACACTTAAATAATAGAACCAAGGACTAAAGTACCCTAACCTTTACCCCTTTATGATGCCTTGTGTTTATAGAGAGAAAGATAAGAGAGTTTTATGTTTTGGTGAGTGAAAAATGAAGATTTAGGGTTTGTGTTTATATATAGACAATTAAAGTAAAGTTTGAATCTCATTTTGGGTAGCATAATGACCTTTGATCTAACAATGGGTTGGAGTGTTTTAGTGCTTGTGTGGTGCCATGTGGTGTGATCTCCAATAGTGAAGGATCAAGGTTTCTTGAAATTCTAAGTTCACATGACTCACTTGGTTTAAGTGTAACATGAAATTGGTAAGTGTTTGTTTCAAGATAAAATGACCATGTTGGAACTTCCCTTTTGTGTTTTTAGGTGGCGAAAATAGTGAGAGAGGGATTGAATATTTGAATTTTGCTTATAAGTGTATAAGTTTATGTGTATATGTAAGTATAGAAAGGTGGTGAAGTGTAATATATACACGGGTACCAAACTGTCAGATTTTAAGAAAACATAACTCAACTTTTGGGGGGCGTATCTCATTCGTTACTTATCTTCACGACTCGACTCAACTTGTCATGTTTAAGTTAAATTCTTAACTCCAAAAAGCTCAAAATGGTCTATATTCCAATGTACTCCTGAGGGGCTGATCATTATGTTTCAAATTTGGAACTTATATTCATGTCGGTTTTGACAAATAGTTTTGCGTGGCTTGCTAAAAATACTAAACCAACTCTAAAAATTATGAAATTCGACGGGGAACTACCTGAGACATGTATGTCACTCTATTTTAAAGGATTTTACACAAAAAAGTTCCTAACATATTTTTCTACCATGAAGATGTCGGCTGAAAAATTAGGGTAGAATTAGGGTTTTTTAAATCAACTTTATAAACATTTTCAATACAACAATACTCATAAAGGTGATATAAAAACAACATGGGATGATATATAAATATGAAATGAAGTGTGAAATAATTCTAGGGATGCATACAAACTGTTGGTGAAGGAATGTACAAGATATTGCACCAAGAACCCAGAAATCCTAACTATGAACTCCAAAGCTTAAACCGTGTGAACCTCTTTGTAAGAACACTTAACCAATTGAACCAATGATTAAAATACCCTAACCTTCACTCCTTTTTATTTCCGTATGTTTATAGAGAGAAAGAAAAGAGAGTTTCGTGTTTTGGTGAGTGAAAAATGAAGAGTTAGGGAGTTATGGTGGCAGATTGGTAAAGTGAAATTTGCCTCACTTGGTAGGTTCACAGTTCGATTCTCAATCTCTTACCTCAAATTCTATTTTTTTCCTGCTAAATCATATTTTTCTTTCATCAAGTTTTGCAGTTCAGCCACTGTACCTAACTTTTTCCATGGTTGTTTCTATGTCAAATTTTGGGCTACAATTTTTTATTTTGTTTTGAGAAGCTGAAAACCCTAGCTTTTCTCTCTAGGTTTTTGGCGATTTAAGAGACACACCATATATGTTCACGCGATTCCCTATACAATATTTAATCTCCAAAACAATGGACTTTCTTGTGATTATAATCGATTAAATATTCCCTTATTGATTCTATTCTTGTCGTTTTCAACTCGAACGATTAAGGTTTAGTCGAATAGGGTGTTTTCAGTCGGTTATAAATTATATACTTATTATTAATTGTTTCTTGGTTCACGCAATTCCCTATACAATCCTAAATCACTAAACGCATTCATTATTATTATAGTTTTTTTTGCATTCACGTGGATTAACCGATTTTAACTATTAATTTATTGTTAGTGGGTGCTAGTGATTTAATTTGTTAAATTGTAGCTGCTACTATTTTAAATGATCCTGGTCTAAGGTGGTTTGTTCAAGTTTGAGGGTCGATTTGTTTTCTACTTGTTCTTGATGGGTGTTACGAGAGAGAGGGATAAAGCAGGTGGAAAGCTTGAGTCTAATGTAGAACCTCCATTGTCCTATGCGTCCAAGGTCAGCAATACAACCTCTCTTAAATCTAATTTCAATTAATTGAAGAGATACTACCAAAGGATGCGGATTATGATGTGGGTTTACCTATTGTCTCGGTTCAAGAGGTGAATGAGCGGACGAAAAAATCACTTTATGGATATTTTATTGGGAAAAGTCTTGCATTCCCTCTGGTTTAATGGTTCGTGCATAACAATTGGAGAAAATATGGTATTCAGAAAGTTACAATGAATGCAAACGGTTTGTTCTTCTTCAAGTTCTCGTCTCTAAAGGATGTTGGGGCTATTCTTAGGGATGGATGATAAGGATTTAAAAGGTACACTTTTGAGGGGTCATTTAAGCCCTTAATTGATCACTTTTGTATCTGTTACTAGTTAATTTCGTTCCTTTTCACTTTTTAGGTCTCTTGAAGGAAAATTGCTGGAATGACACTTATTCGGACGAAAAAGCGCGAATATATTAACAAAATGGCCAAAGTCAAGAATCGAGACACTCAAGCTGCTGAAATTGAAGGGGACGGCGTCACGGCTTAATTGCGACACCGTCACGACACATCTTGAGATGACTCAGAGAGCAAATTGCTATTTTACAAGTGACGGCATCAGGTTTAAAAGAGTAGGGCGTCGCAACTCAGACAGCCTAGATTTGGATCCCGACGGCTTCAGAGGTTGAAGCCGACGGCGTCACGAGCATAAGGTGATGTTGTCACAGAGTTGACGTGGCCAAGACGAAACCCTAATGGCGGCGACCTGACGGCGTCACAATTAAAGAGTGACGCCGTCGCATATTGTAACACTATATATAGAATCCGAATTTTTCAGTTTTAGAGAGGTAGTTTTGTGGTGTAAAAACCTAAACCGAACCAAGGCTGTCTTGGGCAATATCTTAGGGTTCCATACCCTATTTTACAACAAATAAGTGTTTTAATTCATTAATTCAATTATGTCTTCAATTGTTTGTATGTATGCTTGCATGTTTTCCATGTTCGGCTAATTTACTTGTGTTTGCTTAGATCTATGAAACCTAGGTATTGACTATTAATTGGTTGTCTCATCTTAATTGTGATTGACCTAGTATTGCAATAGGTCATCCGTTGTGTTATTAATGCTTGATTAGTCTTTGTTGAACCTTAGCTTATAGTTACTAATGGAATTGTAGGCTAAATATCCAAAGATAACCTTAGTGTTAAGTTTATGAATCCTAGAGATTTCGTAGTCATTAACCTTAGGTAGCTTCAAAGAGTTAGGGATAAACGCATACCCTACGACCTTAGAAAACACAACGCGTTAAGAATAAGGATGTGGCAATTCAACCATCAATAGGAGATAACTAGGGAGTAATAGTATCTAGGTAAACACATTTTTAATCATTATAAGAGCACACAACAATCGACATAGACTACACTCACCTTATTTTAGATAATTAGAGTAATCGGTAGAAATACCAACCCCCCAAATCCAATACCCCGAGATTCGTAATTTCAATTTTCTAAAAAACATAAAAAAGATAAAAAAAATAACCTTCCTCAACCCCAACCTTAGCGTAGTAATTTCTCACTAGCATTCCTATTCCCCTAGAGAACGATATGAATTCCCGGGGCTTACCCTAATACTACACTACAACGATTAGGTTCACTGCCTAGGGGGTTGAAAAACTTTCTCGACGAAAAGGAAGTTCCTTTGACCCCGAACGCGCGTTGTACGCGTATCAAGTTTTTGGCGCCGCTGCCGGGGAATAGAATAGCTAGTTAGGTTTTCACCTCGTTTAGGTTCCCTTGCTTGATTCATATCTAGTAAGCTTTTTTCTCATTTTTAGCTTCCTCGCAGTCTATCCCCCTTCTTCATGACCTTTGTTAGTAATCGCATCACTTTTCATCATGGAAGGTGATAACCCACCAAACAACAACCTACCATTTGATCCCACTTTTGCCAACCAACTCCGAGCTCGTATTGTTAGTGAAATTGGATAGCTTAGGAAATTGAATAGGATAATTGAAAATGCACTTGAGGAGGCCCTTAGGGAATCCACTGGCACTTTAGATAGTAAATCAACCTCGAGTGATTCAGATGATGAGTTAGAAGAAGGAGATTATAAGGTATTAGAAGTTATGGAAGGATGTAAGGAGGAAGAAGAACTTAGGGAGTATTTCGATTCATACCCTAATGGGAAGGAAACCGCCTATCACTATAACGTAGTTAACTTCCAGCATCCACCTTTCGAGCCTTGCATTAGAAGTGGTGACCCTAAAAATATTAAGATACCGTGCATGATTGGATAATTATATAAGGATCACACTTACATTGACTCTAAGGCACCCATGAACATAATGTCTAGGCTCTACTACAATTGGATCATGAGCGAAAAATTAGGGCCTATGAGGGAACCCTTTCACCCTAGGAAAGTGAGTAACTATGTTCGGAGGGCCAAAGGATTGCATGTCTTCGTAGGTAACTTCATATATAGGTGTGATTTCATGATCTTGGAGAATGTTAAGGGCAACATTGATGGGTTTCTAGGAGATGTGATACTTGGGAGACCATTTATTGAGGAATCTAAGATGGTTTATGATCAAGAGGAAGGAATAGCCAAGTTCTCAAACGGGACCGAATGTGTTAAGTATATAATGCCCTGCAAAAATAAGAAGTTTGAGGGTATTGACGATCTTGATGTAGAAAACATTCCGGCCTTTGAAGTAGATTGGGAGAACAAGGTTCACTACACCGCCTGTCTAGAGTTAGGCCCTGAGTATATTCGTGATGAGAGAAGAGTGAAAGAAATCGAATGGAACTCTAAGATTAGAGGTACGTACGACACGACTTCAAGTCTAGCTACAAGACTCATAAATAAAGAAAAGCGCTTCTTGGGAGGCAACCCATGCTTAAATGTTTGCTTGTTTGTGTGTCATATATCTTTTATTGATTGTTTATTCTCATGTTTAAATTTGTAAAAATGCTTCATTTTGTCTTTAACCTCGTCTTAATTACATATAAAGGTATTTTACATAAGGCATAAGTGTTGGGAGGATTACACACGTTTTCAAAAAGAACGTGAACATGAGAATTACGATTATTTAAAAGATATACATGTGTGTTTGTTCGAGTCAAATTCTTGTATTGAGTCACAATGGATGTTTTGCAGGAAATTTTTCCAGATTCTAAAGATAAAAATTTTCCAGAATTTTTTCCAGAAAATCACATACCAGTTTCTGTTAGGATAACCTGATGGCGTCAGGGTCACAACCTGACGGCGTCAGGAGGAGTAGAAACTGCTTACTACTTTTTCTCATTTTCTGAGCTACTTATAAATTTTTGGAATTTTCCAGGTCTTAATTTTCCAGAAAATCTGTAAACATCCATTCCACAAGCATTATATCCTAGTTTAGTAGAGTCATATATATATATATATATATATATATATATATATTGTTACCGTTGATTTTACGCGAAGGTTTCATTTGTTTTCTTCAAGTGTGCGGGTTTTATTTATCAAGAAGAAGATACATAAGATTGGAAGGAGCTTTTCACGCAAACACTCTTCTTGAAGAAGGATTTAACCACTACTTCACACGGATCCTACCGAGCTAATCAGGGGAGTACTAGTTTCTTTCGTTTTTAATTACCTTCCATTATCATAACTTTGATATTTTCGGGGGACATTGGGGACAATGTTCAGTTTAAGTGTAGGGAGGGAAAATAAAACGGTAACTTTGAAACTATGTTTATCCTTGACTATTTGCCTTGTTCAATTTCATTTGTATAATAAACCATGAGAAATATCGATTAGGGTAATTTTGGCACCAAATTTAAATTTTTTCATGACACGTAGGAGTGGGCCATTAGTCTAAATAAAGCGTCTCATGGATAGGAAGTTATATGACTAGCACAAAACCATTTATCACTTAAATTCCACCCAAAATGTGAGGATCGCTCTTAGATTTGTAGGAATTAAAGCATTCCACTTTAATGCTTCGAGTGTGTACCGGTAGCATAATAGATTCTAGAACTTGTGTTTGTGATGAATTCCGAGATCGCTAGTAAGACTACACTTATGTAGTTAGGAATAACTAAATGATAAGAGGCATTAGGATAACCCTTGTTTGATACCCGTAATATAATTACTTCTTCCACATCGGTTGAGTAATTCTCCCACACCCTTGCGTTGTACTCATCTTTAGTACACGATACCCCTAGTTAACCCCTCAGAGCCTATCCTTTTCGCGGTTCTCGTGATGTTTCGGTTTTCCGGAATATCAATGAAGAGCATTATTTACAATCCACCCCCAAATGTACACCCAAATCGCCTTAGCCTACCTTGTATGCACTCACTTTTAGTGCATTATTGTTATCATACTAAACCCTTAGTTCAATTATCTAGTTGCTTGCATAAGTTGCTAAGTCGAGTCATATCCTTTGTACACAGTTTTGGGACGATTGGGACTCATGGGAAAAGTTAAATTTTATGAAATGACGGGAAGGAACGTTAAATTCAAATTCCCTTTATTTGCGTAATAATGTACTCCAAGTGTTTTGATCTTTTCAATTTGGGTCAAATTAGTGTTAGAGTAATAAAAACTCAAGTGTAGGGATGTGCCTATAAATCCCTATTATTTTGATGTTGTCATAGAGGATGGTAGAGTAAAAGTGTATGAAAAAAAATGGAAAAACATACGGGCTACCATCCTACATCTATCTTTAAATTTATGTTCGTTTGTTTCAATTTATCTAGAGTTTAGAGTGTCGAGTCTTGGCTTATCAATGCCATTCTTCTCATGCTTGTAACATAAAGATTTTTGACTTGCCACCACAAAATCGCCTATCCCACCAAACCTTTTGTTTCCCTAACGTTACAACCCTTTAAAAGACCTCTTGGATAGTTTTTCTTAGGTGCTTACGCCAAAGCGATGGAGGTTTGATCAAGTCTCAAGCCTATGGTAATCTATGTACTAGGACCGGTTAATGAGTGTTTATCTTCCATTTCCAACTTGATATATTTTGTAACACCCCCAAATCTCGGTACATCGATAGAATTAATCAAGTTTTCGGGTCGTTACTATTGGATTGGTATCGCACACAAGTATAGCAAAAAGATATTCATTTAACATTCAAAACCATTCCCAAATTTAAGTATTCAAAACATTTAATCCAAAAGTATAATTATTAGGCCCAAAACATAATTTTATAAAATAGGTCCCCAAAGTTTATCAAAGTCAGAAATGATCCTTGAACCCCGCCTTCTTGCCAAGCTTCCACAAACCACGCATTCCAAACATCTTTCAAATACCTGAGAAATCATGCTAAAAGGTCAGCTTACGCTGGTGAGTTCATAGGTTTAAGTTCAACAAAATCATAGTGGACCAGTAGGAGTTGATTTGCTATGCAAGACCTAAGATAGATAAATACCGATCCTACCCGGATCACCAACCATAAACATGTCCCGCATCCAGGGACTACTCGGGCCCAGCGACTCTAGTCCAGCACTGTCGTGGCAAAATCTAGAACAAGTGCCAACCCCGGACTAGATCAAGGTAGAAGTCTATTCTTAGCTAGGCAACAGTTATAGCAATTAGGATTGCTACCCTAGTCTAAGGCAACAACTGCCGCACATCTATCTAAACAGTCAAGCATATAAGCAAATCCAAATAGTTTTCACGGTCCGAAAACAGTAGCATGATTCTCACCCCAATATAGTTAAAAACGTAGATAAAAGTGGGGCTATGAAACTCACCTCAAGCAATCAACGCACAAATAAACACTAGCCGAAGATAACGGTAATCACGGCACAACAACTATCGACTCGGCACAACCTATTAATGTAGACCAAACTTAATATATATATTCCTCGAAATCAACGTTATCTACCCCAATGTATTCCATCTTGTTATTTCCAAAAATGTCTCGTTTCACCATTTAATCCTAGTGTTTGGTATTCTCATGTGGGTGTATCGACTCAATATGATGCTATGAATGCACTCAATCAACCAATATATAACTCAATGCAACACAATGAGACCTCTAAATGATAAACTCCATAGTCCAATAAGTTTCGAAATAAATAGTAGACCTTATCGAATTCGTCAACTCGATAAACTCATTTATTTACTCGTGTAGCTTATTATCCCATGAATCAATCGTATCTAAAAGAGTCATAAGGATAATTCACCCATTAATAAGGTTACCCAACGTACCTAGCGGGCTCTTATTAGATTCGTCAACCTAATAAGTCCGCTACCCACGTGGATCAACACTATTAACGTTAGGTTATCCGTAACCCATGCACATAACGTAAGTAAATAAATAATTAAACTAGTATTAAATGTCCACAATTGACATTTATTGATAAACGTGTACTCGAAACATTAATTACTTATTTATTATAAAACATTTCCAATTTAGTCGTTAGTTTCCATTTAAAAATAGTAAATAACAAGATAAGACTTGTTATCGATATTTTTGGTACAAAAGCCCATTTATTATTTATTTTTCATAGTCTATTAGCATTTTCATGTTTATATATATATTTCGTCAAATTCTAATATTAATCTCATATCGTTATTCGTTTCGAGTCCACAAACACGAGTCATGACTTCTCGGCTTTTAATCAATCAATAGTCCAAATTATACTAAAGTCCATGTTACGGCTTTGTCGGAGTCAACTATTGACTAAAAAGTCAAAGTTACGCCGACGTAGCTCAAAGTCAACAATATATATATCAAGTCCAAATTTAAAAGTCATAATAGCGCAATTCAATCCCAAACCAACTCAAAACAATCTTGCCAACCAATCAATCAACCAAATGTACTCGAAACCAATGTTATGACCCTAATAGTCATGACACGGTCACGGTTAAGACCACGTGAACCAAACATGCTCTAGAAGCTTTTCGGCTCCACGCGTCTCATCCAAAACTCAACTACATCAAGCAACAAGATACCAAAACGACCCGACCCAGACCCAAGGTCCATGTGGGTCACGTACGACACCCATGAGCCACGTACGAGTCCCTAGTGGCTCGTACGCCTCATAACTCACATCTAAACACAACCAAATCACTTGCACAACATCCAAATCCAATCATTCAAGCTCCAATCATCAACCAAACACAAAACCCATCATCTATTCTAACCAAAAGTATGAAACTAAACCTAAAATAAATAAACCCATCAAATTGATACGCCACACACTTACCAAACACTAATTACTTGTTTATTTAGACATTAATTAGACTTAATTCCACGTTTAAACCAAAATCCCCAAAAATTACCATAGGCTCGAAACCCTAAAATGCCATACGAACCAAAAGCCCCAAAAATTACCATAGGGTCGAAACCCTAGAATGCCATACGTGGATTTTTATGGATTAAACAAGCTCTACCCACGTTCCATTTACCTTATTCAAGCTCGAATTGCAAAACCCACTTGAAACCCTAAAAATCCGAATCTTAATCTTTAAATTTGAAGGTGTTAATGAAGGTTTTAGTGAGAGTATTATATATGGTTGGAAAGAGGATGAAAATATCTTTGATTTGGTGGTGGAGATAGGTGGTCACGCGTGGTGGTGTGATGGCGGTGGCCGGAATAGTGGCCGGAATTTAGAGGGTGGCGGCTAGGGTTTGTTTTAGGGTTTTTGGAGAGAGAGTGTAGAGAGAGAAATGTGTTAGTGTGTGTGTTTTAGAGAGAGAAATAGAAATGGATGAAATGAGGAGGGGAGAGGCTTTCTTGGACCAAGGACTCAAAAATAAATAAAAATAGGGGAGGGGGCGCCGGCCATAGGGATAATTGGGGGGTCGGAGTTGTAATTTTTCGTAACTATCCCGTTTACCCATTCCCGAGCTCCCATATTGTCCCCTGAGTGTCCCACAACGTTCATTCGACTTTCTAACATCGTTATTTAAGTTTTTCCACGAGTTTTGACTATTTATTTGTCAATTTTCGAGTTACGATCTAAAAGTTACAATAATTCTCGTTTTAGGCTTTTCTAGTGCCGAATCGAATAGTGTCTACCAAATAGAGTTAAAACTCATAGGATAACTCATTTAATAGTGAAATAAACCGTAAAAACCAATAGATGATATAAAATCAAGACATGGTTTATAAAAATAGTGATAAAGGCAAAAGCTCGATTTAGTTTAACGTAATGCGGTTACCTAAAATATACTCCCTAAATTGCCAGTTGTCACAGCCTCCCAGCCTCAGAAGAAACCCGTCCCGGGTTTCACTCCGAGTTGCTTGATGTCATGAAAAGTTTAGCATACTTCCTGCGGAAAACGTCCTCACGTTCCCAAGTGAACTCCGGTCCATGCCGGGAGTTTCAACGAACCTTAATAATCGGAATACGGCTATTCTTCAGCCTTTTGATCTCACGGTCCATAATCTCAATCGGTTCCTCAACAAAATTCAATTTCTCATCAATACGAATATCTCTTAAGGGCACCACTATGTTTTCCTCCGAAAGACATTTCTTAAGGTTACTAACATGAAAGACATTGTGTACACTGCTCAATTCCGATGGTAGCTCCAGGCGGTATGCTACCGGTCCGATTCTTTCCAGGATTGGAAAGGGACCAATATATCGAGGATTGAGTTTTCCACGTTTCCCAAAACGAATCACTCCTTTCCAAGGAGAAACTTTCAACATAACACGATCTCCAACCTGAAATTCTAAAGGTTTACGTCTCTTATCGGCATAACTCTTTTGTCTATCACGAGCGGTTTGCAACCGATTACGAATCTGAACTATCTTCTCAGTGGTTTCCAGGACAAGGTCGAGACCTGTAAGTTGACTCTCGCCAACTTCAGCCCAACAAATAGGAGAACGACATTTTTGGCCATACAGTGCCTCAAATGGGGCGGCCTTAATGCTAGAGTGATAACTATTGTTGTAAGAGAATCCGGCCAAAGGGAGGTGTCTCTCCCGCTTTGCCGAAATCAATAACACAGGCTCTAAGCATGTCTTCTAAAGTCTGAATGGTTCTCTCGCTTTGACCATCGGTCTGAGGATGGTAAGCAGTACTCATATCCAAATTTGTTCCTAATGCTGTCTGTAATGATCTCCAAAAGTGGGATGTAAAACGACTATCCCTATCGGAAATGATAGATATCGGTACTCCATGACGCGATACTACCTCCTTAAGATATAATCGAGCAAGCTTATCAAGACTATCGGTTTCACTAATAGCTAAGAAGTGAGCAGACTTAGTTAAACGATCGACTATTACCCAGATAGCGTCATTACCGCTAACTGTTCTCGGTAATTTAGTGATAAAGTCCATGGTTATTCGCTCCCATTTCCATTCCGGGAGTTCAGGTTGAACTAAGAGTCTTGAGGGTTTCTGATGTTCGGCCTTTACTTTAGAACAAGTCAGGCACCAACTGACATACTGAGCTATATCGGCTTTCATATTAGGCCACCAATAAAGTTTCTAAAGATCCTGATACATCTTATCGGCTCCGGGATGAATAGAGTATTTTGATTTATGCGACTCGTGCATAATCAACTCACGGATTACACCATGAAATGGTATCCAGCTTTTGTCTCTGAAGCATAAAGTTCCGTCGGAACGCTTCAAGAAGCTGTTTTCACTTTCTACCATTCCATGAAGATTCTCATAAGGACGGTTCTCTTCCGTCAATTCCTCTGCTTGGGCGGCTAAAATTTGAGATGGTAAGAGCGAAACAATGGTCATTCCTAAGGATCTAACAAGTAGGGGTGGAATGTCCTCCTTACGACTAAGTGCATCAGCCACAACATTAGCCTTACCAGGATGATAACGAATCTCATAGTCATAATCACTAAGAAATTCCAACCAACGACGTTGTCTCATGTTCAGTTCCTTCTGATCTAAGATATGCTTCAAACTCTTATGGTCGGTAAATACTACACACTTGGTTCCATACAGATAATGTCTCCAGATCCTAAGAGCAAACACTACAGCACCTAACTTAAGGTCATGGGTGGTGTAGTTTTTCTCATGCTTCTTAAGTTGTCGGGATGCATAATCAATCACCTTCTCAAGTTGCATCAAAACAGCACCTAAGCCTTTATGCGAAGCGTCGCAGTACACGACAAAATCTTCGCTCCCTTCAGGCAAAGCTAGGATGGGCGCACTACACAACTTCCCCTTCAGAAGTTGGAATGCTTCTTCTTCCTTTTCTCCCAATTCATACTTAACATCCTTCTGTGTTAGTTTGGTCAGCGGCTTAGCTATCTTAGAAAATCCCTTAATGAATCTCCTATAATAGCCTGCTAAACCTAGAAACTGTCGGATTTCTGATGGGTTCTTAGGAGCTGCCCATTCCTTAATGGCCTTAATCTTAGCTGGGTCAACATGAACACCTCGACTATCTATCACATGGCCTAAGAATTGCATGGACGGAATCCAAAATTCACACTTAGAGAATTTGGCATACAGCTTCTCCTCTCTCAACAATCCTAAAATGAGCCTCAAATGCTCTTCGTGCTCCTCACTACTCTTAGAGTATATCAAGATGTCGTCTATGAATACTGTCACAAACTTATCCAGGTATGGCTTACACACTTGGTTCATGAGATCCATGAAAACCGCTGGCGCATTGGTCAAACCAAACGACATCACTTGGAATTCATAGTGTCCATAACGAGTTCTAAACGCCGTCTTAGGGATATCCTCCTCTCGAACTCTAAGCTGGTGATAACCAGAT
This sequence comes from Chrysanthemum makinoi, assembly GCA_910596185.1. Taxonomy (NCBI): domain Eukaryota; kingdom Viridiplantae; phylum Streptophyta; class Magnoliopsida; order Asterales; family Asteraceae; genus Chrysanthemum; species Chrysanthemum makinoi. The sequence continues at coordinate 14,805,391 of OU343224.1, forward strand.
CGTTAATCGATCTTAGAAAAGACACTAGCTCTTTGGAGTTGGTCGAATAGGTCATCTATTCTAGGTAACGGATATCGGTTCTTTACTGTAAGCTTATTCAATTCCCTATAATCAATACACATCCGAAACGATCCATCCTTCTTCTTCACAAACAACACTGGTGCTCCCCACGGTGACGAACTTGGTAGAATGAATCCCTTCTCTGACAATTCTGCCAACTGTTTAGACAGTTCCTCCAATTCTCTTGGAGCAAGTCGATAAGGTGCCCGGGCTACGGGTGCCGCACCGGGTATCAACTCTATTTGGAATTCCACTTGTCGGACAGGTGGAATCCCTGGAACATCATCGGGAAACACGTCCAGAAATTCTCTAACGACGGGTACATCGTTAAGGTTTCTTTCATTCTTCTCCTCGCTTTTCTTTTCAGAAATTCGAGCCAAGAAAAGACAACCTCCTCTATCGATGTACTTCTGGGCCTTAATACAAGAGATGATGCTCAACCGGGAAGGACTTCCATAGTCGCTCTGATCTCCTTGTATGCTCAGAAATTTTCCGTCATACGGTAAACGCACAATCTTCTCATCACAGATGATGTGTGCACCGTTCTTCGACAACCAATCCATTCTGATAATGACGTCAAAACTTCCTAAGGTAACCGGCAATAAGTCTATACTAAACGGGTGGTCTAAGAAACTTAAGGTACAACCTCGGACTACGGTGTCTATCTTCTCTCTATTCCCATTCGCTAATTCCACATCGTAACTAAACCCTAGAGGTGTTTGGGAGATTCCTAGTAATGGCATAAAATTGGTGGATACGAAACTCATATCCGCACCAGTATCAAACAGTATGGAAGCATAGCGATTATTGAGAAGGAACGTACCCGTAACTACGTTAGGGTCCTCACCAGCTTCCTTCCCAATAGCGTAAACACGCGCTGTTCCCATGTCTCTCTGTTGATTCCTAGCACCATGGTTTCCCTTGTTTTCCACAACCTCACGCTTCACAGGGTTCAAGCCATTACTTCCTACACCACGGTTAGCAAATCCTCCTACATTACTAGGATTTCCTCTCATCCACGGCTCTTGTCACTCATTCTTAAAGTGTCCCTTCTTTCCACATCCAAAAGAGGTGACAGTGGCATTCCAGTCCTTTCCTTGTGCAGTTTGAGCTGCAGCAAGTGGTCGGGACCTACAGTCTTTGGCCAAATGTCCTACCTTAGAGAACTTCCTACACACATTCGGGCATAGTCCATGGTGGTTTCGGTTACAACGACCACACACAGGCTTACTACCTTCATAATCTTTCCTTCCTCCATTTCCTATGGCAAACACCCTGGCTGTCTCATGCCGTTTGTTGCCATTCCCTTTAGCAACTTCGTTCTTCTTCCTCTTATCACTCCTATCATTCTTACCCTTGTCTCCTACTTCTAGTACATAAGAGTCCATCAAACGATGAGCCACAGTAATTGCCTCATGCAAATTAACTGGCTTCGCAGCAATGACATCATTTCGAGTAGCTATAGGCAATCTATCAGTATACCTCTCAATCCTAAGTTCTTTAGTGCGAACCATATTAGCGCAAAGCAATGATAACTCTTGGAAACGACGAGTATAAGTCGCCATGTCAGTACCCTTAACCTTATGGTTCCAGAACTCACTATCTAACTTCTTAACTTCATTCCTAGGACAGTAAGTCTTGATCAGGAGAGTCTTAAACTGAGTCCAAGTCATACTATAAGCAACATCAATCCCTACTGATCTGTGATAGTTGTTCCACCAGGTTAACGCTTCGTCCTTCAAGGTATATGTTGCATACTTAACCTTACAATCCTCCTCACAATTACTAACAGCAAACACAGATTCAGTTTTCTCCAACCACCTAGTTAGGTAAACTACTCCCTCAGTTCCTCCAAACTCAATGGGACCATAGAATCGGAACTCTTTGTAGGTACAACCTCGAGTTCGATTCAGCATTGGGGTTCCACTAGAGGTGTTAGAGAGATTAGTCTCAGCTAGCAGTTCAGCGACACGCTGCGCCACTAACTGGTCAACATGGGCTGGGTTCACAGGTGGAGGGTTTTGTGGAATAGAACCATTCTCAGCACGGTCGTTCACATTCGTTTCTACAGCTGGGTTATCAGTGTTCGGGTTCTCAACAGGTGGTGTGGTCGGGGCCGGACGACGACCTCGACGACCAAGGGTAACAACAGCAGCAGGAGCTGCTCGGTTGTTCCTAAGCGGGTTTCGTCTTGTTGCCACCATTCTGGAGGCATGAAGAACAGTTTCATAAGTTCACAATTCACGCTCTAAAGATAGAGTTGGGTTCCAAGGATCACCCAATAACGCCTGAATACATAATTAAGGCCAACATGGATAACGCTATATCAAAGTGAAACAATCAAATACCGAATCATAACTGAGGATGCACGTTCCAATAACCATAACTCATAAGTTTCAAAAGTGGAAATACATGGAAGGATACGAAGAAATCAAAAACGATCCTAACGACGATACTAGTAAGACAACTAGGATAATCCTACATCTCGAACCAAGTACTACTTAGTTTCAAGATGGAACAAAGCTATGAATCTCATACTATCTAGCCACGATTACGAGCACTCCTAAATGATCTCCAAACATCATCCATCACTCTCCATAGAGACAAAATCCCCAAACGCTGAGAGTCGCAATCATTCCTAAGACTCACGACCTCCTTCTCCAAACCGTTGACCTTGCGCTGGAGCACTTGGTCTACCTCCAAGGCTGTCAAGCACTCTGTATGTCGGTCTCGAACCTGCTCAAAGAGTCCCGACAGACCTTCTGTCAAGGCCATCGACTTCTTCCCTATCTTAGTCAAATCTATCCTCAATTCCTCTACACCAGTCCTCGTTACTCCATCTAATCGATCGACAACCCTATCGAGACTAATATTCGGGATATAATCCTCCTCCAGATCAGACCCGTACCGCCATACTCCTCGAGCTCTGAAGCAATCTCCGATGGTATCTCTGATCCTAACGGGCTACCTATATAAGGTGAGTAAGGTGGTGAGTCAATGTCTCAAGGCTGTCCAGGGGACTCAGGCTTAGGCAAAGGAGAACCTGGTCTTGGAGAATGTGCATGACTCTGCAATGGAGGAGTACCCCCTTCTGGGATATCCTCATCATCCTCCTCTTGAGGATCCTCATCCTCATCTACATACTGCTCCTCAATCTCATGCTCCTCCTCGACCTCATGCTCCTCCTCGCCCTCATCCATAGGGGGAGAGTCCATGAGTCGGAGTCTCTGTGCAGGTAAATCCTGAGGTGGTACACTAGGAGATCTAGGCCTCCTAAGACATGGTGATGCTTCTAAACGGATAGGTGATGATGGTGGTCTCACGGACATGCGGTCAGTGCTATAAGCAAGCCTAGGAGTCTGTGCTCGCACTAAGACCTGATGTAAAGTGAGCTGCCTAGATGAGCTAGGACGATCTGATGATAATGAACTAGTGTGACGAGCAATCTCATAAGGATCACCCTACGCAACCGTCATGAGAGTCAATGCTGGCGAACTAGCAACAGCAAGGACCTCCTCAGACACATCAAAAGCTAGTGAAGGCATAGTCTGTGACAATGGCATAGGGTAGGTATAAGTGTTCGAAACAACTAGTTTTAATAAGCGCATCAACTTAACCAAAACATATATCACATAATGAAAGCTTTTAAAAGTGTAGGTACCGCATTACTCAAAATATGTCTTTAAATAAAACACATAAGTTCCGTTCCATCACATAATCCCATATCAAATCAATCGAGTTCAAAACTCCAAAATCACAATATATCGTTTCCTCAAATCAAATTCCGTAATATCTCGATAATCACATCTCATTTTCCAAAATTAATAATCATATCTCCAAATCATAACGTTTCCATAATCAGTTCACAATATCCCTTAACAAATCATCTCATAATTCAAATCGCAGTTCATACCATATTCAAATAAGAAGCTTCGGCTTGGCAAGCGGGCGTGCGTCGGTTGAGGATCAATTTTTCTTAAAATTGGTTATAGTTTAGGGTTTATAAAATACCCAATTCTCTATAACCTTGAGCTCTGATACCAATCTGTAACACCCCCAAATCTCGTACAAATAAGACTTAATCAAGTTTCCGGTCGTTACTATTGGATTGGTATCGCACACAAGTATAGCAAAAGATAGTCATTTAACATTCAAAACCAATCCCAAATTTAAGTATTCAAAACATTTAATCCAAAAGTATAATTATTAGGCCCAAAACATGATTTAATAAAATAGGTCCCCAAAGTTTATCAGAGTCAGACATGATCCTTGAACCCCGCCTTCTTGCCAACCTTCAACAAACCACGATTCCAAACATCTTTCAAATACCGAGAAATCATGCTAAAAGGTCGCTTATTTGGTGAGTTCATAGGTTTAAGTTCAACAAAATCATAGTGGACCAGTAGGAGTTGATTTGCTATACGAGACCTAAGATAGATAAATACCGATCCTACCCGGATCACCAACCATAAACATGTCCCGCATCCAGGGACTACTCGGGCCTAGCGACTCTAGTCCAAAGACTGTCGTGGCAAAATCTAGAACAAGTGCCAACCCCGGACTAGGTCGAGGTAGAAGTCTATTCTTAGCTAGGAAACAGTTATAGCAATTAGGATTGCTACCCTAGTCTAAGGCAACAACTACCGCACATCTATCTAAACAGTCAAGCATATAAGCAAATCCAAATAGTTTTCACGATCCGAAACAAGTAGCATGATTCTCACCCCAATATAGTTAAAAACGTAGATAAAAGTGGGGCTATGAAACTCACCTCAAGCAATCAACGCACAAATAAACACTAGCCGAAGATAACGGTAATCACGGCACAACAACTATCGACTCGGCACAACCTATTAATGTAGACCAAACTTAATATTTATATTCCTCGAAATCAACGTTATCTACCCCAATGTATTCCATCTTGTTATTTCCAAAAATGTCTCGTTTCACCATTTAATTCTAGTGTTTGGTATTCTCATGTGGGTGTATCGACTCAATATGATGCTATGAATGCACTCAATCAACCAATATATAACTCAATGCAACAAAATGAGACCTCTAAACGATAAACTTCATAGTCCAATAAGTTTCGAAATAAATAGTAGACCTTATCGAATTCGTCAACTCGATAAACTCATTTATTTACTCGTGTAGCTTATTATCCCATGAATCAATCGTATCTAAAAGAGTCATAAGGATAATTCACCCATTAATAAGGTTACCCAACGTACCTAGCGGGCTCTTATTAGATTCGTCAACCTAATAAGTCCGCTACCCACGTGGATCAACACTATTAACGTTAGGTTATCCGTAACCCATGCACATAACGTAAGTAAATAAATACTTAAACTAGTATTAAATGTCCACAATTGACATTTATTGATAAACGAGTACTCGAAACATTAATTACTTATTTATTATAAAACATTTCCAATTTAGTCGTTAGTTTCCATTTAAAAACAGTAAATAACAAGATAAGACTTGTTATCGATATTTTTGGTACAAAAGCCCATTTATTATTTATTTTTCATAGTCTATTAGCATTTTCATGTTTATATATATATTTCGTCAAATTCCAATATTAATCTCATATCGTTATTCGTTTCGAGTCCACAAACACGAGTCATGACTTCTCGGCTTTTAATCAATCAATAGTCCAAATTATACTAAAGTCCAAGTTACGGCTTTGTCGGAGTCAACTATTGACTAAAAAGTTAAAGTAACGCCGACGTAGCTCAAAGTCAATAATATATATATCAAGTCCAAATTTAAAAGTCATAATAGCGCAATTCAATCCCAAACCAACTCAAAACAATCTCGCCAACCAATCAATCAACCAAATGTACTCGAAACCAATGTTATGACCCTAATGGTCATGACACGGTCACGGTTAAGACCACGTGAACCAAACAAGCTCTAGAAGTTTTTCGGCTCCACGCGTCTCATCCAAACCTCAACTACATCAACCAACAAGCTACCCAAAACGACCCGACCCGGACCCAAGGTCCATGTGGGTCACGTACGACACCCAAGAGCCACGTACGAGTCCCTAGTGGCTCGTACGCCTCATAACTCACATCCAAACACAACCAAATCACTTCCACAACATCCAAATCCAATCATTCAAGCTCTAATCATCAACCAAACACAAAACCCATCATCTATGTTAATACAAATAAGCCGTAAAAACTTTTATTTATATTTTACGATCTTCTAATGTTTTGTCGATAACAAACGTAAAATCATTTTAACGAAACAAATAAAATACGTAAATGGTTTAAACTAATAGTTTCTAACATATTCACATTTTCACATAAAACACTAAAACAAGTATAAGTGATTTTATGATTTAATATTACATATGTACAACAACTAGTGTTTACATATTTGGGTAAAATATACACATAACTAGTATGTAGTATATTGGGTAATATAAATGGGTAGAAACTTAAGTATCATAACCCATTGGGCAAATACATTGAATGTAGTTGGGTACAACCCAAAGCCCATGACCCATTGAGCTTGACCCATAACCCATTGCATGAAATCATGCTTATATCATATATGGATAATATCAATAACCCATGGTATTGACCCATACCCAATGTCTAGATACATTGAACCCTTGGTGAGCACTCAAGAGATACATTGTATCTAGCCAAAGATCCATGGATCAACCCATGACCCATGACCTATAACCAAAATACCCATGGGTAAAGGGGAGCGTCCCACGGATCCCTAGCTTTATGCTAGCCGGATCCCTTGTGGGAGGGATCCGTGGGATCCGGGGAACATAAGAGAATTTCCTCTATAAATAGAGAGCCATTTCTTCCTTTCTACTCATCACTTTACACAAATACTTCCCCCAAGTATTCTAACCCTCTAACCTTAGATCCAAGTGATCTATGTAGTCTGTCTTTTGTTTTTGTGTGATCTTCTAGGTTCCTCTTAAAGGAAAGATCACCACTTCTTGAAGACGTGCAAGCTCAAGTCCATGAGTTGCCATGCTTCATCATCATCAAGACAACGAAGGTTCTCTTGTTGATAGTTCTACCTTTCTCCATATATGTTGGGTTGAAAGCATTAGTGAAGAATGCCGAAAGTGTCAAGATGAAAGCATTAGTGAAAGGTGCTCATCATCCGTGTCAAAGCATTAGTGAAGAATGCTAAAGGAGTCAAGACGAAGGCATTAGTGAAAGGTGCCAAGCGTTGTGTCAAAGGCATTAGTGAAGGATGCCGATGAATCAAATCAAGTCGCATTTGGGAAGAATGCCTAGATCGTATAATCGATGAGGTGCATCGTTATACATATAAGTAGTTGTTTATTTCCAAGGATGGTGATATCCTTGATGATATTGTAACAAGGAGTAGATCTCCTTGATATTAGGTGTTGTGTTGTGAAGGGTAGTAGTTCCTCCATAGTAATGGAACTAGGTGCTTAGCCTAGTACCTAATAAAGAGTATGCGACATTGTGATAGGATTAGTTCTCCTTGGTGTGAAAGAACTCGGTGGTTAGTCTAGCACCGTATAAAGGGTAGGCGAGGTTGTGTTAGGTGTGGTTCGCCTTGGTGTGAAGGAACTCGGTATTTAGCTTTGTACCGGAAAAAGGTTAAGCGACGTTGTGAAGGCTTCTCCGCCATAAGGAGTTGGTGTAGTGTTTACGAACTCTCGAGTAGGTGACTCGGGGAGTGGAGTAGGGCAAGGAAGGTGTCCTTGTAGCCAAACCACTATAAATACTTGTGTCGTGGTGATGTGCTTCTTACTATTTATCTTTCATTACACGTTTATATATCTATCTATCAACGTCCAACATAAACAACCAAATAGATTGACATAAGTCGATCTAAATATTTAAAATTAAGTTTTAAATTGGTAAAACTATTCAACCCCCCTTCTAGTTTTACAGAATTGGCATCAGAGCTTCGTTACCAAGTTTTTTATAGTATATTGTACTTTGAAAACTTGATACGATCCGTGTATGTTTGAAAACTACAAAGAATGGAATTTCTTAAAACAAAGAGTCATGTTTTTAGAAATCATCATATGTTGGATAGTGATAGATCATTCTAATTTTTTTCCTTTGAGAGTTCTTCATACTAGGATTTGGGTATCTTAGAAGATCATAAAGTATTTCGCGTCTATGGTTTCTAAAAACATAAAAAGGGAATATAGCAAAGGATTTGGGTATCTTAGAAGATCATGAAGTATTTCGCGCCTATGGTTTCTAAAACCATACAAAGGGAATACAACAAATGTATGTTTTCTTAGTTACAATTTTTTGTCAAAAACGTGCTAAATTGCTTGTGGACAAAATGGTGATATATGTTTCTATCTTATAATAAGCATAATATGAAAAGTGTTTTAGTAATTTTTTTTTTGAAGTTTTGTTGTTAGATATCTTGTTAATCAAGCTTGAATAAAGGTAAAAATGGGTAATATAACTTCACTAAAAAGTCTACAAAGACTAAACCTTTTCATCGGGTCAAAACGTATATTTTTGTAATTCTGTGTCAGATCTGCGGATCCCTCAGGTTACACTAGACGGATCTTTCAAGAAAGGGATCCGTGGTACAGAAGACAGTTTTTGTCTGAATTTCAAAAATTCATAACTTTTTTACCGTAAGTCGTTAGAAGTCGTGCCACCTATCGTTTTAAAGGTATTTGAGTCTACTTTCATTTAAAAATGATTTCATAAACTTATTCAAAACAATAAGTTACAGAATCATTGATTTATAATAGAAAGTTATTTTTCGGTCATAACTTTTGCACAAACTTTTGATCTAATTGGAGACGGATGTTTTCGCTTTTGAATAACAATGTGTCCTCTATTGAAATTAAAAGTTTTGATCATATTTATAAATATAAAAGAAACTAATCAAGCTTGGTATACATGTTTATATTTAACTCAAAGCGATGAAAAGAACTTTCGTATGCTATGCTAAATGATAAATTGTCTTCTTTGCATTACTTGATTATTTGCTTATCTCAAATAGCTTTTGTGCTTGTTTGATTGAATATAATATGTGGTTTCCTTACCTTGCTATTCATTTTCTTGTTTGTCGATTTAGTAATGTTCTACTAATCAATGTGCTATTTGAAGGAGTGTTTGGGATAACATCTAGTTGTGTCGAAAATGTTAGTTTAGATACTTAGATAAGTCATATAGGTTGAAAAGTGTTTAAAACATATAACACACTAAATGGATTTTTGATTGAGTTTGTCATGTGTGCAACATAAATGTTTTATGTGCTTATATGATTTCTTTTGTTCTTGTATCGTTTTCTAAAAACAACAAGAATGTACATCGGATCATAACCTACACTTGTGTTGATGATGTACTCTCCCATTTTCCTTTTAATGATCGCTCTCCAAGCTTCATAGTAGGATTGACAACTTGATTATTTCATCCGATATACTCAAGTAAATTATTTTTCAACGTAAATATAATTGTTCATATCCGAAAGTCCAAACTCAAAGCTTTCCAACAACATATGTTGAACTAGCTCATCCAACCATTTTTTGTTGCTTACCATATGGACAACTTTTAAACTTAATTTTAACGTGACGCCTTCATCACCTTAGTTGTCTCAAGTATAATATTAAACGAAGCAAAGTATCATCATTGTTACTCTTCGATAGGCCATTGTAGGAATATAAATTTTCCTAACTTGAGAATGAATATTGGAGAACTTATTGCACTAGAAACTCAATTTGACCTAACGGTTGAATTGCTTCCTTGATAGAAGTTGGGTATGTGGAATCACCCGTAAAAATGGTCGTGTTTAGCCGTAATTGAGCACCGCTAGTAACAGTCTCATATTCATTCTCTCACTTGGGAAATTTATACTCCTATGTTTTCCTAAAGTAAGTTTACAATGGAAATACTTTGCATTGTCTTAGGATTACTAATCAAACAAGTTGTAAAATTAATTTTTCTTTTAGTTAATCACAACCACTTGCCTCATCAAGCGATTATCTTGCTTTGATCGAGAAGAGCTGCATGACTTCATGGACGAAGTTCATTGTATGCTAATCACCATCCGTAAAGACTATACATAGTTCATTGCTTCCATTGGCCAAAACAACCCTACTGTCTTGAACACCATCATCTACTATGCACGCCATTGTTAATACAAACGATTTACTAATCTAGATCGTAAATCTATTTTGAGCTTCTTGAATAGCGGTTGTTAAGTTTGATAAACCTATGTGTTACTTGTGAGCTAGATCTCATTTAATTGCTTATGTGCTATTTCTACATGCTCTTAGTATGTTTTACTTGTATACATGTATGCTTACTGTAGAGATCATTAGCTTCTAAGTTCGATACTTGGAACAAACGCTCACTGTTAAGTAAAACTGTCCCAGATGCCGGATCCCTTGTTTGTAACTATCCGGATCCCTCAAGTGAAGGATCCGTGGGATCCGAGCAAATAGAAGTGGAGTTTCAATCCTTTACACCTCAAACCATGTTCCTATATTACTTCACACTTGCTAAACTTAATAATTTAGGATGTCTTAAGTCCTTCTCAAGCTTAGTAAGCTTCACACTCACTCATAGCTCATTAAGGATCACACTCAAAGTGATTTTCGACCTATCGTTTCACCTAAACTCATTAATCTTCCACTCTTTAGATCACTCATTATTTCTCACATGATCCCTCACATCTAGACTTAGAAATCTTTTGATTATGGCAAAATTGATCATAATCATCCTTACCTCTAAATTGGTCGAAATGGATCAAATTCTAGTTCTTCCACCTTAAAACCTTTAGGATCTTGTCCAAGACATTATCCTAAGTCACTATCTGATCACTAGGATCATTTAGCTCCATTTCACACTCTCAAGATTTTAGTATCATCTTTGTTCATTCATTGGTACTCATGAAAGTTCCAATTTCTTCCATATAAGGCAATCATTAGCTACATCACTCATTGCCCTTGAACATTTAAGTACCCTTCCATTTAAAGACACTTAGGAGAACTGAAACACTCAAAAAAGTATAGGCTTTAGACATTTCAAACATCACTTCTATCCTTTCCTAGCTGCTGAGAGCCGGATCCCTAGGATTAGCCTAGACGGATCCCCCATTGGTGGGAACCGTAGGATCCGGGTGACATATTTATGTCAACTCTTGCTCAAACAATCATTTCAAGCTCATCTTGCTAACTTGAACACTCCACCTCATCCTAATTAAATCCCTAGATCAGTAAAACTCTGAAGTTGACTCTTGTGCATGCTAATCATCACATTCCAAAGGATATTAGAGACTTAAGTCTTGAATGCACTTGCCAAATCCTTCCCTTTATAAGTCATCTTGCTAGAATCCCTTAGTCATCAAACACAACATAATTCTCAGCATTTAGAAACCTTTTCCTTAGTCATTTCATCATGAGGAAAGCTCCTAGTGCTAATTCATCCAACCAAGAACCACCCAAGAAACTTGCTCGTATTGTACACGAAATTTCCTCAACCGAATCATCTCCGGTTAAACCCACAAATGGTAGGATTTCCCATCCACCGAATCATCATCCGTAAGAGATAATAGTGCTAGAATCTCACCTCAACAAACCCATTAAACAATTGCCAAGAGAACCGCAATAATTAGCATTAAACCTTTTAGGTTAGAAAAGGGATCATCGAGCTCTAAACCAAACGTACCTAGTTCTAGCAAAACATCTAAACCTTCATTCCTAGAGCATGGACTTCACCAAGCCTCTCTCTATTCATTAGAGCATTCACCACCGAGAACTTCCCATTCACCAACCTTCTCGTTAAAATAGGAACCACCTACATCACCAACTAGTCCATCGTTGGAAACAAGGAACCACCAAGGAATTGATCATATGTAGGAATTTCCATTACCACCACTCTCATTCCTAGTAGAACCTCATCCTAAATTACTCAATGTACCTCCACCATCATTTGTAGAACCTCCTCAAAACATCTTGTTCCTAATCAAGACAATAATTGCTCTAATTGTCTAATCACCCAAGGACTTGTTCAAAAAGTACGAAATGAGTTGCATTTCATGTTTAATCATCTTCTTGAAAGATTGGACCAAATAAACAAGTCTACTCATCCCTAGACTCAAGCACATTGTTGCTTCTTAAGCTTTGGTCACTTATTAGTATTAGTAGAATATGGCTAAATCATTCTCTTAGTTTTTAGAGATTTGTTGATCATCTCTTATGTTTTATTGAATGATAGTTTACTTGCCATATTACATTGAGTATATGTTTATTGGTTGAATACATATCTCATTTGGATGTTAACATTACTTGTTACATCACCATTGCTGAATTTAATCATCAGCTATACGGATCCCTCAAAATTGCCTAGACGGATCCCTATTAGGAGGGAACCGTGGGATCCGTGAGACAAAAAACTATTTTTCTACTAACTTGGATCACATATGCAGGAAATTGTGCATTATACTTGTTTTCTAACCTTTGTTTTGTAGTTATTCAATCTACACTTGAAGCCTTTGACACCCTAAAGCTAGGGGGAGCTTTGTGTCAAAACAATACATTGAAAATTACTTGCAATATTAGGATTACATTTCTCGACATCCTTTTGCAAAATTGAAATCATCAAGGGGGAGCACATTCGTCACTTAGATGAAATCTTTTGCAAACTTAGTTGCAAACAAACTAGCTTAGTATTACTTTCTTGACGCCCTTACATAGAGATGGACTCGTCAAGGGGGAGTAAAAGACGAGATTTGTTCCCGTTACTTGCTCTCTATTTTTTTCTTTCACATGTTTTTCCTAAAAACAATGTGTTAGTTTCCTTTCGAAGCTCTTTTTGTTTCGACAAAAAGGGACAGAAGAAAGTAAGAACTACAAATTCAAACTTTTACGAATTTTAGCTTTTCCTTAAAATAATTTTATGTTTTGTCATCAACAAAAAGGGGGAGATTGTTAATACAAATAAGCCGTAAAAACGTTTATTTATACTTTACGATCTTCTAATGTTTTGTCGATAACAAACGTAAAATCATTTTAACGAAACAAATAAAATACGTAAATGGTTTGAACTAATAGTTTCTAACATATTCACATTTTCACATAAAACACTAAAACAAGTATAAGTGATTTTATGATTTAATATTACATATGTACAATAACTAGTGTTTACATATTTGGGTAAAATATACACATAACTAGTATGTAGTATATTGGGTAATATAAATGGGTAGAAACTTAAGTATCATAACCCATTGGGCAAATACATTGAATGTAGTTGGGTACAACCGAAAGCCCATGACCCATTGAGCTTTACCCATAACCCATTGCATGACATCATGCTTATATCATATATGAATAATATCCATAACCCATGGTATTGACCCATACCCAATGTCTAGATACATTGAACCCTTGGTGAGCACTCAAGAGATACATTGTATCTAGCCAAAGATCCATGGATCAACCCATGACCCATGACCTATAACCAAAATACCCATGGGTAAAGGGGAGCGTCCCACGGATCCCTAGCTTTATGCTAGCCGGATCCCTTGTGGGAGGGATCCGTGGGATCCGGGGAACAGTACAGAATTTCCTCTATAAATAGAGAGCCATTTCTTCCTTTCTACTCATCACATTACACACATACTTCCCCCAAGTATTCTAACCCTCTAACCTCAGATCCAAGTGATCTATGTAGTTTGTCTTTTGTTTTTGTGTGATCTTCTAGGTTCCTCTTAAAGGAAAGATCACCACTTCTTGAAGACGTGCAAGCTCAAGTCCATGAGTTGCCATGCTTCGTCATCATCAAGACAACGAAGGTTCTCTTGTTGATAGTTCTACCTTTCTCCATATATGTTGGGTTGAAGGCATTAGTGAAGAATGCCGAAAGTGTCAAGATGAAAGCATTAGTGAAAGGTGCTCATCATCCGTGATCAAAGCATTAGTGAAGAATGCTAAAGGTGTCAAGACGAAGGCATTAGTGAAAGGTGCCAAGCGTTGTGTCAAAGGCATTAGTGAAGGATGCCGATGAATCAAATCAAGTCGCATTTGGGAAGAATGCCTAGATCGTATAATCGATGAGGTGCATTGTTATACATATAAGTAGTTGTTTATTTCCAAGGATGGTGATATCCTTGATGATATTGTAACAAGGAGTAGATCTCCTTGATATTAGGTGTTGTGTTGTGAAGGGTAGTAGTTCCTCCATAGTAATGGAACTAGGTGCTTAGCCTAGTACCTAATAAAGGGTAGGCGACGTTGTGATAGGATTAGTTCTCCTTGGTGTGAAAGAACTCGGTGGTTAGCCTAGCACCGTATAAAGGGTAGGCGACGTTGTGTTAGGTGTGGTTCGACTTGGTGTGAAGGAACTCGGTATTTAGCTTTGTACCGAAAAAGGTTAAGCGACGTTGTGAAGGCTTCTCCGACATAAGGAGTTGGTGTAGTGTTTACGAACTCTCGAGTAGGTGACTCGGGAGTGGAGTAGGGCAAGGAAGGTGTCCTTGTAGCCGAACCACTATAAATACTTGTGTCGTGGTGATGTGCTTCTTACTCTTTATCTTTCATTACACGTTTATATATCTATCTATCAACGTCCAACATAAACAACCAAATAGATTGACATAAGTCGATCTAAATATTTAAAATGAAGTTTTAAATTGGTAAAACTATTCAACCCCCCCTTCTAGTTTTCCACAATCTATTCTAACCAAAAGTATGAAATTAAACCTAAAATGCATAAACCCATCAAATTGATACACCAAACACTAATTACTTGTTTATTTAGACATTAATTAGACTTAATTCCACGTTTAAACCAAAAGCCCCAAAAATTACCATAGGGTCGAAACCCTAGAATGCCATACGTGGCTTTTTATGGCTTAAACAAGCTCTACCCACGTTCAATTTACCTTATTCAAGCTCGAATTGAAAAACCCACTTGAAACCCTAAAAATCCGAATCTTAATCTTTAAATTTGAAGGTGTTAATGAAGGTTTTAGTGAGAGTATTATATATAGTTGGAAAGAGGATGAAAAGATCTTTGATTTTGTGGTGGAGGTGGGTGGTCACGCGCAGCGGTGTGACGGCGGTGGCCGGAATAGTGGCCGGAATTTAGAGGGTGGCGGCAAGGGTTTGTTTTAGGGTTTTTAGAGAGAGAGTGTAGAGAGAGAAATGTGTTAGTGTGTGTGTTTTTTTAAGAGAGAAATAGAAATGGATGAAATGAGGAGGGGAGAGGCTTTATATACTTGGACCAAGGACTAAAAAATAAATAAAAATGGGGGAGGGGGCGCCGGCCATGGGGATAATTGGGGGGTCGAAGTTGTAATTTTTCGTAACTATCCCGTTTACCCATTTCCGAGCTCACATATTGTCCCCCGAGTGTCCCAAAACGTTCATTCGACTTTCTAACATCGTTATTTACGTTTTTCCACGAGTTTTGACTATTTATTTGTCAATTTTCGAGTTACGGTCTAAAAGTTACAATAATTCTCGTTTTAGGCTTTTCTAGTGCCGAATCGAAAAGTGCCTACCAAATAGAGTTAAAACTCATACGATAACTAATTTAATAGTGAAATAAACCGTAAAAACCAATAAACGATATAAAATCAAGTCATGGTTTATAAAAATAGTGATAAAGGCAAAAGCTCGGTTTAGTTTAACGTAATGCGGTTACCTAAAATAGACTCCCTAAATTGCCAGTTGTCACATATTTCATATACATCCGAGAGATGAGAGTATCCAAACACCACTTGTGAGGTGCTAGTATGTAATTTCCGTGCTTGTTATGACTTTTGCGGGGCTTATATGTGTTGTGAATCGCTCTAAACTAATGCTTCATGACCCCTAACTTATAAATTAATTGGCTAAAAGCACATTTGCTTGAGGACAAGCAAATACCAAGTGTAGGGATATTTGATAAGGATTTAAAAGGTACACTTTTGAGGGGTCATTTAAGCCCTTAAAAGGTACACTTACGAGAGAGAGGGATAAAGTAGGTGGAAAGCTTGATTCTAATGTAGAACCTCCATTGTCCTATGCATCCAAGGTTAGCCCTACAACCTCTCTTAAATCTAATTTCAATTAATTGAAGAGATACTACCAAAGGATGTGGATTATGATGTGGGTTTACCTATTGTCTCGGTTCAAGAGGTGAATGAGCGGACGAAAAAATCACTTTATGGATATTTTATTGGGAAAAGTCTTGCATTCCCCCTGGTTTAATGGTTCATGCATAAAAATTGGAGTAAATATGGTATTCAGAAAGTTACAATGAATGCAAACGGTTTGTTCTTGTAGGATCGATATATTATTGTGTTGATGATTCGGGTGGTCTCGGATGATGAAAATACATGTTTGCCATAGTTAGAGAGAAAGAGATGAGAGGGAGTTTCTTGGTAGAGACTTGCTTCACAAAATGCAAGGTTAGATTAAATGAAAAGCTCCACCCCTTCCATGGATGGAAGGGGTATTTATAGTTACAGAATACACGACCTCCTATCGGCCTGTGGATCAGGCATACAGTTAGTAAAGACCCGTCCTTCCTCCACGATGATACACTAAACTATTCTACGCTACAAACTAACTAATAAACTGCTAAACAACGTAAATAACTACAAGTCTACGAGCTAACATATGCTAGACCATAATTGGGGTGACCGACACTTTAACATGGAATTTCCAATTCCTAACAATCTCCCCCTAAGGGAGGTCACCCCATGAAATACATTTTGTATCCTAGCATTCTATCTCTGTCTTTAGTTCTGAGCTCGTAGACTTCAATTCTTCAATGTCCGCATTCTTTGTGCTTTTGTAGCGATTCTTCAAAGTCCGATTATTTTGTACTTTCAGTGGAGGTCTTTGAACTGATCCAAATCATTGATGATCTTCGAGCTTTCATTGAGATCATCAGCCACAGTAAATCTCTGGATCATCCATAGTTGTGTTGCCATCATGTGAAGTTGTGACTTTCAGACCGACATGCTCACACTTTTGGATCATGACATCTTTCCATCAGAGTAGCGGAAGCTTTACTGGTTATTTATGCAGCCGTAGCGAAGCATTGTATGAAAATATCGAGCCGTGTTCTGTAGATATGCACAAGTCATGATTTCTTCAATTAAGTGTGGATGCTGTGAGCATGCGGCAATGGATTGACTCCTCACTGATCACCGCGAACCGTCCAAATGTACCGCAAACAACAGCTAGAATAAAACACACGAAGTGTCTTTGATCACTTTCGTTGAATTGAGGTACACGGCCCACGGTTCCCGTTGATCAAGACAAGTACTTCCCGTGATCGTAGGATTCCTAAGAATATCCTTGACAAGGTTTCGCAGCTGTTCTAGCCGTTCTCAAACCGGAACGTCTCAAAGAAGACAACACGGAGTGAGTGAACCCGCAAATTGAGATTTACTGATTGATTCAAAATGATTTGAAAACAATAGCGTATTGCTTGAAGAAAGAGTTTTGCAATACGACGAAGGTTTTATAATAAAGATCAATTATCAATCATAAATACCCTTTTATTTTGAAAACATAATACACAGTCGAAGTGCTAGAGAAAAGAGTTTTTGAGCACAACGACCGGTTTTTCAAAGGTATCTGTCAATCCTTTTCCTGGACCAAGTTTGATTCAAGAGTGAATCGCCCCATCGTTTCTATCCAGTTGTCACAAGTTTGATCTTTTGCAAGATCTCACATGTCACCCACCAAGAGCTTGTTTGATGTTGGCTCTAGAAGGATTTCCATCTTCATCGTGAATATTTTCATATCACTCGGATGTTCTGGCAATTACCACAAGGATAATGCGTAGGACTCTAAAGATATATTCTCACTTTCCACATTGTGTGAAACAGTGAGTCTTCATTAATTTTGTGTCCTAATGAGATATTGTGGATGATCTCTTAGCTCTAGACTCAATTGTGCATATTTGGTTCCCTATGCCGGAGACTAGGGAGAGGGTCTCCTTATTTAATATCAACAATCTCTAAGAGAAAGTCGATAGATTATGTCGGTTCCCCGTGAGAATGAAACAAGCCCTTTTAAGAGGAACTTGAGTAGCTTGGAAAGTTTCGTGCAGTGCGTCACTGGGTCCATGACGTCTTGTCTTCATATACCAGTG
Organism: Chrysanthemum makinoi; assembly: GCA_910596185.1. Taxonomy (NCBI): domain Eukaryota; kingdom Viridiplantae; phylum Streptophyta; class Magnoliopsida; order Asterales; family Asteraceae; genus Chrysanthemum; species Chrysanthemum makinoi. The sequence goes on from OU343224.1 coordinate 14,823,543, forward strand.
TTACCTTAGTAACAACCAGTAGCATATGTATTGAACCCGGTTTCTGCCTTAAGGTTGAATTATTGGAGGGCTATTTCTTTTCACCCTTTTCACATTCATTTCTTTTCATTCTTCAACCCCTTCCATGCTTACCGAGACTTCATAACTAGAACCTTGTTGGGTTTATTCCAGTTCTAGCTCTATCTCAGTCCGCACTCTTCCCATATCTCACTTTTCTCCTTTTTTCATCGTACCTAAGGACTTCTACACTATCTAGTGGATTGTCCCTGGGTAGATCCCTCCGGCTCTGGCGGGATCGTGGGAACGAATACCTAACCTAACCATCCTTATAACACCATGCATAAAGTAAATAGGTCGGTCTTTTGGTATTGTTCTTTCTATTCATGAAACCAATTGAAAAATCATTTGGAAAAACAATCAAGGTACTTGTGATACGAGATCAAAGCATTTTGTACCTTAATAGTTTTGATCATCTAGAAAACCTCCCCCTCAACATGTGCATATGATTTAGAAATTGTTTAGCACATGGAGGCAAGAGGACTTTGAAATATTTTCTTTGATCACAATTTCCATGGAAAAAGCCATTTGATTTTCTTTGATAAATTCTCCCCCTCAATATGTGCATATGATATTTGAAATCATTTTATCACATAGAGGAAAGAGTTCTTTTGAAGCACATTCACAATCACACAAGCCATTAAGAAACCATTTGCTCCCCCTCAATAAGTGCTTCGATATTCGAAAGCGTTTAGCACATATGAGAGAGCAGCCTGCACAATTGAATCAAATCGATCACCTTTTATCAAATTTCATATTAAATCACAAATTCTCCCCCGATCAAAAATATCAAACCCTTTGAGATTTTGGATCCCAAGTGATTTAATAAGGTTTGGAAAACATGGGAGAATATGTGCCTGATTTAAAAACTCTTCTGGTTTATGGTTAAATGCTCCTCCACAATCATGTGCATTATGTATTTCAAAATCGTTTGGCACATGAAGGAAGGAGTGCTTTAGAAACAATTACCCTTTTTAAAACCGATTTGAGATTTAAATCACGATCTCTCCCCCAATCAAAAATTTCAAACGAATTGAGATTTTTGATCCCGATTGATTTAAATCGTTTGGAAAATTTTGGGGAAAGACGTGGCAAGATTTAATTTTGAAAAATGACTGATAGAGGACCAATTATAGACATTAAAGATTGTTAGTGTCAGGTACGATAGTTTTTAAGAGATCTTTTAAGTAAAACTAAACAATTTCACAATCAAACAAGAACAGAAAAAATTTCATTTTGAAAGACCTTGATTCTAAAGAAAAAATCATACCATGACAAAACATTAAATCTTTAGATCACCACTTATATTGTACAATCCGGACCTTTATGAAGAAATATCGTTTGAAAATAATTTATTTTAAATCACTCTCCCCCTCAATCGATGACCGAAGTCGTTGATTGAGTGACTTAAGTTTTGATAAAATAAAGTCCGGTGATTTCCAAAATTAAGTTCAATTAATTTTCAAAACAATATTTTCCATTTTCAAAACAATTTAATCAAATTATTTCAAAATTGTTTAAAAATGCTATCCTGCACAAAGATACGTTAGGTGGTTGAGAAGCTTATGTTGTTGTTGCTATAGGGCGAAAGAAAACCATCTGCAGATGCAAATGAGACCTCCTGGTTGCATCTAACGTACAACTATCCATGGAGAGATCATTAAGCTCCGCTTTCTTCTTTGTCGACCCAAGAAATAGTTACCCTTTCCTTTCGGCATCCAATCATATTCTTTTGTGGGATCCGGATCGAGAACATTCTTTTAAACCATGATATCTGCATATGTTAGTGGACACAAACAGTTATATGGTGGTCGACATCACCCAAACAAAGAATCGACTAATGAAAGTCAATTCAACATAGGAAAACATTCAATCAGATCATATAAGGCATGGGAATTATGTGTTCATCAAACTCTAATCATCTAATCCTAACAATCATATCCTAGATTCCTAGTCCTTCAACATAAGTCAACATCTTTTTCGCTAAGCACGTTAGTATAATTAGATAAGTCTCGTTAGATGATATAGATTTGAAAACATTCTCTCCCTCAATCAATGACTCATTTTATAAAAGATTTAAAAGCTCTGAAGTCATTGATTGAGTTTTCAAATTATACGAAAACTCAATCCTGATTGATTTTTCAAGCAACTCATTTACCAATTATTTTGAAACAACAAATATTTTTCTGAAGAATTTGTAGAAAGAAAAACATTTGTGTAGGATCAGCCAGTTTTTGACGACATGCTTTCCTTGTTTAGTTTTAGGATAAGTGCCAAATTTTTGAAAATCGCTTAAGCGTAGCACTTTCCTTCTTTGAAAACGGGTTGCTATCAAATAATAGCAAGCCATAGGTTTAAGCACGAAGTTACGTCAAGTAATCAAGCCATTTTTGAAGCGGGTTACAACAAATAACCTGTAAGCCATAGTTTGTGACATGTTTTGGAAAAGAATATTTACACCTCCTCGCCAACTTCATCTAAAGTCCCGTGCCATTATTGAATGACATTTCTAAGACCGTAGATGTTATCGATACCAGAAGACATGTCTTTGAAAAACAATATTTTTGGTATTTTTAAATTTTCTGATTTTTATGGGTTTTTGAAGGTTTTATATTTTTCTATTTTCTTTTGCTGGTTTTATAATTTTGTATTTGGTTTTTAATAAATATTTACAAAGATAGAATAGATGATATAATTTAAGAGGATGATGATACGAGTACTGAGATAAGGATATCGAGCAGCACGTCGTAGAAGATAAAATTCGCCATCTCCTAAACTTCCACCACCAAAGCTTCCGAGGCTCCAAAATAGAAGATAGAACATGAGCCTTTGAGAAAGAGAGACTTTGGCAGCTTCCCCCCAAACCGAAAATCCATTAGATGAGCAGATTCGAAGCTCTATTTCAAGCTTGCCTTAGCCAGGTGCACAGATAAGCACACCATTATCATAAATTCACGCTCCTTTTAAGAACGATAATCGAGGATCTTCGCTCGGGTTATATCATCAACAAGAACGGCAACGTATCATCCCACTCTTTGAATTTCTTCTCAAATTTCATTACCACTGAAGTCTGAAGCAATCTATTCCAAAAAGGTGTCAAGAGAACACTTCCCCCAAGTAGATGACTTGATGCGCAAATCTCTTAGACTAGAGCTCACGAAACCCAATACACATATACCCAAAGACAGAGAAAGCAGAAGTGGTTGCTTTATAAAACAGCCAAAAAAACATGATATTCCTAAGCTGTTAAATGCTATTTTGTGACACTTAGATCACTTTGTGTATTAAATTTATGTCTCACAAAGTAGCATCTAATAGCTCAGGAAGAGCGATATTGTTTTTACCGAATGAGAGAACATTCCTGCCATGCCTTCTGCCACTGTGGGAAAATGAACATACAAGGACAGTAGTTACAACATATATTTTGATAATCGTATAATGTGATTAACTGAATCGACAGAAGGACAGAATAGATAATACCTACAATCATCCCAAAGATGTGCACACATGTAGAAGTCATTATTGCACAGATGGCAAACCTTGTTTCAATCACCGTTCCTATTAAAATGGAAGGTGAAAATCATTGTATGTGCACTTGCTTTAAATCATACTAACAGATACACTTTCCAATCATTTGGGTAAATAGATTACACAAAAACCAAACAGCCATGTATTGTTTAAGTAAACTTACCAGGTAGAACATTATCTTATGTTCCTTGGTAGAAAAACTTTGTATGATGATTCTTTTGAGCAACTACCGCGAGAAAGTTAGCAGACCGCTTGTCATCCAAAAATTTGCATATGCATACCTAAAATAAGAACAAATACGAGATCAGGATATGGCAATCTATCATTCACCTCGATAACAACTCACTGCAGTATGAAAAAATAATTTACGACCAAGGTCATTTGTCAGGAAAGGTCACCGAATGAACACTCATACATCTGAAGAATTATTTAGTTGACGTGTAAAATATGTGATTTTGTAAAAGTTTTCATTTTCTTAGGTAAAACGACATCAAAAAATGGTGTTATCCTATGGAAACATGTGTTGTTAATACATGTTCTATTAATTTTTTTTATTGGCCAACTTGTATCTGTAGGTATAAGAAAAGTGTAAGTCAAGCGGCATTTTTTTGGGTTAACATTGAGTGTACTAAACTGTCGATATTCAACCTACAGTATTTGACCAATTCGAAACCATAGCAAGTTTCGTTTGTTAATAAGACTAACAGTCATACTACATTAACCCTCCCACAGTCTACACAACAACAGAAGACATGCAGAAGGCAGATAGTTTCCAAACTGCCTTGGCCCCGATGGAGGATCTGGTAGCCCATAATCCCTCAAGGACTTTCCATAGATGGTGAGCAACGACTTTCCATGCACGCTAATGTATAAAGATAGCACGAGCTGCACGAAAAATGGCTAACGCTATAAAACTACTTTAAAAAAAGGAAAAAAATAAACAAAAAAGAAAAAATAAATAGAAGAAGAACACTCACGCTCCACAATGTGGCACTGAATACCACAGTTTGCCTGTCGTCGAAACCCTATATCCAAAGATTCGATCAACCTCATCTAGAGCAAAGTATTTGGTCTTCTTAAGTGATACTCTTAATCTTTCAATCACGCCTATTAGTCTTCCTGGAGTAGCAACCAACATGTGCACACCTCTTTCGTAGTTTCTCTACTACATGAAATCCAATTAAAAAAATGCAATTGATTAGGATCATCGTATCTAACAAATAATTTAGCTCGACGCGAAATAAAAATGTGACATGACACTAACCTGGTTATACACTCGTGCGACTATGTACACAGCAGCAACTTTCACATTAGATTGATGATAGAACTTTTTGGCTTCTTCGAAAATCTAAAAAAATTATATATGAAGTTACCATCTGAATAGCAAGATAATGACTACACATACAAAAGCACAATTGGGTGTTTGGCATTGCAATTTTAGACAGATCACGTTTGCTACAAAGAATTCACAATGAACAACCAATTCCGCATAGGTCATCCTATGTCCTAAAAAATCCTTTTGAATTTTCTTGCAGCTCATTCTACGTCAGTGTTGTAATAGTTACCTCATAATATCAGGAGTAGCTAAAGTTGACCAATTCTTTGTCCGACCATCATTCATCCCAAAGCATCTTTCAACCAAGCAATCGAAGATAAAACTCTGCTATAACAGGAATTCAAATAGAAACTCCATAAGTGCAACAATTAATGCTAAATGTGTAGTCTTAACGTCGGCATGTTTCCAGACAATCCATATACAAACCACAGAGCCCCTACTTTAGTATCAAATACATTTACTTTATTATATAGTCTTAAAAAGAAGGAAAGCACAAACGTACAGCAGTTTAGAAGACGGCAACAACAAAGAGTCCAAAGACCTCCAACATTCCTCCACGATGAGTAATACGCTGATTACCCACGACCTAAAAGACAATAATCATATACAATAATCAGCAAAAGCCTTTTAAAACACAATGGCAAAATTCAAATTGCCAATACTCGATACCCTGGCGTGTCGCTTTAACCTACTGGTCGCACCTAATGCTACCACTTTCCAATTGTGAACATATGCCCGCCAAAAACAAATTCCACTAAGCGAAACTATCAAACACAATGTAATTAAGCAATACCATCAAACATACACGCGCATATTGCAAAGCAAACTCAAAAGACAAAAGCACTAAGACTTTCACAACCTAAACATGGTAAAAATTTAACTGGTTTGTAAGACCATTTAAAAAGTTATTGAAAGTATACCAAAAAAAATGTTTGAACTACCATAAGCAGCGATGTGTGCAATACCGTTGAGTTGTTGTTGGTACCCTGGTAAAAAAAAGTATCAATTAAACAAAATTAAAGTATGTTACTAAACATAAACTGGAACAATCACAACCACGTAATGAATCACTTCGAGTAGCAAAGACGGTGGCGGTGCGAGGTTGATGAATACGTTTGCCATGTATGAAGATAAGATTGAGATTTTTTAATCTTGAAACCATGATAAATAACCTGACGATAACAACCACAATAACAAAAGAATCACAGACCCAATCCGAGCGATGAAACAACAACCAATTTCACAAAAACCCAAAAACATTATATCGAAACCTAGCTCGCAGATGAAGAAAAAATTACAAATTGAAGCTCATCACAGCCAACAAAATCTGATAACAACAATTAATACCTCAAGATCCGATTACACCAATGTTGTGAAGAAACCGATGCGTAGAAAAGTGTAGAAGAAAGGAATCGGTGAAGCTTATCTATAAGTAAAGTGATGGTTGCACACTGGACCAAAAATGAAAACCTAACATATATCTCAGAAACCCACATGCGGAGCGTAATAGAAAACAATAAAACAACGTTTAAAATAATGTCACCAACGTAGCGGTTTAATATAGATATATAATTCATTTTATGTAACATAAACATAATACCATCAAACAAATATAACAAGTGGTTGGAATAAACATAATGGATTTTGTCCCCCTTTACTTCATTGCTACTCATTTTGTATGATGCTAAAATACAATTTTAATTCAGGTGCATTGTACTTGGGTATTATTTACGTAGGGTCCTTCTGTCCATAGTGAGGTTTATATTTCTTTATGCATTTTAGAAACAAGTTGTTGTTCAATCTTGATAATATTTATTTGTACATTCTAACTAATTGTTATTTATTTGTACATTTTAACTAATTGTTGCGAAAATGGGCCAATAGCAGACATGCAAAACGATTTAAAAACACTAATACTTCTGTTGATTTGCATTAAGGTACGTAATCAAACATGGAAATTTAGTAATTGGCGAAACCTATTTGTTTAAATACTATGTAAGCCTTCGATAGAAAGCAACTTGTCACCATACTATATTTGTAAAAGATACGATGGACACAACAAGTAGAAGAATATACGGAGTATCATTTTTTAACAGCATAAAATTAAAGCACTCGTTCTAGGGTTTTACCGATATTTCTATTATATTGTTAGTCGTGTTTGTCTATTTTATTCATAATGCCGCGATAGAATAATCCATAACTTGTTCTACTTGCCATATTACTTTCGTACACATGGTAAAGCATCGATGGAAAATTATCTTTCATATATAGAGGAACTAGCTAGTATATTTTGATCAAGGGATCAAGCAAGCAATGTCATTCGATCCGTATCAAACTGACTGCATGTCCATGAGGATCCCATCAGAATCCAAAGCTGAGAATGTTGTAAATTAACGTGAACCGATAATAGTTAGGTCAGCATAACGATAGAGCCGTCTTTGAAGGTGGGCGACCGCCACCCAAAAATTTTAGGAGCCCTAAAGTTTGTCTCATTAAGAATTCTATACATGTGTATGTGTATACATATTTTTCTTAAACAAAAAAGCAATTAGCAAGGGCGGAGCCAGAAATTTTTCCTCGAGAAGGCACATTTTAGATAATTTTTAGAAACTACATTACAAAATGGTTATTGAGAGGGGAAACTTACAAAACAATAAAGAAATTTTACAAATTTACACTAGAATTTTTTTTGCTAAAGGAGCACGTGACCCCCGAGACTGCTCCCTATCTCCGCCCATGACAATTAGGTGAGAAAATATTTTAAATGTGTCACATCTTGAACGTTTAAATAACTAATTTGCATTATATCTCATAAGACAATGACACTCATATAACATTAGTTTTTGGAAGCATCTTGATTGATTTTCACCCAAGACCTTCGAAAACTCGAGGCGAGCCTGCATAGCAAGTTTGAAACCACTTGGGAGCTTAAACCTGTTGTGAGAAAGAATTGTCGATCCCTAATTATCCAATAAAAGTTATTTTAAGGATATAGTTCTTGTTCTTGTTCTTGATCAAAAGAGTAAGATGGCGTATCATTATACTTTGAGAAAAATTCTCCTAGCACATACGATCAAGTTAACCTATTAATAGCCTAGTTTTTCCATCGCGTGAGACACCATTCCACCATTTTTTGAAGCATCGAAAGTAGAAGAGTACGTGATCATCAGTGACGAAACTAGAAATAAAAAATGACTGGCCGCACAATTTTTGAAGCTATAACATAAAATAAAAAATGAGAAAAAAGGCGATTTCAATTGAAATGATTGAGTTTAATAGAAATCAAGTATGCTTTTCACCTATTAATGGATCAATTAAGCAAGCACCAAAAACACAATTCCTTTTGAACCGGGTGTATTTAAAAAAATTTAATATTTTTTTAAGAAAATAAGCACGTACTATGAATCAAAATTTCATCAGGGTCCAGAAATCACGGGACCCCTAGTTCCAGGTGATCATAGAAACACAAAACACGTTCTATTGATTAGGACTGCCTTAAACCTTCATTAGTTATGCTACTTACTTTACTCATTATGTGATTATGGCCTTTTTGAACTACAAATATGCCTAGAAAGCTAGGAAAAGTCTAAATTCCACAATAAACACTTTTTAGAAGGGCAATTAATACAGACTCTCTATAAAGGGTTTTCAATCATTGCACGCATCATAAATTTATACGATGTGCATGTGTAGTTTGGCAGTTTGTACATTTTGAACAAAAAACTTAATCATGTGTTCTGCAATCATTTTCATGCTCCATGTTTTTATTTTTATTTTTATTTATTTTATTTTATTTTTTTTATATCACGGCCTACTTGGCTTGTGCTCTTAATACGAAGTTACAATCTACTACATTATATAATTGGTGATGTAACATTTTAACCTACCACGATACAAAATAAAAAAGATAGCCCCACAAGTAGAAGGGGGTTAGATACATAAATCTTGATGTTGTTGCCAATTCAAGAAGTTGATGATTGATTTAGTGGATTACATATTCTTTCTCTACTATATATTGTTTAAATGCAAAGCGCAAATTGGAGTTGGATTCAATGGATGTGCATGCAATTGGCCTACCATTAGATTACAGCTTCAATTTGGCCCACTCTTGGATGGGCAATGTGGTTCTCCTACATGATAAGAGCTTCTCACTCTTTTGGAAGCTCATCTTCTACTTTGTATGAAACCAAATCTTAGGCTCTTAGCAAGAATATTAAGTTATTAACTACATTTATGACAAAATGTATCTTTGTCTTAACGTAAAGTAAACTTAGGCCTTTTTTTTTTTTTTTTCCTTTTGGGAAGTGATTAACACACTCTCAAATTTTATTGAGACACTCCATATTATGTATTAAACAGTTGTATTTTTAGTATAAAGTGTTTTAGCTGATTGTACTGTGAGTGCACTTCTCTTCTTTTTTTTGTGTGGAACAAGTGGATTGTGGGTCCCTTTCTTATTACTGGTTTCTAGCTTTTATTTTTTAAGAAAGTAATGTTAGAAAACAAAATAAATTTAGATTCTTGAGTTTTTTAGGACGTAAGAAAGAAGAGGATGGTATTTTCTAAACTTCTCTCCAAAACTTTCTTCTTAATGATGTGGTAGTTTATTGTAAAACTCTAAATAAACAAAATTACTTAAATGACATAATAAAAAACATACTAAGGGTATGATTTTAAATCATTTGTTATCTCATATTTTCTCTAATAACTCGGGAACATGATATAAAAAATTTAATTTCATTCATCTCCTCTCTTTTTCTGCTCAATTTGAACTCTTTTCTTCTTTTCTTTCATTTCAAAATCTTAGGAACATAATGCATCTTAATAGGGAGTAGATATTTTCTTTGCATTTGTAATATAGATTATTTAACAAGAAAAAGTATTAAAATATTGTTTGGGCCCACTTGTTTTAGCATTAAAAGAATTTAACATAAAAAAAACACCCCCTTACTAATGGTAACCACTTAAGGGTGGCATAGTGACAAAAGGGCTTGTGAATATCACTCAAAATGTGTGATATTTCCTGCTAGTTGCAAACAACCATAAGTGGTCACGCCAACCTCCTGAAAATGAAGAGCTTTACCTCGTTTGAATCTATGTGGCGGTGGGTTCAAACCTCGTGATTAGTCGCCAAAAGATCGGAAATCATGGTTATCTAAAAAAAAGGAATAAAAAAACTTACTAATGATAATTAAAATTTGGTAATAAGTAAAATATATAATAACAATTACAAACCTATATATGAATGAAAAGAAATTAAAATTTTACTATTCGTTTTTGGAATGCTATAAGGGTGGTGGCAGTGGACTCGGTATGGTCTTCGGCATGATCCATACCGAGCGGTTTGAGTGTTGCATCGTTTTCGGTTTGAAGCGGCATGAAGGATGGGAACACCAAATCGGCAAACATCCCCGATTTGGCATGGATTATATTTCGAACCTTGGACAAAAATTCTATCCGTTGGAGACTTAAATAATATAGCCGTTTGGCTTAAATAAAAAAAAAAATAACTCCCCTTTAAGATTTTCTCCTTGTCTATGACCTTGATGGCTACTTGTTCGTTTGTGTTTATGTTTCTTGCAACGTAGACTTTGCCGAAACTGCCATGGCCTAGGACATGGCCTATCTCGTAGCGACGCAGCAGAAGGGCTTCTGCTTGTTTTCTTGTCGGTGATGGGGCGGCTGATGACGGCGCCATGGATCTAACAGCTTTTTTGAGTTTCTCTTTTTTTTTTTTTTTTGTTGGTAGTGGTGATGATTTGTGTTTTTGTGTGGGGTGAGAATAAATATGAACCGATGAAATGGTGTTTGGTGGTTGACATATGGGCCAAAATTGTCTTTTTTTGTGAAGATATTTTTGTTTGTAAAAATTTTGTTTTGGTTTAACTTTACAGATGGGAATATAAAACTTTGTTATGGTGATGGCTTATTTAAAATCTGAATGTTACGTTTAAAGTGTTTAATATAATTAAAAGAAAAAAAAAATGTAAGCAGTGACACGCCACTAAAAATCTATTGTTGTATGAGATTGGTATTGAGGAAATTGACAGTGATATTATTTGGTAGATGACCAAAAGATTTAAAAGTTGATAGATGACCACACCACCCTAAGTAAGTTTAAGATATACATAGGTTTACATTTAGAAAGTGTCAAATGAGCAAGGATCTTAAAGTTTTAGGGCAGGAGGGTCCCTACTTTCCAAGAATTACATAATAAAATATTATAAGTTTTAAGAATTTACTGATAATACAAACAATCTCATTCACCTTCTTTAAAATAATCTTCAAGCCCACCACTAAGAAATATAAGTAAAAGTTTTATTAGAGGACTAAAAGTCTCATGTACATTAATGTAAAGAAAATAATAATAATAATAATAATAATAATAATAATAATAATAATAATAATAATAAAAAAAAAAAATAATAATAATAATAATAATAATAATAATAATAATAATAATAATAGTCGGTGTGAAAGAGCTGTTTTACGATAGACATCTAAATTAATTATCTTGACAGTGTAGGTTTTGTCAATTGACATGATATTGAATATTGATGCATAGATAAGCTTGATTGAAATGAAATGGAAAATAAGAATGTATCTAATAAGTCGAAGATATGAGTTGTTTCAAGTGCACGAGACTCCCTTTTGCCTTGACTCCTTTTTGACCAAAGTTTGTTAGTTGTCTCTACAGAGCATGCATGAACAAGAAATGATGGATTAAGTGAAGATCATATCCCACTTTGTTAGTATCTGCTTGTTTATATTTGAAAGGTTAAACTGTTAAAGTATATAATGAACACGGCAATAACCTGGTTAAAAACTAAAAATGTATGATTAATAGTTAAGTAGGCATCATATATCTACGTAAATGATTCGCACTCTTCAAAATCCAGTTAATCTGAACATAAAAAACCACGTCCATTTCTTTATCAACATAACAAATTAATATGTCATGCTTAATGATTATTAATTGATAAATAGATAAGCATAGAACAAACTCACAAAGAAAGAACGAACATGAAAGTTTTTAGGGGTTTTGCTAAGCAAACCTAATGGTACTTAAATTCTCAAAATTATATGAGGAAACTTATTGAGTAATAAACTTTTACTTTAAAAAGTGGGCATACACTATTTTCTAACATGAAAGGAAAATGTTTTTCTAAAAGATTCTTCTATTAACGTTGTGAATTGAAAGAGAAATAATACCTAATATGGACAAGTTCAAGGTTTCCAGTTATGT
>OU343224.1:14835809-14858503 GCA_910596185.1 Chrysanthemum makinoi
ATAGAGGCGTTGAGACTTTGAGATTTTTGGAAGATAAGCCTAATGTTCAAGGATAAGGTCATTCATGGTCCTTTGATCTTGACTATAGCGATTATAAAGGGTTACCACATCATCATTTAAGCAAATATGAGGTCTCGGTGTCTCCAACTAAATCTTGGTCCACCTAGATGATGGCTCACGAAAATGAGTTTGAAGATGATGAGCAACCATACTTGTACCTTCTTTCTCCCCTAACAATATGCGGTACCACCTCCAAGGATCACTGGCGATCAGTGGTGAAGATGACTCTCATTATCTTTGAGGACCTTGCTAGGCTCGGACTTCGAATTTGCGGCTAAGCTTGAGGCGAGAAGCTGATGGAGGAGGTTGCTAATGGGAGTGGTTGGAAACCATGTTTATGCTGAAGTTAGTGTCACACCTTCCCTTCCCCATCTGGCAGAGGCTATCTTGTTCCTTCTCGAGTATCTTGAGACTTTGGTGAACCTTATACCGCGCTTTCAAAACCCCGGATCTTGGAAATCATCAACCCCAATGCTTCACCTCACCCTCGTATGATCTTGAATTTGAGCCAACCATTACTAATCTTGACTCATCCATTGAAGTCAACCCCACCACTACTCAGCGGATCAACATTGCTCATCCTCAATCCAACATCATAGGTGATCTTACGGCTTTGTTAGAACTAGAAGGGCTATCACGGTCCTCGGTTTGAATGATTGCTTTTCTCTCTTATGTCTCCAACCCGGAGACAATCACCCTGAGACCTCAAGCATTGTATGTTTGCTTGTTTTCTCTCTCAAGTGGAACCAACTAGTGTTTCTCAAGCTCTCAACGATTCAAGTTGGCTCGAAGCAATGCAAGAAGAAATGCAACAATTTCTGTCGGCGGTTTGGATTTTGGTTCCACTCCACGATGGCAAATATGCCATTGGGACAAAATGGGTTTTGAAGAATAAAAGAGATGCTAGGGGTGTTGTGATAAAAAACAAAGCAAGGTTGGTAGCTCAAGGCTTGAGCGAGAGGAAGGGATTGATTATGATGAAGTGTTTTACTGTTGCCCAGAGTTGAAGCAATTCGGATTTTCTTGGCATATGCTTCATACATGGGTTTCATGGTGTATCAAATGGATGTCAAGGGTGCTTTTCTGTATGGTGAGATTGAAGAGGAGGTTTATGTCTCTCAACCCGAGGATTTGAAGACCATGATCACCCAAATCATGTCTACAAGGTGGTTAAAAGCTCTTATAACACGTAGAGGCACCTAGAGCTTGGTATGCTCGGCTTTCATCGTTCTGCGAAGCATGGCTATAGAAGAGGTGCTATTGATAAAACTCTGTTCCTCAAGAAGAATTACTCGAACATCATTCGGTGCAAGTGTATGTGGACGACATTATTTTTGGTTCCACAAGCGAAGCTTGAGTGCAGGAATTCGAGGAACTTATGAAGAGTGAATTTCAAATGAGTGCTATGGGAGAGCTTACTTTCTTTTTGGGTCTCGAGGTTGCAGAAAACAGGATGGCATCTTTATCAGTCAAGATAAATATGTGAGGGACATTTTGAAGAAGTTTGGTATGGAAGGTGTTAGGACTGCCACAACACCTTATGAAGCTCCAAAGACTAAAGCAAATAATGAACGGATCTACGTGAATGTTCATCAATGCGAGTCCATGATTGGTTCATTGATGTATTTGCAGCTTCAAGACACGATATTACATTTCTTTGTGAGTGTTTGTTCTCGACATCAAGTCACTCCACTTGCTTCCCATCTCAATCTTTGTCAAGAAGATCTTTAAGTACCTCAAAGGCCAACCTCTTTTAGGCCGGTGCCAAAAGAATCTCCTTTCAAGTTGGAAGCATATAGTAGCGATTGATTATCTGGTGCTAATGGGATAGAAGATCCACAAGCTGGGGAACATGATTTCTTGGCAAGAGGTTGATTTCTTGGCAATGCAAGAAATAAACCATTGTGGCTACCTCAACTACTTGAAGCGGTGCGTTTGCTGCGCAAGCTGCGTGGACAAGTCCTTTGGATTGGAACCAATTCTTTGGACTATGGGTACAACTCTATGAACACTACAATTCATATAGATAATCAAAGTACCATCTGCATAGTCAAAAATCCGATTTTTCACGGTCGGACAAAACACATTGAACTCAGGCACCACTTTATAAGAGATGCTTATGAAAAACATTTGATAAAAGTGGCTAAAATCCATACTGATGATAATGTGGCAGACTTGTTAACAAAAGCGTTTGATGGACCAAGGTTTCAACACCTCGTGGTCAATATTGGAATGTTAAACCCTTGACTGCATAGTTTGAGGAGGCATAGGCCTCGGGGAGGCATATGCCTCGGGGAGGATTACCAAACTACTGCATTATTTTTGTATATTAGTTTGTATTCTAACTCTAACTATATTAGTTTGTATTTTAACACTAACTACTAATATTTCTCTAGTTTGTTTGTTTTTGTTGTTGTGTATGTTTTTGTGTCTATTTTGCGGTTATGCACGTGCATTTTGTCTGTTCCTTATACGGATTGCAGTGTATATATCCAGTGATCAAGATCAAAGTCATCAAGTGTGGTTCATTAGTAAATGGTCGAGATAGGCTGAAAGGGTGTTACTTGTTTCTTCGATATCAAATCTTTTGACATACAATTTGATTCCACTGAAGTTATAATACTAAAGAAAAGAAATTGAAGTCAAATTGTTCATTCATTCATTCAAGAAAGCAGTTTCTGACTTACGACTTACATAAAAGTCAACCTACTACTATGCATCTACAAGATCACGGTACGTACACTTAAGCTAAGCCTAAACTAGTGTATATCCTTCATTCCGAAATCTAAGTGAATGTTGGATATGCATTAGATCTGGCTTTGCTTTAAATGGTCTTGCAGTAACCACCCATTCCGTTTAGCGGGTTGGATATGCATGACCAGCTTCGATGAAGATGCTAAGGACCAAAATGGGAGGATGGATTGATGCAAGCGATTAATGATGGCGATGACCACGCGAGGATGGCGTAGAGAACTAGCGTGTCTGTGTGCTTCATCTATTCATTTCAGCAAAATGCAATCGATCCACGCTCCTTAAGCCCTTCTACTATACGATGTGTGTTCATGCACCAAAAGATGGCGATGAGACCAGAACCACTCTCTATCTTTGGGGAGTGGCAGTTCACAGCACGAGGTCTTTGTGGAGACCAAGGTCTTTGGAGGTTGGGAGTAGAAGTTCTCTCCTTATAGGAGTCATCGAGAATCCTCGTGATTCACTTGGATTCACTACCTTTGTCCTCGAAGAAGAAGGAAGAAAGGAATTTATTTGGTGGGTGGATAGGGTTGAGGAAAGTATCTGACCATGGGTTTGATTCACCATTTGATGATGAAGAAGATGATGAAGATGAGGTTGTGAGATCTATGATCTCTGGTTTGGTATTCATGATACAATTTTGTTGATTGGGGTTATTTTTGCATCTAGGATTTGTGGTAAATATTTGGGGATCTTGGTGAAGAGATGAGTTACATTGGGATCATTTTATAGGCGGGTTTGAGGCTGATGAGTATTAATGCAAGTGGTTGGCCCGGTAATTCTAGAATCTTACGAAGATTTTCTTATCTTTGATGCATTATTTGAAGTTATAACCAGTGATTGATCATGTTCTTCTTGAAGTGTTATTTTGGGTTAGGTCAAAATGCAATACCGTCGGCAAAGGTCAACAAGCGGTCCATTTTTCTTTGACTATAATTTGGGCAAAAACACTTCATCCACCATTACACAAGCAGAACAAACCAATTCCCCCTCATTCCACTTTCACAAACACTCACCATTTCAAGAATCATAATCCTAAACACTCATATTCCTCATGGCTCTTGAATTTAAACATGATCACAACAAAGTTGCATTTCTGGGAAATGGCAAGGGATATGAATTATACGAACCAATGGTGGAATTTCTGAAAAGGTCCAAAATTTATTATGCTCTAAATCATTCTCCAAATGAGATATATGAGTCACTGATCACTCAATTTTGGGGAAGCTGGCGAGAAGAGGGCGAGCAGAGATTAGAGCATGATTGATGAAGCAGTACATTGTGACCGAGGACGTCGGGAGGAAGCTTCACGGAAGATCTTGAAGGAGTATTTCACTCTAATCGGGAAGATGTGCTTAATGGGCTAAGGGCTGTGGGTATCGAGGAACAAGACAGAGATATGGGGCTAAAGAAGGAACTCACCCAAAATGGAGGTTCTGGTTCACACATTGCTCAATGCATGAGCAACAAGGCGGAGGATGGGACGAGTTCTCTACGGTGGGCTATGGTATTGTATGTCTTTCACAAGGGGTAACTTTCAATTTTTCTAAGTATATTTTTGAAAACTTGGTTGAAAATATTCAAAAGACAAAGGGAAAATTTTTAATGTACCCGGGTTTCTTGAATGATTTTAGACACCTCTACCCGGCCAATCTTTCTATCCCATAGGTACTTTAGCGCTAAATTGTTTGCTACAATGAAAACCCACTTCCGGGGAACATCATCCCTTGCTAGCACATGTTGCCCCAAGGTAATGAGGCTGTGATGAGGAGAATGTGGCTCATAATCCTCCTTCCTCACTGTTGCTCTTGATGGTAATCCATTGGTTCACTTTGACGAGGGCCCATCTTCAACAGTTGAAGCAACTCATGTTGCTCCGTTCAACCACCATGTCAGTCCTCCACCCACTCTAGCTACTCATGTTGAGTGGATCTCAATAGACCACCCACACCAAGTCTGTGAGGAATCCTCTCGATGAAGATCTTCCTCGCATTGAGCATGACAGTTACTACGAAAGGTGTGGGCTCCCCTTACCTGAAGCAATCTGGCTGGTGGGCTGAGGACCCATACACTCTCATGCGTGTATGCTCTTGTCAGCGGTATCTTGCTGAGAGGTTAATAGTGCGAAAAAGGAGCTTGCGAGACCAAGTCTTCTCTTGGGGGTAAGATTGAAGAAGCTGCGAAATCGAGGTCAAGGTCTTAGAGCACAAACTAAAGGGGCCTCCAAAAGGAAACTTGTGGTTTCCTCTAATGAAGAACAAGAAGATCCTCATTTTGAGTCTCTGGACATGTTGGGCTGCTGTTTTCTCTCAATGATCCTTTATCATTAGCGCCACTTCCTCAAAGAAGAAGGAGCTGTCCTTTACAAAGAAGGAAGAGATCTTATTTTCATAAGGTTTCTTACGAGAGCTTCAAAGGAACACAGGGTTGATAAGGATGCATCTGGCGATGTACTTATGGAGGATGTATCTTCGAATCCTAATCAATGCATCGGTTCAAGAACCAGAGACCTTTCCCCTGGTAGATCAATGCGACATTGCTACTATGACCACTCCAGGTTGATGATCGGCATCAACATGTTGACCTAGAGTACTACAGAGGTACGTCATTGATTTAAGCGAAGAAGAGTGTGCCAAAGCGGATGATAAAGGGAAAAATGTCATCGAAGATGAGCTTGGTCACGACACGGTGAGTGAGGTGGAAAGACTAGGTCAAGCAAGTAGATTGGCTGAGTTTGAGAAGTCAAAGGAAAGTGTAGCATTGGCTAAACAACTTGAAACAGAGGAATTTTCATCTTTAACTCACGAGAGAACTTCGATGGCTGAGGTTGGATACTGCTTGAACCTTGGGATATTCTAACTTCAACAAGTCATTTCAAGACCTTCTCTAGCTCAAAGTATACTAGGTGGTGATTTCCTCGGTGATAATTATGTGGGCGAATGATGGCTCGGGGAAGACAAAGGAGAAGAAGCAATTGCACAAAGAGGGCCATCCAAGCTCGAGAGGCCAAAGACAAACCCCCCTACTAAAGATGAAATAAGAAGGGTGGTGAAGAACCAATGCTCAATGTACAACTTTGGGTTAACAATGAAACAAGTCAAGGCTTTTCACTGATCATGTCTGTATCCAAATATAACCAAATCATGAAGGAAAGATCATCATCCTCGGCACCTTCTACCAACTTAAAAGGATTTGAGAATGAAGCGCTCCAAGCCAAAAGACTCAAGGATGATGATGCTCCAACCAAGGAATCCTCCGGTCATTCTGCTTGAAGCAACAAGTTGCTTCCTCTCTTAATCAAGGGTCAATCTGCGAACCATCTTCCATTTCTCTGAAGCACACGAAGCATCAACTCCCTCTCCCTCGGTGGCTTTGTTGTCACAGAAGATCTGAAGTAAAGGAAGGCGATCTCACGAAACTAAAGCGAGAGAGGGCTATAAATATATTCCACGGGATGAATGCACTTCGCGCTCCAACCAAGTCTCAATCTACCGGTTCAAGCCCTACTACAAATGCACAAGATGAAAATGCTCACTCTAGGGATATCTATCGGCTGGGAGGAGGAAGAAGAGTATGGCCAAGCGATCTCATTTGGATCTTGAAGGCGATGACTCCACTTTCATTATAGAAGGGTCTCTGTGATTTTCCGATGGAAATTGAAGAGGTGTTAGAGTGGCAATTAAAGGATGATGAGATGAATGTTCTTCTTCGAAGGGACTCCACTTCAATGGAATTCACCTTTCTAAAGGAAATTCTACACTTGGTATCACGAGGCGGACTTACTTTCTCTGTTCACTCAAGTTACCACCTATTATCGCACCAAGGAACCACAAGGTTGGGATGTTCTTACCGAGGAGATCTTCAAGTTACATTTAACTCCCATTCCCAATAGCAAAGCATCTTCCATTTGGGAAAACTCACATCGGTGGAAGCTTACATCTTGGAGATTCTATCCTCTCCCTCGTGTGCATGTGCTTGAGACTAAGGGTGGAATCCTTGTATGCATGTTAATGCGAAAGTATCCTTTGCCTACAAGACTTATGGAAAAGATCTTTGAATCGAAGTTGGAAATTCCTCGGATCCTGTGGGAAATGAAAGGCATCTGCTTTAACAGCGGTGGGATTGATCAAAACTCAACTCCAACAAGCTGCAATAGGCCTATTCTTCATCCATATCGGGACACGGCTGGTACTCTCTGCACTACTATGTTTTGTTCATTTAGTTTGCTTTATTTATGTTATTTGTCTATTTTGTCTAAGTTTTTTTTTAAGTAAAAGACTTTCATAAAAGAAAAACTCACAAAAACATCATTTTAAAAATAGTGATAGCGTTTATTTAATAAAAATTAAGTTTTAATTTTCCTTTTTTCAACTTATTTATCTTGTTCAGTTTTAATAAATTATTTTAGTTAATAAAAAAAAAAACAAAAAAAAAAAAAAAAAAAAAACTTTATGCAGTTTTGTTTGTTGTCCAATCATATGGTCCTTTACTCACCCCGTGTACCTGGTATGTCAAATAGTTGGCTAGTCCAAAGGGACATCTTTGGTAAAGACACATCAAATCTGATGATATCTTTAATGGTTTGCTCAAAATCATAGGTATGCAACCACCCATGCTTAACTGCTTGAGGGTTGTATGTCATCATTCACCATGGTCTATTCCTTTTGGAATCCAGAATTGGCTAGCCCACATGTATATGGCATGTGTAAAGGCAACGACTCCATATTTGGTGCTCAATTCACCAACACTAAGATTGACTAGTCCTGAGCAACGGCTACAGTTAAAGACAAGTCAAACCCGTTTATATGGTTCTTTGTTTGCCAATAATCGATGGTTATCAATGTAGCATAGTTTTCGAACTCAAACATGTGGCTACTCCAGTAGTAATGGCTATTGGTAAAGATACATCAAACCCATTAATTTCAATGATTGCACCTCTCACGGTTAAAGCACACACACCTGGAAGTGATTAGAATAGTATGAAACTTATATGTTTTGATGTACATGATGTCATATGTTGCTGCAAAAGATCTGGCGTATCACAGTTCAGTCATCAGAAGATGTTCCTTGTTAATCTTTGTTGCTGATATTCGAACACAATCCTCAACATTTTACGGAATCTATCGAGAACTGGAACTTAACCTTGTCAAATTCAGGTTTAGGGGAGGATTGTTGGAATTAAGGTAAACTACTGATTCGGATCTTTTCTGCGAAATTCGCGAAGATTCTGCCGAAGAGATGGATTCTTCTGAAGTTATACTTGGCCGAAGTCTAACGCAATTGTGTTCTTTGAAAGTGCGAACCACGTAGGGAGGAAGCTCAGTAAGGTAAATGTCAGCGCCGTATTAAAGATCGGTGTTGGCGCATTAAGTAGAAATAAAAATAGTAAAAATTAAAATAAAAAAAAAAAAAGTATTATTAGAAGCTTAATCGAATAAACAATATGATGAACAAAACAATATGATTAGTTGCATGCTTGTCTAGATGCATGTTTGGTCTATGTTAGTATTAGGGCGTACATTGTACGCTCATTTTAGGGTTTCTTGCCTATATAAGGAACCATTATAGTTTGTAATAGATAAGCTTTTTGAAAGTCTTTCAAGTCTTGTAAAATATCTGAAACATAGAGTTTCAATAATCAAAGATCCATAGAGGATCAAAAGCGTTCTTAGTTACTATAACTTGTATTTATTTTCCGCTACAATACCAAGTTGTAGAGATCTTCTATTAGTTTGCTTGTGATTATATTGGCAACACTAACGATCTCCGAGTGCTTAAAGATCTATCAAGGTCTTTGTGTTCAACATTCTTCGACCACGAAGCTTGATGTCAAAAACATCACAAAAAGCCTCTTATTCTTCGGGTAGACCATGTGTATTTTACTCATCACCATCATAGGATCATAATCTTTATCATCAAATGTTTTCTTCCAGTGTTCGTACAAGCTCTATTCCCATATCCATTTCTAATTTTTGAATGTTTTGCTGCCATGAAGTTTCCAGTTTCATCATTAACATTCTCCACTTCACTCTTACTGCCGTCACCAAGATGCACACTCGACATACTACTCGTAGCCACTGGTTTAACATTTTTAGGAACGGTAGACAACTTAGGAATTTTCTCCTCATTGCCAATTGACCCACGTCCACAGGAGTAGCAACAGTAGACGTGTTATTCAAGTTCTTAACAGGCTTCTCATTTACCTTTTGCCGCACGTCCAAATCACCAAGAACATCAAAAGAGTTTGTTGTTTAACCAAGTTTGCATCCTTATTCGGTTGTCTAGATGTAGAAGCCTCATTTGATTTATCCTTGGGATGAAGAAACCTTGTTCGTCGTTGCTTGTTTGACAATAGGACGATAAGCAAATTTCTTGTTTAGTAATACATCATCAAATTTCCTGGGATTTGATCCTTTACGTCTAAATTCTGTAAACCCATCTCTTTTATCCCCATTCGATGCAACAATAGGTTTTGAACCGGTGGCAATATTCGAGCATTGAATATCCATGTGGCCAAATATCTTAGAAGAATCACATCTCGGAGGTGTCCACTCGTATTCGACTATAATAGTCATTCGAGTGTAACCAGGTTCGTCTAACAAAGGGATAGCAGCCACCAAGCGATCTTTGAAATCATTTTCAGCATTTAACTCAGTAAGTGCACGAGCATAGCTATTCCTACCCACGACTCCCTCACACGTTGTGTTCGCATATGAGTCAATAAGCATGGGCGTACCCAGTTTTGATGCAATCATACTTAAACCATCACCTATGTACGCAGCCATAGGGACATCATGTAATTTAACCCAAACTGGTCCTTCTCAAATCATCTTTTGATAAGCAAACACTAGTCGACCAAGTTTAAGAATTATCAGAACTATACGAATCCAAGGGCCGGAAATCTTAGTTGTTTGTGTTTGTAATCATATTCTCTTTTAATGTTATCTTGTTGGGTTGTCTTTTGCATTGTTTGGTGTTTTTGTATCTTTTAACTTGAGAAGTGATTGACACACTTTAATTTTTTATTGGGATACTTATTATACAAGCAGCTAAAGCAGTTTATACTACAAGTATAACTGTTTAATGCATAATAAAAAGTGTTCCAATAAAAATAAAAAGTGTGTCAATCACTTTTTTTTACTTCTTTCAGTCTTATATATAAAACTTTCCTTAAGAAAAACTAGTGCAATTTATCCAACTAGAATTCATGTTTCTAACTCTGAAGAAATCCTTATACTACTATGTTAAAGAACTTTCAACTCTTGCCTAAGACATCATTTCTCGGACCTTTTAGGTTTTATGTCATAACATACGCGATTTCATAAAACACTAGTGTTATATCGTTGCATTACATTTTCGATCTTTTTAACCAGTCAAGTGATCGATATGAGAATTAGTCGATGATATGAGTATCAACTTATCCACATCTCTGTACAACTAGTTGTTATTTTTCAGCCTCGTATAACAATATAACATCTAAAGTTCTAAACAACTAGTTCTGAGTTAGCCACGGTTGCTTAAGAACAAATTAAATAATGTTACTTAGCAATATATAAAAATATATTTTTTCCTATTCTTTCCTTTTTTTGAGAAAGAAATTTTAACATCTAGAACTCTTAAAAAACATCCGCATCTAAAGTACGAGCAAGTCAAATAAGGATAATGTAAGGAATCATATTCAACTTTATACGTTAACATTTCTATAATATTAAGTGGTAACAGATGTTCATCTACATTGAATAAAGGTCTATATATATTTTAAAGAATTACCATAGATAAAATAAAAACATAACTTTCTGTTAATAGTAACGATCTTTGAGTAGGATTTCTTTGTGACCTTACGTACATTGAAAGGGGGAAAAAAGGGTTAAAATAGATAAACAAAGGATCTCAAATTTAACAGATGTGCGCCTACTTTTGAGTAAATAATATATTTTAAAATTCTAAAATATTTTATAATGACACGTCAAAGTACTTGTTAATTAACTAAAATATCCTTAATTAATGATAAACATAGATAATTTCTAATTAATGGGGGTGACTGTGAAAAGTAAAACAAAATAAATTAAATTTTGTTTTGTTGGGACAAGTGTCTCATGTAAAATGAGATGATATCTTGTGTTGGAGATTGCCCCCCACATCATTTGAAACAGTTCCTGTTGCGTTACAGAAAACATCTGTAGTTAATTCAATGAACTTTGATTAATTAAGTGTAAAAGTATTCTTATTCTAATCTTAATTAGTTTTAAAATGTTGATGACTTCAGTAATAATCAACCAAAATTCAGGGATTGCCAGATGTTATCAGAAATTAGTATATTACTAGCATTTTTTAAATTTTATTAGATATGAATTGATACTATAGATAATGATTTAGTTTACCATAGAAATAGAAAAACTAAAAACACACGTGCCTACGATGTATGTTTACGGGTAATATTGACTTCTAAGAAGCTTGAATCATCATCAAAATGTAAAGGGTTAGTAAGGGTTAACGTGTTCATGTCACATATAATAACACTAAGTTCGACTTATATCACATAATGAATGTGGCAAGTAATTAAAAAGCTCTCATCAAACTCAATTCATATGTCATGTACTCAAAGGGTATGTAACATAATTCATAGGTTTGATTGTGTACGGTCGTTGTAGTGTAGAAACATGTAAATACGATTGAGTAACACGTACATTATAGATGTTTCATACTTTTAGCGAGTATTTCCTTTTCATTAGTAGTTTACATCAACCACAGAATTTCTTCACGCAACGATATTAGGCTAGCTAGTGTCTTAGAGGTCTTGAATCAACAATAGGGCTTGCACACGTAACACTTTTATTTGAAAACAAATTAGTTTAATATTACATCATGGAGAAATACATATGTACAACTACAGGTGGGGAAAATGACCTAACATTATTGGACCACGACCATAAGGTAATTAATATTTTACCACTATTACTTTTTAGTGAGTCTTTTGAGCGACAAGTCATGTTATCTATCACCAATCCGTCCAAATGTTAAACGTAAACACATACAAATGTCATAGTTTGTACTTGGCTGGTCTTTAATGTTCTAACTATGTGTTTGTCACTTGTTTTTTGTTCTTATGTTAGTCTGAATGTGACTTGCTACTTTCGTAGACATAGTAGATTTGAACATGTGGAAAATCTTATGATTAACACTTTATAAAAATCTATAGTTGAACATTATAGGTAAACTAAAGGATACAACGAAGTATACATAGAGGTATGTTTAACAAAATTAATTGTATACTCTTTGCAGTTAGCCGTAAACTGTAAGTTGTAAGTTGTAAACTGCAAATATGTTATCATGAGTTACAAACTGTTTTTATTTTTCAATAAAAATGTTTGGTAAATAAGATGTTAACTGTAATTATAAGAAGTAAAATGACATGAAATGACATAAAATGACATATCTATAGTTGTAAACAAATGTAAAATTTAAAAATAATAAACTCATTATATTAATAATAATTGTAGTGTCTTATGACAATATAAGTGTAATAGTCATTGACGACGTGCATGCCATTACATGTAGCAATATTATTTCGGATTCGTTGCATCTCATTAGATGTTCTT
The DNA here is from genome assembly GCA_910596185.1 of Chrysanthemum makinoi. Classification (NCBI taxonomy): domain Eukaryota; kingdom Viridiplantae; phylum Streptophyta; class Magnoliopsida; order Asterales; family Asteraceae; genus Chrysanthemum; species Chrysanthemum makinoi. The sequence continues at coordinate 14,848,220 of OU343224.1, forward strand.
TGAGAAACATTTTTAGTGATTATTTCATGGACACAAACATGTTGAAGTCCATCACGAGGTATATAATTTCATATTGATGTAGCAATATCATTTTGGATTCGTATTGGTATGTAATTTCATCACGTGCATTCCATATTGATGCAGCAATATCATTCCGGATTCGTTGCATCTCATTAGATGTTCTTTGAGAAACATTTTCAGTGTTTGTTTCATAGCCACGACATTGTGAAGTTCATCATGTGGTATGTAATTTCAGTTATGCTCGATAATAGGAAATACCATATCTTATTCTTCATTATCATGAATATAGTTATGCGAAGCAAATGCGGCCATGATGGCATCAATTTGAGTCTGACACTAAATTGGGTTATTCTACAAATTACTTTCCATCATTTTTTCAACATTTCAAACGACATGTCAATATATATCACTGTAGTTAATCATATCCAATAACAAATTTATAAATTATAGTTCTATTATCGTGTTTACATCATATTCAAATTTATTATTATTATTATTATTATTATTATTATTATTATTATTATAGTTACATCTTGTTAATTATATATAATTTTGAAAAGATTGTACCATGGTCGAAGGGTATATGAGTAAGTTTACGTGTTAACGACTCCAAATTATTTTAAAAGTTTCACTAATCAGCTTTTCATTTTGGAGCTATTTCTTTCAAATAAAATCTTGAAGTTAATGTATTCAAATGGAGCTACTTGTTTTAGAAGAGATTATTTTTGTAACAAAAAGCTTACATCTCAAAAAATGCTCTAAATAAATGCCTACCAAACAGGCCCAAAATCTCGTATTTTGTGAGAGCTACTAAGAGTTTGAGTTAATTAAAAAACTTTCGTTTGCTAAGCAAGTTTATTTACTTTTTTAACGGGAGAATTATATTAATAAATAGCTACCAGTAAGGCACTAGAAGTCAAAGAGTACAAATACAAATATAGAAATAAACAAATCTACACATTCTAGAGATTTCTCCTTAGGCTTTAACATCAAAGACTACAAAAATGATGAAAAAAACTCTTTTCAGTTACAGAAAACTAACACAAGAAAAAAATCATCACCCACGGAGGCCATGCCACTAATTTTCACTTCGCGGTTTATAAAAGTGAGCTATAAGCCTTTATTAGTTCAAGCTAACATAAATGAGCTTACATAAGTAAAAAGAACATGTATTTTACCAAGTAGTTAAATACCCTTCAAAATATCGTTCATCAACATGCAAAGTTTTTTTTTTTCTTTTCAATATATGTAATTAGCTAGAGGTGGAGCTGAAATATATTCCTCTTATTATATAAAAATTGATAATAAATGCTTCAATAAGTTGCAAAGAAGTTCAAACTACTTATTATCGAAGCTAACTCATCTCATGTTGGTTTTGGTGTTTGTTACGCGAAGCTTACTTACTTGCGGTGTTTGAGACGACATGTAATAAGGCACCGCGGTCATGCGTGGTTTCCTACATGACACCACCTTGATATTGGTTACCGATTTCAGCTTTTCCGTTCGGCTACTTTTGAAGGTGGTTTGGACTTATGTACCACCAGACTAATTTTTGCTTTATTTTGTGTGTATGTGTGTCTGTGAGTAATTGTAGGGCATGCTTGTGTTTAAATGAGGTATGTTTGTGTGATTGGTTTGGTAATTACTACTATAGTTGTTTAGTGGTTGATTTAGTGAAAGGAGTAAATTGTTGAGGTGACAGTGGCAGATGTAGTCATTATTCCGTCCAGTCTAATATAGCTTGTTGAAGGAAGTAAATCGTGGTGGGGGATGTTTTCTTGTCCTCGATGGGACGGTTGTATCCAGCGCCTGTTATTTTGGATTGTGTTTATGATAAAAATTAATTTGCGGTTACAGATGCAACACTGGATCACCTATGTCATATTTTTGTTTTTCCGTATTTATTGCGGTCTACATACGTTCATTCATAGAACATGAGTTACAAGGCCAAGTAATCAATGGTTAGTTGTTAGAAAGTCAATGACTAATTAATCGTCGTTGGCTCATTGCAACGTCGATATTGGATTAAACTCTCATCTGTCAAAACTTAGAGTTAACTAACTAGGTCAAAACTCAGTTTTAATTATTTGAACAATTGTTTAGTGTTTGTACCATATTTCTATCGTCATATGAACAATTCTATGATTATATCAATATGTCATACATATGATTTCAAAATCTTTATACAAAAATTGTACACTGATTAATATTCGATTACTCTCTGCCTCGATCGATTACAAGCTACAAGGCAGTCATCATTTGACTAGCACCTGATGTCTTTGACAACTATGTTTACGTTTGATCGATCAATGTTAACACCTAATGTCTTTTACAACTATGTGTACAAAGGAGCAGAGCCAAAAATTTTGCTCGAGATGACATACTTTGATAAATTAAAAAAAACTATACTACAAATTTGTTTTTAAATGGTGCAAAATTTTTAAAAATAATAATAATAATAAAGTAAAAAAAAATCTTAACATAAAACCAAATTTTAATATTATTCTATTAAAGTCACTCAAACTTTGTTTTAGTTACAAAAATCACTCAAGTTTTATTATAATTTCTCTAAAATCACTCTAACTTTATTTTCATTATATAAATCATTCAAGTTTAAATGTCATAAAAACTTTTTAATTTGGTTATTAGTTTGTAGTATATAAAATTAGTTGAGAGAAGTTAAAGTCAGATGGCTGGTTATTATTCAAAGTACAAGCGATTGATGTATGTCAAAACACTTTAAATACAACTCTGATTTTCGTTTTTTATTTTTTATATCAATTCCATTATAAAATTCACTAAGAGCATTCCCAACGTTAACGGGGTAACGCCCGTTATAAGCCAAATAACGCCGTTATCGGCGTTACCCCTTTGGAGGCGTGGTTCTTTCACGGCGTTGGTCCTTCCACGTTACCAAACTAACGCGCGTTCAAGGTGTAAAAAAGGTCCTTCTAACGGCTACTAGCCGTTAAGTTTTAAAAAAAATTCAAAAACCACCCCTAACGGCTACTTTTTATAATTAAAAAAAATAATAAAAAAAAATAATAAATAAATCAAAAACCTTTTTTTACCACTATAAATACACAATTAAAACACCATTTTTTTCACACCTCCACAACTAAATCCTCTCAATACTCTCAATCTTTCAACTTCAATTAACTGCAAAAAAAACAATGTCGGGAGGCAACGATGATACTTTCTTCAATCTTCTCGGTGGTGGGTGGAATCCCTCAAACCCGGGTTCATCATCTAACCCAACGCGGGTTCATCTTCAAACCCCAACCCACTAGGCTTCTCGAGCCAAGAAATGTATCAACAACATCAAACATTTCTGTATTGGCAACAACAAAACTAACAAAATACCCAATTAAACTCCAACTTTCAAAATCTACAATTCACACAACAGTCACAACAATCACAAACTGAAACACATGATGTTCTGACCACACACGTCTCCTCCAAAAAAGGAAAATGTCGTATTAGCGAAAATCAAAAAAATCCAAGACCCCGAGCAGAACCAATTGATTCGATGAAGAGAGGTTGTCGTTACTGGCCGTTGGAGTTGTGCAGAGGAAGCATTACTTGCAAGGTGTTACATAAATTGTTTCGGAGGATCCGAAAGTTGGAAAGTGCCAACCCCAGAGATATGTTTTGGTATCGGGTCAGAAATGAGTTCGATAGACTCAACTTTCAACGGCGCACCAAGGACATGATGTTAAGCAAATGGAAAACGTTGAACGACATATGCACAAAGTTCAACGCTTGTTACATACATGCGTAACGGGATCAACGAAGCGGGGAAAGTGAGGTGGATGTGATGAAACGGGCAAAGGAGCACTGTTTGGTCTAGATGATGCTTGGGAGGTTTTGCGTCGGAACCAGGTTGATTTAACCGGCGATGTGCCACCAAACAAAAGAAAAACGAGCTTTGTTTGGTAATGATGAACAACCACGCCCCATAGGAAAGAAACGTGCTACCAAGAAAGCAAGATCCGAGACTACAACAAGTCTGGGGAGCAACCCTTGGAAACGAGCTTGTCAACTTATTTCACCAAACTATGGCAAACGAGTATGCATTATGAAACGTGAAACCGCCGAAGCGGCGTATCGGGCCGCGCAGGAAAAAGATCTCACAATAACAAGGTTGGAAGAGATAAAGTTTTTGATGACGCCTACTTAAGGGCAAGATCCAATGGTCATGGGAGTTGATCATGACGAAAAGATCGAATCATCAAAAAATATACTTGAAACCTCGTCCTAAATCGTATTCTCGTCATTTCCTTTAATTTGTTGTAACGTTTTATTTGCAGTGTGCTTTTTTTTATTTCGTTGTAATTTTTTTATTATTATTATTATTATTTTTTTTTAATCTCGTATTGTAATATGTTTTCAATTTTAATGAAGTGTTTGTTTTAGTTTAATAAATGAAGTGTTTGTTTTAATTTAGGAGTTGAAATTGAAAATATGAAATGTTATTGATGTTATTGGGATGTTATGGTTGTGGGTGTTTTTTTGGATGTTAATGTTAAATGTTAAAGCTAATGTGGCGCTGACGTGGACGGTGTTATTGGTGTTATAGTGTTATGGTTGGGTATGCTCTAAAGTTGAACGAATGAGTGACTTTAGTGGAACAGTGGTTTTTGCAGTTGAAAAAACTTTTAGTGATTTTAGTAAAACCGTTTTGAAATTTAAGTGGTTTTAATAATTGAAATAAAGAATGAGTGACTTTAGTGGAACACTAATAAAACTTGATTATTATTATATGTCATTTTTTTTTACAAATTTTACACTATAATTTTTTCGCTAAAGAGGCACGTGCCCTTTATGCCCTCCTTTCCCATCTCCGCCCATGTGTGCACGTTAGATCGATTCAGTGTCTAATACGGATACATGGGTTGTTCAAGGAGACATGATTCATTATTTTTATCATATTTTTCATTTAATGTTTGTCTCACCATTTAAATCAAATCCATGCAAAATAAAAATCGTGTTCAGCCAACCAGACAACCCGTTTCAAAATCGTGAATATGTACGATCTTCGATGCTTAAAATATACAGTATATATGATTACTATATTACTATTTAAAAGTCACGTCTAAAAATAGACTTTTTTGTACTGATAAAAAGTCATACACACAAAACTAGAGAACATAAATAAACCGTTATTACGTATATTATATCTCTATTCTCTATTCATGTACAATTCCTTTTTACACAAAGTACAGTAAACAAATTTTTTTTTTGAACAAAGTACAATAAACAAATTGTTTCAAAACTTTTTATACTATACATAAAAATACTTCCAATATACAAAACTTTATATTTTTCACCACAAAGTTACAAAGGAGAAGTCAAGAACCAATTGAAATGACTATTATACCCCTGCTACATACCCCACGCTACTCTTCTCTAAGAAAATACTACTACGTAACAAAGTAGAAACCAGAAAATGCAATTCGGTTATGGACTAAGAAAAAGACTACTTTACGCTTAACCCCATACCTGATTACCCTACCTCCATGCCCCACGTACGACTATGTCCTAGTGTACAATCCTTTTCTCTTGTTGCAAATTTTACACACAACGCAAGATAACTTTTAGGGCCCGCTTGGTTCAAAGTGGGGAAAGGGAAAGGAAAAAGGAAAGGGAAAGGAAATGCAAAGGAATGAGTGAGGTAGGTAATCAACCACTTACCCTTCAATTTATTATATAATGGTTCATTACCCATTACGGGGTAATCAATCCCTTTGCACTCCCTAACCAAGCACTAAATAATAAGTGAGGTGGGCCCTTTTGAATACCTTACCCATTCCCCACCCCCCTTAACCCCCCAACCAAGCACGCCCCTTAGTTTTTATCACAGAAGGGGCTCGAGAAAGCAACATCTCAGTTATAGACTAGTCATTCACATTTCACTAAATTAAACCATATTTACCCCCATTTCTTACAACAACAACAGCAACAAAAAAGTTTTTTGCATGTATTCTCAACAACAATGGCGCCTGGCGGGCCGATAAGAACCTCGGGGGTGTCCGTAAACTATGTAGTTTTTTCTTGTCTAATGTGAAATAATGTCAAAAACCATGAACTTTATGGAATGTACGGTGTTTAAAAAGTTTGTGTTACAAGTTTAATGAGATGTGCATGATAACTTGTAATCCCAAATTCACCACTTCCCTGTAAATTACTCTGTACCAAAGAAGAGTATGATCGCAAAAGAGTCGTAGGACATTCTCTATCCCACAAATTGACAAAGAAAAAAAAATTATGAAAATAAAATAGAAAAACGCTATGAAAAAAAAAAAAGTTAATTGATAAACAAAAGAGAATTGATATGTACACATAGTATTTTGATTCATACACATAAAAATTATTATGTTTTGACTATTTTGCCCCTTCATAATTTATGACTTGAATGTGATTTACTCAACCTCCTCACGCTCCTAGACGGCTCACTTCCATCAATTCCTTTTTCACGTCAATAACCGTCGATCACTTCCAGGCTTCCATCATCATTTTCATAATCCACCACTGGTAGAGATGAGATCTATTTAGTACCATTTTCAGAACATTTGACAATTGCATACAAATTCTGATTTTTCAACAATAAGTTTCACCATGAATACTCCTTCCTTAATTAGTGACACAATGATACTTCACATTTTGATCTTTTAAAATACTCTAACATGTTTGAGTGCTACTGGTGCCAAGTATCACTACATATTAGTCATCTTTACTAGTTATATACAGTAAGAAGAGGCTTGAATCTTAAAAATATTGCAATGGAAATTCATGTAAATTAAAGATTTTATCTTAGAAAACAAAGACAAGTAGATGAGATGGAATAAAATGCTTATTGGTTGCTGATTGGTTAACAAGCATCTCATGTACTCCACAATTCGAATAACATTACTAGCGCAACTCAAATACTTAGGATTAATCCCACCCCAAATAGATTTATTAACAGAACAAAAATGTGACTGGGACCTAACGGTGACTTCGAGATTCAAGAATGACGATGTCAGCGAGATTGCCGTCAACATCATTGGAATTACGTCACGCCCGCGTAAGGTCGTCAAGAATTAAGGAGGTGAAATGAAGCATTTGTGAAAAAATTCAGGGAAGAAAAGAAACAGGAAAGAGAATTGTATTTTACAAAGTATGACAAGTTATTGCTTAATTTTAAGTGAGGGCATAATAGTCTAAACATAATAATTTTTATGTGTATGAATCAAAATGCTATGTGTAAATATCAATTCCCTAAACAAAATTTATAGCACATGATCACATAGAAACCTAGCTTAGGTAGAGGATGTGGAGCGGCAACCCAAGACATTTTATGTTTTTTTCGGCGGCAAAGCCTCTTAACATTGTCGCCACATCATTTTTCCGTTGGTTTCCTTGCCTAGCGACATGCTTATGTCGATTGTCTACACCATCATAAAGCACCATTTTATTAACTTTTAGTGTTTGGTGTGTGTATATACGTGTTTTGGGACCAGGGGAACCTTGTTAAACGTGTTTTGGGGCCGGGGGAATTTTTTAAAAAGGAAATTTTGAAGAGAAGAGATAGAAGTTGCTACAAACTTTTATGGCAAGGCAAACTCAAAGATTGAAGTTGATGTAACATTGACGCGATTGTATTCTCAAACACCCTTCCACACCTACACTTCAGAGAATAAAAAATGGCACATTAAACAAGATATGTAATTCATAATTAACAAAAGTTATACTTCATCCGGCTCAATTTGATTGTTCAAATTTTTATTTTCGGTAGTTTCAAAATATATGTACATTTTCTTATTTCAATAGGTCTGAAAAACTTTGACATGTAAAGATAATCAAAGAATTTTATAATACAAAAAGGATATTATGTTAGTGAATGATTTAATAATTACATTTTGTAAAAATATGTTTGGCAAAATTGGCAATTAGCCTGTAAATAAATAAATATTAACAGTTAGAAGTAGTGTGTTATATGAATATTTTCAAAAAGAAAGTTGTAATTATATTATGATATGTAAATTGATGTAATAGTGGCGTTATTGTTTTAATAAAAGATGCAAAAATCATGAATCGGTAGTCAGACGGTTGACTCTTTTGCAGTTGTAATTGGTCTAGGCGGGATTAATCGGTGATTAATCGAATTTGCATGTTTTGAGTATTCCGGCAAAAGTTTCCTTAAAAAACATCTTGGAATAGATATAAAAAGCGACTATAAGTGATTAAAACTAGCTTACGGTGATGTTTTCTGATGATGGTCTCAGTCTCCTAGCTACATTGATTGGTACGCCAAAAATGTTAGATTCTTATACTAGTCAAATGTGCTTGGAATCATCGGGTCGAAGTAGTTTTGCTAGGTGCTTGATTGAAGTTAAGGCAAATCCGGTTCTTAGGGAAAGCATCACTGTTGAGATACCATTACTTGATGGGACAGGATCTACTATTGAAAAGATTCGGGTGGATACGAAATGGAAACCGCCTCGGTGTGATATGTGTAAATTGTTTGGTCATACGCTGATTGATTGTCCTAAATCTTTTCTACTTCCTACTCAGCCTAAACTGACTGTTAATGATGGTTATCAAACTGTCACTAACAAGAATAAGGGTAGGAATGGTGGTCCAAGTGTTCCAGGTAAGAGAAGTTTTACTAAAGTGGGTCATAAATTTAGGTATCAACCTAAAGCGCCTCCTCCTGAACCCAAGAAGGTGGATAGTGTGAAGAAGACAGCCATTGATGTGGCTAGTACTAGTGGGACGAAGATTGCTACATATAATCCTTTTGTTTCACTAAATACGATCGATTCTGATGAATGTGGCAATCCTAGTGATGTAGAGGTTTCAGGTAATACAATGGAAGAAAAGGAGGTTGGGTCTCTCGAGACAGGTAATGTATCACAAGATTTTAAGCTTGTGAGTGATTCAATGGTAGCTAACGCGTTGGTCCTACCCTATTGTTGAGAAAATTGGGGAATTTAAAAGGCTTCTTATTGATGGGAGAGCTACTCTTGTTGATGATAATGGTAATCCTATTAAAAAGGTTGATTATCAGGGTTATAATAAGGACTCCCCAGCTACTTCTTTTACTAAGCGGGTTAAGCCATTCACTAAGGTGGGAGAGATTGTGGATTCTGATAGTGATGATGAGGAGGTTGTGAACACCTTTGATGAGATGAGTAATCTATTTGGTGGTGGTCATGATCACGAAGATGACTATGATGACTATGATTATGATCACTATGCGGATCAGGTTTACGATCTTCCAGGAAATTTGGATGCCTATTTGTTGGGTTCAGTGAATACCCAAACCCCTTAATCTAGGATTTGAATAGAAAATAGCCCAAGTGTTTAGTCCGTTAAACACTAACAGGTCACTGAGTGCATAGTCTCTCAGTGAGTCATCTTCAGGACACTCAGTACGAAGCAACAAAATAGTCTCTCCACTCCGCAAGGCGAAACTTAAAGGGTGAAGACTGAGTCAAGAAGAAGATGGTGGATTCAGTGAGTGATGACAATAATTCACTGAATCCCTAAGACTCCTCTCCAACTACTTACACTAAAGACAAACTGAATTAGAAGACTGAAGGATATGAAGACTGAAGAATGAGCGGGACAAGGCGGGATAAGTTTGAATCAGATAAGGCGAAGTCCTTATCAACCAAAGTCAACTTTCCCTGAATGGCTAAAGATCAAGCTTCAGTGTCATCACCTGGCCTTAGGAAAGTAGTCTTGTCTCTTACCTAGAATAGTCTTTGTAAACAGAGACAAAATACATCAGTATTTTTGTCTTCTTATAATGTCAGGTTTGTCACTTAGGAAAGAGTTAAAACTCATACATGTATAAATAGCATAAGAGATGGAGTGAAAAGGTTAAGCTTGTGAATTGTAAAACACACATACACGCAAGCCATCTTTTCACTCCTCCAAATACAACTTAGTTCTTGAGATAGCTTAGTGAGCTCTAAGAGTTGTGCTCAGACTTAGCCTGAGCTTAGAGAGGAGTCACCAAACTTTGTTATTTCAATCCAAGTACTATTCGCCAGTACTTGGGTAACGTATTTTTTTGATTAATTTCTAATAAAGAATATGATGTTGAAAATTACTTTGTGTGTTTTAGTTATGTTAATTTCAGTCATTGTTCACTATTAACTTGTTTTTATTCTTACTGTTTTAAGCGATAGTGAGCGGGGAACAACAAGTGGTATCACAGACAGGCTAATTATAAAACTTCGTTTTTAGGCGCTCTAAAAGTTTTTAAATTAG
>OU343224.1:14858603-15043494 GCA_910596185.1 Chrysanthemum makinoi
GGTTGTTTTGTTACCACCCTATAAATTGATTTTCAGGTATTCTAATAAACTATTTACACCATTATGCGAAACGATTGTAATGTTACTCTGGAAAAATTGTTTGAAGCAATTGAATCTTACAAAACAAAACGTTGGAATAACACTCTACAAAACTGCGGAGAAACATTAATACCATTTCAACAAAAACCAAAGCATAACCATCATTTTTCCTCTATTATACATAGCCGATTCATCTATGTCTAATTTCGGAAAGATTAGTCATAAACAGGAGGAAAAAAACTCATTTACAAAATTCCTACAACAAGCTTCATTTTCAAAAGCAAAGCTTTGAAATAAGATAAATTGCTCATAAACATCTCTTTTGTTAACACCTATAGATATCTACGCCCATCATCACTCACTCAACGTAAGTTGAAATTTTACCAGTGACTTTTTAGGAAAGACTTTTATACCATCTATGAGGAGGGGATTCCTCGATACAAGAAAAAAGAAAGGATTTTCAGAACTACCAACAAGTACTAGAAGTATGTAGTAAGATGATTCAAAACTCAACAAAAATCTTAAGACATCACGAGACAATTCGAACCACTATCTTTGGACTAGAAACCAAATTATATCATTTCAAAAGTGCCAGCTAGACCGGGTTACAAGATTTAGTACAAAGCGAATACCCGCTAAGCAACACTGTAGAAATAAACCAAGTCTTTTAACCAAGACTGTGGAACATTCTATTAAAGATGGCCTCAACAATATGTGAACTTCCCTACAATAAGTTTCCCTTAAAGGGAAATGGAGTTAAATTAAGGTTATCGATATAAACTTTCTCTAAGGCATTGTGTTCTCTAGAAATTCCAGATAACCTCACTTCCATATCAAGAAATACAACAGGTCTGAACATATCGGACAATCAATGACTCTCCATCTACAAGTGAAATCAGAACAAACATTCTTCGACATAGTATGAGCTGATATCTATGTTTTTGCTAGCATGATAACAATCTCAGTGATGAGCTATTTTAGAAGCACTCAATATCGGAACAAATCTTGAAAATCAACCACTACACCACATCACTTAAATATTTAGGGTTTTGTGACTTTACAATATAAAGCGTGGAAATATTTCGATAAGAGAAATTAAGAGAGACACCATCAAACAATAAACATTTTAGTAATGGAGACTAAGCACCTTAGGAAAGGAAGACTCAAGTCATGACATTTGCTAGAATCAGAAACGAGAGGAATCACAACTGTTACCCATAATCTATTCTTTTCAATAATGTCCTTATTGATAGACTTGACATTTTGAAATTTGGCACGAGAGACGTGATATCAATTTTAATTACACCTAATATCAGGTAGCCGATTCATCTTAGACTTCTGATAATTATTTCAAGATTTTCATGGAACCTACTAGGACATGAGTACCTACTACACCAAACCATTCTTCATCGAACAAGTTCCCTTACAACAATAGTTATCACATGAACATACTGACTACATCATTTGAGGCACTCCATGGTTGAAATGTCAATCACTTATTCACGGGCCAAAAATCAGGAAAGTCCAACTCACTAGTCCATAACTTATTCATGAAACAACAAAGAAATCGTATAGATCAAGAATCAGTTACAAGCAACAACACATAGATAGAAAAGCTACGTCGATATACGACGCAAAATATTGGAAGTATGTTCCATAAGTCGCAAACCATTAGAATTTCAAGTTGGCAACAAAGTTATGTTGAAAGTCCCGCCTTGGAAAGGCGTGGTACGATTCAGAAAACACGGGAAGACCAGATGCGACTCAAATATCCTCACCTTTTCACCGGTAACACCGTAGAAACCAACATGAACTGAATTCAGGGACTGGATTCCTTTTTGGGTGGGCAAATGTGACAACTCGTAATTTCAGGTCATTTTACAAACTTTGAAAATTTCATTATTCATCTCGGGAATTTACTATTCACCGGTTACTATTCATCATTTTACTATTCATCGTTTTTGAAGTCGGTTTGAGATTTTGAGAGGTTATTTCAAAAATTTACTATTCACGAAACACTATTCATTCTCGGAGAAAAATCACTATTCATGATTCACTATTCATCATTTTTCGTAAACTAGGTTTACGAGTATCAAATACGCGTAACCGTAAGGGTTTAGCTGCGTATTCATGAATAATCATTGAGAACATTTCATATAGACTATATTTAGTCTACATATCATCAGTAACATCATTGTCATATTAGTTCTTGCATGGGTTTGCATATTTCATTAACGTATATTTTTCTATTAAATAAACGCTATCGCATAATCATTTATTTTGAATATTTGATCCGACACTTTCAAAAATTGTCCTGATATATTTTTATACTCATTTTAAGACTATAAAAATTATATTATTAGTTTACCCGATGTTTTGAATTTATTTCGTATATAAATTGTTATATATATATATATATATATTTACGACGGTTTTCGTAAATTCAACTCGATAATTATTTATTCACTCAATTCTTGCAAGAAATGCATTTTTATAATTTTTATGACTCCGATATATTTTATTTTGTTCCGTTAAAATCGATTTCTAGCTAACGCTACACTAAATAATTAATTTTACTTACCAACTACACATTATACATAACATTATATACATTTTGAATTATCAAAAATACAAAATTCTTCCACCCTTTTAACCATTGCCGACACCCCCCTCCTATGTCATCCATTTTTTGTAAAATATCATGACTAGATCATGTACACCTATGCATCTTACTAGATATTTACAATAAACAAAAGAGTTTTACCAAAATAAAACATACATAGCACATTTGAATGGTGAAAGTAAAAAGCTCTCTTTTTTTTTTCTCTTGTGATGATCGGCCAACCCAAGAACACCAAGGAAATCCATCAATTTTGCAAGATCCAAGTATTTTACAAGTTCTATTAGTGATCTAGTTAGGGTTTTGAAATAAAAACCTCAAGATTATTAAGTATACTTTGCTCAAAAATTCATAATCACTCAAGTAAGTGTTCTAAATAATTTTCCTAATCTTTCATACTCTTACTTGATGTATTTTTATGATTCTATTAGAAAAACATGCAAATATACTATGATCCGTACCACTTTTAAGTGTTTTTATTACTTATTATGAGTTTTATTCATCCTATAATTAATCTCTTGAAACATATCATTGTTGATGATGTTTAGGATCCCATGACACCCTAAGAAGGTGTATGGTAGGTTTAGAATAGATTTGGTGTTGATTTGAAGTGATTGAAACAAGTATTACGCAAGAAAAATCATTTTCGACAACTTTAGATTGTGGTCTGGATGTTTTGAAAAATCTGGAAAATTCAGGAGGTCATGAAGTATTTTGGGTTATATTTCCAGAAAATATACTTTAAAACGAAACCGTGGTCGCTTGAACGGGTTAAAACGGATTTATAACGAAGGAGATACGCTATTTTCAAGTTTAGCGGCAAACACTATATTTTCTGAAAAATGGTAAGCTGTCAAGTGTTATTTTAAGGGCAAAAATGAGTTTTAAACATTGTCTAAATGAGTCGATTTGTCAAAAATATTTTAGTATACATTAATACGAAACTAAGGATATATAAAACGTAGAAAACGGACTTATAACGGCTAAGTTACAAGCGTTTTAAATAAGACTATCGTAACTATTTTATACAAGTAAAACACTTATGTATTTTTACTAAACCAAATGGTCATCGCTAGTGATCATGTTTGGAGCAATTTTTCATATCGATAGAATACTTTTGAGAAAACGATGTCTTCTAGTAAAAGTGAGTTCACCTAGCCTATTTTCCAAAATGTTCAACCGTTCGTCAAACGGAGTTGTAACGAATAATATTTGGTCACTCAAACTTTGCCGAAAACTAACCTTAAACAATATTTTTGTCCGACTACCCTACTTCATCTATATTTTTCTCCATGATCGAGACCTCTACGATCAAAAGTTAAATGCTAAGACTTTTAGATAATGTGACAAGCTTTCCAAAACCATTGAGTTTGTTTCCTAACACTCGATATTCACTATTTTACGACTAGCTTTTCGAGGCTATTTAGTCACTTTCATGAATTGTCAAATTATATTGTTTTGCGACGAAAAACTATAATTTCATAATAAATCACTAAATGACTATCGTTGGATATCATTTCAACATAAGTACTTACAAAGTAATTTATAACTTGTCAAGACGTTATAAACTTATTTTTCGACGATAAACTTTATTTTCAAAAATGCACAAGTGGTATGGATATCATATGAGTTGCATGCACAACATTATATCATGACTTATAGTAGATCATATCATTCATAATAGGTTGCAGTTAGAGAATTGCACCTCATTTCAGTATTGCCACTATATCATCATAATCATTGTATCATGTGAGTTTTTCATAGCCCCGTTTTACAAGTTTATACTTTATTTCAAACCTACGGGGGAGAATACATTGCACATCATTTTATTACGATACCAAGTATATCAAATTCATTACATTGCTTAAGTTACCTCATTGCCAATTGAATGTCCCCATTTCATAATCATGAACCGTTAATTCTGGAAGAAGCGAGGGTGAGTGAATAGATCTATTGAGGGTGACTCCTCCATCCGGGTTGGTGGTCTCAACTGGTCAAACGGATGCATTTCATTTAATATCATTAATTGAGTTGTTGGCAAAACACTCTGTTGGGGCGAACATCATGATCAGTCTAGCTTCGGTGTCATGTGCTTATAGCAATTGTAACATTTTTATGTGACATATTTGTCATACATGGCCTATACTTGTGGTAGTCGTATAAAACATTTTCATAAACTCTATGAACTCACTCAACCTTTGTGTTGACTCTTTTAGCAATGTATTTTCAGGTATCTAAGGCACACTTCATGGCATGCATAAGGACTTATCATAGAGTCGCGGTGTCGACGCGTCTCACATGGATTTTATGCACTTTAAAAACATCGTTTGGCTTGTATCAAACTTATTTCCGTACATGTTGACTTTCATTTGGGACCTATCATTTGTAAACTCTGAATGTTTTATAATATCAAACGATGTATTTTCCAAACGACACTTTAGGTCGTTCAATATAACTGTAACTGTGATGCTATGGCAGTCATCCCCCAGGAATTTCATTCGGCTGCAAAACAGGTATTTTGGGGGTGTGACATCCAAGCCTAACTCCTAACCATTAAAAATTAAGATAAGGAGCTCTAATTTAAAGTGAATGTGTCACTATTCAACTAAAAAATCATTTTTATTTTCAAATTGAAATATATTTTTATCTACTTATTTTTTTATAATCTAATTTCACCATATTTTCTAAAATTTTATGCTCTTTAATTCAACATCTATTTTGATATATTTTTATAAGTTTTTAGTTTTTATATTTTTAGTGGGTTTATTTTATTTTAATTCAAATTTTTATAACTTTAACCTTTATTTCAATTAATATAATTTTGATTCGTCAAAATCATATACTTTTGGGGGAGTGTTTGACGGGTAAGAAATTGCAAGAGTATTTCTATATGGGGGAATAATGATGTCACGGAAAAGCTGCGAAAAAGCTACGGGTAACCCAAACAAACACATACAACTAACACATATACATTCGAAATGTTTTGAAACGAATTCACTAAACGGGTAAGCAAACACATATAATTATACTTATTGCCGCCGCTGTATCCGACTAGTGTTACTAAATGCTTAAGTAAAAAAACAAACTGGTTTTCAATTAATAACCTTTATTGGATATATTTTTTTTTTCTTTAAAAGTAATGCATCGAAAAAAACTTGTTATTGCCAAAGAATATAATCATGCAGGTATCCGCCGCCGCAACGTACAAATACCCGGCTAATGTTTTTAATGCATGTTTTCATATATATGAAATTTCCAACTAAAATTAAAGAAAATATGAAATTACGTTAAAATTATATTGGCGTCATCACTAACATGACAATATCAACTAAGCTGATTTTAAGCTTACAACTTCAATCTAATTAAAACTCATAATTAATTTAACGCAAAACAAAGATGTTAGAATGTGAAAATTTAACAAACAAAGGCCACATCTCGATCTTTCAGCATGTAGTTTTTCCAAACGAACTCAAAAGAAAATGACAAACTGTTACAATTATTTTTTAAAAAAAGGGGGTCTCAACAATTGAAAATATGTACAACATACATACGCTAACCAACAATTATTAGCCTCCTTTGTTAGACAATAATTTATATCTATGTAACATATATAGTCCCAAGTATTATTTTATCAGATAGAAATATAGAACAAAATTTGTGATTAAATGGTTAGGGGACAAGTAATAATTTTTCTTATTTGGCAATTGGCATCCAACATCCACCAAACTCTAATCTTTGTTTCGACTATGACTAAAATGAGAGTGTGTAAACTTTTTCTTAATCAAAGGCAATAAGTATAGAACATATTATTTATATTCAAAGATTTCTTTGTGTACTAAGAGCATGTCCAACCATCACGCCCCAACGGCGTTAATGGCCAAACAACGCCCGTTAGTGGCGTTATCCCCTTGGTAGTGCAACTTTATAACGCCGTTAGTCCCTGGGCGTTACAGGGCTAACGCGCGTTATCCTTTTAATAAAAAAAAAAAAATCATTTCACCCCCTAAACAATTTCAAATGAATTTTCACTGACACCCCCTCAACCTATTCAAATTCAAATTTAAATTATACTGGTCAATTCTGAGCGGGATAAATTCAAATTCAAATTTGAAATTTAAAAATCAAATATGAGCGGGATTTATTCAAACTCAAATCAACTCTGCCTATATATACAACTCTACCAGACAACTACTTCGACATAATGGAGCGTCGATACATGAATGAGGAGTTTAATTCTCCGGCAACCAGTTCTGATGGTTGGGACTCAGATGATTCGTTTTTTTAAGTTTTAGTAGTTGTATTTTCATCAGTATGCGTTGTATCTTTAATTTTTAATGTAATTCATGTTTAACGTTTAATGTACTTGGTGTTTTAATGTTAAATGTGATATGTGTTTTAATAAATGAAGTGTTTGTTTTAGTTTAGGGGTTGAAATTGAAAATATGAAATGTTATTGATGTTATTGGGATGTTATTGTTGTGGGTGTTTTTTGGGGATGTTAATGTTAAATGTTAAAGCTGATATGGCGCTGACGTGAACGGTGTTATTGGTGTTATAATGTTATGATTGGGAATGCTCTAAAGAACAAAATCTAAATCATTTGTCTTCTAAAAAAGAGATTAATTAATATTTTGATAAAAAATTCTAAGTATACTTGTTTTTTTACAATTTAAATATGAACCGTTAATCGTTAGACGAAAAAAAATATACCGTCACGACAGATATTTTATTATTTTTTCAACAAACTACTTTGATATGCTTTCGGCAACTTTTTTTGTCACTTTTTTTCGTTTTTTTTATCTTTTTTTGTTGTTAAAACATGCACGAGAAATCACATGTGATTAAATACTAATTTGAATAGTCGAATTTTAGAGTAAAATGAACATAACTTTTTCTACATGATTCTAGAAGTTTTATCATTTTTTTCCTAAAAATTCATAGCTTTTTAACTATATATAACACATTATATTTTGAATTGTACATTAGTGCAGTTAATTAGTTAAAGTTGGATAAAAACACAAAAAATCGCATGTGATTATTACCACATGTCATTTATATCACATGTCATTGTTTCATAAATGAACAGCTAAAATCTGTAATCCATATACAGTGTGTGATCCATATACAGTGTGTGATATATGATTTGAAAGTCATGAATGTGTAATTTTTATTGTAAAAAAGAGAGAGTATTTGATTTATACACAAATATTTGTGCCAATTTTAGTATAGTTTTTTAGTGTTTAAACTTTCATATTATTGTCAAAACACATATGATATGTCATGCAAATTTTGATTTAAAAAAAAATGTAAAAGAAAAAAATTTGAAAATGATCAAAAGTATTTAAAAGTGTCCGTTTATTGAATGATAATAAAATTTCAGTCGTGACAGTATAATTTGTTTTATTTAAAGATAACGATTCATGAAATATGTAAATTATCAAAAGACGAGTGCAATTGCATTTTTTATAAAAAAAAAATATTGATTAGTCTCTTTTTTTCTCAATAAAAAAATATGTGAGTTGAATTTGTCACTTATTATATGCGAGAAACTTTTGATATGTAAATGATATTTTCTCTAAACTAATGTTATGCCATCATAATCTAATTAAACAATATATTTATCAAGCTTAGTTTAGAGCCAGATTAACCAAAAAGTTATTAAAGCAATGGTTTATACTTTGTACTCCATAGACTTGAAGGCATATCTATTAGGATATATTTAGTGCAATGGGCTAGGGCTTGAGTTGTAGTTAGAGCTTGGGCTGAGGCTTTTATTATAAGCTGAACTTGAAATTTGTATTTTTGTAAATTTGTTTGATAGATAGGCTTAAACTTAGGCTTATTATTACAAAATTACTAAAAATAACATAATTAAATGAGTTTTTGTATATGTTAGATATTTTTGTGGGTAAATAAGTAATTTATTGTTCAAAAGCGTTTGGCTAAAGTTTTTAACCTCTTTTATTGGGCTATAGTTTTAAGCTCTTTTTAGGGGCTTATGATTTCATAAGCCCGCGTGAAAAACAAAACTTATTTTATAATCCGACTTATTTTAAAAGCCTAAGCCCCATAAAACCCCCATAAGCCTTTCGCCAAACACAGCCTTAGAATGAGAACTTTTCTTGTATTGTTTTTAGAGTAATGCTATTTAGACATAATCTAGAGTCATTTTTCTTTTTCATTTGTAGGCTTAATTAGTAAGCACAACAATCATTTTTCTTATTTTTATTGGCCGACATAACCAAGAATGTTCAAATGAACATTTACCGATTGAGTGAAATTTAATACTTATCTGCTTTTGTTTTAGTTGTTGCCACTCAAAAAGTATTTATGGCATCACCCCAGCTACAAGAAAATTACTATTTGCTCCTATTTGATGTAATTAGTTCAATGTATCCAACAAACAGGATGATGGTGTGAAATGATGAGTACAGGTGGAGGATGACAATCTGCTTGTAAAGGAACTCGACTCAACAAGATGATCCACGTAAGGATTTGAGTAGAGATGGAACTTGTCGAGGGGATTTGAGCGCAGAAGATGATCAATCGACCAAATAGATGATCATCGAGGGACTTGTGTCTGCAGGACTATGGCACTTTGGGCGTTGTATAACCAGATAATGCTAATGCAAGTATTTTACCCTAGCCCACTATGACACATTTGGATATGCGATATTGCAATGTCACCCCCAACAAAACCAAAGGATCAATGAAAACTGACAATTTGGGCCAAAATTGCCACTTCTAACTGAATGGCGATCAGTTTTGAATGCATCTTTCATATATCAACTTGTGGTCTATCTTAATAAAGCTTTGTGCATATTCCAAACTGAAATGGTAGAAAAAACTATAAAACAGTAGAAACCGATACATATAAAGTATCATAAGAATAAAACTAAGCAAGACTAAATACCTTCATGTTAAACAAAACTTAAAAACTATTTTGTAAATGCATGTCAAAAATGCCACTACACATGATTGGCAAAGAAAAACAAACCTTACAAAAAAAAAAATTGATGTTACAGAGACCTTGAAGCATGCTGAGCTTTAGCAGTTTCCTTCAACACAGCACCCACAATCGCTGCTTGCTCAAGACACTCAGCCTTATGCAACGAATCCATAAGTACCACACAAGTATTGGGATATACATTACATCCTTTCAATCTAGTATCCTCAAATAACGAGTATGCTTCCATTGCCCTATTTGATACACTAAGTCCTTCTATCATAGTATTATAACAAGCCGAATCAGGAATACCGCCACTTTTCTTAAACCTATCAAAAAGACGATTAGCCTCTAATACATTTCCTGCTCTTGCAAGACCACAAATCATTGTTGTATAAGTGATCACGTTCGGTTGTAGCCCTTGTTTCTGCATGTCTTGCCAAAAGACAAACGCTTTGTTGAATTTTCTAACTTTACATAAACCATTTATGATAACACTGTATGTGATGGCGTTTGGAATACACTTTAAATCTTTCATTGAATTAAAGCATACGAGTGCTTCATCAATTTCCTCTGCTTTCACTAATGCGTCAAGTAAACAATTCCATGTGTAAACATTAGGTGTCAGTCCTTTCTGCATCAACTCTTCCATAATTAAATACGCTTCATCGATTCTACCTACTTTCCCAAACCCGTCAACGAGACTACTGTACACAACAACATTTAACTCAACACCTTTTGATTTAGCTTCTTCAAAAAGCATGTAAGCTTCATCAAGGCGGTCAATTTTTGCAAGCCCGTCAATTACTGACCCGTATGTCACTACAGTTGGTGGAAATCCCCTCACTTTCATTTCTTCTAGAAGTTGATAAGCCTTATTTGCTTGACCCGATTTGCAGAACCCATCAATAACAGTGTTATACGCGAGTGTATCAAAAACACAACCATGTTTCTTCATTTCATTATATAACTTGCTGGTTTCACGAGCAAGGCCAGATTTTATTAACCCATGTATTAGTATCGAGTAGCTTCGGGCATCCGGAACAATACCGTGATTCCTAATTTCTTGAAATAAAGCTTGACCTTTTTCAGTTTCACCAGCTTTAAAAACACAATCCATATAAGTGTTTAAAAGGGTTAAATCCGGAATGATCCCACCACGAATCATTTCTTTATAAATCTTATGACCATCTTCCTTTCTTCCTAGCCTAAAGAAGTTTCTGATTAAAGACGTATAAACAACAGCATTTGGAATTATACCATTTTCCTTCATCCGTTCGTATAGCTTATAAGCATCATCAACCCTACTGTGTCTACCCAGTCCCTCTATCAGTGAGCAATAAGTGTAATCAGTTGGAGGACACGCTTTATGATCAATATTTTCAAATATGGCACACGCTTCATCAAGTTGTTGAAACTTACACAGCCGATCAATCATTATGTTTACGGTTAAAATATTGGGATACAAACCTGCTTCTTTCATGGAGTCTTGAATCTTTAACGCAATGTCAAGCTTCTGAGACTTGCAAAGATTATCTATGAGTATATTATATGTTGATAAATTAGGCGAAGCGTATTTTTTCATTTCCTCAAATAAAGTCAACGCCTCATCTACTTTCCCTTTTTTTCCAAGACACGTGAGAATACAATTGTATGCAACAACACTTGGAATCGAACCCTTTTGTTTTTGTTTCTCGAGTAACTGAAATGCTTCATCAAACTTCCCGGCCATCCCATAGCCCATGATCATGGTGTTATACGCATATGCACAGGGGACTTTTTTATGTTGCTCCATTTGTTCAAACAAGTCAACTGCTTCATTGAGTTTATTGGCTTTACATAGAACACCGATCATACTAGTGTAAGTCACATCATCAGGCATAATTCCATGAACTTTCATTTCGTGAAAAAATTTCCAAGCCATATCTACTTTTCCCGCCTTACCAAAACAATCAATACAGACATTATACAGAACGATATCACCGTCAACAGAGTTGCTTCTCATTTCATCCAATAAAGAAAGAGCAGCATCAACCCTACCCTCCCTAGCAAATACACGGATCACAGTCGTAAAAAGATGCACGTGTACTTCATAACCTAACTCTTGCATTTGGTGAAAAAGTGCGAGTATGAGATCAGGTTCATGCACAGTGGATAAAGCTCCTATTAGAGTTGTGTAAGCAGAAAATGCTGGGCGAAACTTGAATTTTCTCATAAGTTGGATCAGATCATACGCCTCTTTTAACTTACGACTCTTGACACAGCTTACAACGAGCTCTATGCATGAAGTATTGGATGGGCCAAAACCAGAAAGACTCATTTCTTCGAAAACTTGCTCAATTTGATCAAACTTCTTACTCCTTGCCATCACCATAAGGAGCGAGTTATACGCTTCAGGACAATGTGGTTGGTTGGTTTTCTTCTCGGACCATTTTAAGTAATTAACCGCAAGGTTTACATCCTTAAGTTTTCTTATAACACTAATGACGAAATCACTCTGGGTACTTTCATTGCATTTAGACAACGCATTTTCCAAAGACGGCCCCCATTGACCACCCTCCAATATTTGACACACGGAGTCAACTCTTTGACTTCTTCCATCAAATGTTCTAATATGATCTTGATTATTTTCACCTATAGAAGAAATACCTCTTCGTTGCAGATGTAAAGGCCCATCGTATGATGACAGTAACCTCTCACACAGAACAACAGATTCCAAACACTTTGAGCTAGAGTGACATAACTTCCCTGCAGTAAGGCATAAACAACTAATTAGCAATCTATTCTAACCTGAGCTTCAAACTAATAGCTAAGATTGTGACAGCTCGATAAAATAAGCTTCACAAAACGCTCTCAAGCTATGTCGGTCAAAAACTCAAAAAAGATGCAACTTTTAGAGATGTATACCTCGGCCTATAACAAGAGCCTTCATTCTTAATTTCAGTTACTTCCACATATCCTTCTCTTCGGTGATCTAGTTCCAGTTCTGAGCAGTCATGACACTTGGAACTGTTATCCAAAAACAATTGAACAGGTCAATAAAACAGTCGTGTACACTATCACGCAACATTCAGTTATAGCAAAGTAACTTGTTCTATAATCAGCTGCTAGTATTCTAAAAACCGATAAGCAACGCCTAACATACTAAACCTCAAATAACAATAAAAAGGAATACATATACAATCTAAGATCAATCACAATATCTGCCAACAACATAAGCATTATACAAACATGTACTCGTTCGATCTGCGGTTTTCTGAATTTAAAAAAAGCCTATACATAAGCAAAAATTTCATTAATGGGGTATTTCCTAAGCTTGTTTTTTGGGTTCAAGCTTTTTCAATAAGCAACTTATGGCTTATGATTATGACCAAAAAAATCTAGGTAATGTTCATTAGCTTGGCCAGCCAAATATACTAACACCCGAGCTTATTTGTGGGTTTAACCTTATTTTCAATAAAGAAAAATGTAATATAGAAAAAACTAGGTAATATTTGCCTAACCTTATATTTTGGGTTTAAGCTTATTTTGAATAAGCAACTTAGGGCCTATGACGAATAAGCTCTTGCTGAGTGTTTGGATTAGCTTATAAGTTATAACCAATTATCCAAGAAAAAAGTTCAAGTCTTTCAGAATAAGCCGCGTAACAAGAGCTTACACTACACTATACTTATTTTTTATTTTTTTTTCAAAATAAGCTAATAAGAATCTGTTACAACAAACAGATAATGAATCCGAATAGCATTTTTTTTTTTTTTTAATAAGCTAAATAAGATTCAGAATGAAACAGCTTTAACATATGCATACAAGTCCTGCAACTGAAACAAGACATACTTACATTTCTATAACTAGTTAACTATGAATTCGAATTACAAGATAAATATAAATAAAATTAGCATCATAAGTTAAGTAGCTTACGTTATGAAGTTTGTAAATAAGAAATGAAAACAGATTCACGGCTGCCGGAAAATGTTGTATCTACGGCGGTGGTGATAGTTACCAAAACAAGAGTTTAAGGATTGGGCTTTTTACTTTTTGAGTTTGGGTTTCTTCTTTAATCGAATTTTTTATTTGGGTGCATATAGGAAGCCCAATATAAAAAGCCAGCTTTGGCAAAACAAAAGTATTGAATTTCAAGCTCGATATCGATAAATAACTTACGCTCTTTAGCTTGAACCGATTTGTTGTTATTTAACCCTTGAACACAATGTTAACCAAGATTAATTTCCTTCAAAAATCTGATATCGATAATCGGCTCAAGATTAGTAAACACCATCAAGTGACCTAATAGTAAGGCGCGTAACTTTTTTTGTAAGAGGTATAGAGTACGTATCTCACCACGCATGTATCAAGTTTGCCATGAAAAACGTCGTAAGCGGGATATCACATTTAGAACGTGTATATTTTAATCGAAGACTCGCCCTTCACGAATTATGTAAACAGATAAAACCTCATTTATTTACCCGTTAATCAAGACTAGCACTGGCCCACTTGATATTTATGAGTTTACCTCCACACGAGTTGAGAAAATAGTCGATACAAATGTAAATATTAGTATATCATTTGTATGCACTAAAAGGAAAAATGTTATCCAAAAAAACTGAGAGTCGTCTCCCTCCCCCTAGACTCGTTGGTTAAAACGGATACCACCGATGCACGTGTCGGTCATGGAAAATGTGAAGAAGTCGGTTGATTGGTAGAGTCACTTGTTCACAGGTGATGTATGTGTGATTTTTGTTTGTGGGGTAAAATTGTGTTTAAATGAGGTATGTTTGGGTGGTGAAGTTGATTATCTTTTTACACTATGGTGATGTTGATAGTAGAGTGAAGTTGAGTTGGCAGTGATGATGTTGATCACCACTACACCTAGATTGATGATGTTCATTAGTGTTGCAAGTTAGATGTATTTATATAGAGCTTGACTTAAATGTTGATTTGGAGTAAGTTTGAGTTTTATTTGAAAATTTGCTTTGTGTTGTTAGACAATACATTAGTTGAGTGGGTTCAAGCCTACAATTAAGCTTGGTTCATTAAACTAGTCATCCAATAATGTTAGACGATATATTAGTTGAATGGGCTCAAAGCCACAATTAAGCTTGTTTCATTAAACTAGTAATCTAATAATGTTAGACGATACATTGGTTGAGTGGGCTCATGCCCACAATTAAGCTTGGTCCATTAAACTAGTCATATATCTAATTGTGTTAGTGATGTAAAAAACTTTCAAAATTCAATTACCACAATAAACACTTCTCACAATCAATTAAAATAAATAAATAAAAAAAATAAAAAAAATAAATTTTTTTTTACCAAAATCGACATTTTGAGTGAGCAAACCATTTGCTCTCCAATTCATTTCACCCACGTATTATCGCTACAAGACAAATAATATGAAGAGCAAATGGTTTGCTCTCCCTCTCCATTGCTCTCCGTCTCGCTACAAAACAAAGAACATTGAGAGCAAATGTTTTGCTCTCTTTTTCAATTGCTCTCCGCCTTGCTACAAAACAAAGAACATGAAAAGCAAATGCTTCCTCGCCCTATATTTGCTCGCCTAAAGTGTTGATTTTGGTAAAACGGGTTTAAATGTTTTATTTTAGTACGGGTGAAAGCAAAGTGTTTATTTAAAAAAAAAATCTCAAAACTTTAAAATGAAATTGACGCTCATCCTCTCTTTCGGGTTGATTTGGAATACTTTTTTAGATAACCATGTAGCTCACGAATTAACTAGATTAAGTTACACCTCTAATATGACGTGACACATTAACAATCCATTAAGTGGCTATATTGTTTTTTTTAGTAGAAGAGGCAAAACGAATATATCAATTACAAGATTCTTGTTTGGATCAATAAAAATGGGTATCTAGTAGGTTTCTTTTTATCATTATAAGTAATTAAAGAGAAGAGAAAAAGAAAAAAAAAATAAACACAAAACATCATTCAAATAGTGGGTCCCTCTCAACTTGTTCCATCAATGGTCTATTTTTTATTTTTTTCAGATACTACCAAATCAGTGGTCCCTACACAAAAGAATGGTTTCATATACCCACCATTATTTTATTTTTTTTGAAATTTGACTATATATCAACACAGCACAAAACCGCCAAATAGCGGCTGGCTAACAAAACAAACCGGGACTAAGCCCAATCGAAATTACACCACTCCTTCCAACTAATTGAGATGCCTTTCATTTTATTTCTAAGCCACAAATATCCTAAGGATTTCACATCTTGAAAAAGCTTATCACCCCCGATGGAACCATTCGAAAACAAGGAATCGTTTCGAGTCTTCCAAAGGCACCAACAGGCGACATAAACAACAATAAGTAATGTTGATGTTTGGAGAAGAGTGGTAAACACTACGTCTATTCTTATAAACATATATGTGCAAGCTAGTACCAAGAATCATGGAAACAAATTTGCTATTTAAAAACATTTAAGTCATGATAAACCATGAAAAGTGGATCTTTCTAAATATGAAAATAATTTTTATAAGAAGCAATGGTGGCCAATCACTCTTGTTTAACTATTTGTATGTAAGAATATATTCAACCACTATCATGAATGCGTTTTGTGGTAAATCTTCACAAAAATATCAACAAATAGGTTTTTAACCAAAAACAGTGATATGTTACATGAGTAAATGAGTAGATCGGTAAGTTTATAGATATGTAATCATTATACTAACTGCAAGTGCAGATCATAAATATCGTTACAAAATAGTTATTTACTAGCTTTTGCGCTTTGGCTCTTAATACATTTTCGGGCCCGTTTAATTGATATGTATGGGAATGAAGGTATGGGTGTAAAAGTATTACTTATTGTTTGGTATCAATATATGGCAACTTTTCGATGTATTTTCCGGTTTAAGAGCTTAATTTCATGTTAAACGGGACTAAAGTTATTGAAAAGTGAGTACTCAATCAATCGAAACTAAAATTAATCAAACCCATAATCAAAATCAAAAACAAAAAACATTAAAAGAAAACTCTAAAACTACCATTACCTTGGTTCAACAACCTTCTTCGTGACATGATCCTTGCAACATCCAGAACCTTTTAAATATAACCAATCAACAAAAACATTATATTTCCAAACACCTTTTTTAAAACCACAAACATCTGTAAACACTTTTCAAAACCAGTAAAAAAAACAATAAACAACTGACTCATAACCATGACATCAAAACTAACAACAATTGAATATATCATCATCTACAATTACTATTAAAAAACAATAAACCTTAAAACAATTATATTAACAATAGTTACTACTAATATATCATCATCATGAAGAGGTTCACGAAGCAGCCACGATTATGCTAAACAGGTTTACGATTGGCTTAATTTGTTTTTGTGTTTGGGATGAGTGAAACATAGGGTTAAATTAAATTTAAGTATTGTATCAATTATCAAAAACCAAAAGAAAAACAGCAAAACATACCTGTCAAGTGATGAATCTAGCTGGTGTGTGTTTTGAGATTAATGGTTGTGTGGAAGATATGAAAAGACCGTAAACGAAGTGTGTAGATGGTTGTTGTCAGTGGAGATGTATTACGAGGCGGTGGAACAAAAGTCCGTATATCAACTGTATAAACACAGTGAACAGTTTCCCAAACACACTTCAGCCAATAATACCTGTGTGCCAACCAAAAATGCCAACCAAAAAAATTATGACATCACTGTATAGAGCCAATCATATGTTTCACCCACCTACCTTTTTATTTTTATACCCCCTCCAACCACAAATAGTATATATATATAATATATGGGTTTGACTAAACTCATCTTATCATTTTTCTATACCCCATTCAAATAAACAAATACCTAGAGGTGGACGGCCACAAGCAACGAGCTAAACAGGTACGGGCTTAAACGGGGTACAGGCTTAAACGGGCACGAGTCAAACGGGCTCATGTTATACGAATTGGTTTAAAAAAGATCTAAAACGACTAAAAAAATTCCTCAAACGTAACACATCATTTATATTTGAGTAAATAAATATACTATGTCTATAAGTTTTTCATTAAAAACAATTTGATGTTCGAGAAAAACATGTGTCTACTATGCTTGAAAACTTTTTTGTTAGCTTTTGATTTTTGTAAACACTTTTAACAAAACGATAATAAAAAAGCTCGTCTAACTATTAAAATTTTATGTTTATATTACATTTATATTTACTATTGTAACTTGTAACAAGTATCATACTCGCATCTTGCAGTTATAAGAGTGGTTGATGTAGTTGCACCTTATAAGTTTTATAAGCATTGCCACGTCACCATTTACCCTATAAAATAAACACTCTCTTCATTAATATCTTATAACACGCCATAGAAAAAACACATTCATTCATAAAAAAACAAAAACGGATAACATAATATAAAGTCAACTACATTGGCACCTGATATACAATGCTAACATAAAACTTATAGAAAAGTTATAGGTACCAAAAGAGCACTTATAACACGTTATCCAACACTGTACCGTGCCTTTTAAGGCTAGTCACAATGGGTCAGAATAAATCGGCCGGTCGTGTGTGGTGACCGATTTTATAATGGTCGTACCCACTGTGGAGGTCGGGTCGAACATCGGTCGAGAAAAGGAAAAAAAAGTACCGGTCTAAATTTCGACCGATTGTACCGTTTGATAAAAATAAAAAAAACCTCGGTCATCAACTGTGGCAATTTGATCGTGTCTGATCATCGGAGAGAAAAAGCTGATGTGACAAGCGGTGACCCGAGCAGGCTAACTAATAGCTCACCGCTATAGCCGGTCAAAAACAAAATGTTTATTGGTAAAAAAAAAGGAATCGAAGAGTAAGGGCCACGCCAGTCCTTGTAAGTTGTAATCGCATGCACAACAAACATTATACCAACAAATACTCTTTCACCCTTATTTTTTCACAAACACACACATTGTGCCTGCTAAAACCCTTGTTTCAATGGCACCCAAAAGAAGAAAGGTAGTTATATTCCATAAATCTTTTAAACTTTATAACACTTTGAACTAATCTTTTTAATGATTTTGTAGAAGGGTTTGACCCGAATGGATGCTGCACTGGATCATATGACAGCTTATGGTTTTACTAAACCACTTATAAGGAAAGCCCTTCAAGATTTACTCAAGGTTTGGTCATTTTTTAGTACTTGTTCAAAAGATTATGGTTATGTGTACATTGAATTGGGTATTTGTTAGATTTTGATTTGGTAGGGTTTTTATAGGGCTTTGACTTTTTGATGGTCAAACTAATATATGACATTATATGGTCTGAAAGATGAAAGGGTTAACTTTTATTTATGGGAAAATGATAGTGTGTATGGTTTGAGATCAAGTGGATGAGGTTTTCGCCGAGTTTGACTAATTTAAGGGGGTGTTTGGATTGGTTTGTTTTCCCGGCTTATGGACTTTTTGATATCAAAACAGCAGCCCGCGTTTTCTGGGTGGGCTTATGAGCTTATCAGGTTGAGCTTTAGAACTTAAATAAGTCATTAGGGAGATTTTTCCAAGTTCAAATAAGCCCATAAAATAGGCTAATCCAAACACCCTTAAACTAAGATGATAATGTATAGAGTAAAACTAAGAGATTAAAGAGGGGCAGTTGTTGATAGTTAATTTCAAACTGGAACTTTATTGTTTACATTTCAATGTTCTGATAATAATTTGCAATCTAAATTTTATCGTAGTGTTAATGGTTTGAAATCAACTAGATGAGATTATTGTCGAGTTTGACAAATTTAAGGGGGTGTCTGGATTAGCTTATTTTTCGGGCATATAGGCTTATGAGTTTATCTAGCTGAGGTTTAGAACTTAAATAAGCCATAATCTCAAGTTAATACGCTCATAAGCCGAACAAGTGAGCTTCTGAGCGTTTCCAGTTTCATATAAGCCCGCAGAATAAGATAATCCAAACACCCACTAAGTTCAGATGATAATGTACAGAGGAAAACTAAGAGATAACAGAGGAGTAGCAGTTGATAGTTAATCTCAAAAAAGGGCCCATCGGCCACTTACTCGCTGAGATGGTTCAGTTTGGTAATTATCTTTTTATGTAGTATGGTAACTAAAGTTTTTTAATTTGGGTAATTTGGTAACTGTAGTGTAATGAAGTAATAACCATTTAGGAGCAAACATGAACTTTAATTACTTGATAGGTGCAAAAATGGTACTACGTAGTAATTACCAAACTAGCCCATGGTTGTAATTTAATTACCATGGGGGATTAATATTATAATTACCAGATTGGTCTTGTTTTTATATGTATCTTATGCAATTTGCCCTAATTTGTATTTGACATTTTTCTACATGTTATTGCAAAGTAATTAGCTCAATTCAATGTGTTTGATATGTGAGGCATATCCGCATAGGATTTAGGCTGATGATCACATTGTATAAATGTTAATTGAACATAGTAATTGTGCTTTAGTATTACCATAACATACAATGACTATGTCTTTTTATAGTTCTGGACCGTAAGATCTAAATTGTGTTTTGCTGTTGCGTACTGATTTGCAGCTGTATGGTGACGAGGGATGGAGGTTCATAGAAGAAGACGCATACAAGGTCCTTCTTGATGTAATTCTTGATGAACAAGAAACTGAAAATACACATACTTTGTTAGAGGTATGATTGTGAATAGTATAGCTACACAATTCTAACATTACTCTCTTATAATTTCTATATCTAGTATGTGACGTCAAACGGATTCTACTCAACTTAATGCTAAATACAGCAAATAAGCTCATATCGATAATAAGTTTGAAAATAAATATTGAGGTTGACAAGCAGTCTGTATGGCCTTAAAAGTCAACTCTGTCTGTAATCTTTATTAATGCTCTCGAGTGAGTGTTTTGCAGGGTGCGTCAACATCTCAACACGGAAACACTGGAAATGAATTGGTCACCACCGTGTCGAATGGAGTATCTGCTGAAGCTCTGCAGGATGCATCAACATCTCAACACAAAAACACTGGAAATGAGTTGGTCACTACAGAGTCGAATGGAGTATCTGCTGAAGATGCATCTTTTCAGGAAAGCACCAATGCAGAGTCAATTCAAGTTCCTCTTATTTCCACAGAAGGTATACTTTGATAGTTTGATGTTTGAGGTCAAACCTATTACTACCATTCAACCTCAAAACTCATATAAATGCATCAAGCGTTTTAGAAAAGATTTCAAAACTACCTTAAGCTATGTATTAAATTCTCAATAAAATCCACAATAATCTATAATCCCATTTGTAAGTTTTATTAGCCGATATTTTTGTAGCAGTGGTGAATGAAGAATGCTCAAAGGATGTTGCTTTGGACAAAAAGTTCATTCAATCCAGCCCATTCTACGTTAGTGATGATGATCATTCTGAAGATAAAGTTAGCATCCCATCTACTGAAAACTCGACTCTTTTAGGATCTGTGTGTGATATGGCTCACAACCCTTTAAAGGCCTGCACTCATAGGCGCAAGCCTTGTTATGGATGGATTGATGAAAACGACGATGAAGATGCTCAAGTACCTAGTTTTATATCTTTAGAACGTGCTACACAAAGCTTCTTTCAGCATGCTTGATATATTTTTGAAGGTATGATATAAATGTCATCCGTACTTCTCTGCTCTTTTTTGTTTTCCTGCCCAGAATCTAATGTATACTCCCTCTGTCTTATAAAGTTATAATACATGTTAACGATTTTCATTGTCTGATGTTCGACATTCATCGTAAATTCTTGTTTTTCTTATAACCATGAAATAAAAATGCATAACTTTTCTTCATTTTTGCAGGAACGTATGATTGGAAAAGTTCATCATTCTGCAACAACCACGCCAAGTGACTAAAAATGTTGTTAATTTGTATATTCTGCCAACTGAAGTGGTTACATATATCTATCTTTATACATTGGTTCAAAATGCTAATTATGTTTCTTGTAAGCCTTTATGGTCCCAAAACTACTGGAGTTTACAAGGAACATCGGTTTGTAAAGTTTCATACTTTATGTTCAGATTTGGGTTCATATTAAAGATGCTCTGACCTGCTATTATGCTGGAAGAAGGCTAGTAAAATAATTGTGTAGTAATAACCTATGGTTTTGGATAAACCTTGAACATTCACTTTGTTTATGAGTCACATACTCTTTAAATAAGGGAATTGATATTTACACATAGCATTTTGATTCATACACATAAAAATTATTATGTTTAGACTATTATGCCCTCACTTAAAATTAAGCAATAACTTGTCATACTTTGTAAAATACAATTCTCTTTCCTGTTTCTTTTCTTCCCAGAATTTTTTCACAAATGTTTCATTTCACCTCCTTAATTCTTGACGACCTTACGCGGGCGTGACGTAATTCCAATGATGTTGACGGCAATCTCGCTGACATCGTCATTCTTGAATCTCGAGTCACCGTTTAGTGTCGCAGTCACATTTTTGTTCTGTTAATAAATCTATTTGGGGTGGGATTAATCCTAAGTATTTGAGTTGCGCTTAGTAATTGGTTATTCGAATTGTGGAGTACATGAGATGCTTGTTAACCAATCAGCAACCAATAAGCATTTTATTCCATCTCATCTACTTGTCTTTGTTTTCTAAGATAAAATCTTTAATTTACATGAATTTCCATTGCAATATTTTTAAGATTCAAGCCTCTTCTTACTGTATATAACTAGTAAAGATGACTAATATGTAGTGATACTTGGCACCAGTAGCACTCAAACATGTTAGAGTATTTTAAAAGATCAAAATGTGAAGTATCATTGTGTCACTAATTAAGGAAGGAGTATTCATGGTGAAACTTATTGTTGAAAAATCAGAATCTGTATGCAATTGTCAAATGTTCTGAAAATGGTACTAAATAGATCTCATCTCTACCAGTGGTGGATTATGAAAATGATGATGGAAGCCTGGAAGTGATCGACGGTTATTGACGTGAAAAAGGAATTGATGGAAGTGAGCCGTCTAGGAGCGTGAGGAGGTTGAGTAAATCACATTCAAGTCATAAATTATGCAGGGGCAAAATAGTCAAAACATAATAATTTTTATGTGCATGAATCAAAATACTATGTGTACATATCAATTCCCTTTAAATAAAGCACCAAATGAAGTACAATATCTGAGATAGTAAGGTTGTGTTTAGTTGGGGGAAAACACCCTTATTTTTCACAAAATGTTTTGTGGAAAACATGGAAAACATAGATCGCGTTCAAATCAACGTTTTCTAACAAAATGTTTTGCAAAACAGAAATCCCCTATTTCCTAACTTAACAAGGAAAATTACAAAACAAATTTTAGTTGTTTTCCTTGTTTTCTTTGGTAACCCTCAACCCTCCCTCCCTTTCTTCAAAACAGACAATAGAAACATCAACTAAACGCGTTTTCTATATTTTCAAGTGTTTTGTGGAGATTAATTCTCCTTCCAAATTTTTACAAAACTAGAGATAGAAAATAAGAGAATTTTTTCTCCAACTAAACGCACCCTAAGCGCGTGTTTTTTTTCCCTTTAGCTAAGGGATTGGATCCACAAATTCATTTAATATTATTTTTTCCCTAAGTGGGATCCACTATTTCCCTTAATTGATCTATCCCCAAAGCAAAAAGTATTAACCATTCTCCATTAAGTGGCTCATATAGATATAGGACCCACATAGTCCTTTAGCTAAGGGGAAAAAAAAAAAAAAAAAAAACTATAAGAGTCTAAGCTTATCAGAGTAACGAATATTATTTCATTGTGGCTTGTAAGCGCTCGTTGAGTTCAGCTCATTTTGGCTCATATCACACGTTTTGACAAGCCATCTCACAAGACCTCTTCCTGGCTGATGTTCATCTAACAGTCTGTAGTTTTTCAACAATTATAATGAAAGTCGCCTGTATCTTGTTTTCCTACATAGCATGAGTACACTTTTGTTATTTTATCGATGACGACAACAACAACGATACTTAATCCCGCATGAGTGGGGTATGGGGAGGTAGAATGTAGACAGATCATACCCCTACCCTTGGGTAAACCCGAGGATAAGGAGACTGCTTCTGGATAGACCTCCGGCAAAGTGTATGAATGAGTGTGAAGGTGCTTAAAAAAGTACGAGGTTTCGAGCCCGCGCGTTGCCGCGGGTGTTTTCGTAGGTTTAGAGTTCAAATATCATTGCAAACCTTCATCGTGCCTATTCATGCTTGACTATAAGAAACGAAGTATACAATCGATGAATCGCATGTCCATAACGGCAAGTCTGGAACATATCTAGCACAGAATTTTGTTGGCAATCCATACAGTCTAAACAGATAAAACATTATGAGCCTATTTCTTTTAATTTGAACTATTAAATCAAATCTAATTGTTCTCAGTCGAGTCAAGTTGTACCCATTTTCCGTTCCCATCACCATTTCCACTTTTTCAGATAATCATTTGAAATTTTTCCCTCCTTTTTTTCACGTCATCATTATTAGCCTTGAACTTTCCACTTCTTCAGTTACTCGAACAATGGAAGATACCATTATGAAAGAAAGATCAGAGCTCATGGTATCACGTAAACACACCAAACCCATTAACCCGACCCGAAAGCTTTCCTCATTCCTTAAACCCTCTGCTAATTTAACGGATAATAATGTCAAACCCTTGAATGTCAGCCGTTCATATGACCCCAAAACATGTTCTTTAATAGTGTCTTTCAATGGGTTTAGAACCCCTCAAAAAGGTTGGAAAGATTGGGTCAATAGTATGCGTTTACTCCACAAATCCACGCGGCAAAAAGCAGGAATATATAACGCTGTTTTAAACTCATCTTATGAAATCAATAAATATGTATAACTTACGTAGCACAAAATAAGAGTAAAGATATGCAAACACGGCATAATTTTTGTTTTAGCTTGACACAAAAGAGCACAATGTTTTCACGCAAATTCCTGCATCTAGAAAGGCATAAAGGGCCCTGCTAATTATTGCACCAAACATATGCCTAACTGCAACTTTGCATCCCACCAAACAGAACAACATTTGGATAAAGTACATCCGGAATGATATGCAAAACAGCATTCGCAAATTACAGTGACAATACGATATGCAGTTTCTTCATACAGTTTTATTTAAAGGCATCTAAGCCATTGAGAAACAACCAAGACAAATCAGATTTGAGCGACAGTAATTTTGTTGTCCCTTTTTCCTTTTGAACCATTCTGGTTTGCAGTTTTGGGCATCGCATCATCATTTCGTTGAGCAACTTTTTTTGCAGCTTTAATCTTCCTAACGTCTTCTTTTTTAGATCCTGAACCATAATAACCAGGCGGATAGTAGCTGCTCCATTCCATCGAAAGGCCTGCGGCTGGTGAGCTTGATTCAGTGGCTGAAATGTCCATGGTAGCTGCACATTTAAAAAATGAAAAAGTAAGTACATCTGGTAATGCTGTATTTGCCTTATATCAGGACTGAGATGAAAAATAAAAACCTTTTTTGCTGCCAAAATCTATGCTGTGGTTTGTTTAAATTATTGTTTGGTAAATCAATGTTTTTTAGAGCTACTTTTATAAGTAGAATTTGAAATGACAATGTGCTTTATAATTGGAACATGTGCAGCTAATGTGCATGTTTAAAAAGCTGACCACCTGATTAAAGCAGTGCACACATATGCATACACTATTGATGTCATTAAAGTAGGGGCTATGCATGTTTTATTTGATTTTTCTGTATCAGCAAGTACTAATATTGGAATATGCACAGCTGTGCAGGCCATGCTTGAAGGAAAAAGCAGTGAACCAAAGCTTTATATTTCATAAAAAAAACAGTCACCACATATAAATGTTGGCCGCATAAATTATTAAGTTATTTCATCTCCGTAAGTATTATGGTATGACAATAATACGTAGTCATTACAATAACATCCAGGCATTACAATGGTTTCATTTCTGAACAACTAAGTTCACACAAAATTGCAAAAGATGGTGTTGAATGTTTTTTTATAGCTGGAATTTTAAATGAAAACCTGGTTTATGAGTGGAATATGTGCAGGAAATTTGTGAGTTTCAAAAGCTGCATACTTGATTAAAGTAGTCAATATATAGCCTGTCCATGTCACTAAAGCAGATATCATAGGTTTTAGATTTTAGTTTTTTGCATCAGAATATTTTGACAGTGGAATATGCACATATGTGCAGCCTATGCTTCAAGAAAAAAACAGTGAACTATAGATTTTTATCTTATTTAAAAAACAGCCACCACATGTGAATGATGCTAGTGATTACCTGAAAGTGTCAGCAATGTTGGCCTTTCCTAGATGATTTCCACTTGCTGTATAAAGCTGTGACGAAAAGAAACCAAAACCTGAAGACAAATTTAGAATTGTAAATCAGATTTTACAACCATAATGGTTTTACTTAGACGCCACAAATATAAGTGTAACACCAATATTAAGATGGTTGTATAAACTTGTAAGTACCGTGCGTATTTGTTAGTGCTGCAAACTACGACAGCGCTTACTTTAACATATCTCTGGCCCCTGCTTTTGTTCATTTTAACTTTTAAATTGATGCCACTCAGTCATCAAGCGATGGTGAGAAACTGGGATAGAGTCATTCCTGTGCTGCCACATAAACACCGCTATTGTTAGAAGCTGATTTTAGGTAACTGGGCTATAAAAATGAAGTATCAAGTAGCATACAATAAAGAGAAAACCTTATTCTCGATGCAGTAGAACATACGGCGTTCGTCATGACATGCAAAAGATTATAAGTGTAATTAGCAAAACATGTATTCAAATCCATAAGCAAGCATCACAAAATTTCATGAATTTTGGTTATAGCCATATAGCAAAAGGAAGTATAAAAGTGCATCTAGTGATTAATGACAACAGCGTCACCAGGTTATAGATAAAAGGGACTCACCATAGTACCCAACTGGAAATGCAAGAAGTTTAGAGCTTCCTGCCGTCTTATTTTTTAGAATGTGACCCAGAGTTGTTAACCGGAAAGTAGGCTTTCCATTGCATAGGAAGATCAGCGCCTTCTGAGTTTGAATGGCTGCTTGAAACGCAGGCGATTTCTGTACATAAAATGAAAAAATAAAAGTTAGGGTGCGTGCTTTGGATATAAAGATTGAAATGAAAGAGAGCAACCTTTTTCGTTGCTGGAATTCATGTTGCAATTTCTTTTAGATTATTGTGCAGTCAGCCAATGTTTGGTGGAAAATCTTAGATTAGTGGTGGTTCATGAAGTGTTTAAAGATGCCTTTAGCTTACCCTAAGTTCTGTGCTGGGTTGTTTGTGAATATTTCATTGGAATGATAAGTAATGGTATATTGTACCAGTTTGGTTACACTAAGTTACTGCTACAGTTTTTTTTTATCTCCCTATATAAGGTGTTTTTTTTGTGGCTTCCAATAGCTACCTTTGCACCTTATGAGTTTTTTTAAAAATCTGTCAAGAAAATGGCTTACACCCCAAACTTGAATCAACTAAAAGAAGCATGTGGATCCAATGAAGTCCACAATGCCTTTAAGTTCCTGTTTTTACAGGAGCAAGGTGAAAATGAGGGGTTCATCATGCTGCTTGGAGAGAAATGCGATGATGTTCACCGTCGACTTGGGAGTAGGACTGAGTTGTTGCAGGAGGGGCGTTGGTTGAGTGGTGATGATGATGCTGCGAGTGACGCTGTTGAATGCTTGGAGGAGGCACAGGACAGGGACCACCAGATTCTTGCTGCACTGATTCAAGTCCTTGATCTGGCTAGGGAATCGTGCATCGAGAAAAGGCGCCATGTGTTTACAATGGAGATGTATGATTAGGGTAGCATCCTTTGTGTGTGTGTGATGGCTTGTTTCATGGTCTTTATGTTTTATGGTATGGTGTTATGTTTTAGATTAACAGGGTGTTGTTAATCTTTGGTGGTATGGTTGTAACTTATGCTGAATATGAATAAAAGTTACGTTTGTTTGTGCTCCAGCAATTTTGTAGGTGTGTGTTTTCTTATGTGGTGGAGAAAAGCACTGATATCACTGAGTCAATTGTGTTTTGTTTGGAAAAGTTACGTTTGTTTGTGGTTTAATAATTTTGTTGATACATATGTAATGGAGAAAAGCAATGATATGGTTGGGTCACTTGTGTTTTATTTGGACAATGTGTTTAGGGTTTACTGATTGGATTTAACATGAATATGTATTATCAATTAACAAAAGAATTCTTAAATGTGTATCATAGTTCACCACTAAAAGTATTGAACATCTTTAAAAATTCAGAAAATGCTCAATTCTTTAAATAAAGGTGAGTGGAAAAACAAAGCATAGGAAAATTTGATGGCTGTTGGTCATAAATAAACACCGAAAAGAGGCATTATAACACAATCATTGACCGTGGTCATTGGTATGAACACATCTTGAAGACAGATTACTCACCTCAGCAGTGAAATACCTTGCTATGTGATAAGGCGGAGCATGTGTAAGAGGCATCCCTATGTGAGCATCTTCAGTTAGCTGAAAAAATCTTAGTAGCCTCAGGTTCAGAACCAATGTGAGCCGCCTTGATTGATGAGTACTCATTGGCATTCATACCACGACGGATAATGCCTTTCTGAATTTTAAAAAAAAAATCAGGCAAAAAATATTGCAACAAACTTAACCTGGGCTGATAAGAGAATCACAAAGTGATAAACAGCTAACAATTCTCAGTTTTGCAAATTATAGGATAACGGTATACATGAGAAGCGACTTACTATGCTAAACAGGTGATCCAATACATATTTCTGAGAACGACATTATTCTTTATGTTTTCACCATCTCCATGTAACAAAAAAGGGAGTATAAATTGTCACCCATATCACGCAATATATATCGATATGTGAAAGGTGTGATGTAACGGCGCATATCAACCGACCAACTGTAGGCTGTTTGTCCACTTGCAATGCAGGTTTGTTGATTGAATGGCATGCCAGATCTAGGATGATCTATAAATTTGACAAACGATCCTATGTTTGACGTGTCATTCAATAAACAAAGCTGGAT
Source organism: Chrysanthemum makinoi (assembly GCA_910596185.1). Taxonomy (NCBI): domain Eukaryota; kingdom Viridiplantae; phylum Streptophyta; class Magnoliopsida; order Asterales; family Asteraceae; genus Chrysanthemum; species Chrysanthemum makinoi. Next base: position 14,887,176 of record OU343224.1, read on the forward strand.
TGCAGGCAAAGAAATTATCTTAACCTGTTTGAGCGTTGTGAATTTAAGCTATCAGTTTTTATTCTCTGGCCACAACGGTTTAATTTTCTAACCTCTATGTTTTTAGTTTTCACCATTTTTTTTTGGCTTGCTATTTTATATGCAGAAATATATTTTTTTGTTAATCTGTTTTTTTTGCTACTCTTGTTTTTTTTTCAAAAGATGTAATTCCTTCGTTTTCGCAGTTCGCATGTGAAAAAACAGTAGGCATGGCAAAAGATGCCTAATCGATGGCTGTTTATAAGGAATCAAAAGTCATGATCACTTCTTACTGCATTTGCAGGCTATATAGTGGCAGTCAAATCAAATGTGTAATAAGGCATGTGCTAGTACATCATAGTAATAATAACCAATCCATAATTTTCTCTTTAAAAGACACACATAGCATCCCAAAAACACACACAAAAAAAATCTGACCCAAATCTCAAATAAAAAAAAGGTGAAGGAAAAAATAAATATGAACACACCTATGCCTTTTTGTGAAGACCTTGCTGCTGCCGCTGGCTCTAGCTTTGTGAAGGATATGATGGCTTTTCAATTTGGAAGAGAGGTGAGCACAACCACGGTGGATGAAGCAGAACTGCTGAAAAAGGTTCAGGACATTAGGGCTCGTGTAGCAGAGCGGGAATATGTGATTGGAGAGTTGGAACTCTTATATCAGTTTGATTCTTTTGTGCAAAGTATCTCAGAGTTCAAGAAGTTGCAGACCGAAGATTTAAGCGAAGCTGCAAAGCTCATCGACAATGCGACGAAGAAGCAAAAGCGAGCACAGGAGCTTTTGTGATTTATCGAGAAGTTGAAGGGGATGGTGTACTGACATCCTTAGTGGGCTAGCTCCATAAGTGGTTAGGCACGGTCGCAGTGCAATCCGCAACCTGTTATGATAACTTAACTGTTAATGTATGAGCAAAAAAGTTAAATCTTAAAACTTTTAAAATTATGCCATCTGAGCTTGCAGCTTAAATGTAAAGCGCAGATGAATGCAAAGCAAAATACCAAGCATAATATATAGTATACTCATACTTTATCTGCGCCACGTTACTGGGATAAACTTACCAGCCACCTATACCCGTTCTTTTCTAAGTTTGCTATAGGCACCCGGCATCATGTTGATGCAGGTTTTACTGACCAGGTCTTAATATTTATAGTGTCTCGCTATACCTATGGTCTACCCTAATGCACTAATGGGCAGTGTACCCGGTCGTGTGTAGTGTAGTAAATGGTAAAGCCGAGGTCGTCCCAAGAGCTATGTGTGTCGGATAATTACTAAGTCTAATTGTCACAGAATATTAATGGTTTGATAGGGTTTTAATTAATTAAACTACTAATGCAGAATATAAAAGCAAATAAATGGTAGAAAGGAAATCAATAGAGGAATAGTGGTGCTAACCTAGTTAATCCTCCTAACTAGTTATTTCTACGTCTACCTACTTCCAATTACTTCAGGTGGGGTCAAATTTGAGAGGACAACATTTGGTCAATTCGCCCTAACCTATCAAAAGATGCCACCGCAGGAGAAATCAGGCACACCATCATAAGTCCTGTTGTTCCTGGTCCCCTAAGCCAAGTCATTAAGTACCGCTACATGCTAGATTCTAAATAGTGAGTGTCCGACCGTTAGGAACTTAGACACTACACCCCCCAATTCTTAAGTTCATCCAAACGATAGGTGATCAGTTGGTCAAATCGCACAAGTAGAAAGGGTCGTCAGTTGGTCATATCTTACCCTTCCCGTCTCAGTCCACTCACCTAGGGTCAGTTGGTCATATCTCCTAGGCAATTAGCCTCTATCGCCATTCAAAACTACCGAACCAGGGGTGACTACCAAAGAACTATGCATGCATACACTTAGAAATAATTGTACGGAAGTAAAGATAAACGCAAACAAAACAATTAAGGAATCATAACTAGGCTAATCATGCACATCAATTCAATATTCAAAGGTACGAAATACATGAATTGAAAGTAAAAGAAATAATAAACGCTAAAGCTTATTGTAATGGTGTGACTTCTCCCTTGGAAACAGCTCTGTATACTTCCCTAGACCTCCCTTGAGCTTTTTCCCACGTTATCAGAGTGTTGTGTGTTGAATGGGATGCTTTGAAATGCTGGAATTCATGGGGTATTTATAGGCCAGGTCTGGGTTACGGCGTAACCAATAGATGAGTTACGCCGTAACCTTCTATTTCTCCGTAAATGCGCTAGATCTACTAGTTACGGCGTAACCTTACAAGTGGTTACGCCGTAGTCTTCAATAAACTCAGTTACGTCGTAAGTGATGCAGTAGTTACGGCGTAAGTATCGGCGGCGTGGAACCTCTTTTGACCTAATGGAGTTACGTCGTAACCTTTGGGAGGAGTTACGCCGTAACCTCTTGATAAGTTGGACTTCTGGGTCACGCAATAGTTACGGCGTAATGTGAGAGATGAGTTACGCCGTAACTTCTTCAAAATAAGCATACTGTGTGATAACGCTACACGCGTCGTTCGGGGTCAAAGGAACTTCCTTTTCTTCTAGCAAGTTTTATAACACCCTAGGCAGTGAACCTAATCGTTGTAGTGTAGTAATTAGGGTAAGCCACGGGTATTGATATCGTTCTCTAGGGGAATAGGAATGCTAGTGAGAAGTTACTACGCTAAGGTTGGGGTTGAGGAAGATTATTTTTTATCTTTTTATGTTTTTTTAGGAAATTGAAAGGTACGAATCTCGGGGTTTGGATTTGGGATTGGTATTTCTACCGATTACTCTACTTATCTAATTATCTAGTCTAAGGTGTATGTAGTCTATGTCTAATTATTGTGTGCTCGTACGATAGTTTAAAGATGTGTTTACTTAGGTTTTACTACTCCTTAATTATCTCCTATTGGTGGTTGAATTGTCACGCCCTTATTCTTAGTTGCGTTGTGTGTCTAAGGTTGTAGGGTATGCGTTTCTCCCTAACTCTTTGAACTTACCAAAGGGTCTCGTCTACAAAACCCACTAGGGATAATAAACTCTTACTCTAAGGCACTCTTTGGATGGTTTAGCTTACAACTACTCAAGGAGTTATATTCTAAGGTTCACAAAGATTTAATCAAGCATTAAGTACACAACGAATGACCTATCGCATTACTAGATCATTAACAAACTAAGATAAGAGACAACCAATCAATATTCAATAATTAAGTTTCATACTCCCTAAGCAAACACACAAGTAAATTAGCCGGACATGGAGAACATGCAAGCATACACACAAATAATCAAAGACATAATTGTATTAATGAAGTAAAACACTTATCTTGGTGTAAGATAGGGTTTGGAACCCTAAAATACTGTACAAGACAGCCTTGGTTCGGTTTAGGTTTTTACTCCAAAAGACTACACACACAAATACTGAAAAATTCGGATTCTATATATAAGATTACACATGCGACGGCGTCACCTTATGTTTTGTGACGCCGTCGGGTCGCCGTCATTAGGGTTTCGTCTTGGCCACGTTAGTCTTACGACGGCGTCACCTTATGATTGTGACGCCGTCCTCTTCAGCTTCTGACGCCGTCTGGATTGCATCTAGGCCGTCTGAGTTGCGACGGCCTACTCTTTTATAACTTGACGTCGTCACTTGAAAATAAGAGTTTTGGCTTCTTTCCCGTCACAAAATCCTCCGACGGCGTCGCAGATAAGCAGTGACGCCGTCACCTTATGTTTTCAGCAACTGGAGTGTCTCGATTCTTGACTTTGGCCATTTTCTTCGTATATCCGCGCCTTTTCGTCCAAATAAGTGCCATTACAGCAATTTGCCTTCAAGAGACCTAAAAAGTGAAAAGGAACGATATTAAGCAATAACGGATACAAAAGTGAGAAAATAAAGGCTTAAACGACCCCTCAAAAAGGTACCTTTTAAAACCTTATCAAATATCCCTACACTTGGTATTTGCTTGTCCTCAAGCAAATGTGCTTTTAGCTAATTAATTTATAAGTTAGGGGTCATGAAGCATTGGTTTAAAACAGTCCACAACACATATAAGCCCCGCAAAAGTCATAACAAGCACGAAAATTACATACTAGCACCTCACATGGGGTGTTTGGATACTCACATCTCTCTCAGGTGTATATGAAATATAACAAGTTGGAAATAGAAGATAAACACTCATTAACCGGTCCTAGTACATAGATTACCATAGGCTTGAGAATAGATCAAACCTCCATCGCTTTGGCGTAAGCACCTAGGAAAGACTATCAAAGAGGTCTTTAAAGGGTTGTAACGTTAGGCTTACGGTAGGGAAACAAAGGGTTTGGTGGGATAGGCTTTTTAGTGGTGGCAAGTAAAAAATCTCTATGTTAAATGCATACGAAGAATGGCGTTGCTAAGCCAAGACTCAACACTCTAGACTTTAGCTAATTGAAACAAACAAACATAAATTTAAAGGATAAATGTAGGATGGTAGCCCGTATGTTTTTTTTTATTTATTTTTTTTTCATACACTTTTACTCTACCATCCTCTACGATAACATCAAAATGATAGGGATTTATAGGCACATCCCTACACTTGAGTTTTTATTACTCTAACACTAATTTGACCCGAATTGAAAAGATCAAAACACTTGGGGGTACATTATTACGCAAAAAAAGGGAATTTGAATTTAACGTTCCCTTCCCGTCATTTCATAAACTTTAACTTTTCCCATGAATCCCAATCGTCCCAAAACTGTGTACAAAGGATATGACTCGACTTAGCAACTCACGCAAGCAACCAGATAATTGAACTAAGGGTTTAGGGTGATAACAAAAATGCACTAAAAGTGAGTGCATACAGGGTAGGCTAAGGCGATTTGGGTGTATATTTGGGGGTGGGGTGTAAACAATGCTCTTCATTGATATTCCGGAAAAACCGAAACATCACAGAACCGTGAAAAGGTTAGGCTCTGAGGGGTTAACTAGGGGTATCGTGTACTAAAGATGAGTACAACGCAAAGGGTGTGGGGAATTACTCAACCGATGTGGAAGAAGTAATTATATTACGGGTATCAAACAAGGGTTATCCTAATGCCTCTTATCATTTAGTTATTCCTAACTACACAAGTGTAGTCTTACTAGCGATCTCGGAATGCATCACAAAACAAGTTCTTGAATCTAATATACTATCGGTTCACACTCTAAGCATTTAAGATGAATGCTTTAATTCCTACTAATCTAAGGGCGATCCTCACATTTTGGGTGGAATTTGGGTGGTAAAGGGTTTTTGCGCTAGTCATGCAACTTCCTATCCGTGAGACGCTTTTGTTAAAACTAATGGCCTACTCCTATATGTCATGAAAAATTAAAAATTTGGTGCCAAAATTACCCTAACCGACATTTTCTCATGGTTTATTACACAAATACACTTGGACAAAGCAAATAATCAAGGATAAGCATAGTTTCAAAGTTCCCGTTTTATTTTCCTCCTTACACTTAAACTGAACATTGTCCCCAATGTTCCCGAAAGTATCAAAGTTATGATAATGGAAGGTAATTAAAAACGAAATAACTAGTACTCCCCTGATTAGCTCGGTAGGATCCGTGTGTGAAGTAGTGGTTAAATCCTTTCCAAGAAGAATTTATGTGTGAAAAGCTCCTTCCAATCTTATGTAACTTCTTCTTGATAAATTAAACTTGCACACTCGAAGAAAACAAAGGAAACCTTCGCGTAAAATCGGCGGTAATAATATATATAAGACTCGATTTAAACTAGGATATAATGGTTGTGGAATGGATGTTTACAGAATTTCTGGAAAATTAAGACCTGGAACATTCCAAAAATTTATAAGTAGCTCAGAAAACGAGAAAAAGTAATCTGATGTTTTACTCCTTCCTCGACGCCGTCAGTTATCCTGACAAAACCGGTTCTGCGATTTTCTGGAAAAATTCGGAGAATTTACATCTTTAGATCTGGAAAAATTTCTGCAAAACATCCATTATGACTCGATACAAGCATTTGACTCGAACAAACACACACATATATCTTTTAATGAATTGTTATTCTCATGTTTACGTTTCTTTTGAAAACGTGTGTAATCCTCCCTACACTTATCCTTTATGTAAAATACCTTTATATGCAATTAAGACGAGGTTAAAAATAAAATAAAGCATTTTTACAAATTTAAACATGAGAATAAACAATCAATAAAAGACATATGACACTAACAAGCAAACAATTAAGCATGGGTTGCCTCCCACGAAGCGCTTTTCTTTATTTAAGAGTCTTGTAGCTAGACTCGTAGTCGTGCCCCTATGTGACTTCATTACCGCCACCTTCTTCCTTCGCTTTCCCTTCGTCGAAAGGGTGTAGCCGTTTTATGCTTACCGTGGATTCCTTGCCAACGTTGTCTATTATGGTGACGGTTTTATCTTTTAAATTGGTTTCCTTCACTATGAAAGGTCCAAACCATCTTGGTTTTTTTCTACCTCGTAATGCCCTTATCCGTGATTTGTATAAAAGTACTTTTTCTCCTTTTAGAAATTCCTTAGGGTTCCTTTGTGCCTTTGGTATCGAAGTGGGATTATTTCCTAACTTCTTATCGGGTTTCCACAACGTTGCATACAGTCTTTGAACCATAAAGTCCCTAAGCCCTTTTTCCCAGTCATTCATCTTCTTTTTAACACTATTGCCAGGGGCTTTTCGATTTCCACCCGTAATCATATCCATGATCTTAAGAGGATACCTTGGGATGATGGGTATCCTAGCGTACCCCTTCCCGCTTTTGAGTATCATGATGCCCTCTCCGCATTTGATGGTTGCCTTGGCGGTGGCCAGAAATGGTGTCCCAAGAATGAGGGGCACGTTTTTATCTTCCTCAACATCAATGATCACGAAATCCACCGGATAAACGATATTAGCCACCTCAATTAGAACATCCACCGCGATTCCTATGGGGTGGACATAGGTGTGATTAGTTAAGGAAAGTCTAAGATCGGTCTTGGCTGGTTTCTCCTTAGTTAACTTATTATAGATTGATAATGGCATTATGTTCACATCACCCCTGATCGGCTAAGACATTTATATTATCAATATCACCTATGCTACATGGTATCACGAAATTCCCTGTGGTGTCTCGTTTTTTTGTTAATGGTTTTTTATGACCAACTCATACAGGGGTACCATAGGTAAGGCGTCATACTCTTCTTCTTTCATTTTTCCTTCAAGGGCTTCCCTAAGAACTTCATTTTACCTAAAGTTGTTTACTTGGTTTGCAATGGTCTTTTTGTTAATTTCGTGCTTAAGGTAGTACTCAATGGTCTCGTGCTCATCATTAGGCACAGACTCCTCCTCTTGCTTTCCTCGCTTTCCTCATCTCAACCCTTGCATCCTCGGTCATAATGGAAACGGCGTTAACAAACGAAGTGGGAGGACAATCGTTGCTTCTTACTAGTACCTTTTCGAGAACTTTTGTTTTGGTATATTCTATTACCAAATTCATCATTTCTGTCATTTTCGCTTGCATTTCCTCTCTCTGCCTATAAACCTCCTCTTCAAATTTGGCTAATCTCTCCATATGAGCTGCCATGTACTCCCTCATTTGTTCCTTGAAGCTTGGTGAAAGTGCTATTGGGGAAGTAGAACGGAAGCGCCTTTCGGAATTTGGGTTTTGCTCATGACTTTGGGACTCCGAAAAAGGTGTGGGGTGGTTGGTGGAATTGGCGGATTTGACAGCTTCTCGAGGAATTTGTACGGGGACTCTTCTTTGCCTTTCCATAAGATAATCAATCCCTCTCTCAATGGCACTCATTTGCTCCTCGAGGGTATCAGAAGATTCAAAAGGAGTTGATATGGCATTAACTATGTTAACCGGAGTTTCAAGAGATTCATTCCAATCTTCGTAGCTTTGATCAGCAAGCTCCTCTATAATATCCCAAGATTTCTCTGCATTAAAGTCGCCGAGCCTTCCACCGGCGACTCGATCAATGGATCGTCGAGTGATGAAATTGGTATGGTCATAGAAGATTTGGATTTGAAGCCAAAGATCAATGCCATGATGGGGAAGTATACGGAATAGGTCCTTAAATCGAGTCCATGCTTTGTAGAGAGACTCACCTTGGAGTTGTTGAAACGTGAAGATGTCTCGCCTAAGTTTAATGGTTCTCCCCGGTGGGAAAAATTGAGCAAGGAAACGAGAGGTAAGATCATCCCAACTTGAGATGGAACCGGCGGGAAGTCGCTCAAGCCAATTACTAGCTTGGTCCCGTAGAGAAAATTGGAAGAGACGCAGGCGCGTGGTCTCCCGAGTAGTAGCATCAAGGTCGATGGAATCGACAATTTTAAGGAAATCCCTACGATGCTGATTTGGATCTTCGGAACGAAGTCCATGGAATGCACATCCGTTTTGCACCAACCGGATGGTGTCAGATCGCAGGGCCGTAGTTTGGGCTTGGTCGGGAAGCTCAATGGTGTTCCTATAGCCTAGGTGGCTTGGTCTCGAGTATTCACCAAGAGTACGGGCTCTTGGCGGGTCAATTGGTGGTGGGTTGATGAATGGTGGGTGGTTATCACCTTCCATGATGAAAAGTGATGGGATTACGAACAAAGGTCACGAAGAAGGGGGATAGACTACGAGAAAGCTAAAAATGAGAAAATTTTACTTGATAGGAATCAAGAAAAGAAACTTAAATGAGGTGGACTACTAACTAGCTATTCTATTCCCCGGCAGCGGCGCCAAAAACTTGATAACGCTACACGCGTCGTTCGGGGTCAAAGGAACTTCCTTTTCTTCTAGCAAGTTTTATAACACCCTAGGCAGTGAACCTAATCGTTGTAGTGTAGTAATTAGGGTAAGCCACGGGTATTGATATCGTTCTCTAGGGGAATAGGAATGCTAGTGAGAAGTTACTACGCTAAGGTTGGGGTTGAGGAAGATTATTTTTTATCTTTTTATGTTTTTTAGGAAATTGAAAGGTACGAATCTCGGGGTTTGGATTGGGGGGTTGGTATTTCTACCGATTACTCTACTTATCTAATTATCTAGTCTAAGGTGTATGTAGTCTATGTCTAATTATTGTGTGCTCGTACGATAGTTTAAAGATGTGTTTACTTAGGTTTTACTACTCCTTAATTATCTCCCATTGGTGGTTGAATTGTCACGCCCTTATTCTTAGTTGCGTTGTGTGTCTAAGGTTGTAGGGTATGCGTTTCTCCCTAACTCTTTGAACTTACCAAAGGGTCTCGTCTACAAAACCCACTAGGGATAATAAACTCTTACTCTAAGGCACTCTTTGGATGGTTTAGCTTACAACTACTCAAGGAGTTATATTCTAAGGTTCACAAAGATTTAATCAAGCATTAAGTACACAACGAATGACCTATCGCATTACTAGATCATTAACAAACTAAGATAAGAGACAACCAATCAATATTCAATAATTAAGTTTCATACTCCCTAAGCAAACACACAAGTAAATTAGCCGGACATGGAGAACATGCAAGCATACACACAAATAATCAAAGACATAATTGTATTAATGAAGTAAAACACTTATCTTGGTGTAAGATAGGGTTTGGAACCCTAAAATACTGCACAAGACAGCCTTGGTTCGGTTTAGGTTTTTACTCCAAAAGACTACACACACAAATACTGAAAAATTCGGATTCTATATATAAGATTACACATGCGACGGCGTCACCTTATGTTTTGTGACATCGTCGTGTCGCCGTCATTAGGGTTTCGTCTTGGCCACGTTAGTCTTACGACGGCGTCACCTTATGATTGTGACGCCGTCCTCTTCTTCCGACCGCCGTCGATTGCATCTAGGCCGTATGAGTTGCGACGGCCTACTCTTTTATAACTTGACGTCGTCACTTGAAAATAAGAGTTTTGGCTTCGGTCCCGTCACAAAATCCTCCGACGGCGTCGCAGATAAGCAATGACGCCGTCACCTTATGTTTTCAGCAGCTGGAGTGTCTCGATTCTTGACTTTGGCCATTTTCTTTGTATATCCGCGCCTTTTCGTCCAAATAAGTGCCATTACAGCAATTTGCCTTCAAGAGACCTAAAAAGTGAAAAGGAACGATATTAAGTAATAACGGATACAAAAGTGAGCAAATAAAGGCTTAAACGACCCCTCAAAAAGGTACCTTTTAAAACCTTATCACTGTGATAAATCTTTAGTAACGTTTCCATTTCCGCGTCTCTTTAGCTCTAATGCTCGTAATTTACCTGAAAGTGTAAAACAATGGAAAACAAGCGTAAATCCATATAAATGATATAAATAACGAGCATTAACGGGGGAAATTGACACTAAATATTCAGGACTATTTGATGTTATCAAATATCCCCCCACTTGAACTCTACTTGCCCTCAAGTAGACCTTATTAGATAGATTCTTAAAAAGATATCTCCCAAAACCTGGAAAATATGAGTTTACAAATCCCTTATGCTAGAATAAAACAAAGCCGAACACCTCACGAAAGGGGAACAAACACTCAAATCTCTCAACTATTCTAAGTGTCAATTTCGGGGTGATCACTCAATCGCACAGTCATAGCATGTATTCTATCATAAGCTTGGCGGTTACACAAATCTCCACCACTAGAGTTAATGGCTAAACAATTATCGAAGGCAATATGGGTAGACACGACAAAGGTTAAGGGGTGACTCGTCATTACTAACATGTCACGGCGAAGTGGAAAAAATCAATGATACATGACCAAATCCATGGCCAAGACACCAAAGATTGCTCGCTGCATCACCTAGACACGTTTCATGACTAAAGGGTAGGATAAGACATGGGATATATAATTGGTGTAAAATGAAAAACAAGCAGGTAGTCTATATCTATAATTAAGTCATCACCACTTACCGTCCGCCCAAAGTTCAAGCTTAGAAGTCTAGAGACCGGATCATGAAATGTAAGGTAGATGTGTCATTAGAGGACGTCGTAATGGGCACACTACCTTTTCTTCTTTAGTTGGTATAACTCCAACTCCAATCTTCAAATGTGATCGAGGTGGCCTCCTCGATACTAAACAATAAAGCTCATACTATAGTGCTTATAACATCGCACTTTACAAAATCATAACTCAATCAACTATTTTTTTTTTCGACTTTTTTTTTTGAACATAACATGATAACATAACATCCCCCCACTTGAGATGAACAATGGGAATTCGGGGGGTCTTTAATGATCTTCATAATTGTTGTCGATGAAAGCGTAATTTCCAAACCTTTACACTCGAACCTTGAACTTAGGCAAATGATGACTTCCCAATTACAAATAAAGACTACAGGGTAGGCTAAGGTGTAAGGGTGTAACGAAACAATATATTGGGGTGAAAAAATGAAAGGAATGGCTCAGAAAGGTGTATCTAGGGGTATCTTGCACTAAAGGGGAGTGCAACAAAATGGTTTCACATGGGGGTCGAAAAGTCGAGGTGACTAATCGATAGACTCACAATGGTAGGCTGTTTGGGTGATAATCCTATAAAACTGCCTTCTAAAACTGAAAAGTCCAAATACATCGAGCTAACTCAACATACCTCGTCTACGGTCTCGAAATGATGCAAAGGCCAAGTTTTAAAGTTTACAAGCTACCGGCACACTCATAATTTGGTGGATTTGGGGTAAAATATAGGAAACGGATAAGGCTAATCACACCATGTAATATCAAGGGTTGTATGTGCTCGGCTAAGGTCTAATCTAGTTAGGTTCGAAAAAAACATGTCAAAATTTTAAAAATGGCATAATTTTTCAAAATAAACTAGAAAAATGAGGGCGAAATAAAGTTCAAGAGATAATTCTACTCCCGTCCCCCCACTTGAATTGTACAAAGTCCCTTTTGTACTAGGCATTAAAATAAAGGTGAAGAGAAAGGTAGAATTAGAGCGAGAACTTCCCTGAAATTTGCTCCAAAGAGAAGAAGGCCCACCAAAAAGGATCGTGCCTTCGTTTAAGCGTCATGAACAAAATTCAATCCCTGAAATCACAATACCGACAAGCATAATTCTAAAAAGAAAAATAAAATGAAAAATAAACCTAACTCACTTTCTTAGGAATCACGGTTGCATTTAGCGAATGCAACATGCCTTTTAAACCACTTGGTGTCCCAAGTGGACGAGTGAAGTCTCGTGAGGGTTTACAGGGAACACACCCACAAAGTTCATTTAAAAACTAATACAAGGTTACTGTGTTTTTAAAATGAAAGAATTAGAGCGGAGGAGAGTTACGTCGTAACTCCTATGAGAGAGTTACGCCGTAACTGGAAAAACCTGGTATGAGCTGTGGAGCGAATAGTTACGGCGTAACCACTGAGATGGCATTACCGAATTGGTAATGCGCCAAGATTTCTGCTGCTAAAATGTTGGTTACGGCGTAATCACCAAGATGAGTTAAGCCGTAACTCGCTTCGATCAAGAACTACAGCAGTAATTACTTCTTTGTCTCCTACAAAAATGGTTAGAAAACACAAAACCCAACATAAATGGAAATAAAACAAAAGAAAGGGATAATTCGGTTGTCTCCTAAAGAGCACTTTTCTTTATTAACGAAGTCTTTAAGTTAGACTCGAGTCATTGGGCTCCTATGGGGGCCTTTGAGCATCCCCTACTTCCTCAATATCTTTCATCGAATAAGGCTGGTCCCACACATGTGGCGAAACATACCGAGTCATGGTGTATCTTTTCCGCAGAAAATTAGCTTGTGCCCACTCGAAACGAAACCTGGCCTTTTTTTCCTCATCAATTTTATCATACCCAAACTTTACTCGTAACCAATTCTCAAATGAGATCCCCCTGTATCCTACATTGCTCCTTTTATCTTCGTCAAAACATGCCCATTCCTTACGTTTGAGCCATTTAGGTTCTGGGTATTCTCCTCCATCGCAGATCTTGCGATTTGGGTTGCATGTAGGCCATGCTATGGTGTAATCGTCGTGCATGATAGCTGGTTTGCAAAAATGAATTGTCCAGTCAATATCGGAGAACCATTCGCTAAAAGCACTATGTTGTTGTAACCACTTTTGTCTGATATCCTCATCATTTTCCCAGCACCACCAAACTTTTGCAGCTTCATCAATCCTCCGAATGAGATACTTCCCTCCTCCATTACATCCTTTTTGGAAAGGGGAACATGTGGGAAATATTACTCTGGTCCCCTCGACCAAAGGAGCACAACAGTGAACTCTTCCTTTTACAACGTAACTGGGTACGAAAAACGGGATCTCTTCCTCATCATCTTCATTGTCACTAGATTCGGAGTCCTGCAAATGTCTAAAATCCGAAGGTGTAAATCTATCGGAGTCATCTAATTCAATCTTTGGTGGTTCCTTTATAACAATTTCGTCAGGCTCAAGGCTCAAGGCTCAAGGTTTTATCCAACTTGAATTCCACTATATCTCCATAGACTCCACCGTAGCGTGCTAATGTTTCAAGGAATGGCAAACCAAGAATCAAATGTTCCTTTTTGCCTTTTATATTATCTACTACCACAAACTCGGGAGCGTAAATTTATCGACTTTAACACACGTACCTCCTGTAATACCTAACGGGGTAATCATAGTTTCAGTAGTTGATGCAATCTTTATATCTGTTTCCTAAAGGTGGATTATCCGCAGTTTTAGGAATATGGATAGAGGCATGATGTTAACAATAGACCCAAAATCAACTACCTCCAACATATCAATATTATCAGCAGAACACGGAATGACTAACCCTCTAGCACTAATATCCTTAACAAAGAATAAACTTGATCCTAACCTGGACCTACCTGCTGGGGCATGGTTACGCCGGAACTCTGGGAAGTAGTTACGGTGTAACTCTTCCTGTTGGTCGAAATTTATGACCTCCAATTTGTCGATTATACATTCCTCAATCACCTCCTGAGAATCATTGGTGAAAACAGCATTGCATTCCTCCTTACGCTTGACTTCGTTAAGTTTGATCCCATCAATCTCCGCACTGAGTTTTCCAATCATTACTTCAAGATTTTTTAGGGTTTCGTCGTGACTGGAAAGATTTTTATTAGTGTTTTCCTGGAAACCCTTCAACCAAACATTTTGTTCTTCTTGTTTCGGGCCGAAGTTTCAGTGAATTTATTAATTGTGTCCTCAAGATTGGGCCTTCTTTCTCCACTAGGCCCACGATTGTAATTTCCCCAATAGTTTGTTATTATTTCGATTATCTCCAGAAATGGTCGATTCTCCCCATATTTAGCTTCCTCAATTATTTCTGCGTCCGTATGAGGACAATTTTTTGCAAGATGTCTTCCTCCACAGATTTCACAACCTACTTGAATGGCATGAACTGTTTCTCTGACTTTAAGCATATCTCGACTGAGACTTACAATTTTACTAGCGATTGCTGCAATTCCGTCAAAACTTCCGCCTTTATTTCTTCTATTCCCACCTTCGTGCCATTTTTGAGAGTGGTCCGCCATTTTTTGAATGGCTTCAATTGCAGCAGAAGGAGTCATGTTTGGGATCGGTCCTTGATAGTCCAGCATTTGCCTAGTGGTGACGTCAATTCCTTTGTAGAAGATATTTACCTTCTGCTGGTTATTAAGATCATTGGTAGGACACTTATAAAGAAGATCGTTGTATCTGTCCCAAGCTTGATACAGAGTTTCGTCGTCTTCTTGTTTGAAATTGTGGATTTCCAAGAGTTGGTTAGAAATCTTTGATGGCGGGCAATATCTTTGGATAAAGTGTTTCTTAAGTAATGCCCAAGTATTAACTGCCCCGGCGGGCAATCTTTCGATCCATCTTCTGGCTACTCCAGTTAGAGTCATAGGAAGACCCGAGCATAACAAAGATCATGAGACACACCTAGAATGTTGAAAAGGCTAGCGATGTATAGGACATTTTCAACGTGCTCATATGCGCTTCGCCCCTCGTTTCTGAAAAGGGTTAGCGCCAAGCTCCCTCATAAATTGGTCTTTAATCTCGAAATGAACATTCGCTTCGATTGCCGGTCTTACGAGACCCTCCCTTTATCGCTCTAGTCAACGCCAAGAATTCCTCAAGAGTGAGGTCATCGATGTTAACAACTTCCATGGTACCTGAAAACTTGAAATATGATCGTGAGAAATGTTTAAAATGAAATACTTAATATAAATCCTAATATAGCTCCCTAGCGGCGCCAAAAACTTGATGCGTGTTTCTGACCGTGTCTTAATATTTATAGTGTCTCGCTATACCTATGGTCTACCCTAATGCACTAACGGGCAAGTGTACCGGTCGTGTGTAGTGTAATGAATGGTAAAGCCGAGGTCGTCCCAAGAGCTATGTGTGTCGGATAATTACTAAGTCTAATTGTAACAGAATATTAATGGTTTGATAGGGTTTTAATTAATTAAACTACTAATGCAGAATATAAAAGCAAATAAATGGTAGAAAGGAAATCAATAGAGGAATAGTGGTGCTAACCTAGTTAATCCTCCTAACTAGTTATGTATACGTCTACCTACTTCCAATTACTTCAGGTGGGGTCAAATTTGAGAGGACAGCATTTGGTCAATTCGCCCTAACCTATCGGCAAAGATGCCACCGCAGAGAAATCAAAGACTGTCATAAGTCCTATTATTCCTGGTCCCCTAAGCCGAGTCATTAAGTACCGCTACATGCTAGATTCTAAATAGTGAGTGCCCGGCCGTTAAGAACTTAGACACTACACCCCCCAATTCTTAAATAGTAAGTTGGTCATATCTTACCCTTCCCGTCTCAGTCCACTCACCTAGGGTCAGTTGGTCATATCTCCTAGGCAATTAGCCTCTATCGCCATTCAAAACTACCGAACCAGGGGTGACTACCAAAGAACTATGCATGCATACACTTAGAAATAATTGTACGGAAGTAAAGATAAACGCAAACAAAACAATTAAGGAATCATAACTAGGCTAGCACCAAAGGGTGCTTAGCCGCTCATATTAATCATGCACATCAATTCAATATTCAAAGGTACGAAATACATGAATTGAAAGTAAAAGAAATAATAAACGCTAAAGCTTATCGTAATGGTGTGACTTCTCCCTTGGAAACAGCTCCGTATGCTTCCCTAGACCTCCTCAAAGTGTTGTGTGTGGAATGGGATGCTTTGAAATGCTGGAATTCATGGGGTATTTATAGGCCAGGTCTGGGTTACGGCGTAACCAATAGATGAGTTACGCCGTAACCTTCTATTTCTCCGTAAATGCACTAGATCTGCTAGTTACGGCGTAACCTTACAAGTGGTTACGCCGTAGTCTTCAATAAACTCGGTTACGTCGTAAGTGATGCAGTAGTTACGGCGTAAGTATCGGCGGCGTGGAACCTCTTTTGACCTAATGGAGTTACGTCGTAACCTTTGGGAGGAGTTACGCCATAACCTCTTGATAAGTTGGACTTCTGGGTCACGCAATAGTTACGGCGTAATGTGAGAGATGAGTTACGCCGTAACTTCTTCAAAATAAGCATACTGTGATAAATCTTTAGTAACGTTTCCATTTCCGCGTCTCTTTAGCTCCAATGCTCGTAATTTACCTGAAAGTGTAAAACCATGGAAAACAAGCGTAAATCCATATAAATGATATAAATAACGAGCATTAACGGGGGAAATTGACACTAAATATTCAAGACTATTTGATGTTATCACATGTACAGTTCAGCATGTCCTAGTTTAAAAAATAGTATGAGAGACTCGTTTATCGACGCTATAGGGCTGTACAAAAAACAAAAGACATTAACGGACTTTACATTGGTGGACACCGGGTGCTGCAGACTGATGGTGGACACTTCCGTAGGTGATCGTGCCAGAGGTGTGCCTTTACCCTGCACTTATATGTACCAGTTAAGATGGTCTTTCACATTTGCCTTATCATGTTCATAAGCAAGGTTGGCTGAATCAAAGTAAAAAAAAAAAAAAAAAAAAAAAAAAAATTAAGAAAAACATGTAAAAAAACACAACTGTTTTGAAAATCATTATAAATTCAGGTAGGAATAATTACCCATTGCTGCAGAGAGTCCACTGATACGATCAACTTGGCTGAATCTATGTGAGTAATTGTAATATGCCCGTGCTGGCTATCAACAACACGCAGAAATAACCGCCCGATATTAGCATTCATATGTTTGCACGGCAAACATCACAATAGGTATAAGCATATCGAGAGGGAGGGAAAAACCCAAAAAATAGAGAGCCAACCTTTTAGAATAACCAGATGTGCAGCGCAGGGTAACTAACTTTGTTGCCATTTGTTTTTGCGGGCCATATTTTTTCCCAGGATGGCATGAAGACGTGGTATCATATATAAGCTCTTCTGTCCCAGGAAAAAAAATTACAGCATGAAGATGTGCTTTGGTAATCCGAAAGTTTTATGTAAAAAACAAACAGGCCAGTCAAATTTTAGAAGCTGAGTTTGAAAAGAAAAGAGCAACAGTAACTTTCCATTGTCGCATCACTCATCGGTCGTCCAATAATGGCTTTTCTACCAAACTTATGCGGCAGAGGTTGGAAAACCTGCAACAATACACGCATGGGTGCTTGAGGAAGTGTGACAGTAATAAGAAACCCAAAAATTAGGATGCACAATCATACATTAAAAAACACTGTAATGGTTATAGTGAAGTGCAAGGACATACCTCAATTGTGAAAAACTAAATGTTCAGTTTTGAAAGGTAAGACGAAATAGTGTATAATCAAAGTTGATTTGTTAGGATCCTTAGCTACAGTACAATGCGACAGTTGATAACAACAGTGTATAAATGGGCGGTCTTTTTGCCCGTGTTTTTTAGTGGGGCTCCATTTAGTTAACCCGCCCATTCGCCTCAGACCTGCGAATCTGGTGGCGGCATCAGAGACTCAGTATGGCTGCAACCACAGTTTGGATTAGGGTGCCTTGCCAAAACATGGGACTCTATGAAGCGCACTCACTAAACACACAAATGCAGGAAACTATCATCATAGGCATACTTCAGGCACAACAAAAAAAAATACGTCGACTCTTTTAGCCGCCCTTTTGAGTGGAAGGCCATCTTGTTAACCCACCCGTTTCATTCATCCCTACTCACATCCCTCCGTTTCATCTTAGAAAGTATGATTACCAGCGTTATCACCTTACAATACACTCATAGATGTCACAACATGAAGAACATTTGATCGCAGCGGCATCAGCAGCCTGTCATGGCTGCAACCGCAATGTGGATATGGGTGCCACGACAACAGACAGGGGGCGCTAAAGCACGCTAACGAACCAGATCAACGTACAAACCCATCATAATTGCGTCATTAATCTCATCACACGCTACACGTCACTTGTATATCATATACTTTTACATTTGTTGGGTTCGCTTTTTCAGCCACATGTGAGTATTTTGCTGGACACACGGCTCAGATGAGCGAATATTAAAGCAAAGAGGATACAACCGCCATGGATGCAACAATGACCTGTCACCCTGCCAAGATACGGGGCATCTCACATTTACCGAATAAAGCCCAATTCATCACAGCCTAAAAAAAGGAATGCAACCGTCAACCATTCGCCATTGCACGAATGACAAAAATTGTAACCACAGAAACCAACATTCATCGGAGTGTTCTCTGCATCCGTAATCTGCAAGAATGAAATGGAAGTTTAAGAAAATCATGTTTAACAAACGCGAGTGCAAAAGGGCAGCTGGCAGAAACAAAAGTGCGGAACATAATTTCCATTATGCTCATACCTTTTAGATCCAACCAGGTATATTTCCATAAAATTATTTGACAATATAATGATCCAAACATAAGTGGAGCCATGTATTGAAAACAACATACGAACATCGTAGCGGCATCAGCAGCCTGTCATGGCTGCAGCCACAATGTAGATATGGGTGCCATGCCAACATACAGGGGTTGCTAAAGCACACTAACGAACCAGATCAACATACAAACCCATCATTATTGCATCATCAATCTCATGACACGCCACAGGTCACTTGTATATTATATACTTTTACATTTGTTGGGCTCGCTTTTTCAGCCAGGTGTGAGAATTTTGCTAGATACATGGCTCAGATGGGCGAATATTCAAGCAAAGAGGATACACCCGCCATGGCTGCAACAGCTGCCTGTCACCCTGCCAAGATACGGGCCATCTCACATTTACCGAATAAAGCCCAATTCATCACAGCCTAAAAAAAAGGATGTAACCGTCAACCATTCAACATTGCACGAATGACAAAAAACTGTAACCATGACAAAAACCCGTAGAATTCATCCCTGCTCACAGCGGCTCAGCTTTGTTTATCCAAATGGTCAATGCACTAAAAAACAGCATGGCTGCAACCAAATGGTTACCCTGCCAAACCATGCTTTTCAGCAAAGCTAACCCACAAGCAAAAACATGTTTACCAGCGAAGCCAAGTATGGCAAAAGTGAGAATTTTGCTGGACACATGGCTCAAATGGGCGAATATTCAAGCAAAGAGGATACACCCGCCATGGCTGCAACAGCTTCCTGTCACCCTGCCAAGACACATGCCATCTTACATTTACCGAATAAAGCCCAATTCATCACAGCCTAAAAAAAGGGCTGCAACCGTCAACCATTCAGCATTGCACGAACGACAAAAACTGCAACCATCGACAAAAACCCGTAGAATTCATCCCTGCTCAAAGCGGCTCAGCTTTGTTTATCCAAATGGTGGCTGCACTAAAAAACAGCATGGCTGCAACCAAATGGTTACCCTGCCAAACCATGTTTTTCAGCAAAGCTAACCCACAGGCAAAAACATGTTTGCCAGCGAAGTTAAGTATGGCAAAAATGCGTGATTTGCTAGCAACGCTGCTTAAAACTGGTGCAACCTCGGTAAACCGACTCCGCAATAGCAAGACCTGAAAGAATTGCAAACCCGCAAAATCTTTTTAGAACGTACACTATTTAATCAAAATCTAACCGGCAGAAAGTGGCTAACCATAAGGCATGACATCCAACCCGACCAAGATAGAGAGTTTTTATTTTTATTTTTACGCTGACTAAATCACCACGAACTATCAAAGTAGGCCGTAATTGCATGATAAATAAACTGACACAAAAAATTTATATTTAAAAAAAAAACCTTAAACCCTCGCTACAACAAAGGTAGCAAGAAAGCGAAGGGAAAACATCACAGGCAGTATCCAATGTTCCCAAAACAATAAAAGATAAACACAACATAGCCCACAAAGCATGAAGAAGGGAGAAAGCAGGCAAAAAAAGAAAAGTTAAAAAGACAACTCGCCATATCAATCTTTGCTAATCTAAAAGACACAGCTCAGATTTTTTGATCATTAATAATTGACATACGTAACCCTTATCTAAGACATGCCAAGCAAAAACAGCAAACCCTAACTAAAGCTAAAATAACCCAGAACCGAAACTAAACACACAATATCATAACCACCATAAAGATGAAGTAAAATGAGCCCTAAACAAAGTAAAAAAAAATCAGACCTTTAATTGTTTGCCCAAAATTAGCAAATATGCAGCTAGGGTTTGTAAAACCCTAAATTCTGAATTCATAATTTTATGTTTAATTTTAAAATTTTCCCGAATTATAAATACGACTAATCACGAACCTAAACTATACGTTATAAATAATCACACAATTAACAATAAGCCTTAGACCTACAAGACTATTAATATAATATTTGCTATGTCTAATGTAATTGTTTTTTTTAAACTCCTACACGTTTTCTTTTTTTTTCTTTCACTTATGCATGTCATGCAAATATTCACTTTGCCATAATTCTTTGAGATTTTACCTAGAAATTAGGAAGTGGGGCATCATATCCTTAGTAAGCCGAGAATCACTCTTGGTGATTGATATTACATTATTGAGTTGCCAAGTTTATAAAAAAAAACGCTCCTCTCCTTATAACACAAATGTCACAATCGTTTTTAGCCCATCCAAAGAAACACAAGAAAACCCTATCTTCCTCTATCAAAAGTTACGGCAAGAACCCTATGTCTTCTCCATTTATTTCGGTCGACACACAAGGTGTTCCAAGGGAGGTTGTACGTGATCTTTAAGCTGCTGAAATCATGGGTTTTGGTTCGAGGTTTGTTTGGTTTGAGTCGTTGATGTAGGCTGCTGCTGGTCGTGGTGCTTTAGAGCACAAATGGGTGCTTGGTTTGCTTTGTGTTGATATTGTTTTCTTCCTCCTTGTCTCAAGCTACAAAGGTACCTTCATAATCATCTTCTCGACTCGTTAAATCTTGCTTGTTTCATGAATCTGGTCATTCGCATAAACCATGTACACGCCCATAAAATGATTTCATGAACTCATAAAATGTGTATATATATGTCGTATAAACATGTCCAACTAGTTTGGCATTGAATCTGATTATTGGCTTCCAACCTCACGACTTGTACATGTTTGTCAATGTTTGTATCACGCCTAAAAATATGTCACATGAAACAACCATGTTAGTCACATAAAATCATGTATAAAACCTTATAATTGTTGAATAAAAAGGATGTGAAAGGACTTGGTATTCAACCCTCGACATGCACATGTTGTTTTTGTCAAGCTTGTATGAGATTAGACATACGTGTATTCATGGATTAAATTAGTGTCGAACATAATCATGGAACAATAAGGGTCCTCGTTGATATATACTTACACAAAAAAAGGAAGACAAATGAATTGTTCTTGGTCTTGTCGAGGGTCATGTTTAGGGGTGATCGCGGGGCAAATGAGTAAACCGTTTTGTATGTTTGAAAGTGTGTCGGGAAGGTGAGCCGGGGGTTAATCATAATATATTTTTAGTAGCTCGTGAATGTTAATTGTTTGAACCGCGAACGAGCTTGAATATTGATCGAACATGCATATGGAATCTTGTGGGGGTAACTTCGAGGGTGATCGCGGGATTTATGGTTGAGTCTTTTGGAGTTTTGAAAGTGTTCCGTGGAAGATGAGTCGGGGGGTAATCACTAGGTGTGTTTTCCGAGTTGCGTTGGTTAGCCGTTTGAACCGCGAGCGAGGGTAAAGTTGGCTTGTCGGACTAAGATTTAAATAGGAAAACAATATGGTACGTATGAACAAAAGGATTTCATGTTTTAAATGTTTTGATATTTTCATTTTAAACCCTCATATTTAGAGTTTGTCGCATGCAAACCTTGCACTATTATAAAATGATGCATTACACCCTAGAGTATCAAAATAATAATATTGAGTTTAATTTCAATATACTTGTCACTAATAACCCTAAACTTTGAGATATTTACCATGCGAACCCTATACTTTGAAGTATTATCTAATAAAGCCTTAAAATAAGATATTTGTTATATTAAACATTTAATTTTGCCATTTATCATTTGTAACCCTTAAGTTTAGCTAATTAATGATTATTACCCTAAAGTATTATAATTCCGTCCATTACTAAAAATGAGAATACGCTTATAACTCTAAAAATATTAATATGATTAATCCGTTACGACTTAAATGAGCTAATAAGCATTATACGAATCGTGATCCGTGTAGATTCGTTGGAGGAGACGTGACGTTGTGTCGTCGTGTTTATTCATTCGTTTGCTTTCCTTTCATTGGCGTTAAGGTACAGATATTCTATCCCTTTTCAGTAGGGGTTTCTCATGATTCTTTTACATCTTTCGATATTGGTTTTGAACTGTTATCCTTTGCTCTGAGCCTTTTTATTAAGGTTTCCCTATAACTTTGCTATGTTCCCTTTGATTGGATCTCCTATGTGGACTGTTTGATTTTGAACCTTTGATTATGAACCTTCAGATTATGAGCCTTTGATATGAACTTGTGATATGCACCTCTGATATGGACTTATGATATGGACTTTGATATGAACCTTTGTTATGAACCCGTATGATATGATTATGCTTTGACCCTTCAGTTTGATACCCGAGCCAAATATTCCCTAGCCATGAAGGTAACATGGCCATGTCATTGATGCACCAATGGCATGACTCTAGTGTGGTTGAGTGATGTTCCACACCGTCCCTTTCTGTTATCTGATTATGAGCTCGATATATATTGTATGGCCACTATTTGTCTGCAGGGGCGTATGGATGCATCCTAGATTTGTTCTGTTATCTGATATGTTGTGATATGATTTGTCTGGTGAATGATGTCGTGTGCAATACGCGTCTTCACAATCTGGGAGCTAGCTACTCCATTGGTTACTGAGGTCTCCCCTCCTATTGGTTTGGTATTCGAGGTCACCCTCCGAATACAATGGCTACTTATGATATGATATGATACGATATGATATGTTTCCGGGCTCGTGGTAGATTTCTAACAACCCTTACACTTTTGATATACCTATATTGTACCCCTGTATTTTCCAATACACCATACTCTGTATTATCTGTTCATTACTCAATACTCTTATATGACTCACCATACTACCAAGAGATATATATATATATTCTTTTGCTTTGATCTGTCACACTCTCATTCCGTTGCTTCAGACTATCATTCCACTCACGCATACGGGTTATTATATGTTTATCGAATTTGATTATGCTATTCATGTTTATGTGACTACTGATTACCCTGCTATGATATGATTAATATGCGGTTATTTGAGTTACCTATTGTCATCTGACGATATGTGATCTCACTGTTATGTGACCCTTTGAATTGTTTGGTGACCATGCTAATGTGTAATCGATAATTTTGTCTGTTCATTATATATACTTCGTTCGGTTAATCTCATGGACTTTGACCATCCGTTGTATCCTTATCTCGCTTATTGTTGACCGCCATGTTTACTCTTCTGTCTATGCTACGGATTGATTTGGGTAAATGGTTCAACTTATGATGTTTGGCTTATTAACTTGTTTAATTGCCTTGCTATGTCTCTAATTCATTCAATTATAATGCTCATATTGTATTCCTACTTGTTATGTGTGACTGCCATGTTTTGGTGATGTTAGTACTTCCATTTGTTATGATACTTGTTATGTTTTCATCTAAGGTTTTTAATGTGCGATTGCCATGCTCACTTCCTAATTAATTGCTTCCGCTTGCTTTTAGTTTTCTGTTGGCTTATTTATATTCCGATTTTGTGATCTGAATCGTGCTATTCTTATGTTGAGTGGATGCGACGCCCGTATTCTTGATTTGGTTTCGTGCTTGTATGTCGTTTGCTTATATGTGATTATATATATGTCATGGATGCGTTGCTTGCTGTGTTCTCCTTGATCGTTGTTCTTCCGGATATCGTATAATTGTGTTCGCAGATCCTCATTGACTCATTGTTTCCTTTCCGTTGCAACCTTGCTATTGTCCCTTTGTTTTCATTTCGTATTTCTGCTTTTATATAGCTTTCGTTTTGTTATATCTGTTCACTGGGCTTTTTAAGTTCAGCCGCATTTCTTTTCCTGCGGCAGGTTTTAGGTTGGAAGATGGGCTTTGATGGGCTGAGAGTTGGATTATCTGAGTGGACCAACCCTAGTTACCTTATTATTTGGACTTATTTTGGCGGGCTATTGTTTTCAAAATTCAGTTTATTTTAGACATCTTGAATTTTGTAATTTTCATTGTAATCTTTCGTTTATATGACTTGGTACGTTATTCCTTAAGACTTCCTCTTGTAAAAAATTTAAATTGTATGTTCTGATATGACACCAGAATGTGACACTTCTACCCTTGTCGGGTTGGGGTGTTACAGGGTTTTCCATAATCAATAATCGAAATTGGTAACGTCACCGTCAGATTCACCAAACACACCAAATATATGGACCAAAAGAAAGCCACCGCTGTAGCAAAGACCATGTGGCCAACGGAGATCCACAAAAAAGATAAAAAAATATTGTTTCCATAGTACAGATCACTGTACCCCTCTCACCAACCAGCATACGAACACGCAAAGGTGTTTAGGTTGATCAAGGCACGTGGGGGGGTTTTTCCCCGAAAAATACCCAGGTGGATCTAAGATGCAACGGAAGAATGTGAGTAGAGATGAATAGAATGGGCAGGTTAACTAAATGGAGCCCCGCTAAAAAACACGGGAAAAAAGACCGCCCAAACCGACACTGTTGTTATCAACTGTAGCAAGTGAGTGTACTGTAGCTAAGGATCCTAACAAATGTAATATAGTATAATTTGAATTCATGATTATGCAAGGTTACATGGCCGAGGAAGATATGAAAGCATATGACAAATTGAAAGAGAGTTGTGTAAGCATAAAACACAAAAAGAACAAAAACCAGGTAGAAGAGTTTAAAAATAAAAGGGATATAAAAGCATACAACGCATGGCAACATATAAAACAAATATGCATAAGACCAAGAGCTCATGGAAACCCACAAAATATCAAAGATACGGCAAGAAGCATATACGAAAAAGGCAAACATAAGTAGGGGTGTCCAAAAAAATGGAAGAACCAAAAGAAGCGTGAAACCGTACTGGAACCGAACTGTATCTTAGAACCATGGTCCGGTTCTTGGTTCCTAAAATTCCAAATTTTCGATTCTCAAAATTGTTCGGGGAAGAAGTCCGGTTCCAGTTTCCCGAAAGAACCGACTTTTTGAAAATATGATTATAAGGTTTGTTTGAGACATTGTGTACATGTAGCCGTAAAAAAAAAATAAATAAAAAAAAAAATTAAACATAGCCCATTTGTAAGTTGTAACAAAAAAAATCTAAAACCTAAAAACTCTAACCTTTAATCCATTCCAAATAATATCATGCTATCAATTTTAATGTTTTACAATTACTAATATCATTTAAAGATTCAAATATCATCATCACCATCATTCATCCTACACGAAAAATATTTATTTATTTATTTATTTATTTATTTTATCATAATTGATTAGATACCATGTAACGATCTGATAAGAATGATAATAAATGCAGATGAAATTGATGACCTTTTGAATAATGACGAGGTTGTTAAAGAGCCAGAATAAGCGGTACGAAGTTATAAAGGGAAACAAGAGATGAAGCATTAATCGTTTTTGAAGGTTTGGAACACAAATGTGTATTCTTGATAATTTTGAACAATTATAAATTTTTTTTGAACGACAAAAAATAAATAAAAAACACTACAAGGTGCTAGTAGCCAAAGAGTACAATTAGAGACTAGAAATAAAACAGAAACAACATATTCTAGACTCTACCCGAGATTTTAACTGCGAGAAATACAAAATGGATGAAAAAACTCTTGCCAAATACAGTAAAAACCGAGACAAGAGAAAAATCCTCACTCACGGAGGCCGAGCCACCGATGACATTTTGTGTTTTTGTATATGTATTTTTCACAAGTGGAATTATTAGAACGATTTGCATTGTTGGAGACATTTCTTTTGTGTTTGTATTGATATAGCATGTCCTTTATGAATGATCGATCTAACAATTTTTTTTAAATACTTTGGTTCTCGTCGGGAATTACCCAAAATTCCTTTACCGAAACCGAGTATCGAATCGAAGAATTTGAAACGGTTCTCGGTTCTACATTTTTCTTATTTTCGGTTCTCGGTTTTTCTAGTCTCGATTCCGGTTCGATCCGATTCCAGTACCATGGATATAAGCATAAAAATAAAAGAAGCATGGAGAACATACGAGCATAAACACAAGCAGGGTAACTTCATAAACTTGTAGATCGTATGGCCATATGAGTACTAAATGTTTGTTTTAGTTGTTGCTAATTATCCTTAGACCTGGAGCTATTTCATAATATGGCCGTAGTGTATGAATGACACTTGACGATGTCATCTTGTATACTAAGTTAAGTTATGTTTTTATTTTAATTTACGAAACATTAGTAAAATTAATCTTGTTAACTAATTGTGAGCATTTTCTTCCATCTCTATTCCTATTCCTTATAAATTAAAAGTACACAAAAAAAACACACTCACTCTTCTTTTGTTTATCATTCATTTTGATTGGTTGTGTATTCGGTTTGTAATAGAGAGAAGACACATATTAGTTAGCTTTGATAACCCGTTTGTGCTAACGGGGTTATTTATTGTTGTTGTATCTTGAGAAATAAATGTTCATGATTCTCAAGCACTATAAAGAAGGATAAATATGTTTTAAGAAAACTGTGAGCATCACATGCCTCAATATTTTCCTTATTTGTGTCCTTTAACTCTAAACAATCAATAGGTTTACGACATTGTTTTTTACAATTCATGTTTTCATGTTATTGTTTATTTGTCTGTGGTAGCATTACACACATTACCTAATAAGACAATCTTATTTTATTAGGGTAAAACCCTCTACCTGAAGTACAATATTTTTGGTAAACTTGGAGGTATAGTTAATATCTTTATCAGCAAAACAAGCTACATGTAGGTTAAGAAAAATCTTTGAACTTCTTACATATAAAGTGACTATCGTAAATTAACAACTTACAATTACAAATACCTTAGAGCATCTCAAATGCTCAAGTAATTATGATTTTTTTTACCATTGTACAAAGCTTTATCAAGAGTTATATATGTGTTTGACACAAAAGCTTTTTCAAAGATTTTTAACAAAAACTTGGCATCGACCAAGTGTTTGAACTTTGAAGTTTTGGTTTTCCACCTGAACCTTCACTTTTTACATTAATGAAAAGATTTTGCACTACCATTTGTAGAGGATGAAAATTTACAATATAACTTTATAATAATAAAAAAGGATTAAAAAGCTTATGTGTTAAATGCATTAAAGTGACTTGACTTGATGCAGGCCACTACTTCTAAGTAAGGGTGAGCAAACGGACCGGTCGGACCGGACCGATCGAAGGACCGACCGGACCGAGACCGGACCGACCACATTCGGTCCCAAATCCGGTCGGCTTTTGGCAAATTGGTACTCGGTCCGGTCCGGACCAAAACCGACGAATTTGGCCTTGTTGGACCGGACCGACCGAAGGACCGACACGGACCGAGACCGGACCGACCACATTCGGTCCGGTCTCGGTCTTGGCTTTTCGCCGAACTCGGTTTTCGGTCCGGTCCGGTCTTGGCCGGTCCGGTCCGGTTTTCCGAGCGTGCACACCCCTACTTCTAAGACTATATAATTCAATAAGTACAATCATAATGAAGATGTATGCACCAATAAAATCATAATGAAGCCGTGCATGAGGCATAAAGAGTTGCAAAATATGGATAAGCCGCTTGACGTGCGAGAATTATACAAAACTAGCAGGGTATCCACGCGTTACGGCGGCGGATACTCTGAAATAAAATTTTTCGATAAATTATGTATTTTTGTTTATTATATTTTTTTATAATAAATTTACGGATATCAAAAATTTCATTTAGCCCGTTCCTGTTCGGGCTCGAGCCCGTTTGCCCTTGCCCGTTCGGGCTCGAGTCCGTTTGGCCCGCTTGGCCCACGCCTATTTGGGCTCGAGCCCGTTTGGCCCGTGCCTGTTCGGGCTCAAGCCCATTTTGCCAGGTGCCCGTTCAGACTTTAATATTTGTATAATGTGCTTTATTATTTGTATTAGTGACATTAAATGAAGGGTACCCGTGCGTTGCGATAGCAGGTACCTTGAAATAAAATTTTCAAGTGAATCATGTATTTTAGTTTATTATGTTCTTTTTGACAATAAATTTACGAATTTCAAGAATTTCATTTAGCCCGTGCCTGTTCGGGCTCGAGCCCGCTTGGCGTGCGCCTGTTCGAGCTCAAGCCCATTTGGCCTGTTGCCCGTTCAGGCTTGAAAATTATTTGTATAATATTATTGTATTAGTGACATTTAATGTAAGAATTGTGTTTAATTTGGTTGTACAATATGCTTGATAATTTGTATTTATTATGTTAGAGGTGTTTTAATAACTGTATTAATTGTATTTATTGATCAGTTAATTAATTGACTATATTAAATAGCATTAATGTGATGTTTTGTTATTTTTAATATGTGCATTAAAGTGGTGTACACTATGCTTCTTGTCTTGTACATCTGAAAATTATGTGCATTAAAATGTTGTACATTATGCTTTTTTTCTTAATTATATGAATTACTAATTATAGTAAAATGTGTTGGCTTAAATTTTTAAGACTTCCTTTCATAAGAAGTCCTAAATACATTATTATATAGTATAGATATTTAATTCTAAAAAATATTCGCAACAAATAGGTTAGGAAATAAAATTTCGCTGAAACTATTTAATGAAAATACTATGTTTAAATTATTTTTTATGCAAAAAGAGATTTTCCGATGCACAGAATTTTTTGTACGGTTTTTTTCGTAAAAAAGAAAGTTATTTTATTTATAAATATGAAAATAATTGACACTCGGAAAAAATGAATATGATCAACTTTTAATTAAGGATGCGTTTGGTTATTGAGTGTCCGCTTGGTTCAAAGTGGGGAAAGGGAAAAGGAAAGGGAAAGGAATGCAAAAGAATAAGTGAGGTGGGTAATCAATCATTTACCTCTCAATTTATTCTATAATGGTTCATTACCCATTACGGGGTAATCAATACCTTACCCTTCCCCAACCAAGCACTAAATAATTTGTTATGTGGGCCATTTTGAATACCTTACCCATTCCCCACCCCCTTAAACCCTTAACCAAGCACGCCCTGAGTTTTGACGTGGGTCCATGGCATTAAAATTTAAGTGTTTGGTTCATATTTGTGAGACTCAAGTTCGGTATTAAATCATTAATATTTTTCTTCTACAATTCCTGATCAAAGTATTGGGATCACAAAATTACTCTTTATTCATTTGTCTTTTTCTCTTACATGTGGGCCCTAATTTAATATCTACCTACTACCTCCGTCCCAAAATTATTGTCCACAGACAAAAAACACAAAGTTTAAGAAAAACATCATCATTACAACTTTCTTTTTCTTATTTTTTGCACAAAGACAGTTTTACCCTCAACCTATTAATTTCTAACTTCTTTAAAGTTTGTAATAATAACCTCAAGTAAGGGTAATATGGTAAACTTGGTATATATTCCCTACCTATTTATGGAAGTGGACAATTATTTTGGGACGACCGAAAAAGGAAAGATGGACTATAAATATGGGACGGAAGTAGTATTATATATATGTTCATGCCTTTTTTTTATTATTAAATTGTAATTTAAATTATTATATTAATATTTACAACAAAAAATAATTTAATTTATCATATAATTTTACTTTATTATTTTTTTCAAAACCTAAACCCAAATCCAAATCATAATCTAAATCCGAATCCAAATTCAAATCCATCCGCAAATCAAACTGGCCCTTAATGGCCCGTTTGGTTAGGCGGAATCCTAAGGATTCTGATGGAATTGGAATTCAATTCCATTTCATAACGTGTTTGGTTGAAAATTTTAAAGAATTTGGAATCTGAATTTCATTCCTTACTGTGTTTGGTTGGCAAACGAAATGAAATGAAATTCCTTCAAAATCCCATATATATGAAATTCAACATTCCATGACAATATGAGAAGGATTGTTTACAATTCCATAAAATTCATATTATCTTTATCATTGTCATTGCTATTATTATTATTATTATTATTATTATTATTATTATTATTATTATTATTATTATTATTATTTTTTAATTTTAACTTCAACACTATTATTATTATTATTATTATTAATATTATTATTATTATTTTATTTATTTATTTATTTATTTTTATTTTTAATTTTTAATTTTTTGTTTTATTTATTTATTTTTTATTTTTATTTTTATTATTTTTATTATTGTTATTATTATTTTTTTTTTATAACAACATCACTTCATTAGAAAATCATAGAAAATTACAAGAAATTAGTGGGGAGCCGAGAAACTAACTAGGCTCCCACTCCTCTAGCAATTGCAAAACAAACCCTACTAAAAATATAGTTAGCTCCACGCGCGCCAATGTCTTGAGTGACCGAGAACTTTCGGATTCGCTTCAGCAGGGTCACCGTCTCCTTCTCGAGTTCCCCAAAGGATCATTTAATTATTATTATTATTATTATTATTATTATTATTATTATTATTATTATTATAATAATAAACGATCATTTAATTATTATTGTTATTATTATTATTTTTATAAACAACCATGTTATTAAGATTTAAAAATTATTATTTATTTAAAATTGAATATAAATTATTAATTATTTAAAAAAATGTATTATTATTATATTTAAAAATTATTTTTTTTAAATTAAATATAATTTATTTATAGCTTACTTTTTATAATTTATACTTTAAAAAAAACAATTGTATTTTATATAAAAAAAATATTTATTTAATATATTAGTTTATATAATATTATTTAAAAAATTATTATTATAATTTGACAAGTAATTTATTTATTAAATAATATTTAGTTTATTAATCTTAAACCAAAATTAAATTTTAAATTTTTTAATATAATTGTTTTTTCTCATTTCATTCTTCCAACCAAACATGCGCAAGTATTTGCAGATTTCAATTCCGTCATATTTTAAATCCTAAGGATTTTAATTTCTAACATTCCATTCCTTCACATTCCAATTTCTTAAACAGATTCCAATTGAGTTGCACTATTCATGCATAAACAGTTAAAGCAAGGGTCAAGTTTTGTACAAACTATTTAAAGCATGAAATGATATGTCTCGATAAAAAATGTATATGTGCAAATCAATCTCATTTAATGTTAAAAAAAACTTTTCATCGCAATCTTAATTTTTCCTTTTTGTAATTTTATTAGTTAATTACTAATTTCTTGCGAGTGGGAATTTCTGAAAAAACAAATAATTTATTATTGTCATAATTTATTAAACATTGTCAGCAATATTTAGCCTCTTGTTTATAAGGCTATGTACAATGGGTCGGTCGAGTGCCTCGATCGACCGTCGGTCGAGTCGGTCGCCACCATTGTGGCTATTCGATCGTGGACGGTCGTCAGATGAAACAACGCAAGATCAAATAAAAAATTCGACCTAGATCACTGGCTTGTTTTTGTGTCTGTTTGGTTTGAGGTGTAAAAAGAAATACTTTAAAAAATTTAAATCCTTTTTTATATGGAATTGAAAATACTTTAAACATTAAAATGAAAATACAAATTACAGATTAATACAAATTACGATATGGAAATGAAAATGAAAATACAAATTATGATACGGAAATGAAAATACGGATTAATCTGAGCGATAACCATCGTCGTAGACCGGTCCGCAAACTTGCTCTCTTCCCATTCTCGTTCCATAATGTCAAACAAGTTGTCCTTACACTCTTTTTCTTCCCTTGCTTCCTGCTCCTTACGAGCTGCTTCCTCCCGTGCTGCTTCTTCATCCTGAAGAAGTAGTCGTTGCTATTCCTCAATAAGCAGAAACAGATTCTCAATCGTTTCTCAGTAAGAAATGACGAAATGATTTCTGACGGTGGAGTCAATTATTATTTCTTCATAAATGTTGAGAGTGTTTGATTGAGACATTTTTTAGATATAGTGTTTAAATAAATTATGAGTTGGTTTGTAAAGATGAGTGAATGAAGGGATATTTATATGTAAAAAAAATAAATAAATAAATAAAAAACTCAGTTACTACTGTTGCAACATAATCGTTTGAAGATTGTAAAAAAAAAAAAAAAAAAAAAAAAAAAAAAAAACCTGATGTGACAGCTCGACTTTGGTCATGGTTGTGCATAGCCTAAAAAACAACTATTAACCTCAATGGTAAAAACTAAAAAGCGACTTGTTGAGTGAAAAAAGTCATGGTTAGAGGAGGGGTAGTTTTGCAAATGGGAATTGATATGTACACATGTAATTTTACTTTGCACACATAAAATTACATGAGGGTATTGTTTGTCTTATTCATTAATTCAATGTGTACAAAGTAAAATACTATGTGTACATATCATTACCCTTTGCAAATTGGAATGAAAAGAAGAAACTAGTTCAAATAAATTCATTTTGCCCCCAAAACCAAAATCCAAACAACCGGTCTATCTATTCATTTCAACAACTAGCGATCCCATTCAGGTTCATCAATTCTTTTTCTTTAATTTCAATTTACCGTTAATTAACTGTTTGAATGCTCAATTATCAGTTAGGGTTTCTATTTTTTGTCTCCAGACTTGTTATCTGATACTATCTATCTAGGTTAAGTTCATTTCTAGGATGAAATAAGTTGTCTTTATTAATAAGCAGTTTGAGATTGCTTATTACATTTTCAGTTAGATTATCTGCTTCTGCTGATTTGTTAAACACCCACCAAGTTTTCCCCTTTTTTAAGGGGTGTTTGGGTAAAAACGTTAATTGAACCCTAAAAAGTTGTAATAAGCTGTTTTTGTTAGTTATGCTTTTGTT
The DNA here is from genome assembly GCA_910596185.1 of Chrysanthemum makinoi. Classification (NCBI taxonomy): domain Eukaryota; kingdom Viridiplantae; phylum Streptophyta; class Magnoliopsida; order Asterales; family Asteraceae; genus Chrysanthemum; species Chrysanthemum makinoi. The sequence continues at coordinate 14,920,358 of OU343224.1, forward strand.
CTGCTTATAAGAAAGAGGTGGTTAGTTAGGTAGGAGCTTATTGTGTTTTGAAAAAAAGCTAAAACGCGTTTAGCTTGTTTCAAAGGGGTTATTATTTTTTGTGTGTGGAGGAATGAGATAATAAGGTTAGTCCCGCCCTAGAGGAAGAAGGAGAAGGAGAAGAAGAAGATAGAAGAAAATAATGCATCTGTTGCTGCTCTCTTTTCAGAAGGTGGAGATAAAACTAGCTTATTTAGATGATCCTCATTCCTCTCAGGTTAGAGCCGAAATTGACAAGAAGAAATTGGAGAAAGTGGCAGAACTCGTCTGTTTTTCATGTGCATTACCTTTGACCCATTTGCAGTCTGGTACGTATATGACAGTACATAAAACTAGCGGATTGGTCAAATGGGTTATTGGTAAATTACAAACTCTAGCTCAGATTTGATCCCACAACCTGATGCTCCTCCACCTTCACTCTCATAACAATAACTGAATCCAAACCCCTCAGAGATTGCATTACTAAGTTTAAGTCTTTTATTGCCTCTCTCTCAATTTCACACCTTCTGGTTCCCTAACACGTTGGCTTCACAATCCTGACTCTCCCCATTACATATTTCGAACTTAACTTCACATATTTTCACCCGCAGAGTTCCCTTCTTATGTTAAAGCCTAGCAAATCACAATTCAGGTCTCCAAAATTCGAAGAAAAAAAAGATAGCCATTTATTAAAGAAGCTTTCAAAGTATATAGAAATATTGTATCAAGTACAAAAGCACAAGCATGCCTTGATCTATAAAATAACAAGTAAGCCATTAAAAACCGTTGCAGGAAGAATGTAAGCTGGAGATGATAAGTGAAAGGTAAAGCAAACCAGCTACGGACCTCAGATGCTGCAAAAGCCTGAGCTCAAGAACCAGAGCCATGTAAAGTCATTAGTGATGGTTATAAAGAAAAGAAGGTTCTGAGAATGAATGAAAGTATCAATGGCCTCAAAAAAGTATTTAATGCCTGATTTACAGAGTAAACTGGTGCGGGTTTCTTAAATGTTAACCATCATAGCATACTCTTAAAACAAAGTTGACAACATGCACAAAACCCTTCATCACTTAGAGTGTTTTGAGAATGTATAAGGTGTTAAATATAAGCTTACCCAAACACCCCCCTAAGCCTTTATAAGTGATAATAAGCCCCTCCAGCCTTATTTTAAAAGCTCTTTTGAAGCTTTGTTTCTCATAAAGATGATAAAATAACAAATGAATGATTATTAGAAGAGTTTCAGCTGCTACATAGCTCAGTCTGAGAGAACAATCGTTCAGTGGACTAAGTTTGTGTGAAAGTTTGAGATTTTGGATAGAAATTTTAGAAGTTAAATTTTTATTACGGAAAATGAAGTTGGAATAGAATTTAGTGAGTCCAGTGATAATTTTTGTTATATACTCCAAAAGAACTGAAATTTTCTTTTACAAAAACAGAACCGTAATGGCTCCCGAATCAGTGAAACGAGACTGGTCTATTAACGATTTTGAAGTTGGAAGACCTCTTGGAAAGGGAAAATTCGGCCGAGTCTACGTCGCCCGTGAGACAAAGGTAACACATACATAAGATATCTATTATACACTTATAGCACTATGATATCCTCAATATTAGTGTTTGATTCAACATATTTGATATGTTTGTGTTCTAAATAGACCAAGTACATAGTAGCCTTGAAGGTGATATTCAAAGAGCAGATTGAAAAGTATAAACTGCTACACCAACTTAAACGAGAGATGACGATCCAAACTAGCCTCCACCATCCACATGTTCTAAGACTATACGGCTGGTTTCACGATGCAGAACGAATATTCTTAATCTTGGAATATGCTCATGGTGGTGAGCTCTATGGGGAGCTTCAAAGATCCGGTCATTTCTCTGAACAAAAAGCCGCCACTGTAATTTTTATACCCCTCTCTCTAACTATTGTGTGGGGTGCAAAGAGATATACGCTTGTTATTGATTTACATAATGGTTAAATTTTCGTATAAAAATGTTAAAATTTATATTTAAAAACGCAAAGCTTATCGGTTACAAATTATCAAATCGGGAGACAAAGCCATATTATAATGTTGCAAATGTACAACTAAAATGGAACAAATAAAAAGTTACGTGTATTCTTCAACTAAAATTTGCAGATGATAATACACACTAGATGAACATGAACAGATGAACAGCCGAAAATAAGTAGTTGTGCACATTGCAACAAATGCAAATTCATATTTGTTGAAGGTTTTTTCTATTATTGTTCTATATCCATCTTCTGATAATCTGTTTATGGGTGGTGATCTTTAGTACATTGCGAGCCTTACCCATGCATTAGCATACTGTCACGAGAAGCATGTTATCCATCGGGACATCAAGCCTGAGAACTTGTTGCTTGATCACGAGGTATGTTTTGAGATGTGCTATAAAGAAATGTAAAAGACGAATAATTTAAAAATCACTGTTTTGAGATATGTTGTCTTTATTTCACTGCAGGGTCGATTAAAGATAGCTGACTTTGGGTGGTCTGTTCAGTCAACGAACAAGAGACGCACAATGTGTGGAACGTTAGACTATTTAGCACCAGAAATGGTGGAGAATAGACCTCATGATTATGCGGTCGATAATTGGACTTTGGGTGTTCTTTGTTATGAGTTTCTGTATGGTTCCCCTCCTTTTGAGGCAGACGGCCAAGCAGATACCTTCAGAAGGTAACAACCTATACACTAGTTTTCTTCTTTCCTTGTTTACACATAATACGCAGTAACTATCTGTGGCAAGATGGGTGGGTATGACATGTTGGGTAACGAGTGAAATGGGTCATTTCTAGTACGGGTTGGATTGACCTGCAAACACTTTTCCATTTCTTGTGTATACAATACAGAACAACTATTTGTGGCAAGAGGGGTGGGTATGACAGGTTGTTAAACAAGTGAAATGGGTCATTTCAAGTACGGGTGATCTACAAACACAATTTCCTTCCATTTTTAGGAATAGTTGCTCTGTTAGTTAATAATTACAAAAATCAACATGATTACACTAAAGAGTATAAATACTTAAATAAAACAGTTTAGGAGGTTATAAGCATTAAACAATCTGATATTGGGTGACTTGCAACCCGTTTTACACAAAAATATTTCATCTGAACCATTTGAGATAAGTCAAGAAAAATCAACCATTTGTTAGGAGATGGTAAACACCAGTTTAATGATGAGATGTTTGTTATCTGCGTAGGATTATGAAGGTTGACCTCGCCTTTCCTTCTACCCCTCAAGTTTCTGCGGAAGCTAAAGATCTAATCACACTGGTATGTATTAACCAAAGATCGATCTAATTATGCAATTAAAGGCAAGTATTATTTCCATTTTTCTAATGTGATTTATAAACAAATGCAGCTTTTAGTGAAGGATTCTGCTAAAAGGCTCTCTCTTGAGAAGATCTTGGAGCATCCTTGGATCGTATTGAATGCTGATCCCAACCTTATATGCCACAAATAAAGTATCTAGTTACATCAATCTTGATTGTTGTTGTGATTTAACTGAATTAACACTAACGAACTTATGCTGAAACATGCTAGAATTTGGTAACTAATAGTTGCTTATTATTGTTGCATTCAATCTAAAGAATGTAGTAATAGGTTTGGTTGACACTGTATCGTATAAGAGTTGTCCCTATGTTAATATATGATATTATTCCCTTGTTTGTTCTTATATCGCTCAGAAATTACTTTTTGGATAATTGAAGGCTGGACTAGTTTCAGTTCACCTGGGCTTGAGTCTTGGTCGGGCGGTATAGCCCAGACTCCTCTATGGGTCTGAAGTCTGAACATAGCTCAAGTATTGACTTGGTTTATATGGACTCTCTGCTACTTGGATTCTGCTCAATTTGCAGTTCTTATGTGACTCTGTAACTGAACAAAGCTTTGTGGTTTAGGCCAGACTCCCATCGATTTGAATAAAGCTTGAGAGTATTGCCTTGGTTTAATGTCATCAAAACTTATGCGTCTCAACTAGCTGATAACAAAAGGCTACTTGGATTCGGCTAATTTTGGCTAACTGAGTATCAATTTGTAGTTTGTATCAACTGTGATTAAATACCAAGTTTCTGTAATGGACTTGTACTTGATCAAATATGCTTTTCTATACGTTTGGTTATTTCTAGTAGGACTGATAAAGTCAAAAACAATGACATGCTTTCTATGTGCATACCACATGTGTTGTCCATTTCATATTTTCATATGACAACATCATGTACTCATTTGGATATTTCACATGTCATAACAACCCTTTACACTACAAAAACAAAAGCCATACTAACATTTGTCCTGTAAAAATCATATTACAAAGATTAAAATTACTTACTTAAATGAACACGAATTCAAGCTTTGGTATGTGATATAGGTTTCTACAGGTTTAACCCATCTCATATAAAAGTGGTCTTCTTTGATTTCATAAAATCATGTGTGATTGGTACTTCATTAGTGTCAAATTATAAATTCACTTTCAATTTGCACAAAGTTTAAGAGATTCTTACCAACTACTCTGTTCACCAATAAAATATATCTCTATCTACTAAAGTTTCTTTTAATTGGTTGAAATATGAAGGTGAATAAGTATTTTTGGTCAACTAAATATAAAAGCCTGAACTTATAATTTGAGACGCAAGGAGTATTATATCGGTGTTCGCGTTGAGTATTGGCATTAGGCACTAGAGCTATGACGGATCCCTAGTGGCCAAAACCGAGTGTAATCTATAGAGTTTTTATACGTGTCCATGACGTTTATGATTTATCATTTATCATTAGCATGTTAGGACCTTTCAATTAGTCCTTAATGACACTAGACACTATGACTAAACACGACCTGCCCTATCGTCTCAAGTTTGAGAGTCTATTTTCTTAAATGTTACTCATGGTTATGATAAATCATATCACTATCTGTCACATACACTTGATTATTATAAACATGTTCTATCTAGTAAACCATAAGTTTAGGTGATGTTTACCAAAATTTACATTTTGTGTATAGGTTGTACCTCATTTCATTAATAATAGATTTTCCAACTTAAAAAGCTATTGTAACACTTTAAAAACATATCTATCTGATACCCTTAATTGCAAAACAAGTTAGAGTTTGGTGTTGTGGGGGATCTTGGGTTTGCTTGAGATGCAAATGAGTCATGCATATGACTCACCATCTTGAATCTTTACTAACCATGCAAATGACCCATCCTATATACACTTCACTCAATCGCTTATCTTTTCTGTTTTAGGGAAGAAGACATGATAACAATAAAAAATATGTAAAACATTGGTTGCCGACACATAATATGGCTTAATTTCCATTAAGGTTTTCATTTAATATGTTTGTAGTAAGTCGAAGTGTAGAATGAATTGACTTGAATTAGACCAAGTTTGCTTGTTCGGTCTGTTATTTAGAGGGTTTCAAACTGTAGTTTGCGCAAAATCTTCAAGTTGAGTATATGTGGTATATAGGGTTGTCTTCTGGTTTTTGGAGGCTTTAGTAAATAATAACAAATTAAAGAGGCCCTATTACACTTGTAAACTAAAAAGAAATTACATATAAACTTAAAATATATGACTCATATATGTTTAATATTATACATATTTATATGCAAAACTAATAAAAATGTGGCCTCTTTTAGGTAGAGGCCATATGCGACGACTTCTATTGCACACTTCTCCGAAACCCATTTAGCTCACTTCTGTTAGAATATTGAAGTTTGAACCAAACTGATTGAAAAGAAAGACATGTCAGCATTTAGACTTGTATGTTTATATTTGCGAATTTTGCACGAACTTCAGTCCAAAGTTAAAAACAGTATCTTCTATCGGTAGCATGCTTGATCCTTTTGTGTACCACGCTAGGTGACATGATCAAAGGAAATAAGGTATAGTTGATCAAGTATGATTATGTTGGATAACTCGATGAATATTGACCTAAACTTAGATTAAGCAAAATGGGTACATTAATCTAGTGCATAACAAGGCAAAACCTTAAAGTTATAATATGACCACATTTTTAAGTTCTAATTCTGAAATTATCACTACAAGAATCGGAAATTTTAGCCACGACCAAAAGTCATGGCTAAAAACTTTTATCCATGACATATCGTGGCAAAAAACTCACAGTTAAAGACCTTTAGCCACAATTAGGTCAGATCTTTAACCACAACTTTTAGCCACGAAAGTCAACTGCCTTTAGCCACGACGTTGGCTAAAACTTTTTTAAAAAATATAATAAAAAACGACTATTAAAGTAATATCATTACTTAGAGCCACGAATGTTAAAATATTATTACACTTTTAGTCACGACAAGTCGTGGCTAAAAGTTTAATGTTATTTTAATTTTATACTTTTAGACACGACAAGTCGTGACTAAAATTTTATTATTAAAATAATATTATACTTTTAGGGATGAGATGTTAAAAGTTTAATGTTATTTTAATATTATACTTTTAGTCACGACAAGTCGTGAACTCGTGATTAAAAGTTTAATATTAAATTTTTAGGGACGATATGTCGTCGCTAAAAGTGGAAATATTATTTAAAAGCGAAGTATAATTCAAAAAGAAATTGATTTGCACACTTTGAAATTTGAATGAGACACATTATATGCGCATTAAATTCTTGTACAATATTAAATACTCTACTTCAACTGCTTGTATTTTGAGTGTGCAAATCAAATTCAAAAAACATCTACTTAGTAAACTAGTCTTATCATGGTTTAAAAAAAAAAAAAAAAAAAAAGAAGAAGAAGAAAAACCTAGTGTTATCACATTCAATATTATTCAAGTTAAACTTTTAGACGAAAATCGATTATGTGGTTTTCTGGACTTTTAACCACGACTTTAGTCCTGTTAATAGTTTTTCGTGGCTAACAGCCCCGATTCTAATAGCGTATATGATTGAATTAATGAAAATTGCGTTAAGTTATTTGCTCTTTTATAACAACAATGGTTGATGCTTTATTATACCTTTTTGACCGCTAAGTTAGAAAATGAAATGATTTCATTTCAAAAAGGAATGTTTCTTTTTCTGGTTTTGACAATCATTTGGAACCACCATTGAACCTTCTATTTGAAGATCTCAATTATCAACTGCTATTAAGTCTGATACTGTCCCACCTTGCTAGGTTAAAAGGCCTCTTTCTTTAATCATGATATTCTACCCTCTATATGCTTTGGTTCTTTATTTTACTAGAAGTTTTTTTTTTATAAGCTGAACACAGTGGGAAAAATATATCGGTCGGTTGTTGTCTTCGACCGATTTGGAAATCGGTTGTCCCCAATGTGGGATATGGGTCGAAGATTGGACGTCGACAAAAAAAAATAACAATCGGTCGAATTTTCAACCGATTATTACACACGCATGCATTTTTTTTTAAAACTTGGTACCGACTGTAGCAATTTGGTCGTGTCTGGTCATTGGAGAGAGAAAGCTGATGTGGCAAGTGATGACCCGGGTCACGACTGTGTCCAGCCTAAAGCGAGTAACTGAATATCAACTATAGTCGTAATTTTACGAAAAGATTACGAGACCTAGTGATGTGTTTTATTTTATACCTAAACACACATGACAATATAATTTTGGTTGCAGCTAAACGGCTCATTGTTTTACAACCTAATAAAACACTCACAGAAGTTTAGCCACAAAATTTGTGACATCTTCAAAACTCTCTTTCATTCTCATGCATTAATATTGAGAGGTCTTAAAATTTATGAAATTTGTAATAGTTTAAATGAGGTCCATCTTTGTGTTATATCATCTATTTAATTTGTCCATTATTTTCTTTTAAGAGCCAACTTTTATGTACCACATCAAATCATGTAGCTCTTGTAGATTACTCTATGAAAAGTAATATACGTTCTGATGTTAGCCACTTTTAGTAATACTTTTTTGGGGTCAAATCACTAAACCAATGAGACTGGTTGCTTGGGTCACTTCGTGCCCATAATTTTGTATATCCACCCATCAAGTGTCAAGGTGGATGTGATCAGGCGGTCATGAGTTTTCGGATGCGTTGGGTAACGAGGACAATATTTGGGTTGTTTCATAGATAGTTTGGATTTTTATTATTTGGATTGTACCTTTTTATAAGTTTATAAGACGGGTATGCTGAGTAGATGCGAAGTCCAAAGACACCTTTTACCTTGTGTGACTTGTGTCATGCTAACTTTAGGAGAGATCCCACTTGATTCTGAAGTAGCTCTCGGAATCAACAATAGATAATGGCTTGAATGTATCAGTAAGTTTTATTATTATCTATTATATGCATGGTTAAAGGGTAAATAATATGTCAACCGGTATTATTTGTAGACATAATAAAACTAGGCATCTCTGCTTAAGTTAAGAAAAAGGGGTGTACAGTCTCCAACAACGAGATTGCGTAATAAAATGAAATGTCTATGAATTAGTATGAACCTAACTAAAGGATGTGAGGGGTAACTTGAGTTTAGACACCTTTATTATCAACTGACTTGTTTTAAAGACATAACAAATCGCAGTATGAATTCACGCATAATTCATACGTAAAAAAAAAATTAAGAGGAAAATCGTTTTAACACTTGACATAAAATAAAAAACTTGTGACTGATGAGTCTAGGAAGTCTTACCCTATGAGTAATCTTAGACTAGTGCGTTGTCCATAAACCGTTCCACTCTCTTAGCTCAGACCCTGCAGATAGTTGATGCCAAAGCTCGGTACTTGTTGAGGGCACTGAGACCAATGTTCCACTGACTACAAAACAACCGCCAACGGAGGGCACTGAGAAATCACCCTCAAGTTCCTTAGGCAAACCCTCAGACTCCAAATACTCAGCTGACATAAACAAGTTAGTTGAGTCAGAATCATCTCGACCTTCACATCCTGCTCACGGCTCTGGGAAATCATAACCAGAGTTTCAGGGAGTAACGGGTCCTAAATCTTGGTAGAGCACACCCTACTGAAAAAGGGACCTATACCCATTCATTGCCTGATGAGGACATTCGCAAAACACAGCTTTTGATTGAGAGCACAAAATCAGATCCCAAAGACTGAGGGGAAACATACAATCCACTGATACGGGATTGCCTTTCACGGTTCCTAAGGATAGTACTGGCCAAATCCCACCAATGCTTGAAGGGCCACTTGGTGACAAAGACTCATGGGGACAAAAACAACTCGCTGATACAGAACCAATAACCCACTCCGGAGTTGCACATTCTTCGGGGACTGGCTCTAAGGACCAGACAGATCAATCCTAGTCTGCTGTATTAGAGGGGTCAGGCCTTGACCAAAACAAAGGCAAGCCTTATAAAGGGGAGCCAGATAAACCTATTTTGCAGTTCACTACCTTTATAGATGTTCAGTCCTTTCTCATGACTAAAGATGAGCTTAAAGAAAGTGAAGAAGAAGAGACATTTTCTGTTGGTGAAGACATGGACACTGATGATCAAACTACTGAACAACAGTATCAGTCTTCACCACAACAACCAAAAAGCCTGAAGATTCTCCCTTCCATGATAGTGATTCTTCTAACTCAGCCACTTCATCATGTTGATGCGTGGTTCGGGGTCGAAAGACTTCCTTTCCCAAGAGCAAGCTTTACAACCCACTAGGCAGTGTATCTAATCCTTGCAGTGTAGTATGGGTAAGCCTATGGGGTTGATCGTTCTCTAGGGAAATAGAGATGCTAGTCGAGATGTATGACGAAAAGGCAAGGGTGAGGGTGATTATTTTTTGGCTTTTTATATTTTTTAGAAAGCAAAGTAAAATATCGGGGTTTGAAGAGTAGGGGGTTTGGTATTTTACCAATTAAACTACTTAACAAACTAATTAAACTAAATGATAAAAGTAAAGCTATGGATTGTAGGAAGAGTTCTTATAATAACTAAAAGCGTGTTTACTTAGATTTACTTACTCCATAGTTATATTTTATTGGTCAATTGAATTGTCACATCCTTGTCTAATTGATGCGTTGTATTTCATGTTTTAGTCATAGGGCGGTGCCAAATTCCCTAATTCTATGAGTGTAAGTCTCCTCTAGAACACCCGGGATCGCTAAGTACCGAAGTATCTCCCCTGAATGTCCTAGTATCCTCAAGCCACAACTTACGCAATAAATACAACGGGAGCCTAATAGTGCACTCTAAGGCTAATAATCGCTATTTAGGACGTTCAAGCTCGCAACAATGGAAGAAGAAGCCAGTTTTCCTTAATCTAGCGTGACAACCAATTACACAAGAGACAACCTAACAATAATCAATAACTAGGTTTTATTAGATCTAAGCAAACACTAATTAATTTAGTTACACATGATAAAGATGCAAGAACACAAGCAAACAATCAAATATAGATTAAACATAATGATAGATTGGATAAACAAACCTATCTTGAAGTAATAAAGAGGGTTTTATATCAGATAAGTTACCCAACTTTCCAACTTTATTCGCCTAAGTTACCAAACTTTTTTTTTGTGCAAACAAGGTATTGGACTACACGGAGTTGACATTCAGGTTACTGAATTTGTAAAATGAGACATTTAGGTTACTTAACTTACTTAAAAAAATGCATTTGGGTTACTTAACTTACCTAAAAAAATGCATTTGGGTTACTTTGATTACACTGAAAAATGGAGGTTGAATGCTTAACTAAAGTTCAGTAACCTAAATTAACAAAATGAAAGTTTGGTAACTTAGGCGAACAAAGTGGGAAAGTTGGGTAACCTGTCTGATATAAAACCCTAATAAAGAGGGTTTAGAACCCTAAGGTACTTTCCAAGTTGAACTAAAATGAACTAGGGTTTGCTCTCCAAAATAACACACTAAATGTAGAAAATTCGAGGTATATATATAGATTTTACAACTGCGACGGTGTCGCCTTTTGCTGGTGACGCCGTCCGGTCGCCGTCATTAGGGTTTCGTCTTTGCCAAGTCATTAGTGGGACGACGTCGAGTAGAAGATAGTGACGCCTTCTGGGTTGTATCTGACATCGTCTTGAGAAAGCTTTGATCATTTGGTGTAGAAAGATAGAGTGACGGCCATGTTGAGATACACGTGATGCAGTCACTTGTTAGGATAAAAAAGTGACCTAAGCTGTCGCTTGAGAAAGTTTGGACCATGTTGTAAGCGACGGCGTCGCCCTTGAGGTTGGGATGCCGTCCGGACCACTGTTTCAGCGTTGTTTTCTTGACTTTGCCGTTTTCTTCATATTTTCGTCTCTTTTCGTCCAAAAATGCTTCATTCCAGCATTTTGCTTCTAAATGACCTAAAATGTGAAAATAAATGATTTTAAGCAGTAACAGATATAAAATGCAACGATTTAGGGCTTAAATGACCCCCTAAAAACGTATGTTTTAAATCCTTATCACATGTCCAAAAGTTCTTAAGAGGTATGACAACATCATTCCTTTCACTGAAAGGAAACTGGTCAAATTTCACTGAAAGGAAACTATGCTGATCTCAGGGCTTTTGGTGAAAAGTACTACAATGAAAATGTTGATCACATGGAGCAGACTGATACTCTTTTTGGAAACCCACTGAACACGTTGGATCAACACTTATGTGGATTTCTAGGTGCTCTCAAAAGAATCAACTCAAGCCTTGACATTGTCAAAGAAGCTGTCAAAGATGAGCCTGCTCTCAACAAGAAAGTTCTTGAAACCTCATAGACTTACAACAAGAACTCCACCAATATTACAGAGCTCATCTCCATGCTAAATATCTTTGATCTCAAAGGCCTTAACTCCTCCATCAAAGACATCAAGTCCAACATCAGCTCACTAGAAGATCATATGGCAGCTTGGGCAAAATCATCAAATTCTATGGCCTGAAATCTTGGGCCTAGAATGACTGCCATAGAAAACTTTCAAGCCAATCTTACCTTACAATTAAATGTTCTCAGGAAAGATACTTCATATATCAATTCCATGATGTTTGAAATTTATCAAACCTTCAAAGGCGAGTCGGCCCCATCAGCTTCAGTGCTAGAGCCAACTCTTGCTCTTAATAAAGGTCCAACAACAATTGGGGGGAGAACACTAAAGCAACTTCCTTTCACATTGAGGGGGAGACTGAAGAGCCAAAGGCTATTGTGCCCCTTTCATCCTACAAGCCAAGCATGAACAAGAGATCCCTGAACAACCAACTTCATAAACATTCTCCAATAGGAAAGGCAAAGAAACTGCAACCACATTAGAGCTTGAACAACCCAAACTTGTAAAAGAATCATCAATTATTTAACAGGACCCTGCTGCACATATCAGGGTGCCTTATGAGATCAATGGAAAGATATTCCATCTGACAAACGATGAAATCAATGCTTATCTAGAGAAAGAGGAAGAAATGAAAAAAGCTGTTGAAGAAGAAATGAGACTGGCACTTACGAAGACTGAAGTGATTAAGATTGTTCAAGAAGATGCTGAGAAGCTAGGGATTGACCCAAATAAATTCACCACTGACAAAGCTGGAGTTAAGTTCTTTAAGGCTCAGGATGCAGAAATTGAGGCTCTCAAGAAACAACACTCTAAGAAAGCCAAAAGGATGCATGAGTTGAGGAAGAAATGAATGAGCATTACAGGTGGACTATGAACGATAGATTGAAGCCACAACCAATCATCGATATAAAGATTCAACCCAACACCAAGCCAATAGTCATCAATGTGTACCGGAGCAGTGGCAAAATAAACTTTGAAGTTCATGATCCCTTCAAATTCTCGGACTTTAGGATCACTGGGTTGGATGAATTGGGTCCAATCATTGAGAAGAAAAAGAACAAAATTGTTAAAGACCTGATGAAATCCTTAGTTTTTTGTTTATGATTGATCGGTTTTGAGTGAAACATGCGGTTGATACTGCTTCAGTCTATAGGTTTAATGGAAGATTTGCGGAGGTGAGCATTGTTCTAGCAGCTTCTACTAAAATACTGTTTTGTCGTTCAACTACAACACTTTGTTGAGGAGAGTAAATTACTGATATTTGATGACTAATGCCAACTAAAAATCGATGGATCTCTGAAGAGTCTGATTCTTAAACTCCGTTCCATTATCAGTACGCACATTTCAGACTGTTGCTAGTAGACCAACTTGTACACGTTTTATGAATTTGATGATTACATCGGGTGTTTAAGCTTTTGAGGAAAGACAGTGAACCCAAGTGTAACGGAGTAGTCATCCAAAATAACAGATATATATTTCTTCCTATTTCGACTGATGACGCGCATTGGACCACATAAATCCATATACAATATATAGAAAGGTGCAACAGAACTATGTTCGGGTTTGGATTTTAATGTTGCATGAGTCATTTTTCCTAATTCACACGTAGAGCAAAGATGATCTTTCTTGAATGAAACTTTAGGAAATCCTTTGACTAGGTTGTTGTGAGCAAGGTCATTTAATGTCCAAAAATTTAGATGTGAAAAACGACTATGCCATAGCCAGACTTGTGATGATGATTCTTTTGCAAGCAAACAAATCGGTTTTGGTGATGTAATTTCTTTTAGAGAAATTTGGTATAGATTCGAATCCCTAGAGCCCTTGAGAATATCAACGCCTTCAAGTGTACGAACAATAGACAAATGTTTTCTGAATGCCACCTCTAAACCGCTATCACAAAATTGGCCAATGTTAAACAAATTGTAACCTAACCCTTCGACAAAATAGACTCTTTGAATTGTGATTTTATCATAAATGAGATCACCATAGCCGGTAATTTTGCTGATATGATCATTCCTAAAATGTACTATACCTAAGAATTTAGTCATGAAGTTCTTGAGCAGTGCCTTGTTCCCTGTCATACGTCGGGTGCACCCCGAATCGAGGTACCAGAGGAACATTTGGACAAGTTGCACATCAAAGCAAGAAACAAAAAATTTGGAACCCGTTGATAAAGTGGTTCTACATAGTTAGACAGAATAGATTGCAAACCTAGTGGGTTGAATTTTTCTTGAATAGTGGTGCTAGGTTCGCTTTTCTTCTTAACTTGTTGCCATCTATAACCTACGTGTTGGAACACTCTTCCAGTTGGTTTCTACCTAAGGCTGTATCTAGGGAATAATTCATAATACTCAAATATTCTACCCGTTGGGATCCACTTCCAATTTTCTTTATGCCTATGTTTTCTTGAATTTTTGGGAGCTTTCCTAGTTGTTTTGGCATTCACATTATCACACTTCAATCAACATGCACACATTTAGAAGAAAGAGAATTATAAGTAACACAATTCAAACAAGCATTCTCGTGCTTAGAAACAACAGATCCATGCAAACTTAAGTCATTAAAGTCATCCATTTGCTTAGAGCGTTTTTATTGAAATCTTTAAAAGTTCTAGATTTTTCTACTACTGCAGTGGAAGTCTGAGAGGCACTAGTCTTCAAAGAACTGATCTTAGATGCTATCTTCTTGCTACAAGTAGTGTCTAAACCTGGATCAAAAAGCAAATCTACGTCAGGAGATTTTGTATTGTGATCTTGTTGTTCTAATTTTTGTTTCTTACATTTCTTGTTCTTTTGTTTCTTTGACTCATTGGATTTCTTTTCTATAGGGGGAGGAGCCAAAAAACATATTGGTGCATCTAGAGGTATATTCTTACGAAGTAATGCTTGTTTCCTAGCTATTGCTAATTCGTGATTATTAATCATATCATTTGAACCATATGTTTCCTTAACACAAGTAAATCCAATGTTATACATACCGAGAGCAATTACTTTAGGATTAGATAAAACCTCTTTTTATTCTGGCTCAAGAATTTGAGTTTTGTGTTTATGACTTGCCAAAAGAGTTGGTTGTTTTGAAAAATATAAGAAGTTTTGATTGTCCAACTGGCTTGAGCCCACATACTCATGATTCTTCGTTTTCATCAAATCAAGCATTTTAGATTTGAGTTCCTCGTTCTCTTTTAAGATTAATTTTAAAGAATTTTCATAGGAAAGCTTGTCGTATTTGTTTCTTTAATTTTTCTCTGCCAATTTGCTTCAAACGTTAAAGATTGTTTTTCAAGTTTAGCAGATATGTTTTGTTAGGATTTAGAAAATCCATGTAGAAGTGTCGGTCACCCTAACAATAGTGTAGCATATTATAGCTCGTAGACATAACGTTATATTAGTTAGTTCACTAGTAGTATAAGTAACACCGTGGAAGAAGGACGAGTCTTTTCCCACTGTATGCCTGATACACAGCCCGAAGGAGGGCCTAGACATTTGTATAAATAGCCCTCTCCCCACAAGGGAGAGGGTTGGATTTTCATTTGCTAATCTAACCTTTCATTTTGATTTTATCTCTTAAGAACATCTTTATCTCTTTAGAACTCATACCATTCGGATCTTACTTGTGCTATATTGTGTGTATGTGAAAACCAATATGTTACAATTGGTATCAAGAGCCAAGGTTTGATCATCTATCTTTCATATTCTTGGATTTCTAGTGGTTTTTATAGGTTTTTGGGTTTGAATGAGTTTTGAGTAGTTCTCATCATTTGGATCATTTTTGGTGTTAAAATTGGAATTTTGATAGTACTTTTGTGTTTAGAATCATCATAAGTGTTTAGGTTTTGGAGTGGAAGGTCTCAATCATCTTGGTTTTAGTGTTTTGGAATGAAAAAGTTTAGTTTTTGAAGTTTTGCTAGGAAGCGGTTTGTCCATCGTAGTGCATTTCTTTGAAGCGGGTTGATCAACCTTTTAAGCGGTTTGTCCAGTTTTGTGGAAGCGGTTTGTCATCTAAGCGGTTTGTGTGTTGAGACAAAGAGACAAGAAAGGACAAAGTAGTTGAAGTACTTGTGTTCCTCTGCGGTTTGTGTGTTAAGCGGTTTATTACTTTAAGCGGTTTGACACTTAAGCGTTTTGACACTTAAGCGATTTGACAGTGAAGCGATTTGTGTAGAAAGCGACTTGACAGAAGCGATTTGTCAGAAGCGGTTTTGAAAAAGGGTTGTTGAAAGCGGTTTGTCTGAAGAGGTTTGACCTAAGCGGTTTGTGTTTAGTGGTTTGCTATTCCTGCAGAAAATTAAGACTTGTCATCCGATTTTAACACAATCAAATCATCAATCAACGTTGTGACAACTCGTAATTTCAGGTCACTTTACAAAATTTGAAAATTTCATTATTCATCTCGGGAATTTACTATTCACCGGTTACTATTCAAAAAGTTACTATTCACCGTTTTCGAAGTCGAAGTAATATTCTGAGAACGTATTTCAAAATTTACTATTCACAAAACACTATTCATTCCCGGAGAAAAACACTATTCAAGTTTCACTATTTCATCATTTATCGTAAACTAGGTTTACGAGTATCAAATTCGCGTAACCTTAATGGTTTAGCTGCGAATTCATGAACCATCATTCAAGGACATTTCATATAGACTAGGTTTAGTCTACATATCATTAGCATCATTATCATTATATTAATTCATGCATGGTTTTGCATTTTACATTAAACGTTTATTTTCCTATTAAATAAACGCTATCGCGTAAACATTATTTTGAAACATTTTATCCGACACTTCCAAAAATAATCCTAATATATTTTTATACTCATTTTAAGACTATAAAAATTATATTATTAGTTTACCCGATGTTTTCAATTTATTTTGTATATAAATTGTTATATATATATATTTACGACGGTTTTTGTAAATTCAACACGATAAATATTTATTCACTCAATTCTTGTAAGAAATGTATTTTTATAATTTTTATGACTTCGATATATTTTATTTTGTACCGTTAAAATCTATTTTTAGTTAACGCTACAATTAATACTTATTTATACCTACAAATTACACATTATACACAACAAATAATACACTTAAATATTAAAACACATTCAACCCCCCTCCATTCACACCTTATCCGGCCACCTCCCCCCCTTAGTCATCACCTTATACAAATATCTTACTAGATATTAACTACAACAAACACATAGTTACATACACATTCAAGGTGAAATGAAAAGTTCTTTTTCTTTTTTTCTCTTGTGGTGAACGTCCAAACCAAGAAACATGAAGAATCCATTAATTTTTCAAGATCAAGTAACTTTACAAGCTCATGTAGTGATCTAGTAGGTTTTGAAATAAAAACCTCATGATTTATTTAAGGTTACTTTGCTCAAAACTCTTCAATCCTTCAAGTAAGTGTTCTAATAATTTTTCATAATCTTTCATATCCATATTTATGTTATTTCATCATTTTTGCAAGAAAACATGCATGTTACATATGAATTTATACCACTTTTAATTGTTTTGTTACATATTATTAGTTATAATTATCCTATAAATAATCCCTTGAAACATATCACGTTTGGTGATGTCTAGGAACCCATGACACCTTAAGAAGGTGTATGGTAGGATTAGAATAGCTTCGGAGTTGTTTTGAATTGGTTAGAATAGGTTTTGCGCGAGAAAAACTCATTTCGACAACTTATTTTAGAGGTCTGATCTTGTTTTGAAAATCTGGAAAATCCGACAGTTTGTAAAATATTTTGGGCCAGATATTCAGAAAATACACTTTAAAACGAAAACGTGGTCGCTTGAACGGGTTAAAACGGAGTTATAACGAAGAAGTTATGAATTTTTCAAGTTTGACGACGAAAACTAATTGTTTCAGAAAATTCAGCATGCTGTCTCGACTTTTTACGAGTCAAAAATGAGTCTTAAGCGTTGTTAAATGTGTCGACTTATCAAAAATATATTAGTATATGTTATCACGATTCCGTGGATATAAAGAACGTAGAAAACGGACTTATAACGACTAAGTTATTCACATTTTAAACAAGTTGCCGTAACTATTTTATTATAAGTATAACTATATTTTCTAATAGACAAACATATCGGCCGCGAAGGACCATATTGAGGGTCGTTTTTAACATTTATGGAGTACTTTTTATAACGTGATGTCTTCTATTAAAAGTAAGTTCGCCTAGCATATTTTCCAAAATGTCCAACCATACGTCAAACGGAGTTGTAACGAGTAAGATACGGTCACTTAAACTTTGCCGAAAACCACCCTTAAACAATATTTTGGATACAAGTACCATACTTCACCTATACGTTTCTCCATGATCGAGACCTCTGGGATGAAAACTTAAATGCTAAAACTTTGATATAATGATACAAGCTTCCCAAAACCGTTGAGTTCGTTTCCTAACACTCGATGTGCACCATTTTACGACTAGATTTTCAAGGCCGTTTTGTCACTTTCATAAAATTTTCAATGACATTATTTTACGACGAAAAGTTATAATTTCATAATAAATCATTAAATGATTATCGTAAGATATCATTTCAACGTAAATACTTGTAAAGTATTTTATAACATGACGAGATGTCATAAACATATATTTCGACGATAAATTCTATTTTCAAAAGCATACAAGTGGTATAGATTACATGTGGATTTGCATGCACGACATTGTTTCATGATTTACATTAGAACATATCATTCATAATAGGTCACGGTCAGAGGTTGCGCCTCATTTCAGTATTGCCATTATATCATCATAATCATTGCAACAGGTGAGTTTTCATAGCCCCGATTTATTCAAGTTTTTACTTTATTTCAAACCTACGGGGGAGAATACATTGCACATCATTTTTATTACGATACCAAGTATATCAAATTCATTACATTGCTTAAGTTACCTCATTGCCGGTTAAATGTCCCCATTTCATAATCATGAACCGTTAATTTCATAGAAGCGAGGGTGAGTGGATAGATCTATCGAGGGTGACACCTCCATCCGGTTGGTGGATTCCAACCGGACGGATGCATTTCATTTCATTATCATTATTTGAGTTGTTTGGCAAAACACTCTGTTGGGGCGAACATCAGTCAAGCTTCGGTGTCATGTGCTTAAGCAATTGTATCATTTTTTGTGACATATTGTCATACATGGCCTATACTTGTGGTAGTCGTATTAAACATTTTTAACAACTCTATGAACTCACTCAACCTTTGTGTTGACACTTTTAGCAATGTATTTTCAGGTAACTAAGGCATTCACTTCATGGCTTGCATGTGGACATATCATAGAGTCGCGATGACGACGCGTCTCGCATGGGATTTATACACTTTAAAAACATCGTTTGACTTGTACCAAACTTATTTTCCGCACATGTTGATTTTCATTTGGGACCTATACTTTGTAAACTCTGATTATTTTATTAAATCAAACGATGTATTTTCCAAACGACACTTTAGGTCGTTCAATATAACTGTGATTGTGATGCTATGACAGTCAACCCCCAGGAATTCCATTCCGCAAAAGCAGCTAATTTGGGGGTGTGACAGATTGGCATCAGAGCTTCAGTTATAGAGAACTAGGTTGCATCATTGACCCTAGACTATAACTACATCATCATAGCATCTCATCATTTCATCATAAGTGCATAGTCACTATACATGCGGTTTCTTACGCACATTTTACGAGTTATTTACTTTCATTTCAAAATCGATTGTCACATAGATGCCTTCAAATACCCATCCCATCATACTCACATCACTTTGACATGGAGAATGCCCTGTCATTCCCTATCACAATTTTTACATCAGTTGACTTAACACCGATAACATCAAATGACGAGACTGAACCTTTGAGGAGGGCAAAGTTGCACATACACCATCACGATCACTATTGATCCACCATAGGATCAGGACAGTTTTTATCATTCTGTTGGGACAGATTATACCATTTGGTAGAACTTATAGGCTTAGTCCTAATGAACTTATTTTCTTAACTCACCACAAGGATTTCCACTATCATCATTGTCATCATTATTATCATCATTATCATCTCCTAACTTACCACTAGGATTTCCATCATTATCGTCATCATTATCATTCAGAGCATCATTCGTACCATCATATCTCATAGACACTACTCATACATATGACTTGCCGCTTGGGAAGCGGGCATGATTTGACACACCACTACCATCTACCACTAAGACTACAGAAACTACACTATCTTATAGATTTAAGGACTGTGAGAGTTTCAAAGCTGTTGTTATTAGACAGCCTACTGCTCCTACACTTGAAACACGATTTGACCATCAACAGGAACATATAATAGGTACCTTTCAATCTTATGTAATCTTTATCCCTTATTAACTCCATGATAATCACAACCTTTGTTCATTTCATTCCTATTCCAATTGCCCAATTTTCAATCATTTCGCGACAATACATCACTATCTTACTAGGGGTTAGGCCAACTTTATTCTTGACCAATTAAGAGACTATTACCATTTTATGAGGTTTTCCCATGTATCCTACAAATCATTCAACAAATTATATTTCAAGTTACTTTGCTACTACTTCATAACATTATTTCACTTAATTTTATTTCAAGCTATTCTACACCATCTTAGAAACATTGTTTCATAAAGTTTTAAAACAAGTTGTTTCGTTACCACCATATCAATTGGCTTTCAGTCATTTTATCAACTATTTAATACCATCATGCGAAACGATTTTCATGTTACTCCGAAAAATTATTGAGCCATTATCTTACAAAACAAAACGTTGAATACCATTTAAAACTTCGGAGGAACATAATATCATTTCAACAAAACCAAGCATCACATCATTTGTCCTCGATTATACATGGCCTGATCACCTATGTATAATTCAGGAAGAATTATGTCATGAAAGAAACAAGCATCTTTTCAAACTTCCTAAAACAATCTTCACTCAAAAGCAAAGCTTTGTAATCAGATAAATTATTCATAAACATTTCTTTTTGTTAACACTCTATAGAAGCCTACGCCATTCATCCCTCACTCAACTGATAAGTTAGAATTTGACGAGTGACCTTTTTAGGAAAGGCTTCCTATACCATCTATGAGGAGGATTCCTCGATACAAGAAAACAATGAAAGGATTTCGGAATTACCAACAAGGACTAGAAGTAGGTAGCGAGATCTTTCAAAACCTAACAAAAATCTCAAGACATCACGAGACATTCCGAACCACTATCTTTGGATTAAAAGCCAAATTATATCATTTAAAAAGTACTAGCTAGACCGAGTTACAAGATTTAGTACGAAGCGTATACACACTAAGCAACACTATAGGGAGCAACCAAGTCTTCTAACTAAGACTACAGAACATTTCACTAAACATGACCTCAACAATATGTGAACTTTCCTACAATGAGTTTTCCTTAAAGGAAAATTTGGTTAAATTAAGGTTATCAATATAAACTTCCCCTAAGGCATTGTGTTCCCTAGAAATTCCAAGTAACCTCACTTCTATATCAAGAGATGCAACAGGTTTGAACATATCGGACAATAAATGACTCTCCATCTACAAGTGAAATTAGAACAAACATTCTTCGACATGGTATGAGCTGATATCTATTTTCTTGCTAGCATGATAGCAATATAAGTGATGAAATATTTTAGAAGCACTCAATATTGAAACAAGTCTTGAAAATCAACCACTACACCACATCACTTAAACATTTAAGGTTTTGTGACTTTACAACATAGAGCATGGAAACACTTCGATAATCAAACAATAAACATTTTAGTCATGGAGACTAAGCACCTTAGGAAAGTAAGACTCAAGTAATGACATTCACTAGAACTAGAAACGCGAGGAATCACAACTGTTACCCATAATCTATTCCTTTCTATAAGGTCCTTTTCGACAGATTTAACATTTTGAAATTTGGCATGAGACACGTGGTATCAATTCCAGTTGTACCTATTACAAGCTATTCGATTCACCTTAGACTTCTGACAATCATTTTAAGATTCCTTTGGAATTCACTAGGACATGATTACCGCTTATTATCCTCAGCTCAATGGTTAGAGCGAGAGAAAAATTCCCACATTAGATGATATGCTCAAGCATGTATGACTTTCTAGAAATGATTAGGCAAATCATTCTTCATCGACGACATATTGATTTACTCAAAGAGCAAAGAAGAGCACGAAGGGCATTTAAGAACGATTTTAGGACTACTCAAGAATGAGAAGTTGTATGCCAAATTTTCGAAGTGTGATTTTTGGAACCGTAAAGTACAATTTCTTGGTCATGTCATTGATAGTCAAAGACTACAAGTTGATCCTGCAAAGATTGAAGCCGTAAAAGATTGGGCTACTCCAACAAATCCTACGGAAATCCGACAATTTCTAGGACTCGCCGGGTATTACCGAAGATTCATCGAAGGTTTTTCAAAGATAGCTAAAGCTTTGACCAAGTTGACACAGAAAAACAAGAAGTACGAATGGGGAAAGAAACAAGAAGCTGCTTTTCAGTTGTTGAAGCAAAAGCTTTGCAGTCAGCCAATTTTGGCACTACCCGAAGGAATTGAGAACTTCGTTGTATACTGCGATGCTTCACATAAAGGGCTTGGAGCTGTATTAATGCAAAACGAGAAGGTGATAGCCTATGCTTCTCGACAACTTAAGGTTCATGAGAAGAATTACACCACTCATGATCTTGAGTTGGGGGCCGTAGTTTTTGCACTCAAGATTTGGAGACACTACCTTTACGGTACAAAGTGCACAGTGTTTACGGACCACAAGAGTTTACAATATGTTCTTGATCAGAAGGAACTTAACATGAGGCAACGTCGTTGGTTGGAATTACTCAGCGATTATGATTGTGAATCAAGTATCATCCGGGAAAAGCCAATGTTGTGGCTGATGCTCTTAGCCGGAAAGAAAGACCTAAACCTTTAAGAGTCCGATCATTAGGAATGACGATCAGTTCACCTTTACCATCAAAAATACTCGAGGCACAAATCGAGGCACTCAAGGAGGAAAACCGACCAAGTGAAAAGCTTTATGGTGTACCCGAAAATGCAAATGGCTTTGTAAAGGGAGCAGATGGAGTATTATGCTTCAAGGATAGAATGTGGGTACCATTTTATGGCGGGATACGAGAATTGATTATGCATGAGTCGCATAAGTCAAAGTATTCTATTCACCCAGGTTCTGATAAGATGTATCAGGATCTCAAGAAACTTTATTGGTGGCCAGACATGAAAGCGGAAATTGCCACGTACGTTAGCAGATGCCATACTTGCTCTAAGGTAAAAGTCGAATATCAGAAACCTTCAGGGTTACTTCAACAACCAGAAATTCCCCAATGGAAATGGGAACGCATTACGATGGACTTCGTCACGAAACTTCCTAAGACTTCGGGAGGTTACGACGCTATATGGGTAATCGTTGATCGTCTTACCAAATCAGCCCATTTCATACCTATTAGAGAGACTTATTCCATGGAACAACTTACTAGACTTTATGTCAAGGAAATAGTCTCAACGCACGGTGCACCAATTTCCATCATTTCCGACAGAGATAGTCGATTCACTTCAAACTTCTGGAAATCATTACAAGATTCATTTGGAACCAAATTAGAGATGAGCACAGCATATCATCCACAAACCGATGGTCAACGTGAAAGGACAATTCAAACATTAGAAGATATGCTGAGGGCATGTGTGATTGATTTTGGAAATGGTTGGGCAAATCATTTGCCATTGATCGAATTCTCGTACAACAATAGTTATCACACCAGTATAAAAGCGGCACCATTCGAGGCACTCTATGGTCGAAAGTGCCGATCACCTGTTTGTTGGGCCGAGGTTGGAGACGCACAACTCACTGGTCCGGAAATGGTACGGGAAACAACAGAAAAGATAGTCCAAATCCGGGATAGACTCAGAACTGCCAGAAGCCGACAGAAAAGTTACGCAGATGTTAGGCGCAAACCATTAGAATTTCAAGATGGCGACAAAGTGATGTTGAAAGTATCGCCTTGGAAAGGCGTGGTGCGATTTGGAAAACGCGGAAAGTTGAACCCGAGGTACATTGGGCCATTCAAAATTTTGAGCAGAGTCGGCCCTGTAGCTTATCGACTTGATCTTCCGTCAGAACTTGGTCACGTACACAACACGTTTCACGTTCCAAACCTGAAGAAATGTCTTTCGGACGAATCACTCGTTATTCCATTGGAAGAAATTCAACTCGACGATAAACTCAATTTCGTGGAGGAACCTGTAGAAATCATGGACCGCGAAGTCAAGCAGTTGAAACAAATTCGTATTCCTATCGTGAAGGTTCGCTGGAATTCTCGAAGAGATCCGGAGTTTACTTGGGAACGGGAAGACCAGATGCGCCTCAAATATCCTCACCTTTCACCGATAACATCGTAGAACCTAACATGGACTGAATTCCTTTTTGGTTGGGCGAATGTGACAACTCGTAATTTCAGGTCATTTTAAAAATTTTGAAAATTTCACTATTCATCTCGGGAATTTACTATTCACCAGTTACTATTCAAAATTTTACTATTCACCATTTTCGAAGTCGAAGTAATATTCTGAGAACGTATTTCAAAATTTACTATTCACGAAACACTATTCATTCCCGGAGAAAAACACTATTCAAGTTTCACTATTTCATCATTTATCGTAAACTAGGTTTACGAGTATCAAATTCGCGTAACCTTAATGGTTTAGCTGCGAATTCATGAACCATCATTCAAGGACATTTCATATAGACTAGGTTTAGTCTACATATCATTATCATCATTATCATTATATTAATTCATGCATGGTTTTGCATTTTACATTAAACGTTTATTTTCCTATTAAATAAACGCTATCGCGTAAACATTATTTTGAAACATTTTATCCGACACTTCCAAAAATAATCCTAATATATTTTTATACTCATTTTAAGACTATAAAAATTATATTATTAGTTTACCCGATGTTTTCAATTTATTTTGTATATAAATTGTTATATATATATATTTACGACGGTTTTCGTAAATTCAACACGATAAATATTTATTCACTTAATTCTTGTAAGAAATGTATTTTTATAATTTTTATGACTTCGATATATTTTATTTTGTACCGTTAAAATCTATTTTTAGTTAACGCTACAATTAATACTTATTTATACCTACAAATTACACATTATACACAACAAATAATACACTTAAATATTAAAACACATTCAACCCCCCTCCATTCACACCTTATCCGGCCACCTCCCCCCCTTAGTCATCACCTTATACAAATATCTTACTAGATATTAACTACAACAAACACATAGTTACATACACATTCAAGGTGAAATGAAAAGTTCTTTTTCTTTTTTTCTCTTGTGGTGAACGTCCAAACCAAGAAACATGAAGAATCCATTAATTTTTCAAGATCAAGTAACTTTACAAGCTCATGTAGTGATCTAGTAGGTTTTGAAATAAAAACCTCATGATTTATTTAAGTTTACTTTGCTCAAAACTCTTCAATCCTTCAAGTAAGTGTTCTAATAATTTTTCATAATCTTTCATATCCATATTTATGTTATTTCATCATTTTTGCAAGAAAACATGCATGTTACATATGAATTTATACCACTTTTAATTGTTTTGTTACATATTATTAGTTATAATTATCCTATAAATAATCCCTTGAAACATATCACGTTTGGTGATGTCTAGGAACCCATGACACCTTAAGAAGGTGTATGGTAGGATTAGAATAGCTTCGGAGTTGTTTTGAATTGGTTAGAATAGGTTTTGCGCGAGAAAAACTCATTTCGACAACTTATTTTAGAGGTCTGATCTTGTTTTGAAAATCTGGAAAATCCGACAGTTTGTAAAATATTTTGGGCCAGATATTCAGAAAATACACTTTAAAACGAAAACGTGGTCGCTTGAACGGGTTAAAACGGAGTTATAACGAAGAAGTTATGAATTTTTCAAGTTTGACGACGAAAACTAATTGTTTCAGAAAATTCAGCATGCTGTCTCGACTTTTTACGAGTAAAAAATGAGTCTTAAGCGTTGTTAAATGTGTCGACTTATCAAAAATATATTAGTATATGTTATCACGATTCCGTGGATATAAAGAACGTAGAAAACGGACTTATAACGACTAAGTTATTCACATTTTAAACAAGTTGCCGTAACTATTTTATTATAAGTATAACTATATTTTCTAATAGACAAACATATCGGCCGCGAAGGACCATATTGAGGGTCGTTTTTAACATTGATGGAGTACTTTTTATAACGTGATTTCTTCTAGTAAAAGTAAGTTCGCCTAGCATATTTTCCAAAATGTCCAACCATACGTCAAACGGAGTTGTAACGAGTAAGATACGGTCACTTAAACTTTGCCGAAAACCACCCTTAAACAATATTTTGGATACAAGTACCATACTTCACCTATACTTTTCTCCATGATCGAGACCTCTGGGATGAAAACTTAAATGCTAAAACTTTGATATAATGATACAAGCTTCCCAAAACCGTTGAGTTCGTTTCCTAACACTCGATGTGCACCATTTTACGACTAGATTTTCAAGGCCGTTTTGTTACTTTCATAAAATTTTCAATGACATTATTTTACGACGAAAAGTTATAATTTCATAATAAATCATTAAATGATTATCGTAAGATATCATTTCAACGTAAATACTTGTAAAGTATTTTATAACATGACGAGATGTCATAAACATATATTTCGACGATAAATTCTATTTTCAAAAACGTACAAGTGGTATAGATTACATGTGGATTTGCATGCACGATATTGTTTCATGATTTACATTAGAACATATCATTCATAATAGGTCACGGTCAGAGGTTGCGCCTCATTTCAGTATTTCCATTATATCATCATAATCATTGCAACATGTGAGTTTTCATAGCCCCGATTTATTCAAGTTTTTACTTTATTTCAAACCTACGGGGGAGAATACATTGCACGTCATTTTTATTACGATACCAAGTATATCAAATTCATTACATTGCTTAAGTTACCTCATTTCCAGTTTAATGTCCCCATTTCATAATCATGAACCGTTAATTTCATAGAAGCGAGGGTGAGTGGATAGATCTATCGAGGGTGACACCTCCATCCAGGTTGGTGGATTCCAACCGGACGGATGCATTTCATTTCATTATCATTATTTGAGTTGTTTGGCAAAACACTCTGTTGGGCGAACATCATCAAGCTTCGTGTCATGTGCTTAAGCAATTGTATCATTTTTTTGTGACATATTGTCATACATGGCCTATACTTGTGGTAGTCGTATTAAACATTTTTAACAACTCTATGAACTCACTCAACCTTTGTGTTGACACTTTTAGCAATGTATTTTGAGGTAACTAAGGCATTCACTTCATGGCTTGCATGTGGACATATCATAGAGTCGCGATGACGACGCGTCTCACATGGGATTTATACACTTTAAAAACATCGTTTGACTTGTACCAAACTTATTTTCCGCACATGTTGATTTTCATTTGGGACCTATACTTTGTAAACTCTGATTATTTTATTAAATCAAACGATGTATTTTCCAAATGACACTTTAGCTCGTTCAATATAACTGTGATTGTGATGCTATGACAGTCAACCCCCAGGAATTCCATTCCGCTGCAAAACAGGTAATTTGAGGGTGTGACAAACGTCAACTATAAAACCTAATCATACCAACAATCCTTTTAACATAGAATATCATGTCTTACACTCCTGATCCAGTAATTTCAAGTGTACTTAAATTGTATGATGCTGTGGACAACAAAGAATGTGTTGGCTACGCTGAACGGCTAAACATGATTGAATCAATTAATGATGATTTGAGATCTTCACACTCAGAGTCTGAAGAGAGAGAATTGCACCAGTTTAAGTTACAGAATGCTATGCTAAATGAAAGCAGCATTGAACCTTACCAACAACTTCACTCACACCTCATGTTACTTCTACCTAAAAGAATTGAACGAACATGTAATGCCCTTTTCCGTCAAGATTTATCCACATTAACGGGAACATTACTATTGAAATTAGGACAATTGGAACAACAACTTGACAAAGAAAATGTCCAAGAAGATAGTTCTAGTGCTGCACTTCTGGTAATCCACAAACAATTTCAGTCATTCATTAGTGGGGAATTCACATCAGATTATGATCATCACATGACTGAAATGTCTTCCAAAAGACACACTAGAATGGAAATTAACGTGTTCATTGAGACACTTATCCATCTCATGGATAATGTGAAGAAGTACATTGAGGAAGTCACACAAAAAAATGAAAATGTGAATGAATGTCGGGTGCAGTCGATAGAGAGTTGTGATGAGTTGGGTACTGTATCAGTTGAATCATCGGGTATTGCTGAAGTCAGAAACATCAAAGATTGATGCAACAAGATACTCAGAAAATCTTGTCCCTCAAAAGGCAGAAGCTGAGTGCAGAATGGTGAATGAACAAGCATTGGGTGCAGAATTATTGGTAATTGTCATAAATGATACATCTGTAATTACTTCTGTGCAAACTGATTACATTACAGAACATAATCATAATAAATGTTCTGTAATTGAGGCTGAGTCAACTATAAAGCATGTCATAACTAATAATGTGGTTGATAAGAAATTTTTTGATGAACTTTCAAACAAATACTCAATACTTGAAAAACATTGCATTTCACTTGAAATTGCAATACGAAGAAAAGAAGAAAGTTTTCAAACTACAAAACCAGGCAAAAATCCGGAATTCCCTGAATTTTGTGAATTTTTTGAAATCAACGATTTAAAAGCTCAGCTTCAAGACAAAGACTCAACCATCTGCAATTTGAAGAAACACGTTTTTGATATGGATAAGGAAAGTAATTTGGTTACGAATCATCTTGATTTAGAGGTCATTGATGCCATTAAAACTAGGAATGATGAATTAGCATTGTGTGTGGCCAAATTATTAAAGGAAAATGAGTATATGAGAAAGCTTCACATAGAACAATGTGTCCCTGCCAAAGAAGACAGAACTAAGTCAATAGATCAAACAAACTCTTTGCTAGCAACCATTGACGATCTCAAAGCTCAACTTCAGGATAGAAAATTTTCAATAGTTTCCTTAAAAAATGAGCTTAGAAAAACCATAGGGAAAAGTGTGAACACTAAGTTTGCAAAACCATCAACCTTGGGGAAGCCAGGTTCTTATATCACTAGAGAGTGGTCTGTTGTTAGGCAGCCTACTGCATTTATATCTGAAAGATCTAAACCTTCAAAATCAAGGCTTTCCTCCCAAGTTGATGAGAACAAAGTTTTTTCAAAACCAGTCAATTCACTACCTCATTTCGATAAAATGAAAGATAATGCTCAGGTTAAAGCTCAAACTCGTAAGACCAGGGATGTAAGAAGATCATCTAGTGCACTTAAGAAGTCTCAAAATGTTAACCCCTCTCCTAAGAAACTATTTAACAACAAAGATTCAAAAATTAGGAATAGGAAAAAGGTTACATCTTCTACTGTGACTAAGGAATCTAACACTCCTAGCTCTTGCCTTAAGTGGATGCCTACTGGCAGAATTTTTAAGAATGTTGGTTTCGAATGGATTCCCATCAGAATGCTGGCCACTAATGGCATCACAAAGGCTGACTATGAGTCTTCCAAAGGTCTGGATACTATTGCTACTAACCCATCTAAATACACTTCTACATGTGTTATTAGTGTAGATACTCCTCATTCCTTTACAGGTACAATTCTCAATTCAATCATGAACTGGTTTCCAACAGAAATGAAACCTCTCCATTCAGGAGCTTCAGCATGTCAGAATTGATAAGCACGTACTATGACTCCTTATCGCCTCAGCTCAAGACTCGTCCCTCAACACTTGAGAGTAAATCCAATCTTGATACACTCTATACTGTAATTTTAAAAAAATAAAAAAATTATATATGTTAATTTATTCTTTTATTTCAAAATAATTTTTTGTTTTGTTTCCAATTTAGGTCAAAATTAAAAAAAAAACCCATAAAAATTTGAAAAATCAGAATATAACAAAAATAGATTCAAAGGCATGTCTTCTGGTAACGATAACATCTACGGTCCTAGAAATGTCATTCAATAATGACACGGGTCTTTAGATGAAGTTCGAACAGAAGCTCAAACTTGTTTTAAAACATGCCTATTGTTCCTCTACACTTAAGTCTTTTAAGTACTTTGGATGAATAAATGGTTCAAATTCAATCAATGACTACTCATGATTCTTCTATGTCGTGTCATTGATTGAGGGAGAGAATTAATTATCTATTGCTATACCTTTCTAAAAATTTGTCTCTGCATTATTGCATCTAATCCTGGTATTTTCTCCTGTGCTCTATATGGTTTCTTGTGATAAGTATGTGTTTCTGAGTGACTAATTGGTTCCTAGATATTCGTACAATGTATGTCATCATGCTTCCTGGGTAAATATGTTGCTTGGAATGGTTTGTGAAGTTATTGTATGCATTGATCATGAGGAATATGCCCTGTTAGGAATATTAATGGTCTTAAGTAACGTTGCATGTCAATTAGAGGAATCGAATCTGCCAAATAATGATAAGTTATGTGTTTTAAGTATGTGTTTTGTCTAAGTCAACAGTTTTGTATGCGGTTTGTCATAACAAAGCCTTCTTATGCGATTTGTTAAACTCGAGGACCAAATGTGTCAAATGGTAAATATTGTGTCTTGGTATAAATAAGAAGCGGTTTGTCAAAACAAAGTTTCTTATGCGATTTTTCAAATACAAGGACCAAATGTGTCAAAGAGTGAAACTTTTGCTTTGATATAAATAAGAAGCGATTTGTCCTTTTGGTCAAACCTCATAAAAGCTTAAGCAAACTTTGTGTTTTTTTTTCTCTCAAAACTCTTCGAAGGGGTTTGATCAATTCTTACACTCGTGGTATGAAGAAATCACAATGATTAGTTTTTATTTATCAAAAAATCATTCACGTATAACACCTCTGAACATCATTATTTGTGCAGATTCTCATTGTATAATTCATTCGATAACCATCAATTAGGTTTGTATTATTTCTCATGATTTGTACTGGGGTTAGAGATTTTGCAGTTGGATTTGTTTATATAGGCATAGTCTTTAGGGTTTTCCCCTTTGATTTTGATGCCCTTCGTATTGTGTGTTTGATTTAGATCTTGGAGTGATTTTGATGATTTTAGAATTGTGTAATTGATTGTTGATGGTGTTAGTTTCTACCCAGAGTGTGTGATTGGTTGAATTGATTTCCCTTAGTTGTGTTTCTGGAATTATAGACTGTTCTATTGTGCGATTTGTTGTAATATGCGTGAATGCGTTTTGTGCCTGAGTGGGTTTTGGACAAAAATCTGATTGATAATAGGGATAATGCTTGAAAGCGACTTGTCATGTATAATATTCTTGTATGCGGTTTGTCTGTGTCATGAAAACCTATGCGGTTTGACCTAAGCGGTTTAACCTATGCTGTTTGATATATGCGGTTTGACCTAAGCGGTTTGATATATGCGGTTTGACCCATGCTACTTGACCTATGCGATTTGACCTATGCGGTTTGATATTATGCGGTTTATCATATGCATCTTGTTCTATGCGGTTTGATCTACGCGGTTTGATCTACGCGGTTTGACCTAAGCGTTTTGTCCCTATGCGGTTTGATCCTAAGCGGTTTGCCCAAGTAAATATTGATATTATGCGGTTTGACCCAATGCGTTTTGTCTCATGCAGTCTTTGCTTGTATGACTTGTTTCTTCTATGTCTTTTCCTTATGAGATTGTCATATGCTTGATATGCTGATTGCTATGTGACCTGTTCATCATTATATATCTTATGTCTTGTGTGTTGCTTTCACATCTGCTATGACTTTGTGCACTTAACCTGATCATCATTGACTGTCAATACCTTGTGGTGTATATGAGATTTCAAACTTTAATATGTCTTTGTCTTAGATATCATGTTTCCAGCTTAGTACATGCCATGCCTGACCATGTTTTAGCATCTATTACCTGTGCTTCTCTCTACAAATACCTTATGTGGTTATTCTGCAGTTCTTATCTAACACAACAAATTTCCAAATATTTTTGTTGTGGATATGTGTACTACAGAAACAATGGCTGACATCACTTCTTCTGAGAATCAAGCTACTGCTTTGTGGACGTAGATAGAAACCAACCGAATCCCATCTATAGAATGGCTATTGACCTTCTGAAGAACACCAATTTCTTTGGTGCCCTGACTTTACGATGCACAATTCCGTCTATCTACCTACAACAGTTATGGAACACACTTTGAATGGGACAAGATCACAGCTGTATACACTTCTCAACTCGAAGACAAGTGGTATGACATATCTACAGACACTCTCAGGGATGCTCTTCAAATTACTCCAAGAGACCCCGCCAATACATTCATCGCTCCACCATCCGCTGAAGAGTTAATGGAGTTTGTCGAAGAATTGGAATATCCAGAGACGATCACCAAGATATCTGGAATCATCACCAACGAGATGTTTCAACCCTGGAGGGCAATCATCACAATTCTCAACATTTGCCTAACGGGTAAGACTTCCGGATTTGAGAGAGTAAGAGCCCCGATACTGCAAATTCTGTGGGGAGTAGTGAACAGTGCAAACATTGACTATACGGAACGCATCTGGGAAGAATTTACTCTAGCAATGGACACCTTAATTACCAACAAACAAAATGCACTAAATAATGTTAAGGGAAAGAAATCCAAAGATAAAAGGGTGATCCCCAACATCAGGTTCTCAAAGCTCATCATCAAGCATCTGCAAGAAAAATATCAGTTCAGTCCAAGAAGCGAGTCTGCTCTCCATGAAGCCGGTGATGAAAATCTTCTAGGAAATTTAAATTTTGTAGCTAAAGGAACAGATAAAGGGGTCTTTGGAAAGCCGATCCCTGAGGCACTTATCACTGATAAAATTAGGAAAGCCGATTACTACAAGAAATACATTAAAAAGGCTACATGCACTACTGTTGTCGTCACACCCAGTCCCAATCGCACACCATCAAAGTCAACTAAATCATCCTCTAAGTCATCTTATGCCAACCTTCCTAAGAAAAGACAAGAAAGATCAAAATCTGCAGATTCACCCTCACAAAAGCAGAAGAAGAAAAAGAGGGATACATGGAAAGGAAAAGGGCCCAAAGAACCCGAGACAGATATGACACTAATGGATGAAGACGATGCAGCAATCCAACAAGGAATTGAAGCCAGCTTGCAAAGTCTAGAGATGTCTGAAAGATAACCAAGGAAGAGTGTTACAATCAATGAACCTGAATCAGTGCCTCGTCACACCCCTCCAGTTGTTAAAGGAAAAGGAAAAGGGAAGGCAAGTGAAGAAGTGGGGCAAGCTGCTCAGATGCTGTTAACTATTTCCACTCCAACTCCGAAGACTACGACTCAATATGAGCTCAAGAAACGAAATGTTGAATCATCATCTACACAAGAGCCAATTGGAGCAGAAGGAGATCACTCTACTACATAGGAGGATACTCTTGACTCCATTGACACACAGTCGGAGAGTCACGGATATGAAGGTGGAGATGTTAACTTGAATGAACCAGAACTTCAAGCAAAGGTGCAGACAAGTACAGTTACGGGAGCTGTACCTGAACCAGAACTTGAGCTAACAAATGCTGAAGTTCAAGGCACACAGTTAGGAGGAAATGAACTGTCACAAGAAACACATCCAAATCTTCAAGATACTCTGAATCTAATATTTGAAGAACAAGTGCGTCTTGAAGAAGTGAATGTCTCAGCAGAATCCCTATCCTCTTTGAAGAACCTTGATATAGACATTACCTATGGTGACCAATTCCTCAAGGATAGACCCTCAGATGCTGAGTCAGACAAACAAAATGATGAAAAAGAAGAGGTCAAATCCATGTTTTCGGTTACTAGTCAGGAGGATACATCCACCGTTCCTCCTATGTCTGCACCAATACTTTCTGAATCAGCAACAACTCCAGCAACCGCACTTCCATCGCCTGTACCACTCTTGTCAACCGCACTTCCACCACCCGTGTCCTCTGATGCGGCAACAACCGTCATCTCGCCTACTGTCATCACTGTCAATGACCCAGTTACACCACCACAATCATCACCTCCTAGCAAAACTACTGAGAAAAAACTTAATGAGGCCTTAAAACGAATCGAGGCTCTCGAGAAGCACCACCTTCCTGAATCAGTCAAGCATCTTGATTGATGTCTATCTAAGCTGGAGCGGTGCAATTTTGACACTGGAGTGATAAATGCAATTGAAGCAGAGGTCAAGGACGCAGTTGAATGGGCTATGAAAGCTCCATTACACAAGAGGTTCAAAGACTTACCTACTTCAGACATGAGATCAATCCTCCATGATAGAATGTTTGAAAATGATGAGCATAAAGAGGATGAAGTCCACATGGAGTTATATGAAGCTCTCCAGAACTCGATAGATCATGATAATCATTTGCAGTACTTAATAGAAATTCGGAAAAGCGAAGGAAAGAAGAAAAGGAGAGTCGTGATGCTTGAATCTAAATCTGGAACTCCTAAACCACCACCTCGTCCTCCTCCAACTGGTGGATCTGGTTCTTCTGGTGCAGGTGGATCATCAGGTGCAGCAGATACTTCAAAATCTAATCCACCTACTCCTCCTCAAAAGCCTTCAAATCAACCTGGTTCCTCAACAGGCCAAGGTTCACAGAAGACCACGAAAACCTCGTCCTATGCTGCATGGACCACGGTTAACTCTTGGTTTACACCTACCTTCACCTCTATTCCAGAAGAGCAGGTCATGAACGAAGAATCATACGTTGCTCAAGTGTCAGATTCTGAGGATGATGATGCTTCCACCAAACACATTCCCAAGTTGTCTGATGATGAAGATTGGTGGAATGAATATATAGGGGGAAACGTACAAAGTTATCTCGGACAACACCGACTAAAGAAATGACTCAAAGCTGGTGGCCTGAGGCAAGACCTGAAACATCAGAACCTTCATGGGCCATTCCAGAGTCTGATCTGATTGTTCCTGACAACAACTGGGCAAACACCATGTTGGGAATAAAGCTAACAGTTACCGCTGATACGTTTGTGGTTAACACTACTAAAGATTACACTAGCAGTGGAAACTCATTACCACTGCCAGTACATTATTACCACTGCTATTAGGATAATTGTTATGTAGTCGTATATTGATAAGTATAGAAAAGATCTTGTGTATATTCTATATTGTTAGGATTATACTTATCTTGTAAAGGACTCCTTGTGCTATAAAAGGAGATCCTAGGTCATTGTTTAGAGTACGAAATACTCACGTATTATTCATATAAGCTTCAAGGTGTAACCCTAGTGATAAGCAAGATCACTCGTATTATTTCTTAATAAAATTAGAGCTTAGTGTTAAACTGTTCTTTCTTACATTACATCACATAATCCATCTTCTAAGTATTACTAAGTATATTCCGCGTGCTTATTAATATAATTCAAAATATCACTAACACAAGGTATGTGTTTAGATCCATCAAGTGGTATCAGAGCACAGGTTCTGATATTTTGATTTAGAAGATCTAAGGAATAAGCTTAACCTACTCACTCAAATCAATGGAGATGGAAAACAACAAGTCCAACTTTGCTCCAAGGCTTCCTAAGCTTAAACTTAATGAGTTTGAGATGTGGAGGATAATGATTGAGCAATACTTTCTCATACAAGACTATGCTCTATGGGAGATCATCTTAACTGGTGATTCCTTCAAGTCTGTTATGAAGACTGAAAAAGTTGGTGACACAGAAGTTGTAACAATTTCTGTACCTGAGACTAATGATGAAAGAGCTAAGAAGAAGAATGACCTGAAGGCCAGAATTTTGTTACTAATGACTCTTCCTAAAGACCAGATCATTGCTTTCAGCAAGTATAAGACAACAAAAGAACTTTTTGAAGAGATCTGCTCAGTGTTTGGTGGCAATGATGCTACAAAGAAGACACAAAAGACATTGTTGAAGCAAAGTTATGAAAACTTCTATGCTTCAAGCAATGACTCACTTGACAGCATCTTCACCAAACTCCAGAAGATTGTCACACAACTGACTGTGTTTGGCATTGAGGTAGAAAAGGAAGACCTCAATTTGAAGTTTCTAAGAAGTTTGCCTCCTGAGTTTCATACTAATGTTACAGTCTGGGAAAACAAACCAGATATTGAAACTATGAAGCTCAATGATCTTTACAACAAGTTCAAACTCATTGAACAAAGATTGAAGAAGGCAGAGAAACTTGGTACAAGCTCTAGCAGCTTGGCATTGTTGTCAACCTCTGTTGATAGTGATGATTCTGAAGATGACAATGATGATGATTTTTCCACTGCTGGTTCTACAGTTTCCACTGGTAATGTTA
The DNA here is from genome assembly GCA_910596185.1 of Chrysanthemum makinoi. Classification (NCBI taxonomy): domain Eukaryota; kingdom Viridiplantae; phylum Streptophyta; class Magnoliopsida; order Asterales; family Asteraceae; genus Chrysanthemum; species Chrysanthemum makinoi. Next base: position 14,956,534 of record OU343224.1, read on the forward strand.
GTGTTACCCTACAGAGGTTCAAGAAGGTTGCTGGTATTGGAGATCCTACATTTTATGCTTTTATCTCCACTCAAGTTAATGGCTCTATTTTAACTCATGAAGACATAGAGCAAATTGATGAAGATGATTTGGAGGAGATGGACATAAAATGGCAAATAGATCTTCTTAGCATGAGGGCTAGGAAATTCTACAAGAATACTGGCAAGCCAATTCAAATCAATGGTGGAGAAACTGCAGGGTTCGATAAAAAGAGAGTAGAGTGTTTCAATTGTCACAAGTTGGGGCATTTTGCTAGAGAATGCAGAAGACCAAGGAACCAGGACAAAGGTCTACTTGGTACAAGTAAAAGAAAGAACAAATTAAGGAAGAACCAAAGGCAATGTTGGCTATTGATGGCGTGAGCTATGATTGGAGTTTCATGGCTAATGGACAAGAGGAACAACCTTCAGATGCTGCTCTTGTGTCTATAGAACATGCTCTCATGGCTTTCTCTGACTCTGAGATACAAAACTTTGAAAGTTGTTCTAAAACATGTAGGGCTTCTAAAGAATGTGAAAGGCTTAATGAATTATTTGACAACCAAAGAACAGAGTTGTATGCTGCTAATTATACTGTGTCAAACCTTAGAAGAGGCATAGCTGTATTAGAAAAACAACTAGAGCATTATAGAGTAAATGAGTCAAAATATAATGATGATATGATTATTCTTAGAAGAAAGATAGTTCATAAGACAACAGTGAATGAGGCATTAAAAGAAGAGTTTGAAAAACTTAAAAAGATAAATGAGAATGTCAATTTGATTTGTTGACACTGTTATTATCAGTCTAAGTCAATTGATAAAATTTGCAATGTTCAAATTACTAGTAAAGTTAAGTCTGGTATGGGATACAACACTGCTCCTCCACCACTGAGGGGTGTTCCATCACCTCCAGGCATAGATTTAGCTCATACAGGTCTTGAGGAATTTCAGGATCTGAATCTTGAATATGGTCCTCCCAAATTTGTGAAAAGTGGGGAAGAGGTTAAGCATGAAACTGATGTTTTTGAAAGTGCTAGTGACTCATCAGTTGTAGATGAGAATGTTAAAAAGAATGTAGAGGCTTATATTCCAAAAGTTGTTAATACTATTACAAAGGAACCTAGGAAACAAGTTAACAAGCCTAGATCAACTGTAAGGTATGCTGAGATGTATAGAAACAAGTCATCAACTCCTAGGGGTAACCAGAGGAGTTGGAATCATGTCAAATCTCAACAACTAGGTAGTGATTTTGTGATGTACAATAAAGCATGTTATATCTGTGGTAGCTTTAATCATTTACATGCTAATTGTGACTATCATGTTGGGAGAAGGGAAGTCCATGGGAATAAAAGGGTGGAGTCTAAAAAGTTTCAAAATAATGTACACCCTAATTCACACAGAAAAATGGTCCCAAGAGCAGTTCAACTAAGAAGTGGTCTTAAAACTCTTGCCACTGCTAAAACTGTTAACACTGCTCACCCTAAATCACTTGTTACAAGTGCAAAATCCAAAACAACTTTTGCAAGATCTGCACAAACAGGGAAAAGGTCTGTTCAAAATAAAAAGGGTTAACTATAACCAATAGTGGGTACCAAAATCTAAACCAGCAATTACCACTGCTCAATCAAAAGTTCCCACTGCAAATTTTGTAAACAAGACCAAGGGTAACATGGGAAATGCTGTGAAGGCCTCAGCACGTTGGGAGTGGAAACCTAAAGGAGCTACCTCTACAACCAATCCCAATGGTGTATCAATGACCTTTGATAGATTTAACTATATTGATACACGAGGAACATCCAAGGACAAAAAGATCAGATCAAGGCTACACAGATAATGGATGTTCAAGGCACATGACAAGTCCTATCTCTCTGATTTTGAACACTATGATGGACAGTATGTCAGCTTTGGAGGTGGAGTTAATGGAAAAGTTGCTGGTAAAGGGGTCATCAAAGCGGTAACTTGGACTTTGAACACTTGTACTATGTAAAGAGCTTAAGTATAACCTTTTTAGTGTGTCACAAATGTGTGACAAGAAAAACAATGTTCTTTTTACTAAAGATATGTGCTTTGTTCTCTCTAGGATTTTAAGATGCCGATGAAAGTCGATTCTTCTTAAGATTACTAGAAAAGGCAACTTATATAGCTTTGATATGAACAACATTGTTGCTAAAGATGATTATGCTTGCTTGCTTGCAAAGGCCCAGATGGATGAATCCATGTTGTGGCATAGAAGACTTGGTCATGTTAACTTCAAAACCATTAATAAGATTGTCAAAGATGGTTTTGTAAGAGGCTTACCTCAGAAAAGATTTGAAAATGATCAAACACTGTGGCTTGTCTTAAAGGCAAACAACACAGAGCTTCTTGCAGGCCAAAGTTGATTAACTCTATTTCTCACCCACTTCAAATGTTACATATGGACTTGTTTGGTCCTACATCTGTAAGCAGCTTAAATCTTAAGAAGTATTGTGCGGTTGTGACTGACGATTTTAGCAGGTTTACATGGATTTTTTTTCTAAGGACTAAGGATGAAACAACGCGGCATCCTTAAGATCTTCATTACAGAAGTAGAAAACCAATATGATATGAAAGTTAAAATCATTAGGTGTGACAATGGGACAAAATTTAAGAATAGAGTTATGGATGATTTTTGCAGAGATAAAGGTATTAAAAGAGAATTTAGTGTTGCTAGAACTCCTCAACAAAATTAGGTGTGACAATGGGACATAATTTAAGAATAGAGTTATGGATGATTTTTGCAGAGATAAAGGTATTAAAAGAGAATTTAGTGTTGCTAGAACTCCTCAACAAAATGGTGTTGCTGAGAGGAGAAACATGACACTTATAGAGGTTGCTAGAACCATGTTGGCAGATTCAAAATTGCCAATCACTTTTTGGGCGAAGAGTTAACACTGGATGTTATGTGCAAAACAGGGTTTTAGTAGTGAAAGCAAAGAACAAGACACCTTGTGAGTTATTTAGAGGTAGACCTCCTATCCTAGACTTCATGAGACCATTTGCATGTCATGTATCTATTCTCAATACCATAGATTATCTGGGCAAATTTGAAGAAAAGTCTGATGAAGGGTATTTTGTTGGGTATTCCATGGTTAGTAAAGCTTTCAGAGTATTCAACTTAAGAACCCAAAAGATTGAAGAGAATCTGCATGTTGAGTTCCTGGAAAACAAAGTGAATGTCAAAGGAACTGGTCCAGAAAAGTTGTATGATCTTGATACTCTAACTCATACTATGAAAACAAAGTGAATGTAATTTCCGTGCATGTTATGAATTTTGCGGGGCTTATATGTGTTGTGGATCATTCTAAACTAATGCTTCATGACCTCTAACTTATAAATTGATTGGCTAAAAGCACATTTGCTTGAGGACAAGCAAATACCAAGTATAGGGATATTTGATAAGGTTTTAAAATGTACCTTTTTTAGGGGTCGTTTAAGCCCTTATTTGATCACTTTCGTATCCGTTATTACTTAATATCATTCCTTTTCACTTTTTAGTTATCTTGAAGGCAAATTGCTGGAATGATGATTATTCGGACGAAAAGTATGAATATACGAAGAAAATGGCAAAAGTCAAGAATCGAGACACTCAGGCTGCTGGAAATAAAGGTGGCGGTGTCGGGTTCTACAAGTGACGTCCGGGTTCTATTAGAACGGTCGGACAAGTTTTGTGACGACTCGTGCCAAATTGCTTATTTACAAGTGTGACCGGGTTTTAAAAGAGTAGAGGCGTCGCAGCTTAGACGACCTAGATTTGATCGAAGACGTCGAGAGACTAAGAGGGCGGCGTCACAAGCATAATGTGACGCCGTCGCAATGCTAACGTGGCCAAGACGAAACCCTAATAACGGCCACCAGACGGCGTCACAAATTAAAGGGTGACACCGTCGCAGTTGTAACCTTATATATAGAATCTGAATTTTTCAGTTTTCAGAGGGTAGTCTTTTGGAGTAAAAACCTAAACCGAACCAAGGCTGTCTTGTACAGTATTTTAGGGTTTCAAACCCTATCTTACATCAAGATAAGTGGTTTACTTCATTAACTCAATTATGTCTTCAATTGATTGTGTAGATGCTTGCATGTTCCCCATGTCCGGCTAATTTGTTTGTGTGTTTGCTTAGGTAATATGAAACTTAGTTATTGAATATTGATTGGTTGTCTCTTATCTTAGTTGTGATTGACCTAGTATTGCGATAGGTCATTCGTTGTGCTAATAATGCTTGATTAATCTTTGTTGAACCTTAGTTTATAATCACCTAGAGTAATTGTAGGCTATACATCCAAAGAATACCTTAGAGTTAAAGTTTATAAATCCTAGAGATTTTGTAGTCATTAACCTTTGGTAGCTTCAAAGAGTTAGGGATAAACGCATACCCTACAACCTTAGAAACACAACACGATTAAGAATAAGGACATGACAATTCAACCATCAATAGGAGATAACTAGGGAGCAATAAAGCCTAAGAAAATACATTTTTAATTATTATACGAGCACACAACAATATACATAGACTACATACACCTTAGTTTAGATAATTAGATAAGTAGAAGTAATCGGTAGAAATACCAACCCCCAAATTCAAACCCCGAGATTCGTACCTTTCCATTTTCTAAAAAACATAAAAAGATAAAAAATAATTTTCCTCAACCCCAACCTTAGCGTAGTAACTTCTCACTAGCATTCCTATTCCCCTAGAGAATGATATCAATTCCCGTGGCTTACCCTAATACTACACTACAACGATTAGGTTCACTGCCTAGGGTGTTGAAAAACTTGCTCGACGAAAAGGAAGTTCCTTTGACCCCGAACGCGCGTGTAGCGTATCAAGTTTTGGCTGGCCGGGGAATAGAATAGCTAGTTAGGAGTCCACCTCGTTTAGGCTTCCTTGCTTGATTCCTATCAAGTAAGATTTTTTCCCCATTTTTAGCTTCCTCGTAGTCTACCCCCTTCTTCGTGACCTTTGTTAGTAATCCCATCACTTTTCCTCATGGAAGGTGATAACCAGACCCACTCGTCAACCCACCCCAAATGACCGCCAAAGAGGCCGTACTCTTGGTGAATACTCATGACCAAGCCACCTAGGCTATAGAAACACCATTGAGCTTCCCGACCAATCCCAAACTACGGCCCTGCGATCCGACACCATCCGGTTGGTGCAAAACGGATGTGCATTCCATGGACTTCGTTATGAAGATCCTAATCAGCATCTTAAGGATTTCCTTAAAATTGTCGATTCCATCGACCTCGATGCTACTACTCGGGAGACCACGCATCTGCGTCTCTTCCAATTCTCTCTCCGGGACCAAGCTAGTAATTGGCTTGAGCGACTTCCCGCCGGCTCCATCTCAAGTTAGGATGATCTCACCTCTCGCTTCCTTGCTCAAATTTTCCCACCGGGGAGAACCACTAAGCTTAGGAATGATATCCTGATGTTCCAACAACGTCAAGGTGAATCTCTCTACGAAGCATGGACTCGATTCAAGGACTTACTCCATAGAGTCCCTCATCACGGCATTGATCTTTGGCTTCAAGTCCAACTCTTCTACGATCACGTCAACTTCCCCACTAAGCGATCTATTGACCAAGCGGCCGGTGGAAAACTTAGTGATCTCACCGCGGAAGAATCATGGGGTATAATAGAGGACCTTGCTCTCTATGACCGTAAAGGCAATATCCTTGCCTCCCAATGACTCACAATCTTTCGACCGTAGGATGCTCGAGCTTGAAGATCAAGTTAAATTCCTAATGAGCTCCTACGACAATCCTAAGTCTTCACGCCAAGTGAAAAAAATTTCTTCCTCGTGTGAGCCGTGTAGTGGTCCTCATAACACACACACTTGCACAAGATTTCCCGAACAAGCTTCCGTTGAATACGCATCCTCGCGTACCAATGGAACGATAGGAAGATTCCCTACAACACTTGGACCTAGGACTTTTAATGACGCCCGAGAAGCATGGAAGGGTATGCCCGGCTTTTATTGGGGACAAACCAATTACATCAATGATTTCTCGGCCCCCATCTCACGGTCCTAACCAACAAAACATTGAGGGGATGTTGCAACACCTAGTCGCATCCCAAGAAGCTCAAATAGCTAAGCTCTCGGACCGTTTTAACCAACAACAAGCCGAGATGGATAGGAAGATAGATAACCTCTTGAAAGCCATGACCAATAGTGATAGGAAGGTTAATGCCATCTCAACTCCCGAAACTTCCAGTGTAGAGATTAAGGACCCAAGTAAGCTAGCTAAGCAAGTTCAATTCGTCAATACCATCTCCTTAGTGAAACCTAATAGAACAAATAACGAAGCGAACCATGAAACGATAATTAAGGTTAGTGAAACACCTACGAATGAAACAACCGAGGAAGTAGATGAAGTAGACAATGACTATTTCAATAAGTTTCCTACAGAAGAAGAACTATCTCGCCACCCTCACTTAGTGTGTGACCTCCGTCACATGTATGTTAGGAGAAGCCCTAGGATCAAGTTTGGGAACCCTTGGAATCTTAACATACCATGTTGCATAGGACACCTTTCCGTGGCAAAGGCCTATATTGATCGCAAATCCCTGATAAACATCATGACTAGCACCTACTATAATGAATTGTAAAGAAGCCTATCAACTAGGAAGATCCCGATAATCCTAGGGTCAGTTGCAATTTTCTTGGTAGAGTTAAGGGATTGCCCGTTTATGTAGGTAGTTTCACGTTTCCTACGGATTTCATAATAGTGGATGATATTAGATGGAGCCATAGATCCTAGCTTGTCCCACGTTATTCTAGGAAATCCTTTCATAGAAAACACCGGGATGACTTATGATTTGTCGTTGGGAATAGTTAGATTCAAGGATGAGACCGATGATGTAGCCTACTAAATGGCCTTTAAGATTGAAAAATTTTCATCACTCTCCAATGATGAAAAGGAACTTAAACTATCGGTCTACTATAGGAATGAGGAGGATAAGGAGAAGGGAGTAGATTATGTTATGGCCAAGATTTTCGGTTTCTATAAGGATTGCTTGAACTTAGGGCCGGAATATAGAACCGAGTGGGGAGAGGACGACCTCTTAGATAGGTGCATCATAGGGCACTTTTACAACATGGAATCCCCAATGAGAGGTCATGAGGAAGAAGGTGACGGTAATGAAGTCACGTAGGGGCACGACTTCGAGTCTAGCTAAAAGACTCATAAATAAAGAAAAGCGCTTCGTGGGAGGCAACCCATGCTTAATTGTTTGCTTGTTTGTGTGTGTGTATCTTTTATTGATTGTTTCTTCTCATGTTTAAATTTGTAAAAATGCTTTATTTTATCTTTAACCTCGTCTTAATTACATATAAGGTATTTTACATAAGGGATAAGTGTAGGGAGGATTACACACGTTTTCAAAAGCGTAAACATAGAAATTACAATTAATTAAAAGATATACATGTGTGTTTGTTCGAGTCAAATGCTTGTATCGAGTCATAATGGATGTTTGGCAGGAAATTTTTCCAGATTCTAAAGATAAAATGTTTCGAAATTTTTCCAGAAAATGCAGAACCGGTTTCGTCAGGATAACTGACACGTCGAGGATCGCAACTGACGGCGTCGGGAAGGAGCAAAACAATGATTACTTTTTCTCGTTTTCTGAGCTACTTACAAATTTTTGGAATTTTCCAGGTCTTAATTTTCCAGAAAATCTGTAAACATCCATTCCACAATAATTATATCCTAGTTTAAGAGTCTTATATATATTGTTACGTGATTTTCGCTTGAGGTTTCGTTTGTTTTCTTCAAGTGTGCGGGTTTAATTTACCAAGAAGAAGATACATAAGATGAGAAGGAGCTTTTAACGCAAACGTTCTTCTTGAAGAAAGATGTAACCACCACTTCACACGGATCCTACCGAGCTAATCAAGGGAGTATTAGTTTCTTTCATCTTTTATTACCTTCCATTATCATAACTTTGATACTTTAGGGGAACATTGGAACAATGTTGATTTAAGTGTAGGGAGGGTAAATAAAACGGGAACTTTGAAACTATGCTTATCCTTGAATATTTGCTTTGTCCAATTGCATTTGTGTAATAAACCATGAGAAATATCGGTTAGGGTAATTTTGGCACCAAATTTAAAATTTTTCATGACATATAGGAGTGGGCCATTAGTCTTAATAAAGCGTCTCATGGATAGGAAATTATATGACTAGCACAAAAACCCTTTACCACTTAAATTCCACCCAAAATGTGAGGATCACCCTTAGATTTGTAGGAATTAAAGCATTCATCTTTGATGCTTAGAGTGTGAACCGGTAGTATAATAGATTCTAGAACTTGTTTTGTGATGCATTTCGAGATCGCTAGTAAGACTACACTTGTGTAGTTAGGAATAACTAAATGATAAGAGGCATTAGGATAACCCTTGTTTGATACCCGTAATATAATTACTTCTTCCACATCGGTTGAGTAATTCCCCCACACCTTTGCGTTGTATTCATCTTTAGTACACGATACCCCTAGTTAACCCCTCAGAGCCTATCCTTTTCGCGGTTCTCGTGATGTTTCGGTTTTCAAAATATCAATGAAGAGCATTGTTTACAATCCACCCCCAAATGTACACCCAAATCGCCTTAGCCTACCTTGTATGCACTCACTTTTAGTGCATTATTGTTATCACACTAAACCCTTAGTTCAATTATCTTGTTGCTTGCATAAGTTGCTAAGTCGAGTCATATCCTTTGTACACAGTTTTGGGACGATTGGGACTCATGGGAAAAGTTAAATTTTATGAGATGACGGGAAGGGAACGTTAAATTCAAATTCCCTTTATTTGCATAATAATGTACTCCAACTGTTTTGATCTTTTCAATTCGGGTCAAATTAGTGTTAGAGTAATAAAAACTCAAGTGTAAGGATGTGCCTATAAATCCCTATCATTTTGATGTTATCGTAGAGGATGGTAGAGTAAAAGTGTAAAAACAAATCTGGGCTAACATCCTACATCTATCCTTTAAATTTATGTTTGTTTGTTTCAGCTATCTAGAGTTTAGAGTGTCGAGTCTTGGTTTAGCAACGCCATTCTTCGCATGCTTGTAACATAAAGATTTTTGACTTACCACCACTAAATAACCTATCCCACCAAACCCTTTGTTTCCCTACCGTAAGCCTAACGTTACAACCCTTTAAAAGACCTCTTGGATAGTATTTTCTAGGTGCTTATGCCAAAGCGATGGAGGTTTGATCTAGTCTCAAGCCTATGGTAATCTATGTACTAGGACCGGTTAATGAGTGTTTATCTTCCATTTCCAACTTGTTATATTTCATATACACCCGAGATAGATGTGAGTATCCAAACACCCCATGTGAGGTGCTAGTGTGTAATTTCCGTGCTTGTTATGACTTTTGCGGGGCTTATATGTGTTGTGGATCATTCTAAACTAATGCTTCATGACCTCTAACTTATAAATTGATTGGGTAAAAACACATTTGCTTGAGGACAAGAAAATACCAAGTATAGGGATATTTGATAAGGTTTTAAAATGTACCTTTTTGAGGGGTCATTTAAGTCCTTATTTGATCACTTTTGTATCCGTTATTACTTAATATAGTTCCTTTTCACTTTTTAGGTATCTTGAAGGCAAATTGCTGGAATGACACTTATTCGGACGAAAAGGCGAATATCTGAAAATGGCCAAAGTCAAAATTCGAGACACTCAGGCTGCTGGAACTAAAGGGGACGGCGTCAGGTTCTACAAGTGACGGCGTCAGGTTCTATTAGAGACGTTGTCGGACAAGTTTTGTGACGACTCGGTAGCCAAATTGCTTATTTACAAGTGACGGCTTCAGGTTTTAAAAGAGTAGGGCGTCGCAGCTCAGACGACCTAGATTTGATCCAGACGACATCACAAGCATAAGGTGGCGCGTCGCAATGCTAACGTGGCCAAGACGAAACCCTAATATCGGTAACGACGGCGTCACAAATTAAAGGGTGGCGCCGTGATTGTAACCTTATATATAAAATCTGAATTTTTCAGTTTTGAGGGTAGTCTTTGGAGTAAAACCTAACCGAACCAAGGTACATCTTGTACAGTATTTTTGGGTTTCATACCCTATCTTACATCAAGATAAGTGTTTTACTTCATTAATTCAGTTATATCTTCAATTGATTGTGTGTATGCTTGCATATGTCCGGCTAATTTGTTTGTGTGTTTACTTAGGTAATATGAAACTTAGTTATTGAATATTGATTGGTTGTCTCTTATCTTAGTTGTGATTGACCTAGTATTGCGATAGGTCATTCGTTGTGCTAATAATGCTTGATTAATCTTTGTTGAACCTTAGTTTATAATCACCTAGAGTAATTGTAGGCTATACATCCAAAGAATACCTTAGAGTTAAAGTTTATAAATCCTAGAGATTTTGTAGTCATTAACCTTTGGTAGCTTCAAAGAGTTAGGGATAAACGCATACCCTACGACCTTAGAAACACAACGCGTTAAGAATAAGGACGTGACAATTCAACCATCAATAGGAGATAACTAGGGAGTAATAAAGCCTAAGCAAATACATTTTTAATCATCATATGAGCACACAAAAATAGACATAGACTACATACACCTTAGTTTAGATAATTAGATAAGTAGAAGTAATCGGTAGAAATACCAACCCCCCAAATTCAAACCCCGAGATTCGTACCTTTCCATTTCCTAAAAAACATAAAATGATAAAAATAATCTTCCTCAACCCCAACCTTAGCGTAGTAACTTCTCACTAGCATTCCTATTCCCCTAGAGAACGATATCAATTCCCGTGGCTTACCCTAATACTACACTAAAACGATTAGGTTCACTGCCTAGGGTGTTGAAAAACTTGCTCGACGAAAAGGAAGTTCCTTTGACCCTGAACGCGCTGTGTAAGCGTATCAATTTTGCAGGATCAGAATAGTTTCTTGATGATGATGAACCAAGCAAGGATCAAGTAGATGATCAAGATGAATCAGTTTGCCACTTTGGGACTATGCAGATAATGATGATATTCCAAAGACTGAAAATGTTCAACCTTCTAATAATTCTGGAAAGGAAGGAGATAGCAACATGAACGAAAATCGGCGGTGAAATTCATATTCCCTTGCTAGGCGGATGTTTCTTTGCAACACCGAAGTGGAAATTACAACTCCAGTTATAGAGAGAAGCTCAAGCAATGATGTTGAAATCTCAAATATGCCAAGTGAGATTGGGTTCCTCAGACTCCCCATACTTCAGTTCATAAATCACATCCTCTTGAAAATGTGATTGGGGATGTCCATTCACCAGTGAAGACTAGAAGACAAACAAAAATGCCTGATGTTCATGGGTTTATTAGTGAAATCTATGAATCTAAGAATCATGAAGGCCAAAATGAATGGTCTTCATGTGTTTTTTCGTCACAAATGGAGCCAAAGAATGTATATAAGGCACTTGAAGATGAAAGTTGGGTGGAAGCAATGCAAGAAGAGTTGCTCCAGTTCAAGATTCAAAAGGTTCGGGTGCTTTGTGATTTACCTTCTGGCAAGAAGGTAATAGGTACTAAATGGGTGTTCAAAAACAAGAAGGATGAAAGAGGAATTGTTATCAGGAACAAAGTTAGGCTTGTGGCTCAAGGATACACTCAGGAGGAGGGTATTGACTATGAAGAAGTGTTTGTCCCAGTTGCATGAATTGAAAATCAGTCGTTCTTAGCCTATGCATATTTTATGGGCTTTAAAGTCTATCAAATGGATGTAAAGAGTGCTTTTCTATATGGGCGTTAATGAAGGTATATGTCTCACAACCTCCAGGCTTTGAGGACCACTGAATATCCAAACAAAGTATCTGAGGGTGGTTAAAGCTTTTGTAAGCATTAAGCACCAAGAAAATGGTATGAGACCTTGACTACTTATCTTCTTGATAATGGGTTTCATAGAGGCAGAGTGGATCAGACTTTATTCATCAAGAAAGACAAGAATGATATCTTGTTAGTTCAAGTATATGTTGATGATATCATTTTTGGATCTACAAAGAAAGAGATGTGCTAAGAATTTGAGAAGCTAATGAAGGAAGAATTTAAGATGAGTTCTATGGGTGAACTCACATTCTTTTTGGGACTTCAAGTACAACAAAGGCCAGATGTTATTTTCATCAATCAAGATAAATATGTGGCTGAGATACTAAGGAAGTTCAAGTTCTCTAATGCAAAGTCATCCAGCACCCCTGCAGACAAGACAACACATCAACTCTTGAAGGAAAATAGTGGTGAAGCAGTTGATGTGCACATGTACAGATCTATGATTGGTTCTTTGATGTATCTTACATCATCTAGACCAGATATTATATTTTCAGTATGTGCTTGTGCAAGGTTTCAGGTCACTCCCAAGTTCTCACACTTGACTTCGTGAAAAAAGATTTTGAGATATCTTAAAGCATTTCCAAATCTGGATTATGGTACCTAGAGAATCACCTCAGAGCTGGTTACTTACTCGAGATAGTGATTATCTTGGTGCTAGTTTGGATAGAAAATCTACTACAGGTGGATGCCAATTTCTTGGCAATAGATGGTGTCATGGCGATGGCAAGAAACAAACAATGGTGGCAAATTCATCAAGCGAGGCAGAGTATGTGGTCTGCAAGTTCTTTGTGCTCAAGTTCTATTGCTTCAGAATCAACTTTTGGATTATGGGTACAATTTCATGAATACCATCATTTATATTGAGAATACCAGTACCATTTGCATAATTAAGAATCCAGTTCAACACACAAAGACTAAACATATTGAAATTAGACACCATTTTATAAGAGATTGTTATGAGAAAAGGCTAATCTAAGTTGTCAAAATCCATACTGATGACAACTATGCTGATTTATTAACAAAAGGACTTGATGTGGGTAGATTTCAGTACTTGGTAACAGGTATTGGAATGCTAAATCCATAAACTTTCTGTGTCTAATGGTCTTTGGTGTTGAGAAGAAGTTTTTGGGTACTAAAATTGTTGTATAAGTTTGTATATATTTGCTTATATTTTTGTTTAACTTTTATGCAGCAAATATGGGAGTTGATCATAAAAGGTGTGTATCTAAGACACACAACAAATGGTTATTGATTCACCATGTCTAATCCACATAAGAATCAACTAGTCGAGCAAACGACTCTTGGTAAAGACTTAACAAATCCGTTTATGGTTGATAGTTTACCAGAAACTATATGGTTATCAACTCACCATATTCTTTATGATTAAGAGTTGGCTAGTTGATGAGTGCTTATTCACTCATCATTTTTATCCATCTAAGCCCACAAAAATGTCTAAAAACACTGATATATTACCAATTATACTGCAGATATCCTTGGAATGTGTTTTATGTATTTCAGTGTAAAAGGATGAAAACAGGGCAAAAAGGCGAAATTGAGCTTGGAATGGCGTGCTTTAAAAGGAGCCGAAAGATGATTTTCGCATTTTTGAGCAGGGATACATTTTTGAGGGAGAGCTTGGGAATCAGACTCAAAACCTAACCTAAACCTAAAATAACTAATTTACCCTTCACCCAAACCCGAAATTACCTTTTTAACAAAAATCCAAAAATATCATTTCTCTTTAAATCCTTCTTTTTATTTAAAACCAATTATTTTTCAAAAAACCAATTTTTATTAAAAATTATTTTCTCTATTAAAAATGTTTTAAACTAAAAACACAAAAAATACATTTTATCTTTTAACAAAATACTACAAAACAAAAACAACTTAAACCTTTTAAAACCTTAACCCACCAACCCATATACACCCTTTTACCCATATTACATTTTTACCCTTTTTCCCACTTCCCATTTCTACCCAAACCAAAACCCAGAAACACTTCACCAATTAGAGCCAAATTTCCCCCTCCTTCACTCCTCCTCTGTCACTTTCCTTTCTTCAGCTCCCCAGGATGCAAACAAGAAGAAGTCACATGTCTTGTCTCCCCTTGTCATGTTGGCAATCCAAACCCACAAGGAAAATGGATGGTTGTGATTGCTTGCTTGGGCACCAAGATGATTTCAAGAACGTGATTGGATTTGGAAAAAGCACAAAGAAGCTTTCATCTCTCATTCTCTCACACAACAAACACACGCAGAAGAATACAAGAGAGAGACAGATTCTTGTTTTGTATAAATAGCCGTTTAGAGTTATTGTAGTCTTGGTCTAGAAAAAAGAATTCTAGTACCATTTTTTAGTTTCCTTGTCAATTATTTTTTGTAAACCTTTAATTTTAATTCAATTTAATTTCATGTTTTTAGTTTCCAGTTTATCCAAGATTATGCAGTTTAATATTTTGTTCATGTTTGTGAAAGTTGTTCATTATATTCAAAAGTATGGTTAAACTCATTTTTGAAGTTTATGTAATGACAGAAGCAAGTTTTTAAGTTTTCAAAAACCCTTTACAATTTCAGAATTTAATTTATGCCCTTGAAGGGGTGTTTGGAATTACATGGTTCATGGGTCAAAACTCAGTTTTGACCCATTTTAGTGATCAAAACATTTTCATTTAGTCACTTAGATGTTATTTAGAGTAGAATTAGCTTGCAAATTAGTTTTAGAAGTGGTATGCAAAGTTTCCTTCAAATCTGTTTTCTTTGTCCTAAACAGTACCCAACTGTCCAGCTTTTAGCTTAAATTTAGGTTCATTAGAGTTAGAGTTAGGACTTAATCTTGTGTATACAATTAGTTTGTAATATGGCATTGATAAGTCTTGGCTTATTTTAGATTTTAAGTTCTGATAGTAGCCTATTTTAGCTTCCAAAAGCCCCCCCTCATGGACTGTTTTGAACTGCTAGTGCAGCAGCAGGCTTGTCCCTTTTCTTGTAGCTTATTAGCTTTATTTCAGCTCCTTTCCGTTTCATCTTGGCTTTTAGATGCATTAGATTAGGGTCATTACGTTTAGCTTATTCTTTAGCTTAGTTGTACTTTTAGTTTATTGTTTATAAGCTTCTCTATTAAGCTCGAAAACTGCCCTGAACAGCACTCCTACAGCAGCCCCTACAAGACCTTATTTTGAAGCCTTTAAAAGCTTGTAAAAAGCTCATTATTGCTCAAAAAGTTGGTTTTTGTGTTCTTGGGTACATGAGAATAAGCTGTGTTAAAGTTTTTCTTGATTTAGTACTTGTTTGCTAGTTTAATTTTAAGCTCAAGAAGCCCATATGGACTGTTTGGGACTGCAGTTGTGCAGCAGCCCTTTGATGGTAATTTGCACTTATTAGGCTTATTATTTTTGCTTATTTCACTTCCCTTTAATGATCTTAGATGCTTAGATTAGGATTTCATTAGTTTTGCTTATTTAGATAGCTTCTTGTAGCTTTTGGTTTCCCTTAGAAGATGTCCCAAAACCAAACAGCCCTTAATTTGAATCTGCTGTTAATAAACTGTTCGTACAGCTTGTTTTTAAGCTTTTCTAAGTTTAAGATTGTGTTAAAAAGCTTTCTTTTGTCCCTTATTTAGTTTGCAAAGTAAAAAAAATAATAATAATAAGTGAAAAGTGAGAAGGTGGGAATTGAACCCACGACCTCCTGCACCACAACAACCACGCACAGCAGCCATCCAAGTGCCATCTGTGCTACTTGTGTTTTTGGTTAAGTATTTGTTTCATTTAATATTTAATAGTACTTTGTTATTTTAAGCTTATTAGCTTATTTCCTCTTTTAAAAGCATTTCAAAAGCGTGCTCAGTTTTTATTTTTCTTTAATTCAGTAGTATTCAAAGTATTTATTATAAAATTTTCTGATTTTTCCAAAATCATTTAATATTTTTAATTAATTAATTAGTTAAATTTAGTTTTTAAATCGTAATAAATAAAATAAAAGTCGAAAAAATACCCGGCTTTTTCCTAAAATTATTTTTAGTCATTTAGAATGTAGGAAAATTAGTTTCACATCCTTAGGCCTTAAATTACATTATTTTCACTTTTTGAGGCTCGGGATTAGCCCGGGTTTTCACGTTTTTGCATATTATCACTCTAGGACTTAGTGTAACTTAATTTTAGTGTTCCGTATGCTTAGTAGTAGTTAGTTAATCATTTACTTTGTTCCCGTAGCCTTAATTACTTTCCCTTTAGTTAATTTGTAGAAAACGTAATCAAAAACAAATTCCCGTACCATTCGAGCACTTTAATAACAAACCTCAAACGTCACCGTCAATTCACACCTCGTTGGGAAACGACCCGGGTAATCACTTGCCCGGTATCACTTATCGAGTATTCGCGGGTTTTGCGTGTCGATCATTTTCCCTAAAACGGTTGATTTGTAATTCTCTCGCGTATTCGTATTTGGTATTTTCTTTATTATAGTTGACTATTTGACCCTCAGGCTAATATCAATTTGGCGCATGCTGGGGAGGTGTGTTGCGACAATATCGTTACGGTTTGACGATTAGTGACTTGAAGATCCTTCCTCGTGAAGTTATTGGCTTTCCAAAAAACCCAAAAATATTTTCCTTTTCAAAATTTATTTTCCCTTTTATGTTTTTTATTTATCGAAACCCCAAAAATATTCTTCTCGTTCCTCTTATCCGTATGATTCTATTTCTCTCACCCTCTTTTACCATTTGATTCTATTCTTCGTATCCTCTCGACCATTTGATTCTATTTCTTTAACCCTCTACAAGTTTAATTCTCATGGCGACGATCGATTATCGTCGTTGTTTCCATGCAAAGCCGTATGGAAGAGGATCAAGTTTATTGTCTCAATCCGATTGTTTATGTGCGTGTGGAAGGGTTGGATCAAGCAAATATTGCTATTGGTGCGAATTAGCCGATAAAAACTCTCTCGATGATTCTCCAAGTTTTTCCGACCTCCCACTCAACCCGTATTTGTTCTCTTGTTTCTGAGCCTAAACCGTCTAGATTTGATCAAAATCTTTCGCGATTTACGGTTAAGAGAAAAGAACAAGAACCGGAGACCAAAACGGAAGTGGTGGAAATTGCTAGCTCTAAGAGCACACCACTTGTCCCACCTCGGAATCTTGAGCGAAATCGTGAACATTATTGAAAACTTCTTAAATGAACTTCGTCAAGATTCAACTTCGGGAAATACAAATACGACTTGTGATGTTGTTGAGCCCTCGATCCCTATTCCCGAGCCCGAGATATCTTCGTTCGATCACGATTATTGCTACGGTTGTGGAGACGTGTTACCAAAAGGATTTCGTTGCTACAAATGTATGTGCGAGTGGTGTGGAAATTATCTTACTAATGGATTTTGTTTGATTTGTGCCGAGAATTCATTCGCTTATGATTCTAATCCAAATCCTTTCAATTATCCTCAAAACGATTTCAACTACCCTCCACAGAATTCATACGAACCACAACCGTACTATCAAGATTTCAATGATCCTTCATTTCAGAATTCCTCTCCTCAAATTCCTTATTGTGCAAATTGTGGGGGTCCTCATTATGATTACCAATGTCAATCATGGAATCAAAATTACTATGGACCTGATCCTTGTTATAACA
Organism: Chrysanthemum makinoi; assembly: GCA_910596185.1. NCBI lineage: Eukaryota > Viridiplantae > Streptophyta > Magnoliopsida > Asterales > Asteraceae > Chrysanthemum > Chrysanthemum makinoi. The sequence goes on from OU343224.1 coordinate 14,974,037, forward strand.
CTTCCAATTTTGATAATTTCCAACCCCCACAATTTCTCGTCATTGATCAACATCCTCGTGAGAAAAGTATGCTAGAAGAACTTGCCGAAGACCAAACGTCTCATGAAAAATCTATGCTAGTATTACTTGAAGAAGAGGAACGAGCCGCTAAGATTCAAAGATGTCTTGAAGAAATACGAATCGAGGAAAGAGCACTTGCAAGACGTGCTTGATGGCTCGCGACTTACATTGACGATGATGAGGATTCCATTCAAATGAAGGAATATGAAAGTTTGTCGTAGAAACCACACCCGAAGAGCCCGTTAACTCTCTAAGTATGGAGGATGAGCATCTTAGCACTATTCCGGAAACGGAACCGTCTTGTGTTGAGAACCTTGTCCCAACCCCAAGTGAGTGCGAGGGTGTCTCTAATATGATGTGTGATGAGCCGGTTGATGATGATTCTTCTCCTCCCACCCCTAATGATTCTGTTGAGATGATCTAAGTCGATAATGACTATACGTCGTTTGACGATTCCTTATCGTGTGGAGACATCGAGTATGTTGAGGAAGATCCTTCTGAGCTCGTCAGCTTAGAAGAAGTGAGAGATTTGAACCGAAGAAGAAATGCGACGATTTTGATTCGGATGATGAAGATATTCTTGTTGTGTCAGAGGAACCTTTCACTATGGCATTCACTAATCCTCTGTTTGACTTCGATTCTAAATTCACTCTCGTTTCAAATAACCCAATGTTTGACATTCAGAATGAGGATAGTGACCTTTACTTGGAAAACCCCGTTATCTCTTTACCCGAGCTCGAGGATTCTACTTGAAGAAAGAATAGTGGCAATCCCACTTCGACGTTAGACCTTCTCGAGGAGTTCCCGATGAACTTGCTCTCGATTATTCTCCACCGGGAGATGATGATGTGCTCGCCGACTTTGAAGCCGACCTTGCTGAATTGGAAAATCTTCTATACAATAGGTCTTCTGATAATTCGTCGAGTGACACTCTTATGGAAGAGGTCGACTCATTTCTTTCTCTGGATGACTCGATACCTCCGGGTTTTGAGAGTGACGAGTATGGCTTAGATCCATCATCCACCCGTCCGCTGCTAAACCGCGGATGATGGAACCTCTTAAACCCGATCGGATGTTTTCATTGCTACAGTGGTGGATAAGATTGTTGAACATTCGCTCAATGTTCCTCAATCTAATCTTTTGCCCACCGACCACCCGTTGTCAACTAATTGACACTCTCCTTTCTTATCCCATTACTTCTCCATATCTTAACTCTTACGGGGTGAATACCATCTTCGTCATTCAATATTCTCTTCCTTGCTCCCCATGGACGTGAATTCGATGGAATTGAGTCAAGCTAGCGACTCGGTTAACAAAAACAGTAGCATTCCATGGGTTTTCACCCATGTTTCGGACTTCTTTCTATTTTCTAACACTAAGTGTGGAAACCCCCCACGATGTTTGCTTGTTGTGTGTTTGCTCTCTGTTTTCAGTTCCCTAGATCGTGATGATTGATGCGCCTTTTCAATCCGGCCCCCAATATCCGATCTTTTTGCTAACGATTATCTATGGATATCTTTATTAATCTTTTTTGTGAAAAAAGATTTCGCTTCCACACTTGGCTAGTAGTATTACCATTTTCCGTTCTATAGTTTCGGCTACGGCCGGTACTTTGAATATTGAGGGCAATATTCAATTCTAAGTGTGGGGGGAATTCTAGCGAATTTGATCATGTTTACCTTCTAGTACCCTAGCACCCCGTTTTGTCCAAAAATTTAAAATTTTATCGCTTTAAGTTAAGTATTTACATTTACAAGAAGTGCTTTGCACAAAAATAAAGCATTGATGCTTCGGCATTAATGGTAGTTTAGTCTTGATTCGGCTAGAACAAGGGAATCCCGACTCTGCTAGAGTGTTGATCTAGCTGCTCTCTTAACATTTAGGCTAAGGTTTTGCGCGTTGTGCAAATGAAAATGCTAAGCGTGGAGTAGTTGGTTCTCTTTAGAGCTTATATAAGTAATCTATGGCTTTTTCTCCCATAAGCTAACTAATTGGACCTAAATACGTGCTCGTTGTCAAACTTTTGAACATTCAAAATCGTCTTGTTACAATAAAAAGTTTTTAAGCAAAATTGATTTAGAGTCCGAGTTCAACTTTTTATTTAAATTTCCGAAAAAGCATACTTTCTTTAAATATGAATAATGTTGCAAAATGAAAGTATCGAAAGTTGCTTGAATGATGCAAAAGTTGCAAGTTTAAAGTTCAAAGTCAAAATGAAAAAAAAAAAAAGTGAAAAAGAAAAAAAAGTGAAAAAAGTGGAAAAATGAAAAATGAAAAAATATGAGTTGCGTGAATAAAAGCATTGTGTTGCTTATGAATAAATGTGCGAAACATGCTTTTTCTTAAATTTAAATCGGAAGTTGAACTCGTATTCGTCAATGTTGTCTAAAAGTTTGACGGTAATTTGGAAATCCTTGATTTCAAAGATCCCGAAAGCTCCGATACTATTCTCGAGGGTGAAAACCTAGCCTCCTTAAAAGGACAAGCTGAGAAGAAAGTCGCAACATGGAGTGATCTCACCTTTGAATCTCGAATTTCTAAATTGTCGGTTGTGATCCATTTAGATTTTGTTTTAACTTAACGTTAGCTTCGTAAATCTTTGGAATCGAATTCCGCTAATTCTGGTACTATTCTCTGTGAGGTGTCAAAAGCCCGGTCACTTAAAACTAATGTTTTGGGATGTGCCAGAAGAAAGCGCTACATGGAAGAGGCCCTTTCGATCCTTAGACTTTCATCGTTTCCGGTAGGTTAGTACTTTAGTTAAGTGGATAACAACCATAACAAATGTCGATTTCAATGGTCAAACTTTTGAAAATGAGCACACACACTTAAATTTTATGAATTGCGGGAGTAAAAAGTTAAGTCTCGACTTACATAGATTATTTGTATAAGTAGTGTTAGCATTTTACAAAAACGTTTGCACAATAAGTTTAAGCTTGGTTTGAGAGTATAAAAAAGAGGATGACGATTACAATTCCCCGGAGACACCCATTTTGCGTGAATCCCGTTCTATGATGCCATGTTTTGATGATCAAGCATGTTATTTATTTACGTTCAAGTTTTAAATTTCTCATAGTGAATAAAAAGTCGAAACGGGGTATTCTTGGTATTTTTCATCCTTTCATTACTTCATATGATCGGATTGCTAGGGACTAGCAATTGATAGTGTGGGGGATTTGATGAGTGCTTATTCACTCATCATTTTTATCCATCTAAGCCCACAAAAACGTCTAAAAACACTGATATATTACCAATTATACTGCAGATATCCTTGGAATGTGTTTTTATGTATTTCAGGTACAAAGGATCGAAAACAGGGCAAAAAAAGACAGAATTGAGCTTGGAATGGAAAACGTGCTTTAAAGACGGAGCCGAAAGATGATTTTCTGCATTTTTCAGAGCCCGGGATACATTTTTGAGGGAGAGCTTGGGAATCAGACTCAAAACCTAACCTAAACCTAAAATCACTAATTTACCCTTCACCCAAACCCAAAATTACCATTTTACCCTTTTTCACAAAAATCCAAAAATACCATTTCTCTTTAAATCCTTATTTTTATTTAAAACCAATTATTTTTCAAAAACCAATTTTTATTAAAAATTATTTTCTCTATTAAAAAAAAATGTTTTTAAACTAAAAACACAAAAAATACATTTTATCTTTTAACAAAATACTACAAAACAAAAACAACTTAAACCTTTTAAAACCTTAACCCACCAACCCATATACACCCTTTTACCCATATTTTGTTTTTACCCTTTTTCCCACTTCCCATTTCTACCCAAACCAAAACCCAGAAACACTTCACCAATTAGGCGCCAAATTTCCCCCCTCCTTCACCTCTCTCCCCTGTCACTTTCCTTTCTTCCAGCTCACCCCAGATGCAAACAAGAAGAAGTCACATGTCTTGTCTCCCCTTGCCATGTTGGCAATCCAAACCCACAAGGAAAATGGATGGTTGTGATTGCTTGCTTGGGCACCAAGATGATTTCAAGGGCTGTGATTGGATTTGGAAAAAGCACAAAGAAGCTTTCATCTCTCATTCTCTCACACAACAAACACACGCAGAAGAATACAAGAGAGAAGACAGATTCTTGTTTTGTATAAATAGCCGTTTAGAGTTATTGTAGTCTTGGTCTAGAAAAAAGAATTCTAGTACCATTTTTTAGTTTCCTTGTCAATTATTTTTTGTAAACCTTTAATTTTAATTCAATTTAATTTCATGTTTTTTAGTTTCGGTTTATCCAAGATTATGCAGTTTAATATTTTGTTCATGTTTGTGAAAGTTGTTCATTATATTCAAAAGTATGGTTAAACTCATTTTTGAAGTTTATGTAATGACAGAAGCAAGTTTTTAAGTTTTCAAAAACCCTTTACAATTTCAGAACTTAATTTATGCCCTTGAAGGGGTGTTTGGAATTACATGGTTCATGGTTCAAAACTCAGTTTTGACCCATTTTAGTGATCAAAACATTTTCATTTAGTCACTTAGATGTTATTTAGAGTATAATTAGCTTGCAAATTAGTTTTAGAAGTGGTATGCAAAGTTTCCTTCAAATCTGTTTTGCTGTCCTAAACAGTACCCAACTGTCCAGCTTTTAGCTTAAATTTAGGTTGATTAGAGTTAGAATTAGGACTTAATCTTGTGTATACAATTAGTTTGTAGTATGGCATTGATAAGTCTTGGCTTATTTTAGATTTTAAGTTCTGATAGTAGCCTATTTTAGCTTCCAAAAGCCCCCCCTCATGGACTGTTTTGAACTGCTAGTGCAGCAGCAGGCTTGTCCCTTTTCTTGTAGCTTATTAGCTTTATTTCAGCTCCTTTCCGTTTCATCTTGGCTTTTAGATGCATTAGATTAGGGTCATTACGTTTAGCTTATTCTTTAGCTTAGTTGTACTTTTAGTTTATTGTTTATAAGCTTCTCTATTAAGCTTTCAGCCTTGAGCTGACACTCCCTCTGGCGGCCCACAAGACCTTATTTTGAAGCCTTTAAAAGCTTGTAAAAGCTCATTATTGCTCAAAAGTTGGTTTTGTGTTCTTGGGTACATGAGAATAAGTTGTGTTAAAGTTTTTCTTGATTTAGTACTTGTTTGCTAGTTTAATTTTAAGCTCAGAAGCTTATGGTTGTTTGGGGCTTTGCATTGTCTGTGACCCTTTGATGGTAATTTGCACTTATTAGGCTTATTATTTTGCTTATTTCACTTACCTTTAATCATCTTAGATGCTTAGAATAGGATTTCATTAGTTTTGCTTATTTTAGATAGCTTCTTGTAGCTTTTGGTTTCCCTTAGAAGATGTCCCAAAACCAAACAGCCCTTAATTTGAATCTGCTGTTAATAAACTGTTCGTACAGCTTGTTTTTAAGCTTTTCTAAGTTTAAGATTGTGTTAAAAAGCTTTCTTTTGTCCCTTATTTAGTTTGCAAAGTAAAAAAAAAAAAATAATAAGTGAAAAGTGAGAAGGTGGGAATTGAACCCACGACCTCTGCACCACAAACAACCCGCAGCACTGACCATCCAAATGCCATCTTGCTACTTGTGTTTTTGGTTAGTATTTGTTTCATTTAATATTTAATAGTACTTTGTTATTTTAAGCTTATTAGCTTATTTCCTCTTTTTAATAGCTTATTTCAAAAGCAGTACCAGTTTTTTTATTTTTCTTTAATTCAGTAGTATTCAAAGTATTTATTATAAAATTTTCTGATTTTTCCAAAATCATTTAGTATTTTTAATTAATTAATTAGTTAAATTTAGTTTTTAAATCGTAATAAATAAAATAAAAGTCGAAAAAATACCCGGCTTTTTCTTAAAATTATTTTTAGTCATTTAGAATGTAGGAAAATTAGTTTCACATCCTTAGGCCTTAAATTACATTATTTTCACTTTTTGAGGCTCGGGATTAGCCCGGGTTTTCACGTTTTTGCATATTATCACTCTAGGACTTAGTGTAACTTAATTTTAGTGTTCCGTATGCTTAGTAGTAGTTAGTTAATCATTTACTTTGTTCCCGTAGCCTTAATTACTTTCCATTTAGTTAATTTGTAGAAAACGTAATCAAAAACAAATTCCCGTACCATTCGAGCACTTTAATAACAAACCTCAAACGTCACCGTCAATTCACACCTCGTTGGGAAACGACCCGGGTAATCACTTGCCGGTATCACTTATCGGTATTAGCGGGTTTTGCGTGTCGATCGTTTTCCCTAAAACGGTTGATTTGTAATTCTCTCGCGTATTCGTATTTGGTATTTTCTTTATTATAGTTGACTATTTGACCCCTCAAAAGGCTAATATCACTAGTCCATAGCAAACAGCTCATGGTAAAGACATATCAAATCCATTGATAGCTGTTAGTTGCTAAAAACTATGATAAAGCAGTCCAATTTTCATATGTTTTTCCCTTTACCTCTTTGAAAATTTTGTGAAACATTACCACTTTGCTAGTTCCACGGTTTCCAGCGGTGTTATTTTTACCCTTGTTGATCTAGCGTTACAACTGTTGTGTTAGTAACTAATTTTTTACTAGCCGTTGAAGAGAAATTGCTTTCCATATATATAGGGTAAAATTTCTAGAAGATTATCTACTTTTCTATTTACTATTTATCCTCTAAAGATAAATCTTTTCCTTAGATAATCTTTCTTGCGCAAAACTCTTAAACCCTACCACTATATATCTTTCTCTCTCAATTGGCGAGTTATTTATTCAATTCTTACTGACATAATATATTTTTCATCAAAAGATATTATGGCACCAATCACTTTTGCAGATGAGCACAACCAAGTGGCCTACTTGGAAAAGTCAAATTAGAAGAGTGGCCCTGTTTTTCATCAGATTGTGGACTTTCTTAACAATACCCATATAAGGAACAAGCAGTGGTGGTTCCAGGCTTCACTCTAGTCCAACTAGGGAGGAATCTGAGCCAATGCCCTATGATTCACCTCTCCCGACAGGTCACACAGTTGGAAGTGTTGAGGGCAGTGGGCAACAAATGGATTTGATGGAACTTTGTACCAAATTAGCAAAGCAGGTTGAATCTCTGGAACAAGACTTGGCACAAGTAAAGAAACAACATGCCAAGGATATTACACATTTGAAAGAGGAGATTCAGACCTTGAAGGAAGATTTGCGGTGAAACAAAAGAAGAGCGCAAAGATTGTGATATCATCTCCATCCTTACATGATAATGGTGATTCAAAAGATTTCAATCAAGATTTGGGAAATTCTCCCAAACAGGGGAGGAAAACAGATGCTGAAACCAAGGGGAGGAGAATTGACTTTGGAGATGAAGGAGTTTCAAGTAAAGGTACTTGAGGAAGGCGATACTCAAGAAGTTCCTCAACAAACTAGAGCAAAAAATTTTGATCTGCAACCCTGATTTCATTTCCAACTGCGAAGAAGTTACCACTGATGATCAAGCTATTACCACTGCAGAGGAAGAAATCAAGAAGAAGAAAGGTAAAGCGGTTGTGCGAGTGTAGAGCAACAAAGAAGAAAGATTTCAAAGAAAGAACAAGCTCAAATTGCTCATGATGCGGAGGTTGCTAGAAAGATCAATGAAGATCAAGTTGCTAATAAGAAAAGACTGGAGATAGAGATTGCGAGACTTCATGGAGGCTAAAGGCTGGTAGAATGGACACCACTGATCCAATGGATGTAAATCCAGTTTCCACTATTCCACCTACAATATTCAGAGAAAAGACTCCAAAGTTTAGCTTTGTACCTACATAAGAAGAAATTGAGTTCTTGATTACTAATGATCCAGTGATCAAGAAGAAGGCAATTGACCTAGTTGCAGATAAGTCTTTAACTGAAGAACAAAGAACAACACATTTAAAGGACTTCATTCAGATGAAGAATAATCAAGCACTTCAAGATGCAATTGTTTCAGTCAAGAAGGTTCAAAAGAAACCAAGACAAACCAAGGCACTGGTGATTTCAATGATGAAAGATTATTGTTGCGGTGTTGGTGGTGGAAAAGACATCAATTCAAAGGAATGCCTGATTAAAAAGTTGAAGGTATCTACTACAGAGTTAAAAGGCAAGACCAAGATTTTATTCCAATGGACTCTGAAGAAGAAGAAAGAAGGTATCCTAATCGAAGAAAGGCCAAAGATAGTGAATCTCGACATTTAAGAAGACAAAATTTGCTGAAGAACAAAAGTTCAAGCCGAAATTCAGCGAAGAATAGTTGATGAAATGATATTGATAGAAGAAGAAGATTTTTTACCTGAACCACCGCAAGTCAGACATCCTATTATTGATTGGGAAGTGTTCACTGCTAGCAATTTTGCTCCAACATGGAAGATTACAAGACTAGGTGGTGAAACTTCATCATTCATTCAATTTGAAGAACTCGTCAAAGCATGTGATAGACATGATCTAGATACTTTTTGGAGATTGGTTCAAGAAAGGTTTGATGCTGAAAATCTCAAAGATATGAAGGAAGTGCAGTTATGGGTTAATCTAAGAAGGCTCTATGAACCAGATACTAATGATGATTTCTGGAAGTTCTCATGTTCATGTCCTGGTACTAAATGGTTTTATTATGATTCATGTGAAGTTTATCATGTTTCTACATCAGATGGAGTGGATGCATTCATGTTTGTTGTGAAAGAATACCCACTTTCAGTCGGAACTCTCCTGTGATCTTTGTGTACAACAATAAGAGTTCATGAAGATAATGAGAAGGTCAGAGCATTATTACTTAGGCTTCAATATCAATGTTCAAGAGCTATTCAGGAGTTAAGAAGAAAGAGAAGTGTTTGAAAGAATTCCCCAAATCCTACAGAAGATGCAGATTGAAGAAACTTATTAATTTGCGTGAGAAAATCATAAGTTTAGGGAGGATTGTTGGGAATAAAGCTACAGATTACAGCTGATACGCTTGTGGTTAACTTGCTAAATATTACACTAGCGTGGAAACTCATTACCACTTGCCGATTACATTATTACCCTTTGCTATTAGGATAATTTTTATGTAGTCGTATATTGATAAGTATAGAAAAGATCTTGTGTATATTCTATATTGTTAGGATTATACTTATCTTTTAAAGGACTCCTTGTGCTATAAAAGGAGATCCTAGGTCATTGTTTAGAGTACGAAATACTCACGTATTATTCATATAAGCTTCAAGGTGTAACCCTAGTGATAAGCAAGATCACTCGTAATATTTCTTAATAATATTGGAGCTTAGTGTTAAACTGTTCTTACATACATTACATCACATAATCCATCTTCTAAGTATTACTAAGTATATTCCGGGTGCTTATTAATATTAATTAAAAATATCACTAACACAAGGTGTGTGTTTAGATCCATCACACCATAGAAGCCAACCATGAAGCACCTTTATAATAATCATTGCTACACATTACAAGAGACATGGGAGGCTTTATTAAGTGGTATTGTGAGAAGCAGGGAATTTCATCGATTACATCAAAGGATCTAGAAGGCCCAGCGTATGAGATTGTCGAAGCCTTCCATCCAGATGTTGTTCATCTACAATACCAAATGGAGGAATGCCACAAGCGTTGTGGATCAAGTAGAAGACAATATCCGGTCGATTCAACGTCAACAACCCTCTTCCCTCGGTGGTGAACCCGGACAGATGACTATCCAATCGATTTCTTCTTCAACAAAGATCGGATTATCTGCGTCTTTGGGACTCGAGAAGCGGAACCAGCTCTATCTATTTCTAAAATGAAGGCTGCAAATTATCCAGATCCAGGACTTGAACATAAAAGGAATATGAGTACCACGTTGCTACCTCATACGACATCTCTCATTGGTGGTTCAAAAAGAAAAGATTCTACATTGAAAGACATGGTGCAGAAAAGAGGCGCAGAGCTGTTCATTCCAAACTGCGTATTCTAAGTGTAGTCAGTATGGAGATCTTTCCAATGTATGGATACGATTACCTGAAGAAGATCGTCCTCAGAAGAGCTGATATGAAAGACCATGTAATTGAGGAGAACGACTTCAAACATCTATATCCAAGTGATTTCGAAGATCTATATTTATTGAACCTCCAAGGCCACCTTGATCACCTGCCCACTCATGAAAAGAAGTCTCTTGCTGCAGCAGTCAATCTATGGATAAGAGGATTAGTGATTCGACAAAGAGTGGGTGACTCATCTTGGCATGGAAAGCTATCAGACTCAAGTCAATCTCACCAAGCCTCAATGGGAAGCCACATGATATGAATACAGACACGACTACTCATGGTTGACACACTCAAGAGCGTTTTCTTCTGGGACAAATATGGATCAAGGATGCTAATGAGGCTGTGTGAGCTGTACAAGTTCAGTGATGGTACTTTAAAGGTTATTGAAGAAGATTGGATTCTAGGGTCAAGGAGTTTAAGCTCAAGATGAGACCAGGGGAAAATACAAGGTTTTGGACGGTGCATGATGTGAAAAGATGTGAAGAGTTCATTGCTGCTATAGGAAGAAGGCTCAAAACTAGGAAGATCTTCTATAGCCTAGAAAGTTTTGTGGGAGGAAGAGTTCGTGAAGGACATTACAAGCTATTACAGAGAACAGAATGATGACATCTTCTTATGGTGGTTACTATTTTTTGAACACTTATTTGTGATGTGGTGACTGTAATATAAACAATAATAACTATGAAGTATATAGTAGTGATAGGATTATGGCTTGTAGCTTCCCCCACTGTCTTAAGAGGGAGCATTGTAGTGTCTCTTTTCAGATTAAATAAAACAGGACACATTTTTCTCCAAAAAGCTTTACACATATTTAAATCACTTGAGATCCAAAATCTCAAAGGGTTTGAAATTTTTGATCGGGGGAGAAAATATGATATAAATATGCAATCTGATAAAATTTGACATTCTTTCAAAATCATCCTAAAAACTATCAAGGTACTAAAGAATCATTGTTTTATCAGAAGTACCTTGATTGAAATTTTAAATGGTTTCCTTCGCTACTGTGATAGTGAAAACTGCTTCAACACACTCCTCACTTATGTACTAAACAATCGTCAAAACTCTTTCGAATATCGATGCACATATTAAGGGGGAGTAATCAAATGAAAACCTCATCGTTCCCAAAATATTTCATCCAAAGTACTTAAAATACAATATTTGATCGGGAAGTGATGATGATAATTTTAGAAAATGTTAATCAAAGATTGGACCTTTCATTCTCAATCTAAGATTTCAAACGTCCTCTTTCCTCCATGTGCTAAAATGATTTCTAATACTTGAAGCACATGTTGAGGGGGATCATTTCTAATATATCAAAAATAATTAAGGTACAAAATACTCTGATTTTATATCACAAGTACCTTGATTGATTTTCAAATAGGTTTTCAATTAGTTTCGAGGCGGAATGAAGAATACCAAAAGACCGACCAATTTATTTTATGCATGGAGATATAAGGATCGTTAGGTTAGGTATTCGTTCCCACGATCCAACCAAAGCCGGAGGGATCTACCCAAGGACAATCCAATAGATAGTGTAGAAGTCCTTAGGTATGAAAAAAAGGAGAAAAATGAGAATATGGGAAGAGTGCGGACTGAGACAGAGCTAGTACTGGAATAAACCCACCAAGGTTCTAGTTATGAAGTCTCGGTAAGCACTGAAGGGGTTGAAGAATGAAAAAGAATTGAATGTGAAAAGGGTGAAAAGAAATAACCCTCCTTTAATTCAACCTTAGGGCAGAAACCGGGTTCAATTCATACGCTACTGGTTGTTACTAAGGTAACGCCGGTATTGAAGATAAGACGTCATGGACCTAGTGACGCACTGCACCAAACTTCCCAAGCTACTCAAGTTCCACTTAAAAGGGCTTGTTTCATTCTCACGGGGAACCTACATAATCTATTGACTTTCTCTTAGAGATTGTTGATATTGAAGAAGGAGACCCTCTCCCTAGTCTCCGGCATAGGAAACCAAATATGCACTATTGAGTCTAGAGCCAAGAGATCATTAATAAATCTCATTAGGAAACAATTAATGAAGACTCACAGTTTCACACAATGTGGAATGTGAGAATATATTTTGAGAGTCCTACACATTATACTTGTGGTATTGCCAGAACATCCGAGTGATATGTCAAGTATTCACGATGAAGATGGAAATCCTTCTAGAGCCAACATCAAACAAGCTCTTGGTGGGTGACATGTGAGATCTTTCCAAAAGATCAAACTTGTGACAACTGGATAGAAACGATGGGGCGATTCACTCTTGAATCAACCTTGCTCCAGGAAATGGATTGACGAATACCTTTGAAAAACCGGTCGTTGTGCTCAACAAATCTTTTCTCTATCACATCGACTGTGTATTAAATTTTCAAAAATAAAAGGGGTATTTATGATTGATAATTGATTTTCCTTAAAACCTTCGTAGTATTGCAAAAATCTTTATATTAAGCAATACACGATTGTTTTTCAAATCATTTTTCATCAATCAGTGAATCTCAATAGTTCACTCACTCCGTCTTGTCTTCTTTGAGGCGTTCGGTTTGAGAACGACTTGATTAGCTGTGAAACCACATCAAGGAGGTTCTTCGAATTCTACCTAATCACAGGCAGTACTTGTACTTATCAACAGGGAACCGTGGTTCTTGCAACCCCATTCAATGAAAGTGATCAAAGACACTTTAAATGCGCTTTATTATTGCTTTGTTGTTTGCGGGGACACCCGGCGGTTCAGGTGATCGAGAATTGAAGAGTCAATCCATAACGCATGCTCACACATCACATTCACTAAAGAAATCATGATAAGTGCATATCTTCATCAACGGCTCGATATTTTCAATCCATGCATGCGCTTCTGCAACTGCTGCAAATATCATGAATCAACGAAAGCTTCCGCTACTCTGATGAGAAGATATCATGATCCAAAACGTTAGCATGTCGGTCCTAAAAGTCACAACATCACATGGTGGCAATACAACAACGGATGATCTGGAGATTATATGTTTCAGATGATCTCAATGAAAGCTCCTGATCACTTATCAAAGAAACACTCAATGCTAAAGAATCACTACTATTATGCAAATTTAAAGTTTAAGAAGCTTCAAAGTCTACGAGCTCGAGCGTTAAAGATTATCTATAAAATTCTAGGATTTTCAATGTAAATCATGGGGTGACCTCCCTTAGGGGGAGATTTTTAGGATTTAGAAAATCCATGTAGAAGTGTCGGTCACCCTAACAATAGTGTAGCATATTACAGCTCGTAGACATAATTTTATATTAGTTAGTTTACTAGTAGTATAAGTAACACTGTGGAAGAAGGATTAGTCTTTACCCACTGTATGCCTGATCCATAGCCAGAAGGAGGGCATAGACATTTGTATAAATAGCCCTCTCCCCACAAGAGAGAGGGTTGGATGTTCATTTGCTAATCTAACCTTTCATTTTGATTTTATTTCTCTAGAACATCCCATCTTTCTCTCTCTAGAACTCATACCATTCGAGTCTTACTTGTGCTATATTGTGTGTATGTGATATGTTACATGTTTTCAAATATGGAAATACGACAAGACAATTCCTCGTTCAACTTAACATTCTTTTGCAAACATTCTCTTCGACTCTCTTTGAGTAAAAGCTTTTCCATGTCTAAAAACGTTTGTGCTTTTTCAGATTCTTTAATTTTCTCCTCGTTTATTGTAGATTGTGGTTTGATTGGTTAAATTTGATTAATGAAATATTCTTTTTGAATGTCAGAGTTTAGGCTGAGAAGGTCATATTCATGTTCAAGAGATGTAATATAAGTTAAGTCAGTTTGCATTTCAGAAACCAATGCTTCTTCAAAACTTATAAATTGTGCATTGACTTTGTTCACGGAAGGTTCGATAAAAGTTTTCAAAAGTTTTTTGACTTCCCTTAAGATATCCATTTCATAAGAATTAGATTTTAGAAGTTCAGACATTTTAAATTCTTGCTTTTCCATGAATGACAACCAACGTACAATTTATTTGATTTTTGAGCTTACAAAAACTTTTTCTCGCTGAACTCTCATATTTTTGTGGATCATATGGGTTTTCAGAAATCTGTTCCACATGTTTTTTTTACATTTGTTGGTTTTCGTGAAAGAATTTTTTCATTGATAATCAAACTATAATCTGCACTAAAGCAGGAGAAATTGGTGCTCTTTGAACGTTTTTCATTTTCTTCTTGAGAGATGTCATTAGGAACAAACAAGTAATCGTTGAAGGTGTCACGTCTCATGTAATCAACATTATACAAACTAGGTTCAATATGTTTAACCATATCAATATAAGATGGTTTAGGACAACCAAGACCCTATTTTAGATCCAAAATTGAATAAGATTTGGGTATTAACACCTTTAGAGTTTGATTAGTCTGATAAGTAGTGCGAAGTTTAGTTTCAGATTTTGTTAATCGTTGAATACAATTAGTTTTTTCTTCATTAATTTTTGAAACTTCATTTTCATAATTCTTTTTAATGTTATCAAAAGTCGAAATATTTCGTTTTATGCGTTCGTTTTGTAACTCAAGAATTTGACGTTTCAACACTTATGGTCGTTCAAAGCTTTGACATGTAACATGTCCTTGATTTTCTTCTCCAAGGAAGCACTTTTAGCTTGTTCCAGTTTTATAAAGTTAGTATAATTTTGATTTTGAGATTGAATAGTGGCATAGTTTTGAAGCATTTCACTATGATCTTGATTTGTTGATTTATGATTGCTTTCGACACTTGTAGTAGATAACTTGAGTGTATCACTAATAGATGTTACACTACTTGTGTTAACTTTAGTTATCATACTACATGTTAGAATGTTATCATGGATGAATACATCAAGTTCATTGTTGGATTCATTATCAGAAAAAAGATTTACCGTAGGTGATAAGTCTCCACTGTTATCTGAGTCATAGGTTGGAGTTGTGTCAGCAATGTCCTCTATTTCTGCTTCAAAATCACCCACTTCTTCAACGTGTGCCATGAATATCATGCTTGTTCCTGATTGTTCTGCTTTATCATCTGTATCCTCCATGAAATTAATTAGCTCTTTTTCCAGCTCACATCCAGATTCCATTTTCAGTGCAATTAGCATATTCTTCTCATAGTATTCCGAGTTACGAATCTTACTCTTGGTGTTGATTCTTATGCCTTGAGAAGATGAATTACCAATTGACCATTCTGAAGTATCAATCATTTTGTCTTTGCCTTTGATGTTTATAGTGCACTGTTGAATGTCATTACCAAGCTTGACCATGTTATCAATAAGTGATTGTTCACTATCATCATTGATTGTTGCAGGGTGGTATCGTGGACTAATCACTGGTTCATATTCAGGAGTGAAGAATATTCCATCCTTGTTGAAGGTTATGGTGCCATGGTGATCAGTGTGAGAATGAATTAGCATATCTGGTGATGATGATTCAAAGAGAATGGTTCGCAGGTGATCCATATGAAAATAGGTTCCATTATCAAGATCTCTTCTGATGAGTTGAAGTACTTCGTTATGATGCAAAGATGCTAGAGTTTGCCACATATCATGAGCATTGTTATGGTGATCCACATGTAGACAAAAGTCATTTGGAATGCCCAACATGATGAAGTGTTTTGCCCGAAAGTCAGCCCGAAAGTCAGCCCGATATTGATCAAGTTCATCTTAATTCAAGTCATCATGTGTTTGAAGTTTTGTGAATTCTGGATGACTTGGATCAGTAATTTTTTTCGGTGACATATGGACCATTTCTAATTGAATTGAGCATATGTTCAGCATCATCAAAGTTTGTGAGCCATAACTTAAACCTTAATCACCAATTTGTGTAGGATCTTGGGAGTAGCATAGGTGGTTTAGCTTTTGTTCCTAACATCATTGCAGCATAACTAATATCATAAGAAGTAGACATTGTGATGTTGGATCTTTGATATGAGATGTTGTTTTGTTTGAAAGTTGTGTTTTAGCTTGTTGAAATAGATATGGTTGAATGTTGATTGCTAGATATTTGTGATAATGAGTTGATTAAAGTCTCATAGAATTTTCACACTAATCAAGGTTCGAATAATTTGAAGTCCAATTTTAGTGAGATGGTAAAAATCTAGTAATCAAGGACTCGCAACACAAAATCTTGCAAACAGTAACTATCGCACCAATCTCTTGCAAAACGGGCAGATTTTTCTTTCGTAAACAGTAGGTAACAATTTATTTTGCCAAGGATGTGTCGTAAACTTCTTCTATCACAACTTACTATTGAAGCTATTGCAACAATTTCTTGCGAGTTGGGCAGAGTTTTCTTTCGTAAACAGTGGGTAACAGAAAGCTTCACAAAGCTAGTATCACAAAAATCACTCTCGCAAACCAAAAACAAAGACTATCGCAACCCGAATCTCGCAAGCAATAGCTATCGCAACCAAAAATGAGTGTCACAACTAAATCTCAGCCAACTATCGCAATAAAACCCTAGTTTTGCCAACAAGTTTTGCGAGCAAAAGTAAAACCCTATTTTTACGAACAAAAAGTATACTTTTTCCAAACTTTTAAACCACGTTTTTTTAGCACAAATCTTCACCAACTTCATAAAGTATTTGTATAGAATGATAAAAAACGTTTCCTTAATCTCTAATATGTTTTTCTAACAAAAGTTTATAAGATTAAACATGTTAATGAGTAATCTTAATAAAGACGTACGAGAGAAAAATGTTCTAGAGAGAGAAACTCTTTAACGATCTATAAAAAGGAAAACTTTACTACTAATGAAGATCTAAACAAATCTAAAACACTACTAGATGAAATAACTAATCATATTTGGCTCTTGATACCAACTGTTTTTCCCAAAATATCACGTATACTTAATAATCTTAGAGAGATAAAGCGGGCGTGGACACTTTATCTTAGAGAGAGAAACAAGAGAGAATAGAGAAAGTCTCACAAGACATTTAGATAACACACACCTCATAACCCATGAAGTAGGGGGTATTTATACCCATACAACCATCTAGCATCCCCTTGCAACTATACAAGTGTTGCGAGGGTGAATTACTATCGCAAGATACTACAACTTACACAACATACTCTATTCTATAACAAAAGATAAACAGAAGTCTCTGTGCTAACGATTTACACTTTTTGTGTTCCAACAATTTTTGATATATATAAAAGAACATAATGTTCACAACATATATAAACTTGCAACACACGTGTATTAACCCCCAAAATCGTTTTACAAAAAATAGTTATACAAGTTCAAGTTGATGAATTTTTTTAAACTATTGATAATTCAAAAGATCGTTATAGATTATTCTTGGTTATTTCAATAATTTTTTTAATTTTTCCTTATGAAAAGTATCTGCAACCTTTTTTTAATTTCCCATTAGAGAAACGAATCTTTAATTAACTCATATTGAACCAATTAGATGACTCTATTTTCATACATGACAAGATAGAAGAACTGTTTGATAAAGTTTGTTATTACACTTGATTTGACTTTGTGCTTTATAATTTTATACTACTGAATTATGGTTGACATAATTAGAGTTGTGGTTACTAAGAGCATATAAGTTACTGTATGCTTTAACATTGGAGAAATTTGGTGATATGGAGTGTCCAATGGTTTATCTTAGATAAAGAACTAAAAAGATTGTATGTTCGTTACCAGGTGACTATGGAAATGGGGCAGCGAGATGGTTGATTCCAAGTCCTTTGTAACAAAAAAACAAACAAACAGTGGAGCGTATTTGTCGTGGGAGGAACTTGGAGCAGTTGTTTCAAGCTTCAACAGAAATGCAGGGAAAGATGGATGTAAATATATTGTATATCCCTCATAGACAATATGAAAAGTTATATGAAATAAGTAGGTAGCAACCTACGATTATTTACACATGAATAATAATTATATAAGTAATTCCAAGAAGTTTTGAGTAATATAGTCTACGTGTTTACATAAGAATAATACTCATATAAGTAATGCTAAGAACTTTTGAGTAATTAATCACTTTGATGGTGTCTGGTATAGACAAACATTTGTCAAAATTTGCTTAAGTGTTATTATTGTCACAAAACACGTTTTAATAATTTGTGTGTACATGGCTTTAAAAGATTAAATATACGCGCAATAAGTAACCGAATAGATGTCATATTTTCAGCATATTCAATATAGATAAATAGCTAAAAGTGTATGTCACGTATTAAAGCATTTTTTTTTTTTTGAACGGCGAAATTTTATTAGAAAAAACTAGCATAAGCTAGAAAACGAACATTACAAAAGGACTATAGAATCTATAGGTTTACGCAACCAATCTACCCAATTAATACTAATCTTCGGATTTCTAGAAGAAATCCACAAATATGATTGAGAAACTATAGAATCCCAAAGCACCGCCTTCTTTGGGGGAGTGTTAGAGAAAATCAAACGATTTCTGTAGCTCCATATAGACCACATAAGAGTCCCCCCAACGCCTTCAATAATAGACTTTACCTTATTCGAAACTTGTAGAGATCCAAGCCACTCGAACCACTCCATAATGGCACAAACGGAATGTCAAGCTCCCACCACCTAGCTAGCATAGCCCACAGATCCAAAGCCATATCACAAGAAAAGAAAACATGATTGACATTTTCGACGTCGCTGACAAATGGGGCATAAGGTCTATCCAACATCGATACCTTTTCTATCCAAGTTAACCCTAGAAGGGAGTTTATTGAGCATCAGTCTCCAAATAAAAATATTAACTTTGATAGGGATGCTACGAACCCATCGAGTAGCAGTAGGAGCCGTATCTAAGGTTTTGGAATCAATCAAAGACCGAGCAGATGCGACAGAATATCCTGACGAATCTAACGCCCAATGCCAAGTATCACTGATGAAGCACTATATTCGCAATCATAGATTGTAAATCAGAAAATTGAGCCATTTCCACTCCTCCACGCGGTTGATGCAAAGCGAGCTCAAATCCGAAGAGATAACCGATTCGCAATGGAACTGTTCCTATCCATGTCGGTGATAGATGCGAGAGAATTGGGTTTTAGTGGCTGGCCTCCGCACCATGTCCTCCCAAAACTTTGTCGACGCCATCCCCAATTTTGCAACATGAGAGAACAAGTCTATACCTTTTGCTTAATGCGTTGAACGGGAGGATAAGATACCCCAGTACTATGGCTAAGACGGTTACCAGAAGTGACATTAATACCTCCATGAGAACCATATATGTTTTTAATAACTCTCACCCAAAGGTCGGAAGAACAACGGAAAACCTCCAAACCCATTTAAACGAAGACGATGTTAAGCCGAATATACTCCCAATTCCAAGACCACCTAAAGCCTTGCTAGCTAAACATTTTCCTTCGCCCATGCACATTTTTTCTCTTCAATATCCCCACCTAAAAAGAAATTGTTGCGTATAGATTCCAACTTCTTTTGAATAGATGTAGGCATCAGATATAAAGACATATAATAAGTGGGGAGATGCCCAGCACGAGATTTGATTAAAGAGACCGACCCGTGATAACAAACGGGTTTTCCAGGGCAAGTTTAGAAGAAACGAATAATGTTACTCAATTAGAACATCTTGTCATGTTACAACCAACGGGACTCCAAGGTACTTCATTGGTAAACTAGCCCGCAAACCAGTATTAGCCGCCGCGATGACGGTCTCCTCGAAACACAAACGCCAAGAGTATTTTATTAACGTTAATTTTCAACCCGAAAATTAAACAAGAAGCATGCAAAGGAGATTGTGAGCGTTCAGCGAGACCATTCACCTATGAAAATAACGTCATGCATGAAAGATGAGAAATACTCATGTTAGCATGACCAATAGAAGCGCCTTTAAATAAACCCGTCTCCTCGGCCTTACACGTAAGCATGTGCAAACCTTCCATAGCCAAAATGAATAGGAAAGGAGATAGAGGATCCCCTTGCCTTAATCCCCTAAAATCTCAAATTAGGATGTAGGAGACCCATTGACGGGGAACGAGTTTTGAAGACATCCGAAAATCCATGAACGCCACTTGGTACCAAAACCGGTTTTCCATAACCAAGTCCAGAAATCCCTCAAAGAATCAAAAGCTTTCTCAAAATCAACTTTGAACACCATAAGCTCTTTACGTTTGATACCATGCCATGACTTCATTGAGAATAAGAGGACCATCGAGAATATTTCTACCTTTGATAAAAGCCGATTGTTCAGGACTTATGCAACTACTGATGACCGAACTAAGTCTATTAGCTAATAGTTTACCAATGATTTTGTATTGGCACCCAATTAGACTAATAGGGCGAAAGTCATTAACAAACTTTGCATTAGAAACTTTTGGAATCAGAGCAAGGAACGATGAATTGCATCCTTTAGGAATAGTTCTGTAAGAAAAATTCATGAACAAAACAAACCACATCCTCTTTTATTAGATCCCAAAGGTCGTAGAAACTTGAAGGAAAATCCGTAGGGGCACAGGGACCGATCTCCACCACAATCCCAAGCGACCGCTTGATTTCTTCAATAGAAAATTGAAGCTCTAAGAGATCACTTTGAGTATCAGAAAGCTTATTTGGCATTGCAACATCAAGCGAGGGAGGAATGCCATTAAATTGTTGGAACCTATTACGAAAATGATCAAAAAATTCGGCTTTAACTATATCAGGATTTTCAATCCAATCACCATTCTTAAGGATACCTTTAATAGCAACTTGTCTTCGCTTTTTCTTTAAAGTACCATGAAAAAAGCTTGTGTTTTCATCTCCTTCTATAGCCCACTTAATCTTAGCTTTTTGGGCCAAGTCTTTGGCTTCTAAATACGAATATCGTCCGAATTTTTATCGAGTCTCTACGATTAATGAAATCCTCGTTGCTAGCACAACCTTGGTCAACCTTAGCATCAATAAGAGCTAACCGCGATTGATGATCTCTTTTAATCTGTTGGAATCGATCTTTTAGAAGCTACCCAATCACGAATAACACCTTTGAGATTAAGCTTTTTAAAAGAGATGAGCAGCATATCCATAATACCATCATGATTCCATGTTTGAACAACCAAATCATGTAAGCCATCCATCTCCAACCAAGAATGAAAAAAGCGAAATGGAGTAGGACCATAGTCCACCACAAAGTCTTTAAGAAGAATAGGACGATGGTCAGGAATACCTTTCTCCAAGACAATTCCCGTAGTGTGAGGAAAGACTTCATAGAACCTTTCTGAAACCAAAAAGCGATCCAATTTACTCATCTTTGAACTCCACTTATCAGTCCATGTGTATTTGAAACCACCTAACGGAATATCAATAAGAGATGAATTGGTGATAAACTCATTAAAAATGTCAGATTGCCTCTCGTTAAAAACAGAACCAAATCGTTCACCTGCCTCACGAACTTCATTAAAATCACCCATCACCACTAAATTCCCATCCCAATTACCGATTAAATTAGCCAAGGAAGACCAAAGAGCAATCTTACTTGACAAGTTTTGAGGAGCATATACAACTATCAACATTAAGCGAACATCATTTGGGATCCAATGACCTTCGACAACCACATAGTTGTCATATACATTCGGATTTTGAAACGAGATTATTCCATATACATATAATGCCACCCGACCTACCTCTAGCTGAAGAGGAAACGAAATCAAATTGAGAGTTCCCCCAAACTTGGCGCAACATCCATAAATCAACATGTAATAATTTTGTCTCCTGAAGAGCGAGAAAATTGACCATAAACCTGTTACAAAGATCACGAACCCAACTCCTTTTTTTAAGGTTTCCAAAACCTTGAATGTTAATTGATAAAGCATTCATTTATTCACTATGGACTCTCCATTATCTGCTATTAAAGAAGCGAGAGTATTTTCACAACCCTCCATATTAAGACCCAAAGCTGTGCCTACCTTGATTGTTTCCTCCAAACGTTCTAGCATAGAAAAACCAGAATGTTGTTTAGAATCACCATCCACCTGATTGTTGCAAGATCTGAGAACCATTCTGATTACCAGAAGGATTCGGAAAGAATCCCGGAGGGAATTCAGGGGTCACAGAACACCTCTCTATATTGACTTCGCCACACCTCTGCTTGATGAGAGGGTCTAGACCGAAAGGGTCATCATCAATAGGATCCTCCACAGTATCTCCAGTACCACGAGAGCCCTTATTAGAGGTATCCGGCACCTCATGAACACACTCCTGATTGAGATCATTATGAACAATAGTTCTTTCATCTCCTATGTCATCAAAAATACCAACAGCTGATTCTGCATCATTATCCTCTTTCACCTCCTCTTCTTCATACTTACCCATAGAGACTTCATCATCAGCTACTGAATCTTCCCCCAGGAAAGAAGGCGTCCAACTACATAGTTCCCTTACCCTTATGGCATATGTAACCTTATTCAGTGACACCATGATGGTGGCAAACACCAGCGAAGCGTGAGAAGACTTGATACATAACCGTTTGCTAAGTCTATTGGTCCCATCAGAATCATCCATAAAAAGAACCTCTCCCCATTTGCTGCAAATTTGAGTGAACGTTTCGTTATACCATGCACGAAGAGGAACTCCTTCGATCTCAAGCCAAATAAGACGCTCCTCCACCACAAAGTCGTCATGCCATGGCTTCAAAGAAGAGAACCGTGACAAGATACCTTCGTGTTTAATGAATTTTTCTTTTGATTCTTGTGATGTAAACTCAAACAAGACCCATAAACCACCCAAGTATTTAAAATGCACATCCAGAAACCCTTCACTACGACATAAAGATCGTGTATAAGCAATAGCTCGAAAATCCTTGTAGCATCCAAGAACAGCCATGGGGAAATCATTTGAATTTTCCTGCGTGATAGAGATCGTAGGGTAGTTATCTCCAGCATCCTTCGCACTACCGGTGTTAGAATCCTTGACAACATTTGCATAAGAAGATGCTTTACAGGAGTGAGAAACATTACATTCCATGTTAACAGTGGGGATGTTAACCTTAGCAACCTTAACACTTGCATGAGAAGGTTTATCCTTTCTTGCATACCTAGCAACATTGGCGTATAATCGAAGCTTCCCAATCCAAATATTAGATAACGAATTAATAAGAGTTTCTGAGTTAGACACCTTGATGAATCGACAAAATGCAAACATTTGCCCCAATTTATTCTTTTGATTAGCAATAAAAACATCAGCAAGGGTCCCCTTTTTACCACATATGTTCCAAAGTTCTCGCGTAGTGAGATGAGAAGGGAAATTAGAAACATACACAGTTAATGAAATCTTCGCTAAATCATCCGCCAGAGACGCCTTAGCTTCTGGGAATTTGAGCCTATGAAACACCGATCCTTGTTTCTTCCTTGTGACCTCCTTCCATTCATATTCACCCATTGAAAACAATTAAGAAATCGCCTTGAGAAAAAACAAGGGTTTGGATTTATATTTTTTCTGTTAAAAGGAGAAAAAGTCAATTGGCTTTAGGATTAAAACTAGGTTTTGGGTTTTAGGCGGAAATTAATTGATATATGGAAAAGGATTTTTGGATTGAAGGGAGATCTGTTTATTGAATTGATTATGGAAAAAAATTATTTATGGATTGAAGATGACGAGATCCAGGAGGGGATGATCGCCATGGGAAAAGAATTAAAGCATTAAAACCTTTAAAAGATAATAAATCAAGTTTTCATACTTTCTTTTCCTAATATCCTTAAATGTGCAACTTCAACATCATCATCAACTTTGGCTGTGTTTGGCGCATGTTTTTTTTAGGCTTATAGGGGCTTGAACTTTCAAAATAAGTCGGCTTATAAAATAAGTCTCGTTCGTCACACAGACTTAATAAGTTATAAGCTTCCATAAGCCGAAGCCCATATAAAATAAGTCTCGTTATGTGTCGATGATGATAATGATTACATAATTGGCCAATCTAGAAGTGAGTATTGGTGGTGATGATGATGATACATGGTATAATGGTCAATTTAGAACTATGTGAGTATTTTATATTTTTATTTATATATAAATTAATTATTTTGATATATATATATATATATATAGGCTTTGGTTCCATTGAGAAGACTTTTAGATTGAGAAGATTGAGAAGAGATCTTGGCCATCCAGTTTGAATCATTTAATTAACTAATTAAAATAATGATAAGGGTAAAAAGGTAATTGAATCAATGCATTTACAGAACAAGATATCTCTACATTTTTGTTTTTCAAAAATTTAAATTTGGCAAAACCCAAACCGTATCACAGATTTTTTTTTGTTAGCGTGATTTCAGTTTCTATAAAATTTGATACATATTATATAGTTCACTGATTCAATTCCGTCTCAAAAGTTCGCATCATTGTTTTTTGTGAAGATGAACAGAAAATCAAAACAACAACAACAGAAAACTCGGACTAACAAAGGTTAGATTTTTTTTAAGCACGTTAATGATTGTGAATCATGAGTAATGGCAAGCTTCATAACAACGTTTTTGTGAATCATTAAAAAAGGATGTATTTATGAATCATTGTTTATCATAATGATTGAATGATTGTACAATTTTTTTGTATTTAGGTTTTAGATGATATAATCTTTGTTATGAGTTGTATCGTCAGTTATATAGTTGTTTACGAATCAATGATCAATGATCATTTTATTAGTCGATGAGTTATTTAGCTTTTAGATGATATAATCTATTTAGCATGTTTGCATGGCAAAAAGATTTTTGAATCATGTTGTATGAAACCTGCATGGCTAGATGCTTAATTTTTATTTGTGAATCTATGATAACGTATATGTTAAGGCATAAAAAAAGAATCAAGTATCAAATATGTCTTTGGTTTTGAATCATGTTGTATGAAAGTTGCATGACTAGAATTATGAAAGTTGCATGACCATAATAGAGAACTAATAAACTGATGTTATGTATGAAAGGTGCATGACCAGAAGTCCAATGTTATTTGTGAATAAGATAGATCTTGTTTGTCAAAAAATTAAACTTTGTTATGAATTAAGCATCTTGGTGTTCGTAAATTTGATGATGCAGAAAAATGTGTGAAGGGCATAGAAAAAAGCAAGAGTTCAGTAAAACATCAGTATACTAGTGATTCAGATGATGATTTTGTGAAGTCGCCATCACGACCAAAATTGATAAGCTCTAAAAGAAAAGTGAGTGGGTATAAAAATGAATCGAAGAAGAAGCAAAAATTTGATAATGATAGAGATAGTGCAAAAAAGTATGGAAAGAAAGGGAAAACATATCCACATGTGAATAGGCGTCATCCACCACAATGTTTAATTGATTCGATAAAAAAATTTACGAATGCGCAGCGGGAAAGGGTCAAAATTATGGGATTCGAACATGTGTTGTCTCTAAAAATTGAAAAGATTCCAAAAAAACTTGGTTATTGGATATTAACCAATTATGACCGTGAAAATAGTATCTTAAATATTAATGGCAGGTCATTGCTGATAACAAGGGAGGTGATTCATGATGTCTATGGGGTTCCGATGGGAGAAGTGCCGATTCAAAGTTTTAAGAAATCTAAAAAGCTTGACAACGTTATTGAAGAGTGGAAGAGACAATTTGTCATAAAAAAAATGGTAGAATAAAGGTAAGTGATGTGATACCGAAGATGTTAGAAGATAAAGAAGGAGGAAGAAAAACTTCCTTGTGTTGTTTGTTACAGTAATGATTGAGAGTATTAGTAATGGTCCGGTAAACCAAAAGTTTCTAGCAAACATTGAAGCAGATACGGTTATTGATAACCTTGATTGGTGTACTTACACTTTAGATTGCTTGAATGAAATTAGAAAGGCATGGAACATGTTGGACCCATCGAACTTCTACACCGGTCCATTATTGTTCTTAGTGGTATGATCGATTCATTTTTTGCAACAAACAAATTTATTGAACCATTAATTTATTTCAGACTATATAAAGTAGTTTCATTTGTGTAAATCATTAATGTTTGCAATTGTTTTTAACAACGACGCAGGTATTTTTCATGAAGTGTACAATGTTAAATGGTGAAGACAAAGTTTGTCGAATTATTCCGAGCATGAATGGTTGGACAACAAAAAAGCTAAAAGATAGGCAAAGTAAAGAAGTTCAAAATGGTGGGTTCGGAAAAGTGACATTTGCACCTAACGTTCTATTTGTCGATGATGTTAGATCTATTGAAGCTACCCCTATTGTAGTTCTTTGGAAATACCATAACTAAAGCACCTTCCATTGGGACATGTAAAGGAAGGATACATGAATCAAAATCTGACATGATAGTTATGATTCAAAATGAAAATACATACCGTGATGGGTACTATGACGAGCACAATGACTATTCTACGCAAGAATATCGTGATATGTTTGAAGATGATGATTGGGGTAATGAAGAGCCAAATGATTGTGGCGATGAAGAGCCAAATGATTGTGGTGATGACGAGAAGAGTCTCGATGTAATATTTTTTCAATTAAATCATGAATCATTATTGATTTTTAATGACGTAATAATATTTTTTTCAAATCAAAACAATGCAGGATATTGTGAATGAGGTGAATAGGAACTTTTCAGTCATTGCAAACGCAAAGGCGTTGATAAATGCGAACATTTCTAAAGGACTTGATATGTTCCCGAATAATAAGGATCTGCTCACATTGGCAAAACAGTGTGATGTATTGTTTGGTGTATCTTCTTCAGGAAACTCAGATGATGTTATGTTTCATCATGATGATAATGAAAGATTCAAAAATTTGAAAGATTCAAATATTGAAGTGCCAGGTATTATAACTCAAACTATTACTGATCATGTAATATTTGATAAGATATTTGAATCATCAATAGCTAAAGCGTCAATGAAGGAAGGAAATTGCAAGTATAAAGGGGTGAAATCGATAACCATTTGTTTTCCAGAAGATGGAGATGAAGAGAATAATGGTAATGTTTGTGTGCATGATTCAAATTCAGTAACTAAAACAGGTGAAGTCACTCTCGATACGGTTCAGGACGTTGTTAGGAAATTGGACGCAAGTAAGTTTAAACCATTTCAAAACTCATTAGATTCACATAAGAATGCTGAACCTGAGAAAGTTGATAATAAAGGTGATGGAAAAAAACCAGCAGGTGATGGAACAAAAGTGAAAAGTATTAGGCCTCGATCATTGAATGAAATAGTTTTTGAAAATATAAGGGCCAAAAGGGAAGTAAAGATACCTGATTCACTTAAATCACCCTACATAAATCGGATTGTGGATTGTAAAAAAAGACTTCATTCAGATGAGAAAAAGGTTTCGAATTGGTTATTTGCATGTACCGAAGATGTAAAGTAAGTATTTTAATAAATATATTTTTTATTTTTTTTAACTGATTCGTCCCGAACCGTCAAGTTTAATCACTCAAACCGACCACTTGTGAATGGTCGACCGAACAAACTTAAAAGTACCCGGAAACAAATGCAATGAAGATCAGAGATATATAGTGTTTCCCGGTCGTTATGTCCCAAATGAATGCGCGAATCACCAAACGAGTATAGGATCGATAGATTTGAACGAAAAAGAGTTTTTGAATTATTATAACTACAGAAAAAGCAAACAAATTACAAGGACTTAAATGCAAATTAAAGGAAATTAAAAAGATAAAATATATTAAATAAACGCTATCACTATTTGCAAAATGATGTTTTTGATTTTATGTTTTTATAAAACTTGAATTTAAAACTACGTGACGTACTAAAGAAAATGTGAAACTAAAGCAATATAAATCCTAAAAATATGAAAATGACATTTTTACAAACCTAATGATAAAATAAAATATTTAGAAAAAGAAAATTATTTTTATAACTATTTAATTAATTATTATTTATTAAAAACTATTTTTAACTATTTTATAATAACCTAAAATACAAGAAAATAGGAAATAAAGCTAGAAAAATGAAACTATGACTTGGAAAAATCTAAAATTAAAAAAGAGAATTTTCAAAACTATTTTTGTATTTTTCTGATTATTTTTGTATTTTCTAGGAATTAAAAACTATTTAAAACTACTTAAATTGCTTAAAAATACAAATTTAACTAAGAAAATCTGAAAAATATTTTTTAACTTTTTATATTTATCTTAACCTAATAAAAATGAAAAATTATTTTTTTGAAACTTTTCTGAATTAATTGGATTAAAAGCTATTTAAAGAATGCTAAAAATAGATTTAAATGGAGAAAAATACCAAACAAGATCGAAAAATATGAAAAATTCAAGATAAGTCTAAAATAATATTGTGAATCTAAGAAAATGGAAAACAGAGGGTTGTGTGAAGGAATATGAAATCAGAGCACAAGTGCTTATAAATAAGCACTTAGAATAAGCAAATGAGCACCAAAGTCCACCACAGCAACACAAAAGCTATATTATGCTAAGAATACCCAAATGCAACTAATATTATAACTGCTCTAAACCTCTAAAATGCAAATTGCTAAGATTTGATGATTTGAGTTATGTGCTAAAACCGCGAGTAGGTACCAAGTTTGAGCTTAAGACAAGCTTCCAATGCTAAAATTTAAAACCAAGAGTTGGAACCTAACCTAGACCTGGCTAACTACTTATGAGCCAAATACCAGACCTAGACAAGCTCAAATGAGCTCACAGGTAAGTTTGCAAGACCTCGCTGTGCACTCAGTATCAACCGAAGTCAGTACGGCAAATAAGCCCATGTTGACAAGCAATTTTAGAGCTTATAAAAAAATTGATAAAAATCTACAAAAATGACAATGAGAAAATAGACAATTGAAGTTTTAAAACCACAAGTTTCACATGATTTGGCCTTAAATGAACTCATGAAAATTCACCCCAGTTGGGCTCAAACTGATTGTTTGAAATTTGACTTTTTAATAAATATGAAAAGTTGACTTATTTGAACTTTGCAGCTGATTTAAGGACTGAAATTGATGAATTATGTTAAACTAAGACTAATAAAACATCTATGGTTTTGAACACAAATCAAGCTTTTGGTTTTCAAAAATTCCAGCTTAAGAAATGAGAATGCTTAAAGAGAATTTTGACTTTGGCTGCTTTGATGCACAAATGAATGACAGATATGGTTCTAGTGGTCTATATCAAGACTGAGTATACAAATTTCAAATACCAACAAAGGCTCAAGCTCAATTCTTCCTATCAACCAAACACTCTTTAGAAACTGTTTTGAAAATTCAAACTAAGCTAACTACTGAAATGGCTTAAGCTATCATTGAAATTTAATCTAGATATTCTAATTACAACTACCAACAGTTAAAGATGCTTAATGACAACAGATACAAATGCAAGCACAATCTCAAACTTGAATAAAAAAATGAAATTGAGAATGACACTCACAAGAGTCCAAATTTTGTTTGCAGGATAAAACCGAACCCATCACTACTACACTAAGCCATTTCCAACCCTAAATAAGCACTCGATCAACCCATATCATCACCAAATCCAAATCAATCTCAATGACTTTGTTGACCATAAATACAAATTGCTTGAAACTGTTTCCCAAGCTTATCAAAAGCTATGATAAACCTGAGTTAACTTGTGTGAACTTAAAATTAAGCTAAAAGAAGCTTTAATACAAGAGTTTGAAATTGGAATTTACAACAGTAAACATGAAAATTTGGAATCATAAGAGAACTTTGAATTTATTCTAAACACGCTTATAATGATCAAACACTTGAGTTTTAAACATAGAAACAAAATAATATTACAGAATTTAAGTTAAACTAAGACATTAAAAAAACACATAAGGGAAAATTGAAAACTAAAATCTACTACCTTTTCTTGCTTCTTCCTCTCTTTTATATGTGAAATATCTTCCCCACTTGTTCTCGGCAGGATCCCACTTCCTTTTACAACCATTGATCACATGGAAGGATTTTGGCCATTGATCACATTTTCGGGAAAACCTGATTAAGCCAGTTGGAGAGGTTGAGTGAGATGAGGGGAGGTATTTAATGTATTTGTAGTTTGGTGGAGGTGGAGTGATAAGGAGGGATAAGGTGAAATGGAGGTGTGGGATTGTCCGAAGTTAGGCTAGATGTCAGAAGAAAAAGGGCGGGTAGGGGTTTGTTTGACTTATGTGTTGACGGGGTATTAAGCAGGGGTCCAAAAGGTTATTGGGTGGGGTTCAAAAGGATATGGCAGGGGTCCAATGGGTTCAAGGTCCAAAAGGCTTGTAATAATAATCATAGGGACCATTTGTGTAAATTCTGAAAAACAAGGGACCAATGCTGCCATATTATCAAAGTTGCTCCAAGGGACTATAAGTGACAAGCTCCAATAGTACAAGGACCAAACTTGACATTTTCAAATTTCCAAGGACCATTTTTGTAATTTCTCAAAACTTTTGACATTTTTCACCAAAGGACTAATTTTGACAACTTATGATTTTAAAAGGACCTTTGGTGATTTTCTTTGTATTAAGGGCTCGGGACTATTTCTGACAATTTTGAAACTGGGGACTGAACTGCCAATTATGCAAACTTAGCTCATTTTTCATCGATTTTAAACATTTTGCATCCAAACATATAAAATGAAATTTTGGAATATTTTCAGTATTTTAATGCATTTCTGAGCATTTTTAAACGTTTTGCAGTTCAGATTGACCAAAAATGATGAGTATTTACACACTCATCAATCCCCACACTAAACTATTGCTAGTCCCTAGCAATCTTTTGAGAAAAACTTAATGGATTTGAATCTCTTTACCAAAAGCCATTACTTCGGGAGTAGCCAATTGTTTCAGTTCAAGTAAGAACCTTGGTACAATGATAACCAAATGATTTTTGAGCAAATCACCAGCTTTCAACGGTTTTGATTTGTTTTACCGAAGCCGTTTGATTCTGGACTAGCCAACTCTTAGATAAAATATCTTTGGTGAGTCGATTAACAATTATGGTTTTCCAACTGCCTTTACCACAAGCCATAAACTTGCAGCTAACTCTTCACTAATTAAAGATATGGTGAGTCGAATACCATACAATTTTGGGCAAATTGCAAGCCGTCAACGGATTTGATAAATCTTTACCAAGAGCCGTTTGCTCCTGGATCAGCCAATCCTTTTGTTTATTAGACATGGCGGACTGATAACCATAAGCTGAGTAAGTGAAAAACACTTACTCCAAAAAAAATTTTGGCCAAAATGGGGAATTGTGGTATAATTACATGATAAAATTCTTGAGAATTCCCCCACACTAGAAATGAATATTGCCCTCAATATTCAAAGTACCTACCGCTATGCGAAACAAAGAACGTAAAAGGGAAATACTACGGCCATTATTTTGAATTTTTTTTTTTTTTTTTTTTACTTATATATATACACAACATGTGGGGCAACTCCCCCCACACTAAGGTGGTACACACGGGTGAAAACCCATGTTTAGCTACTGTTTTTGATTACCGAGTCGCTAGCTTGACTCGACCCCGAATTAATTTTTTCATGGGGAAGTAAGTGGAAGAGACAATCTCCATCGGACTTTCATTCAAGATGTTTGGGCAAACATTTGAAGCACGTGAAAGTTCCACACCGATGAGATATACATAACCTCAAAAATGATAAATGAAAATGCCGGGGTCAAAGATAGTGTCTTCATTCCTGAAGGAGTGAAGATGAAGAGAAATCACAAGATATTTGAGGAAAGGAAGAAAGATTTTGATAACAATCAAGATCCATTCTTCATCCTCAAATGTAGACATATCTGGAGGAAGGGTGAGGGTAGTATCATTAATAAGCAAACTCGTATGATAGAGTACACCTCCTCCTCGAGCTAATATCATCCTTAAGATCAAAATAGAAATGATCATGTTCCGGAGGAGATATGTCATGAGAGAGTTCACCGAGAACTCTCTTCATGAAGAGAATCATTCACATGAAGTGAAATTGTGAACTCTTGTTCCATTGCGGGCTCATCACTATCCCTGGCCTGAGTATCAAAGAGTGGGTTCTCAGAAATTAAAGTGAATTCAGAGTTGAATTCAAATAGAGGATTGGTGAAAGTAGCTTTGAATGTTTTGGGAACAAAGTGATCAACGTTCTTCTATTGGACCGTTAGGGTAAGAAGTGAGTGAACGATCATTATCAAGGGAACTTTCGTCCTCCTGGATCGGCTTCAAATCAAAGAGACTATCATTACTTTCCGATGAAAGTGGATTGATGTGAGTGAGTTCATCGGTGAACTCCTCAAGAAGGGATCGCATCATGGAGAGATGCCTCAACATACTCAATGTTTCCATAGGAAGCACAATCGCCGCTAAGATCAGAAAGTTTCCAAATGATCTTTTGAACACTCAAGAAGGAAAGAGAATCACACATATGATCGAAGTTCCTGTGACTCTCGATTGGGACAAGGTTCTCAACACTAGACTTTATGAATTCGCCCGATTCCTTTTCGTGAACAGTGTCAAGATGCTCGCCCCCATGTTCGAGAGTGAGTGGGAGCTGTGATAGCAGCTATTTGAGATGGAATCTCAATGCTTGATATCAACTGACCGAGGAAGTTGAGAAATATTATCTTTAAAAGGATAAAAACTCTCCTCGTCATCATCATATAGAGCCTTTAAGAAATTGGAACGCCTAGAGCTGCATGCTCTAGGACTAATAATTCTTCCCTAGATTTACGGGCCTCTCGTTCTTCGACTAGCAATTCTCCCATGGTCTTTTCACCACTCACTTGATTCTTAAAGTTACTAATCATATCATCAAGCCGTTTTCTTGCGGTTTCAAAATCTTGGGAATTTCGACAACGGCTCAGATGGCGTTTGAACCATATGGTGCTGTGGAGGTTGGAAATTGTCAAACATGTGAGAGTCATGATTGTTACAAGGAACTGGGTTCCCTATTTGACAATTAGAGTGAAAATGGGACCTCCACAGTACTCACAACAAGAAAACTGTTGAGTCCGGACTGTGAATCATATGGATTTTGGTTATAATCAAAGTTCTGAGCATCACTGGAAAACTGTTCATAGATAAACGTGTTTCCAGATTGACACTCAAATCCTAGGTGAGGACCTCCACAAAATTCACAGCAGTTATGTTGATTATATGAAGATAGGTCAGGCTGAGGGGTAATTGAAAGTTTGAGGGTCGTTAAATGAGTTCTCGATTAGATCATAGTCAAATGAATTCCCGAACCACAAAACAAACAACTCCCCGTATGAATATCATTACCACATTGTACACACGACACCAACGCAGTGGTGAACCAAAAAGAAGCTCACCACAACCGACACAAGGAATAAACGATTTCATTTGATAGTTATGATAAGGAATCGATTTATTCAAAGAATCAACAAAACCAACATGGTGATCCGAATGACTATCAAGTCTCGAAGAACATTTGAAAAAATCCTGAGGTGGGACAAGTGGTGTGCTCTGAGAGCTAGCAATTTCCACCACTTCCGCTATGGTCTCTGGTTCTGGTTCTTGAGAAACGTGAAGATTAGGTAAGTCATTCTTGCTAGTCACCGGTCTAAATTATGCATGTTTGCTTTTAACCGTAAATCGTGAAAGTTTAGGACCAATTCTAAGGCGGCTTAGAGCAATTGAGGGGTTAGATCTTTGGATAACCGTAGGTTGGACGATAGCACTTCCATTATTAGAGGGAAGTACTTGGTCCTTTGTCACCCCGGTTTCGCCCTACTAGTAATTAATGGATCATCACGAACAACACGAATCTTGACATTTGTGATAAAACTGAAGTTTTTCAACTTCGTCCCTGAATTCGTCGTAGTCGAGAGATTCCATGAGAAGAAGAAGTTAGAATCAAATGGATATACGGTAAAGGGATAAAGAATCAAAAAAGGTAAGAGGGTAAAGATGAATGTTTTGTGTTTTTGATAAACATTTTGTAAAAACAAAGAATGAAAATCTTTTTGGGTTTTTGATTTTTATAAGAAAATATAAATACATAGATGGTATAAACAATGAGTGAATATCCAAATCACTAATCTGCTAAACGGAAGATAATCAGCACAGCTCCCCGGCAGCGGCGCCAAAATTTGATTCGTCCCGAACCGTCAAGTTTAATCACTCAAACCGACCACTTGTGAATGGCCGACCGTAACAAACTTAAAACAGTCCGGAAACAAATGCAATGAAGATCAGGAGAGTATAGTGTTTCCCGTCATATGTCCCAGCGAGCTATGAGAATCACCAAACGATAAGTGATCGATAGATTTGAACGGAAAAGAGTTTTTGAATTATTATAACTACAGAAAAAGCAAACAAATTACAGGGGCTTAAATTCAAATTAAAGGAAATTAAAAAGATAAAATATATTAAATAAACGCTATCACTATTTGCAAAATGATGTTTTTGATTTTATGTTTTTATAAAACTTGAATTTAAAACTACGTGACGTACTAAAGAAAATGTGAAACTAAAGCAATATAAATCCTAAAAATATGAAAATGACATTTTTACAAACCTAATGATAAAAGAAAATATTTAGAAAAATAAAATTATTTTTATAACTATTTAATTAATTATTATTTATTAAAAACTATTTTTAACTATTTTATAATAACCTAAAATACAAGAAAATAGGAAATAAATCTAGAAAAATGAAACTATGACTTGGAAAAATCTAAAATTACAAAAGATAATTTTCAAAACTATTTTTGTATTTTTCTGATTATTTTTGTATTTTCTAGGAATTAAAAACTATTTAAAACTACTTAAATTGCTTAAAAATACAAATTTAACTAAGAAAAAATCAAAAATATTTTTTAACTTTTTATATTTATCTTAACTTAAGAATAATGAAAAATTATTTTTTTGAAACTTTTCTGAATTAATTGGATTAAAAGCTATTTAAAAAATGCTAAAAATAGATTTAAATGGAGAAAATACCAAACAAGATCGAAAATATGAAAATTCAAGATAAGTCTAAAATAATATTGTGAATCTAAGAAAAATGGAAAAACAGAGGGTTGTGTGGAGGAATATGGAATCGAGCACAAGTGCTTATAAATAAGCACTGAATAAGCAAATGAGCACCAAAGTCCACCACCAACACAAAAAGCTATATTATGCTAAGAATACCCAAATGCAACTAATATTATAACTGCTCTAAACCTCTAAAATGCAAATTGCTAAGATTTGATGATTTGAGTTATGTGCTAAAATCATGGTGGGTACCAAGTTCGAGCTTAAGTACAAGCTTCCTAATAAGCTAAAATTTAAAACCAAGAGTTGGAACCTCACCTAGACCTGGCTAACTACTTATGAGCCAAATACAGCACCTAGACAAGCTCAAATGAGCTCTGGCAAGTTTGCAAGACCTCTCGTGCGCACTCGTGATCAATCGAAGTCAAGGTAAGGGCAAATAAGCCCATGTTGACAAGCAATTTTGCTTATAAAAATTGATAAAATCTACAAAATGACAATGAGAAAATAGACCAATTGAAGTTTTTAAACCACAAGTTTCACATGATTTGCAGAAATGAACTCATGAAAATTCACCCCAGTTGGCTCAAACTGATTGTTCAGAAATTTGACTTTTTAATAAATATGAAAAGTTGACTTATTTGAACTTTGCAACTTATTTAAGGACTGAAATTGATGAATTATGTTAAACTAAGACTAATAAAACAAATATCTATGGTTTTTGAACACAAATCAAGCTTTTGGTTTTCAAAAATTCCAACAGCAAGAAATGAGAAAGTTTTAAAGAGAATTTTGACTTTGCACGCTTTGATGCACAAATGAATGATGAGATATGGTTCTAGTGGTCTATATCAAGACTGGGTATACAAATTTCAAATACCAACAAAGGCTCAAGCTCAATTCTTCCTACTGAACCAAACACTTTTAGAAACTGCTTTGAAAATTCAAACTAAGCTAACTACTGAAATGGCTTAAGCTATCATTGAAATTTAATCTAGATATTCTAATTACAACTACTGAACAGGTTAAAGATGCTTAATGACAACAGATACAAATTCAAGCACAATCATGAAACTTGAATAAAAAATGAAATTGAGAATGACACTCAAAGAGTCCAAATTGTTTCATGCTAAAACCAGAACCCAAGATCACTACACTAAGCCATTTCCAACCCTAAATAAGCATCTGATCAACCCATATCATCACCAAATCCAAATCAATCTCAGCAGTTGACTTTTGTTGACCATAAATAAAAATTGCTTGAAACTGTTTCCCAAGCTTATCAAAAGCTATGATAAACCGAAGTTAACTTGTGTGAACTTAAAATTACGCTAAAAGAAGCTTTAATACAAGAGTTTGAAATTGGACTTTACAAAAAGAAACATGAAAATTTGGAATCATAAGAGAACTTTGAATTTATTCTTAAACACAGCTTATAATGATCAAACACTTTGAGTTTTACACATAGAAACAAAATATTGTAATTTAAGTTAAACTAAGACATTAAAAAAAACGACATAAGGGAAAATTGAAAACTAAAATCTACTACCCTTTTCTTGCTTCTCTCCTCTCTTTTATATGTGAAATATCTTCCCACTTGTTCGAGCGATCCCACTTCCTTTTACAACCATTGGATCACATGGAAGGATTTTGGCCATTGATCACATTTTGCGGAAAACTGATTAAGCCTGGAGAGGTTGAGGAGATGAGGGGGGGAGGTATTTAATGTATTTTGTAGTTGGGGTGGAGTGATAAGGAGGGGAGGTGAGCTGGAGGGTGTGGGATTGTCCGAGTTTGCAGGCTAGATGTTGAAGAAGAAAAAAAGGCTGTAGGGGGTTTGTTGGACTTATGTGTTGACTGGGGTATTAATAGCGTGGGGTCCAAAAAGGTTATTGGTGGGGTTCAAAAAGGATAGGGTCCAATGGGTTCAAGGTCCAAAAGGCTTGTATTAATAATCATAGGACCATTTGTATAAATTCAAAAATAAGGGACCAAGGTCGCCATTTTATCAAAGTTGTTCCAAGGAACCAAAAGTGACAAGCTCCAATAGTACAAGGACCAAACTTGACATTTTCAAATTTCCAAGGACCATTTTTGCCAATTTTTAAACTTAAAGGACCAAATTTGTAATTTCTCAAAACTTTTGACATTTTTCGCCAAAGGACTAATTTTGACAACTTATGATTTTAAAAGGACCTTTGGTGATTTTTCTTTGAAATTAAGGGCTCGGGGACTATTTCTACAATTTTGAAACTTGGGGACCTAAAACTCAATTATGCAAACTTAGCTTATTTTTCATCCGATTTTAAACATTTTGCATCCAAAACATATAAAATGCAATTTTGGAATATTTTCAGATTTTGATGCATTTCTGAGCATTTTTAAACGTTTTGCAGTTCAGATTTGACCAAAAATGATGAGTATTTACACACTCATCATTAACCATTGGTGGAACAATAATAGTAACAGTTTCGACTATATTGACAGTGAAATAATATTTGAAGCACATGAGAAACTGATTGGATACAGGGGTATTATGGAGAGCCTAATTCCTGGCTCAAAAATTCATGCTAGTGTGGTTGATATATGGGTAGCAATTCAAAACGATTTGGAAAAATGACGTTCCACTAGTGCAAGTTCGAGGGTGTTTGTACATTCTGACATCATGGCATCTATACTCATTCATTTTGTTACTGAAATATTCTAAATATATGTGGATTAGTAGTAAATGAGTAATCATTTTTTTATCATGTTGAATTGGTAACATGTTGGTTGTATAATTAATAGGGTGACGCCATGATGGATAAAAAAATGTCGAATGATCGTAAGTGTGATTTATTTAACACAAACTTGGAGGCTTGTTTGAAGCTTTACAACCATGAGAAATTGAAGAACATCGAGTTGGTATGGAAATGAGGCTCTGGAAATGATGCGCATATATGTTTAATTTTATAATGATTCATAATATGTTTTAATATAATCACTCCTGTTTTTTAAAGGTTTGTTTCCCGATTGTTCAATCCGGCCACTTCTACGACATCACGTTCAACTTGATGAAGGATGAGGTTCATGTTATTGACAACTTGGCAATGTGTCCGGAATACGAAGAATTTCCTGAGAAACCGGTACGTGTATACATTGTTTGGTTAATAATAAATATGAATCGTAAAAAAATAAGAACTGAATCAAAAAATTTATTTATTTACTTGTATGCTCGATAATGAACAGATTAGTAAGTTTGCTGGATACTTGAGTAAAATAAATCATCACAAAGCTGTAGCCATTAGGAGAGTTAAGCCCGTCCGATTAGAGTTTAGCTGTCAAACTAGATACAACTGTATCGATTGTGGGGTATTTTTGATGAGGCATATGGAGATATACAAAGGCTTGAACAAAATGGAAGACGGTTTAGCTCTAGAGGGGGCTGATCAACAAGCGCAATTGAATGAGCTTAGAAGAAAGTATGCTACAAAAATTCTTCTAGCAGATATCAACAAATACAAAGAAGCGTTAAGGAGGAAAGTGCACATATTTGATAAACTTACAAAAGAAGATAAAAATATCTTGAACAAACATGGGTTGGTGGTAGGAGAATCACGAATGGCTAGTTTTGGGTAGAATATTTTGTTGATTTTAAAGCCTGATTCAAAGATTCATGTTTTTAGTTAAAATTATTAGGATTTTTTTTTAATTGTTACGTTGGATATTTTTTTTAATGGATGGTGCCTAGAATAATGATAAAAGGAACTTTATGTTATTAAATTGTGGAATTTGTTTTTAGTATGATTGATTATAAAAGCATGAAAATGTTGAATCATTGGGCATGAACTGAATCATTCAGAATTTATGCGATTGTTTGGTGTTTTTGGTGCATACAATGAACAAAAATGCAAAAAGTTGCAGAAATAAAACCATCTAAAAGTGGTGTTTGGAACGGGTCAAAATTGTTATTGATTAAAATGTTGCACTTTGGTGGTGTTTTGCAGCAACAATGAACCATAGTAAAAACCATATAAAAGTGGTGTTTTGTTGTTGATTTTTAAACCAAAGTGCAGCATCACAAAACATTTCAATGTGTAGTTTGGCTACTGGTTTTTGCAGCATAAACGAACAACATTATATTCATCTTTAATGCCTAACACCACGTAAACTAGTTATTGAATCATTGGGCATGAACTGATTAATTGCTAGTCTTTAAACAATATGGTCAGAAGTCAGCATAGAAATGAACTTCATGTGGCTTTCAAGACTTCACTTTCAAAACCTATGACTCGTCTGGTGGATGAATTCATGTAATGGCTTTTGTTTCACACTATTCGTTGTGGCAAAACAGCTTAATTTCTAAGATGGGTTGATCAACAATTTTTTTCGGTTCTACAACATAAACCATTTGAATGTGTAGTTTGGCTGCTGGTTTTTGCAGCAGAAATGAACAAAAGTATATGCATTGATTTATGGAATGAAGCCTTTGTATTTTGACCAAATGATGTCCTTTTCGCTTCAATTTCTTTTTCATGTCCTTTTCGCTTCAATTTGCTTCAATTCCTTTTTCAGTATATGGGTGCATTTAGAAATAACCCATTTTTGCTTCAATTCCTTTTTCATGTGTAACTGATACTCAGAAATATTACGCGTATGTTACTAATGACATACTTGATCCAGTTAACGTGTATTGAACATCAAAGAAGACAAGAAGAGTGCGTAAAAAATCTGAATCACACACTTTGAATTGCCATTGACATTAGTAAATTACTATAGTTTGTATGTTTAACGGGGATTAATTTTTGTAAAACCTTCGCAATTCCCACTCCTTTACTGTAAAAGGTCCTTAGGTAGTAAGGAGAAATTTGTTGAACACGTCATATATTGACAATTTTGGACCAGATTGATAGTAGTAGAATTTAAAAAAGAACATCGGCAGAAGCACAACTTAGTTTTAAAAGTTCGAAATAGCGTGCCAAAATAAAAGAACATCAGTGAACCAAAACAATATATACGAGAGAAGACCATCTAAAAATTGACACATTATATAGTTTTAAAAGAACATCAGTGAACCGAAACACGCGGCTCTACCAAATATGACCCAATTTGAGCTAGGACTTGGTCCGCACATCTTGCCACCTCTATTGAACCAAAACAATATATACGAGAGAAGACTATCTAAAAATTGACACATTATATAGCATTAAAACACTTGCACAAGTACTCTGCCAAACATACTGTCCACACAGAAACACTTGCATCAGATACTATAGATCACTCACACTTTTATTTGCAGTACCCACTGTAGTAGAACTTATATTAGATAGTAAACCAAACATTAATGTAGTACACATTGAAGCACAACTTATATCCGATACTGAACTAAACACTACTTATATCTGATACTGAACCAAACACAAATTATTATGTATACAACGTGTAAAACAAATATCAGCACCTTAAAGAAATAGTCATAATGCTATTGATTCAGAATGACAAACAAAATAGATATAAAACAATTTAAATAATAGTTTAGTCTGTTGAAGCAGATGTACGTAGACACCTGATGATTTGCTGCACGTTTCTTGTTTGCTCCCCTTTTCTTTTGTGCTTCAAGTTCCTTCCGTTGATCTTCCGCATCTACCTTCTTCTTCGGACAGTTACGACTGTCATGATCTGTCACATATAATCCACAGTAGTTGCATCGCCTGCCATTTGTTTTTTGATTTTTGGCAATTTCCTGGTCTTTTAAACTTATGAGCCTTTTCTTGCCTCCTACTCCACCTTTGTTACTGCATAGATTCGGATTACCAATATCAATTTCCTTAGGCTGTGTTACACCAAGAATTGTCCCGATAACTTGCTTATTCTTCATTGGAGGTTGATACGGCATATCAATAAATACTTGTTCCATAAGCTCTTTTTGCTTATTTCGAAAAAGTGATAGCTTAGAAGGATCATTAACCAAACGATCAACAGATGATTCAAGAAAAAAAATTGACTCGCGTATAAGTGTTTGAATCTCTTCTTTATTTTCAAAAATGTCATGTCGGCAAAACAACTCCCGTATGATGGAGGGGGAACCACGTCCTTAGTCCAGCGCCTTACAATGTATCGTTTTGGATACTCTTTAATCTTGGACATACGTAGAACATAGAAACAATGCCGACACAAAAACCCCTCTAACTCAAAAAGCTTGCAACTGCAGGTAAGAATAACCTCTGACTCAACAAAATCAACCTGAAAAACAGAAAAAAAAAATCTAAAACTGTGAATGCATAATAATTGAATCATAGGATTAAAGAATTTTTTTAACATTGCAATTTATGGTCCATTTTTACATAAAATCAATGTATAAAATCATGGTTTGATAATAACTTAATAAAAAAGGAACAAAAGTTCTATGCACTTTTCTGAATCAATGTACAATTTACATTACCTGAAATTCACCTTGAAACTTGACATCTTCATCGACATCCCTAATAAAGTATGTCTTACCCCCTTTAATGTCAATCACATTATACGACATGCAAAATAACACTGATTTCAAAATTTGGGATTGAATAACCTTAAAAGCTGCAGCCGTAAAGATTTCAGCCGCTTCTTTCTCGAAATTAAAACTTGTTCTGAGTTGAGGTGCCTTGTACCGTGAATCATGATCATTGTTTCTTTGGATGTTTCTTTGGGCGTCCATAGCAGTATCAAAGTGGTTGATGAACTCAACAAGATATAAATCAGTGTTTGTCAAAAGCCCAAAGAAATAGTTTTCTCCTTCACAACGAGATGTCGTTTGCATAAGTCCAGCCAATGGTAAGTCACGAAAATAAGAAGGTGTAACACCCCCAAAATCACAATGTGACAGCGGAAGACTATTTGGGGTATTACTTAGAGGATCATAGTCATAAGTTATAGAAAACGGCTCTAAAGAGACGTTTTAATAAAAAGTAGTTACCATTTCATAAATCTCAGCGTTTTAGAAACACAAAAGGGAATACCACATGTTTTGAGGTTACACAAAAGATAGTTTAAATATTTATGAAATGATAACTTTAATTGAAAACAACACCACTTCAAGTGTCCCACGACATCCGCTCCACGCCTTCATGATATTCTAGTTAGTACCTGAGATGAACATGCTTAAAAGTCAACAAAAGTTGAGTGATATTCATAGGTTTAAATAATAAGTTGAACACAAGTAAGAGATGATAATTGCTTCGAATACAATCACCATGGAAAACATAGATTATTATTATGCACTAAGCTCATGACACCAAACTAATCAGATACACCTAATTACCGCGTAAGTAATAATATTGCCTCGAGATGGAATTGCCAATTCCATAGTTAACCAAATATAGTGCCCGTTATTTCCGATAACCGAAGCTCCGGGGTCGTAATTCCCATAGTACTGTCCACAATATTCGCGTTCACTAGTAAGTGATTAATGGTTCATGATGTAAGGGACTTATGGCAGGCAACTTAGGCTATAATAATAATGATCGATAAGCATACAGTTTAAGAAAAGACTTGTGTTCTAGTTTATAGTATGCATCTCCTCGCGGGTTTGAAAGAAATAAGTAAAGGCGAGGCTATGAACTCACCTTGCAAATGGTATCCGAGTAGTGTAAGGTCAAGTAGTATGAGCACGGCACCGCCACGCGACCTATAATTAGCATGGCAAGTCTCGCTTATTGTTTTTATCCATGATTTAATGTATTGAAAACGGTTGAAGTATTTTCAAGAGTTTGAGTTTATCGCTGCTTGTGTTGGCAATGGTTAAGTTTAATTAAGTTTCGAAATGCTTATAAGTCTTTAGCTCTTGAAAAAGTGAGTGGGATTAAAGTTACTAAGCATTGTGATAAGAGTTGGCTCGAGTATATTTATTAAAGTGGAAATATTTATAAATCAACTTATATTTATTTGATTTTGTTTAGTTTTGAAAAGTATATATATATATGTACAATATATATTTTATCGAAGTTATAATGGGAAAATATTATATTCAGAAAAGTATAATATTTTCTAGTTTATGCAAATGTGGTTGTCAAATAGAAATATGTACCAATTTTATTTATGTGACGAAGACTTGTAGAAAATATAAATTTATTATCTTTTAGAAGTTCTTAGGATGTGGCTGCTATGTAGAACTCGGAGGGATCAAAGTTGTAAAGATTTATATAAATTTCAAACTTTATAAGGATTTTAAGAAAATGTGTTAAGTGGTTCAAAGTCGAGGGTTGAAATCAGAAATATCAATATTAGTTTACAAGGCTTATAAGAGATCTTGAGAAATATGATAAGAGGTGTGAAGTTTGGGGACTAGTTTTGTCAAAATACCAAAGTTACAATTATAACACAAAAAAAAAATGGGTAATTGCCGTGAGGCGCTTTCAACCCACAACCTCTCCCGCCAACAGATGCCCCACCAACCGAGCCAAGGGCCTTTTGTGTTGGGTTTCTCAAATTAGTTCTATTTAATGAGTATTCCAACTGTTTCATATTTGATATGCAATTCTTCACAAGAGCTATGTTCAAACTTTTGCATGCATATGCATTACTTCTTCTTATATTCTTTAAGTTGCATGAAAGTTTTTAAGGTGCAACTATATATGTCGAGAGTCATAGATCATTCGAGAAATACATTTTTAGATTTTTGCAAGATTAGAACTAATAATAGATACTAACATGTAGTATTAATGTAGTATTTATGTATCTTTAAAGAATCAAGGTAAGCACAAGGTTAATATTTAGAATCCTTAAAGTGATGAGGAGTGTGTGTCGAGTGAGTATAGGAACAATCTAAGTCTCACATTTATATATTGTTAGTTTCAAATAGGTTAACAACAAAACAAGTTTCTATCCATTCAAGTTTATTAGTTAGTTTCGAAATGGGTTGTTGGTTTCAAAATGTAGATGGTTTTCAAAATGGGTTGACAACGTAGCTTGTTATAATGAGGTCGTGGTACAAGTGTTGGACAATGCTTCATGTGTTTTAAATAGTTAAGAAACTACATCGCCTTGTATAATGAAAAGAAAAGAGGAAGGACTTACGACACCAAGAATGGTGGTGGAGAATACGTGTAGACAAGAATGATAACCAAGAAACCCGATATGCTTTCCAAAGTGAACCCGACTACCTTGCTCCTAAAACCCTTATGCTTGTTAACAAGTAACCTTAGTTTTTCCTTTGAGGGTTTGGAAGTTTAATGAGTTTGAAGAGGGTGTGGAAGAGTAAGAGTGTCGACGTGAGCTAGAGTAAACCAAGAGAAAACCAAACTTCCAATGCTATACTTTGCATACACTTAGAGGTTTTGAATGAAATTTTGTAAATGAGATATGTGATGAGCTATGGCTCGTGGGTTTTTAAGAAGAAAAGAGGAAGAAACCTTTGGTTAAAGACCAAGAGTCTTATTGAACCTTGGTACATGAGACTTGATTATACTACAACCTAGGAAGTATTTTAATAAACAAGCAAATGGTCTTGGCTTTTTGAGTGGTATCTGGCTGCTACAAGGACAAGAAGAAGATGAGATGAGTTGTGTATAGAAACATGTTTCCTTTTGTCTCAAAAGTCAACTTATCTAGATACATGATGGATTTTAAGTTTATTTCACTAACAAAGTTTCAAGGTTAGTGTATTTACAAGGTTT
Source organism: Chrysanthemum makinoi (assembly GCA_910596185.1). Lineage (NCBI taxonomy): Eukaryota > Viridiplantae > Streptophyta > Magnoliopsida > Asterales > Asteraceae > Chrysanthemum > Chrysanthemum makinoi. Next base: position 15,018,520 of record OU343224.1, read on the forward strand.
TGGATGAGATGGGGGTACTTGTGGGTACATTCGGTTACAAGAAAAGACCTCAAATTTTCGTTATGTATATCGTGTCCCGTTTGAGCTTAAATGTGAGTCACTGTCCCGCTTGATGTTTTTGACTAACGTGTAATATATATATTTAGCATGTTTTTATAAAGGTAACTAAAAATATAAAAATAAAAATAAAATATTAATTCTAACTCGTAGAAATATTTATTTGACTTTAGCCATAATTAATTTAGTGTCGGTGCGACGCCGCATGCGCTCGTAAGACAAGAAAATTCCTTGTGAGACCGATTTGATCAAGAAATATCGGCATGATTAAATGAGACTACTCTGAGTTGCATAAATTTTTATGCAATAAAATGAAGCGTACATGCTAAAATGCTCAAATAAGTTTTGATAAACAATCTAGTTTATTAATACGAAGGTTGATGATAGTGAAATTTTACAGGTGGCTACAGAAGGTATCCATTTGTTACGGATATTGTACATATCGGATAGCCATTTGTGTTCTTGCTGGCCATACTCATTCATAAGTGAATGCCACTTAAGCTCAAACTGCTCCGGCGTCAATGTTTTGCTCCAAACAATATAATTGATACGCTGTAAAAATCCGGACTTGCATAATGCTGAACCAAACTGTAACATGAAACAAAAAACAAAATATAGTAAGGGTAATAGTATTTTTGAATCATAAGAATGTATTGTGAAGCATACCTTATCTCCAAACTTGTCTGTAATATGCTACATACATAACCGTTGCTTTGCGGTTGTGAAAACTTTTGGAATTGCTATTTTAATTTATGGATCTTGGTCGGTTACCAATAATTTAGGTTCATGGGACATTGTTTTCTTAAAATATTGGAGCAGCCACTCATATGATTCTACAGTTTCATTAGATAGCAATCCGGCACCAAATGTTACACATCGTTTATGGTTATCGATTCCAGTAAAGGGAACAAACACCATAAAATACCTATACCAAATCAAACATATGATACTTATAAGTTGATAAGAACAAGAAAATTAATTTTATGAAGCATAAAACAATTGGGAACAAATGTCTTACTTGTTGGTGCGAAAAGTAGCATCAAATCCCACTATATCTCCAAACGCAATGTAATTACGTTTTGCAATCTCGTCAACCCAAAATAACCCACTCAACTTTTTATCCTCCCCTTGCATATATTCAAATGAAAAGTCTGGAAATGACTCTTTTTTTTTCTCCAACTTCTCAATCGCCATATGGGCATCCCCCTCCCCGATAAATAAGTCTATGTCCCTTTTGTAATTTTTAGAATCAGGCCGCTGGCACCAACTTTGTCAAAGCTACCGCGGGACTGTTTCAAAACTTTGAAACCTTTACGCGGACCCATATTTAAGTTCCCTACGTCCATTAAAGTTTGTTTTTGACAAAAATTAAGTTGCCTTTGAGAATTGAGAAAATGTGAATCATCCTTATTAACCATACTATGGTTATGCTCTTCCTCAAAATCAACAACTTCATACTTCTTCTTGTTACGATTCAATTTTAAAATAATGCATGCTTCACAACCGGTTCGTTTTGATGCGGTTACACGTTTTCCAGTTGGTTCTATCAAAGTATTAGCATTTGTCTTTGGGTTTTGACCTTCCTTACTCCACAAGAAATATTTTCGTGTAATAACTTCGTGCTTACCTTTGTTTTCTGATGACTTACGAGGTTTAAATCCACTTTTTCTGGCGTAGTTGCTGTAGAATTCAAAAGCTTGATCCAACTAATCAAACAACATCTTTTCCACCGGCTTTTCATTATCAGGAACAAATGGCGTCCAGTATCTAGACCCTTTCGGGGTAACACACACATTGCCAATTGATTGAGGCTCTGAAACGCTTTCAATATCTGTTTCAAATGATTCAAATTAATGATGCATGATACAAAAAATACTCATAACGAACATTGAAGACGACAATGCAAGTAGAAACTGAATCATCTTTTTGTGATTCAAGTTTAAAGATCGTATATAATAATGGTTAACATCAGCTTCAATTATATTTTAGGGAGAATTATATATATCTCTTAAACTTAATATTACGTCATATCCTTCACTTTTGTGTACATAAATATCTTTCAAACTTTTTTCATATATCCTAAACATTATTTTATTATGATTAAATAAATTTTACTCTCAATTTCATATTATTTATCTTTTATTTTATTTAATTGATTATCTACCCTCCAATCTAATCACAAGATTTTTCATTCTTTAATTCATTTTCGTCATACATGTTCATCTTCTTCTAGTGCCACCATTGTTTTCACAACTGATCTATAATTCCAAATGTAAGCTCTTTGTATATTCTTGATTTTTATTGAATAAAAAAAAACTAAGAAACAAACAATAATATATACATACATATAGTGTTCGTATGGAATGAATTAAACCAAACACAAATAAAAAAGACTTGCACACGTGTTTGTTCCTATGATGCAAAATAAATTAAACATAAATTAAGAAGAATCAAGAATATACTAAGAGCTTACATTTGGAATTATAGATCACTGCCAGTTGTGAAAAAAAATGGTGGCACTAGAAGAAGATGAACAGGTATGACGAAAATGAATTAAAGAATGAAAAATCTTGTGATTAGGTTAGATAAGAAGGGTAGATTAGTCAATTAAATGGTAAATAAAAGATAAATAATATGTTGAGAATTAAAAATTTATTTAATCATAATAAAATTAATGTTTGGATATATATGTGAATTTTAAAAGTTTGAGAAGGATATTTATGTAATTACGAAAGTGAGAAGGATATTGACGTAATATTGGAGTTTAAGAAGGATATACATGTAATTCTCCCTATATTTTATAACATGATATTTTAAGTGATGTTTGGCTGAATGGGTGGTTTAAGTGGTGTATTATCATTATATTGTATTATCATTATATTCATAGCGAACATCGAAGATGACAATGCAAGTAGAAACTGAATCATCTTTTTGTGATTCAAGTTGTGAAGATCGTATAAACTAATGGTTAACATCAGCTTCAAATATTTAGTTTATAACATGATCTTCTATGTGATGTTTGTTTCAAATGATTTAAATTAATGCGGCATAACAGCTCCTTAATCATGACGAACATCGAAGACGACAATGCAAGTATAAACTGAATCATCTTTTTTGTGATTCAAGTTTAAAGATCGTATAAATGATACTACAAATACTAACAACGAACATTATATTCTTGTATTATAATTATATTCAATAACATTGATTTCATGCAACATTTATTTCCCTGATCGATTCATTTATTTCATAAAAAAACTAAATAATCATATATTAGATGAAACCTTGCAAGAAACATATGAATATAACGCATAAAGATATAGAATATGATTCATTTCAGTATCATCGATTACAGTAAAACTTACATGAAACCTCCTGGTTCATGTCAATATCATCGGTTATGATAATTGTTGCCTCATCTTGAGATTGAACGTCGGACATGGTATATGTTTTAGTATGACAAGGATAAATTAAGAACACTTATAGAATGATTCATTTCGGTATCATCGGTTACAGTAAAACTTACATGAAACCTCCTGGTTCATGTCAATATCATCAGTTATGATAATTCTTGCCTCATCTTGAGATTGAACGTCGGACATGGTATCTGTTTTAGTATGACAAGGATAAATTAATAACACTTATGGAGCTTGTTTTTATGATGCGTGATACGAGATATACGGAGCTTTTTATATGGAGAATGTTTTTGTGGTGAATGATAACCTGAGATATGGAGGTTTTTATTTGATACGACATCTACATACAGTTGATAAGAAACTGATTTGCAGGGATATCCTATTGATGAGTGCTTATTCACTCATCCTTTTGGTCAAATCTGAAATGCAAAACATCTAAAAACACTCCGAAAAGCATCAAAATACTGAAAATATCTCAAAATTGTGTTTTATATGTTTCAGATGCAAAATTATTGAAAATAAATGAAAAACGAACAAAGTTTGCATAATTGGCGCTTCTTACCCCCAACTTTCAAAATTGGCAACTTTAGTCCCCGAATTTTAAAGAATGACAGAATTTACCCCTGGACATTTTAATTTGGAAAATAAACATTTTTAGTCCTTTGGTAATTCTTACTTGTCAAAATTGGTCATTTTGAGAATTTTTGGAAAATTACAATTTCAGTCCTTCAAGTTTCACAAATGACAGATTTGGTCCCTACATTATTTGAGTTTTTACAAGTTTGGACCTTGGATAGCATTTTCAGAATTTCATAAGTGGTCCTTGGATTTTCAGATTTTACATCTTTGGTCCCTTAAGTACTATGTGTGGATCCATTGTAATCCTAAGTCCAAAATACTAAAAATAACCCAAGGCCCAACAACTATCCAACCCAATCCCATATAACCCGGTCAAACCCATATACCCATACCCGGTCAATTGATAAAACCAACCCATACACCCTCTCCCCGTCTTCCCTTTCCGCCCAAGATAACCACATCCCCTTAACCCTAGATTCCTCTCATCTTTCTCTTCAACCCAAAACACTCAATCCCTCCTTCATCCCTTTTAACCAGGTAATCCCAACTCCCAAGCTCACATTTCCCCTCTCCTCTTCTTAGCCACGTTGGCAATCCACATCTCAAAAAAACCCCATCAATGGCTCATGTTATCTCCAGAGTTACACCTAACTGCTCAATGGTCAGGATCAAACACAAGAAACACAAGGGCAGTAGCAGGCAAGAAAAGAAAAAAAAAAAAGAGAAGAAGACCTTTTTATTTTCCTGTATATATAGGCATATGAGGATTACTGTAAGGGTTGTCTAGAATTCTCAAGTTCTAGTCCCATTTAATTTTCTTGTCATTTTAATTTAATTGTAATATCAATTTCAAGTTTAAGGCAAATTCAGTTTTTTTTTTTCAAACTTCACTTTTATGCAGTCATTTTCGTTTCTCTGTCAAAATAGTTGTTAGATGAATGGTATGAATTGTTTTAGCTCAAGCTAAGTTTGTGTTAATGACGCAATTTAGTTCCCTTAAAATCCCAAGTTACCACAGCTTTTGAAATCAAGAGTTTATTTGCCTCAAGAGGCATTGTTTGGGCTAGTGTATTTCTTGGGTCAAATCCATGGTTTTGACCCATTTTGGTGTTCAAATAGTTTTAGTTTAATGATTAAGTTAATATATTTGATGTTGCAATTAGTTTGTAGTGCTTACAATTAGTGTAGAGTAGCTTTTATTTAAGTACCATTTTTTTTTCCTTGTGTCCTTTATTGAGTCCTCGAGATCAAAGCCCACATCACCACTATTCAAGCTTGTGTGGGTATTTGTGGGGTAAAAGCTTGCCCCTAGCTTGTCTTCAATAGTCCATAAGCTCAAGTCCTCACCCCCATCAGAGCTTATTCAGAATAAGCTCAAAAGTGAGCCTCTCATTCGTTTGGGAATGAACAACAGACCCCAACAAGATTTGTGCTTTTTTTCTTTCTTTCTTTCTTTTCTTAGCTTATTAGTGCTTCATCTGCTATATCCGTCCCCTTTAGCTTATTTAGGAACTCCCTAGATGCCTTGCTTTTTTCCCCTTAATATAGTTTGAGTTAGCTTATTTTTTGGGTTGAGAAGGTCATTTGGTTACAGTTTAACAACAAAGAAAACAAAGAACACGCAGAATTATGGACTCTCTTATGCTTATTTTGTCTTATTTTTAGCTTATTCAGTTTCTTTTGTTGCCCATTTAGTGTGTTAGTTTAGGTTAGATTAATCTTAGCTTATTCGACTGCTTTTGTACTCTCTTGATTGCTTATTTTCCCATTTTATCTAGTTTTAGGACTCCCCTATTTAGGTACTTGCCAACTACTTTTTTTCCCATTCTAATTGCTTTTTCAGCTTATGTAATTGTTGAGTATGCATGTTTGCTTGTTCCTCATGTCAAAATGCTTATCATTGCTTTGTAGTGCTAAAAGATTGCATTGTGAGGGTGTTTGGTGGGTCTCAGGATGATGATCTGTACATGCAAAGAAAATCAGAGCTTTTAGTTTATTAGTGTTTTCATTTTGCTTATTTTTGTCCTCCCTATAGTGCTTTAGGTCCTTCAACTTGTTCCTAATTAGTTGTAGCTTTTACTCGAGCTTTTTGATAGATTATTGTGCCCTAGGTGTCCTTAGCTTGCTGCCAAAACCAATCAAGATGCACCTTGGTAGTTTTTTTGCAATCTTCCAGTGAATGCTAACAAAAAAAAGGGAGAGCAAAAGGTGCAGAGGTGGGACTCAACCCCGACCTCCTCCGCCCTTTACCATGACCACAACCAAGCGAACCAATTACCAACCGCTCTTGGGACTCTTTTCATGTTTTATCTTACACCATTTAATGTTTTAGTAACCTTCGCTTTAATAGCTTATTCACTTGTTTGCTTTTTAAACGCTTATTTCAAAAAGCAGCTTGCATCAATTTTATTTTTCTTAAAGTCTGCTTAGTTTGTAGTATTTTCGTATTTTTGTAGACTTTTCTAAATTTGTTTAGTATTTTTAATTAATTAATTAGTTTAAATTAGTTTTAATTCAGAGAAAATAAAATAAAACCAAAAAATATTCCGCTTTTTCCTAAAATTATTTTTGGTCATATAGAACGTAGGAAAATTGGTTTTGCACCCGTAGGCCTTAAATTGCAAAAGTTTTACGCTTATGGCTCTGCCCGTGGTTCCCTTTTCGCGCTTTTGCATTTTAGCACCCTAGGATGTAGTTTAGCTTTGTTTTACTGCTTCTAGACTTAGTAGTAGTTTATTTAGAGTTTACTTTGTTTTACGCAGTTTATTTTCATTCCCGTTCTTTAATTTGTAGAATAACGATATCAAATTCCAAATTTGTTAAACCAATTCAAGTCCTAATCACGAAACTCATCGACACCGTCAATTTCACACCTCGTTGGGACACGACCCGGGAAATCACTTTCCGGTATCACTTTTATCACACCCGTGAGGTTTGGCACGTTGACCTTTTTCCTAAAGGGTTAATTTGTCGAATTTCACGGTTAATTTGATATACGTTGATATTGTGTTTTTCACCACTCACTTCACAACTAATCAAATTTTACGCCGCTGTCGGGAGGTGTGTTGCGACAATATCGTGATTTTGCGATTAGTGACTTGAAGAACCTTCCTTCGTGAAGTTACCGCTTTTGAAAAATCCAAAAATATTCTTCTCATTCCTCTTATTCGTTGATTCTATTTCTCTTACCCTCTTTTGCCGCTTAATTCTATCCTTCGTATCCTCTCGATCACTCAATTCTATTTCTTTAACCCTCTACATGTTTAATTCTCATGGCGACGATCGATTATCGCCGTTGTTTCCACCGCAAAGCCGTATGGAAGAGGATCGCTTTATTGTCAAAATCACATTGTTTATGTAAGCTATGTGGTAGGGCCAGGCGCGAGCAAATATTGCTATTGGTGCGAATTATCCGATAACAACTCTCTCGATGATTCTCCAAGTTTTTCGACCACCCGCCACAACCCGAGATTCGTTTCTATTGTTTCTGAGCCTAACCCGCCTAGAGTTGATCAAAATCTTTCGCGATTTACGTTAAGTTAAGAGAATAGAGCAAGAACCGAGACCAAAACGAAGTGGTGGAAATTGCTAGCTCTGAGAGCACACCACTTGTCCCACCTCCGGAGTCTTCAAAACCTTTCTGACTAAATCATGAACATGCTTCAAAATTGCTTAAATGAACTTCGCCAAGATTCAACTTCGAAATATCGCTTACCTAACATTTGTGATGTTGTTGAGTCCTCGATTCCTACTCCCGCATCTCGAGATATCTTCGCTCGATCAAGAGTATTGCTACGGTTATGACGCGTGTTACCGAAGGTTTTCGTTGTTTCAAATGTATGTGCGAGTGGTGTGGAAACTATCTTATTGATGGATGTTGTTCGACGGCGCCGAGAATTCATTCGCTTATGATTCTAACCCGAACTCTTTCGATTATCCTCAAAACAATTTCAACTACCCTCCACAGAATGCATACTGAACCACAACCGCACTATCATCATTTCTGATTCATCGCTTCATAATTTCTCTCCCCAATACCCTCATTGTGCTAAGTGTGGGGGTCCTCATGATGAATATCAATGTCAATCATGGAATCAAAACTATGGGCCGAATTCTTTGTTATAACACTTTGTTTTGACAATTTCCAACCCACACAACTTCCGCCATTGATCTATTTCCTCATATGATTCTTGAGGAACTTTCCGAGGAACAAGCCGCCTCAACGAAAGATTTCTAGCCGATGAGCAGCACCAAAAGCTTCTCCTATTGAACTAAGCCGCTCAACAGCTCCTATTTAATGAGGCTTGCCGCCCGATGACGAGGATGAGGAGGATTGGGAGATGACAAAGGACAAGGTGCATATCTCAAGCCCACAAAGTACATGATGTCCACTCTCCTCTCATATTGCCTATCTACCATAGAACTTTCGGATACCCTTTTAATGGGGGATGAGCATCTTAGCACTATTCCGGAAACGGAATTGTCTTGTGTTGAGAGCCTTGTCCCAACCCCAAGTGAATCCGAGGTTATCTTTGGTGATATGTGTGATGACCCTCTCGATGATGATTCTTCTCCCACCCCAAAGAACTGTTGAGGTGATCTCCGAAGTCCGATAATGACTATACGTCATTGGATGATTCCTTATCGTGTGGAGACATCGAGTATGTTGAGGAGATACCGTCCGAGCTCGCTACTTTGGAAGAGTGAGAGATGTTGATCCCGATGATCTTGATATGGACACTGATCTTGATGCGGATGATGAAGATATTCTCGCTGTCCGAGAAACCTTTTGCTATGGCGCTCACTAACTCCTGCTTGACTTCGATTCTGAATTCACTCTAGTTTCGGATAACCCCATCTTTGACATTCAGAATGAGGATAGTGACCTTTACATGGAGAACCTCGTTACATCTCCCTTCTTACCCGAAGAAAGAATAGTGGCAATCCCACTTCGATGTTGGACCTTCTCGAGGAGTTCGCCGATGAACTCGCTCTCGTTGATCATTCTCCACCGGGGAGATGATGATGCACTTCGACTTTGAAGTCCGACCTTACCGAATTGGAAAATCTTATTTACAATTGGTCTTCGATAATTCGCCGTGACACTCGATTGAGAGGTCGACTTTCTTTCTCCGGATGACTTGAAACCTTCGGGTTTTCAGAGTGACGATTATGGCTTAGGTCCATCACCCACTCGTCCGCTAAACCACGGATGATGGAACCTCTTCTAAGCTCGACATGGATGTTTTCATTGCTTTAGTGGTGGATAAGATTTCCAACATTCCGCTAATGTTCCTCAATCTAATCTTTTACCCACCCATTCCACCCGTTGTCATGAGATTGACACTTTGCCTTCTCCTCCCATTTCTTCTCCTTTCCTTCACTCTTACCGAGTGAAGATACCATCTTTGACCCCATTTCTTCTTCTCTTGAGCCGGGAATATATCTCATCGGTGTGGAATTTTTACGTGCTTCAAATGTTTGTCCAAACATCTTGAACGAAAGTCCATGGAGATTTTCTTCCACTTACTTCCCCATGAACAAATTATCCGGTCGAGTCAAGCTAGCGACTCTGAAAACAAAAACAAGAAGACACACCATATGGGTTTTCACTCATATTTCTGAATTCTTTCTATTTTCTACCACCCTAGTGTGGGGGGGTTGCCCCACATGTTGTGTATATATATGCAAGTTTCAAAAAAAAAAAAAAAAAAAAAAAAAAAATCTTTCTAAATAATGGCCGTAATATTTCCCTTTTACGCTCTTTTGTTTCGCATAACGCCGGTACTTTGAATATTGAGGGCAATATTCATTTTAGTGTGGGGAATTCTCACTTAATTTTATCATATGTATTAGCATCACCAATTCCCCATTTTTGGCCAAAATTTTTTCGGTTATCAACCGCCATGTCTAAAAACTAAAGGATTGGCTAATCCAGAGCAAACGGCTCTTGGTAAAGATATCTCAAACCGTTGACGGCTTCAATTTGCCCAAAATTGTATGGTATTCACCACCATATCCTAAAAAGTGAAGAGTGGCTAGCCCGCAAGGTTATGGTGGGGTAAAGGCAAAGGAAAATCCATAATTGGTATTCAGCTTACCAAAGATAATACTGATAATTTATCTAAGAGTTGGCTAGTCCGTATGGGTACGGCTTCCGTAAAGACAAATCAAAACCGCTGAAAGTCGGTGGTTTGCTCAAAATCACATGGTTATCGGCGTACCATGGTTCTTACTTGAACTAAAACATTTGGCTACCCGTAGTAATGGCTTTTGGTAAAGAGATTCAAATCCATTAGGTTTTTCAAAAGATTGCTAGGGACTAGCAATGGTTCAGTATGGGGGATTTGATGAGTGCTTATTCACTCATCCTTTTTGGTCAAATCTGAAATGCAAAACATCTAAAACACCAAAAGCATCAAAATACTAAAAATATCTCAAAATTGTGTTTTACATGTTTCAGATGCAAAAATTATTGAAAATAAATAAAAAACGAACAAAGTTTGCATAATTGGCAGCTTCTTCCCCCAACTTTCAAAATTGGCAACTTTAGTCCCCTGGAATTTTAAAGAATGATGAATTTACCCCTGACATTTTAATTTGGAAAATAAACATTTTTAGTCCTTTGGTAATTCTTACTTGTCAAAATTGGTCATTTTGAGAATTTTTGGAAAATTACAATTTCAGTCCTTCAAGTTTCACAAATGACAGATTTGGTCCCTACATTATTTGAGTTTTTACAAGTTTGGACCTTGGATAGCATTTTCAGAATTTCATAAGTGGTCCTTGGATTTTCAGATTTTACATCTTTGGTCCCTTAAGTACTATGTGTGGATCCATTGTAATCCTAAGTCCAAAATACTAAAAATAACCCAAGGCCCAACAACTATCCAACCCAATCCCATATAACCCGGTCAAACCCATATACCCATACCCGGTCAATTGATAAAACCAACCCATACACCCTCCCCTCGCCTTCCCTTTCCGCCCAAGATAAACCACATCCCCGTAACCCTAGATTCCTCTCATCTTTCTCAACCCAAAACACTCAATCCCTCCTTCATCCCTTTTAACTGTGTAATCCCAACTCCCAAGCTCACATTTCCCTCTCTCTTCTTAGCCACGCTGGGCAATCCACATCTCAAAACCCCATCAATGGCTCATGTTATCTCCAGAGTTACACCTAACCGCTCAATGGTCGATCAAACACAAGAAACACAAGTGGCATAGGGTAAGAAAGAAGAAAAAAAAAAGAAGAAGACCTTTTTATTTTCCTGTATATATAGGCATATGAGGATTACTGTAAGGGTTGTCTAGAATTCTCAAGTTCTAGTCCCATTTAATTTTCTTGTCATTTTAATTTAATTGTAATATCAATTTCAAGTTTAAGGCAAATTCAGTTTTTTTTCAAACTTCACTTTTATGCGCCATTTTCGCTTTCTCTCACAAAATAGTTGTTAGATGAATGGTATGAATTGTTTTAGCTCAAGCTAAGTTTGTGTTAATGACTTAATTTAGTTCCCTTTAAAATCCCAAGTTACCACAGCTTTTGAAATCAAGAGTTTATTTGCCTCAAGAGGCATTGTTTAGTGTATTTCTTTGGGTCAAATCCATGGTTTTGACCCATTTTGGTGTTCAAATAGTTTTAGTTTAATGATTAAGTTAATATATTTGATGTTGCAATTAGTTTGTAGTGCTTACAATTAGTGTAGAGTAGCTTTTATTTAAGTACCATTTTTTTCCTTGTGTCCTTTATTGAGTCCCGATATCGCCTCCCACATCGCCCATTATTCAAGCTTGTAAGTGGTATTGTACAAAGCTTGCTGCCCTAGCTTGTCTTCAATAGTCCATAAGCTCAAGTCCTCACCCCCATCTAAGCTTATCTCAAAAGTTCGTGCGTTTGGTTCGCTTGGATCAACAAATAATTCAACAAAGATTTGTGTTTTTCTTAGCTTATTAGTGCTTCATCTGCTTATATCTGTCCCCTTTAGCTTATTTAGGAACTCCCTAGATGCCTTTTTTTTCCCTTAATATAGTTTGATAGCTTATTTTTTTTTGGCTGGATTACTCGGTTTCCAAGAACAAAGAAATAACACAAAGGTACCTGGACTCTCTCTTATGCTTTGTTTTATTTTTTAGCTTATTCAGTTTCTTTTGTTGCCCATTTAGTGTGTTAGTTTAGGTTAGATTAATCTTAGCTTATTTGATCGCTTCTTGTACTCTTTGATTGCTTATTTTCCCATTTTATCTAGTTTTAGGACTCCCTATTTAGGTAATTTGCCAACTACTTTTTCCCATTCTAATTGTTTTTCAGTATGTAATTGTTGAGTATGCATGTTTGCTTGTTCCTCATGTCAAAATGCTTATCATTGCTTTGTAGTGCTTAAAGATTGCATTGAGGGTGTTTGGTTGGGTCTGACAAAGATTCATACATGCAAAGAAATCAAGAGTTTCTTAGTTTATTAGTGTTTTCATTTTGCTTATTTTTGTCCTCCCTATAGTGCTTTAGGTCCTTCAACTTGTTCCTAATTAGTTGTAGCTTTTACGCTTTTGATAGATTATTGTGCCCTGTAGGTGTCCTTAGCTTGTCGCCAAACCATCAGCATAGCTGAACTTGGTAGTTTTTTTGCCTTCCAGGAATGCTAACAAGGGAGAGCAAAAGCAGAGTGGGACTCGAACCTCGACTCTCCGCCTTTTACCATGACCACAACCAAGCTAACCAATTACCAACCGCTTGGGACTCTTTTCATGTTTTATCTTACACCATTTAATGTTTTAGTAACCTTTCGCTTAATAGCTTATTCACTTGTTTGCTTTTTAAACGCTTATTTCCAAAAAGCAGCTTGCATCAATTTTTATTTTTCTTAAAGTCCGCTTAGTTTGTAGTATTTTCTCAGATTTTTTGTAGACTTTTCTAAATTTGTTTAGTATTTTTAATTAATTAATTAGTTTAAATTAGTTTTTATAGTAGAAAAATAAATAAAACTCAAAAAATATTCCGCTTTTTCCTAAAAATTATTTGGTCATATAATGAGGAAAATTGGTTTGCACCCAGAGGCCTTAAATTGCAAAAGTTTTACGCTTATGGCTCATGGTGTTCCTGCCAAGCAGATTTTGAAGACCTAGGACGTGTAGTTTAGCTTTGTTTCATCGCTTCTTAGACTAGTAGTAGTTTATTTAGAGTTTACTTTGTTTTACGCAGTTTATTTTCATTCCCGTTCTTTAATTTGTAGAATAACGATATCAAATTCCAAATTTGTTAAACCAATTCAAGTCCTAATCACTTAAACTCATCGACACCGCCAATTTCACACCGTCGTATCATCCGGAATTTTCCTAAGTATCACTTTTATCACACCCGTGAGGTTTGGCACGCTGACCTTTTCCCAGGGTTAATTGTCGACTTCACTAATTGGATAGCTGACATTGTATTTTCACCACTCACTTCACAACGAATCACCTATAATCATGCTATCAATATATTAAATGAATCAAAAAATAATTTTAATAAAAATTGTAAAATACCAATCTTACCCTTAACAAGGTTTGATGAAATGAAGGGTCAAGATGGTTTCTCAATCTTCTCAATCTCAAATCCTTCTTAATCTTGTTCAAAAAAAAAAAAAAAAAATCATTCTCAATCGATCCGGACTCTATATATATATATATATATATATATGTTATTTTTAAGCTTTTGAGGGATATATATGTAATTTCCCATAATAATTGAATTGCTAAGATAAGCTATTAGAATCATTTTAAGAAGTATTAATAACTTGTCCCTAAATTTTAAACTCAAATTCCGTTTAACCATATATATTAAGAAATGAAATTCCAAACGCAAGTTAACAAGACTCTTAAAATTGGAACATGAAATGGATTATGATTCTAAGTTGAAACTAATTTGATAATGCGAAAACTAGTTTCAATAATGTCGAAATCACCTGAGATCCAATACAACTAGAATCCAAGTGTTGCGAGTCTACTTCCATATAATATATACTCCATCCGTCTCAAAATAATAATCCACATTTCATTTTTGGACAGTCTCAAATTAATCTACTTCTTTTATAAGTAAAAATTTAGAATTTTGTATAATATTTTTGAATACTAAAATTAAAGTATACTTTTATTAATCATGTGGTTTTGTCTTTAACAATAAAGCAGGCGGATGGATAGTTCAAGTACTTCAGTAACTAATTTTACTTTAAATCATATTTTATAAATAAATTTTCATCTGTCAGTATGTTTGGACAAAAAAGAAGACTAAATCCACATGGTACGTCATGACAAAACAACTGTCAGATAAATTTTCTTTTTAAGTATCCACATGTTTCTGCGTATCTCATTACCGAACTCTGTGTCTGCACCTGTATTATTTCATATACTCCCCTTGTATTATGATCTATGACCATAATGATCCTTATATCTCTAACAAATATTTTGATAATTTTAAGTTTTAACATCTCTTCTGAGTAAACATGTTTTCGGATCTTTTTGCCGCTAATTTGTAAGGTTTTATACTCATCATCACACCTTCTACTCAAATCGAGTAAAGTTCTCAACTTTCAATAATTTCGCGTGATCACATCATTATTGTGTTTAACATGGATTAAATCTAATACCTCAAGTGTGATAGTCACAAACTTTATTGCCATTAAGACACTCTTGAGTGGTTAAGTTTCGGGTAAAAGATATAAAATAGGCATATATTTCTTAAAATTGTCCGTCTAGAACCACTTACTTTTCATTGCCTTACTTAACCAACGAACTTTCAAAATTTGTTCCGACTTCACCCATATAAGCGGTTTATATTAAAAAAATAATTAATGAAATAACTATATTACCCTTATCTTATTTAAATTTATTTCGACTTCACAAACGAACTTTCAAAACTTGTTCCTACTTCACCCATTTGAAAAGGGTAGATGAGTACCCGCACTATAATGGTACCCAAACATGTAATCAATTGGTGGTACCGATTTTTTCCCCGCATGAAAGTAACGGCGACAGAATCGAGTACCGGATCCGGTACCGGTACCGGTACCGGTACCGGTACTAGGTACCGGGAAATCGGTACATAGACGGTTCTTCCCGTTTTTTGTTAAACCAAAAAAGATTTCAAGAAAATGCAATAGAAAATAGAAAAAACATGCATTTTCAAGTGATTTCATATCATGACATGCCACAAAGCGCAACCAACTTAAATAAATATATCACCAAGATATTCGTAACATACAAACGTTCCAAAACTTATAAAATAGGTTCGGGTTTAATTTTTGGGAGCGTTTATAAAGGATCTATAGTTGGCACAATAAATTTTTCAACGCTTGGTTTATTTTATGTTTTAATTATTGTTTCATTACTTGACGTACCAATGATTGTTTGAATAGTTATTTAATTCAAAATATGACTACTCAATTTTCGTACTTCCCGCTTTGGTACCGATACCGTATTAGCAGCATCAATTTTTTAGCTCATCATGGTATCGTACACCGTGCATCGCATAGTAGTCCGAGACCGATCGATACGGTTTTGGTTTGATATCGGGATTCGGGTCTAAATGCTCATCCCTAGCCAAGGATAATATAATCATTGCAGTTATTACCTTAATATAAAATAGTCATATGAGTGAAGTCAGAACAAATTTTAAAAGTTCGTTGCTGAAATAAATTAATAAAGAAAATAAAGTATCGATTATACCATCACGCTAATCCAGTAGAAAGCAATTTTTAAGAATACGTGGTTTAAAAAGTTTTGCTACATATTCTAAGCTTCTTGATGTAATGACAATTATTAAACGGTAATGAAGATATCCGGTTAGACCACATATATTAGAGTCATTTCTCTGTATAACTTGAACAAAAAAAACATCCGTTTTTTCAATGATGATCACATATGAAGTAATAAAGTTCTTGGTATTTATTTGTGTAAGTAATTGGTGATTAGTGAATACATTACAATTTATAATAGCAATATTTTAGATTTTATGTAAGAAATAAGCGTCTAATCAAATAGAACAAATGAATATGCGAACATGTCTACAAATTTCTTCACATCTTTAACCAACAAACTCATTATGACCGTCTTTAAAGCCATATACGACCTAAAAATGTTGGTGAAACGAGTTTGTGAAGCTAAGCTATTATAGTTTTTTTTTTCAATAACATGTTACAATAAAGGTTGTTGAAAAGCCGGCCAGACCCGAACCTAATTAAGACTATTCGAGTTGGGTTAGGGATCTATTTGAGTTATTCGGATTAGCTCGATCAACCAAAATGCTAGTCGGGTGTCGGGTTAAATATATATGGCTAATTCAGGTTCGGAGCAACCCATATGACCTGGATAAGGTTTAATTGTTTGTATATATTTCTTTAGATTTTATAACTATCTTTGTAAATTTATAATATTAGCCAAATTTTTACTCATTTTACTCATATTCGGGTTTACCCGAACCCGAATAATCTCGATCGGATAGGACCAGAACCAGACAAACCCAAAAATTTAGTAGAACGATAGGAACTAGAACCTGATTCAAGTGATTTTTTTAATTTCAACTTGAATAGACCTAACCTGATTAGACATGAATTTGATAAACTCGACCCAATTAACACCTCTAGTTAAAATGCCTATGGACCTTATCTATATTATTTATAAAACATTTAGCACTATTTCTCTTAAATTTTTTTTAAGATGTCATTAATGTGTTTTTTAAGCATTACAATTTTTAATGCATAATATACACAATACATAGCTTTTACTAATTTATCTTCCACAACATTTTAATACTTCATTTATTATTTCTTTTTTAATTAGTTTAGTTTTAATGCAAAATTGCACATATATATAAATATGATTTTAAAATGCATACAATACTATAAAGTTTCAAAACTATTATTATATCGTAAGAGTGTTCCGAGAACTAATCTAAATAAATTTTGAATTATTTTTAATAAAATTAACCACAAAAGTAAAAAACGATTTTTTGTAAAAGTCGGGACAATTTTTTTAAGACAAATGATGCAAATGTGCTAAGTGCTAATTCAATGATTAATGTATTAGTATATTAATTATTATGCTTTTCATGGTTAACTTTAAATGATTGCTTAAACATGTAAGTTTTCTTTACATTATAAACATTCTTTTATTTATATTTTCTATCTATGTGGGACAAGTGTTATAAACAATATTAATGATTCAAATATTTTCATAAATATATACTTTACAAGATGTATACATTATAAGCACTTTTTTATTTATATATTTTATCTTTATGAAAAAAATGTAATAAACAATATTAATAATATAAACATGTTCAAAAATATATTTTATTTACTTATTACGCGATGTTGATTATTACATATATATTTCATAAAAAATGTCTATTTACTTCAGAATCACGACCACTATCAACTAATTTGACCATAACGCCATAACATTTGATTACCGCAACGTAAAATCACGCCACTTTCAATTGTTTTTATATGAATTAGTTTGATATTATCCATCACTTTTTTTAAAGTTACTAAAACTCATTATGTTTTCGCTGTTGGTAAATTTATTGTAAGAGAAAACATAAAATTGAAAACATTTTTGTCGAAAATTTTATTACTTGATACCAACTGTCGCAACGCGCGGGTACTCCACTATAATATTCAAAAGGAGTTGAAATTTGCGACATGAAACTTTTGCCATCCGCAAATTTATCGTCACATAAAACGTTTCAAATTATAAAGCATAGTTCATTGAAATTTTTTATTTTAAAGTAACCGCCGTCGCATCGCGCAGATACCCTGCTAGTATCTATTTAGTCAAAAATGCCATTAAGATAGCTTTTCGACAGAATGTGTTTTTGTAACAAAACGCATGTCGTGTACAAAGACGTTTTGGTCAAAAAGGCTATTTTTTGAATATCTATATTTTCATGGTCCAATGTGTTATACATTGATAATGATGGATGCTTTCGAAAATGCTCCTATAAAAGAGGTACTCCATCACTGCTCGTTCTCGTGTCTCCTATTGCGGTGCCACTTTCTTTATGTTCATTTTAAATAAACAGAGGTGAATTATAACTTATTATTCATTTTCATTAACTATATAATAAATTTAGCAATTGAATGTGTCCAGCTCACTCATCACTTAATTATTTTCTATTCTATTTTAAAGGAATAAAAGGGTTATTAATGCTTGTATTATATGAAGTAACATGACAATGTTCAATAATGAAAGTTATTATATTGTTCCAATTCTGTTACAATAAAATTCAACTTTATATCCTTCATGTATGATTAGTGGCATTCTGCTGCTACGCATACGGCATTCAGTATGATTATATTTTAGATAGCAAGTTCGATATATTGCTTTTTAAAGAAGAAAAAAAATGCCCAACAGGGTTATTAATTGAAAATTAATTTGTTTTCTTACTTAGGCATTTAGTAACATAACAAAAAGCTTTTATAAAGACGCTGCCTACGCTGATTATATGCTTTTTCATGACGCTAATTAACACATGCCGATAACTTAATTGGAACAACTTTTCCGCAGTATTGCTTTAAAATGGCAGACGCAAGATCTCACGCGAACAACGACGATACGAAAACGATGGTCACCGATATTGCTAGTCGTTTTGGACGTGTAATATTATACATCGTTTAACATAAAGGGTGTTTTAAAATAACGATTTTAGCACCGTCTAATGGTGTCTATATTGCTAATTTGTGGAGGTAAATGGTGCCCGTTTATGGTCGAAAACCTGCGGTCGAAAGTTTGACTACATAAAAGATTGGTTTGTATGATCCGCTTAATGATTTGTAAATTTTATTTAGTGGGTGTTTTAAATAAGAAAGAAAAGATAAGATGATTTTTGTGCTATTGTTTTGTACAATGTGATGTAAGTTGCATTGAAATGATTTATTTAATATTATCCGTCCCCATAATAATTGTTTCATTTTGATTTTTTTTTTTTTTTTCATTCATTAATATTTTTATTTGTGTTATATAATACTTGATGAAAATTATACTAAATGAAAATACATTTGAAACTCAATCTATTCATATATTTTTTATCAAGTATTATATCACACAAATAAAAATATTTATGGTCAAAGTTGAATTAAAAGAATTAAAGAAAGTAATAAATTATTATGGATCTGGACATGTAGTAATATCATTAATGAATTGTAAAATTTATTTAGTGGGTGTTTTAAAGATATGTTTATAAAATGATTTATGCATTATTGTTTTGTACCATCTGATATATTAATTGTACTTTTGAGTGACGTTGTATTTTAATTATATTATTAATGAGTTATAAATTTCATTTAATGAGTGCTTTAATAAAAAAAAGAAAAATTAGATGATTTATGCATTATTGTTTTGTACCAGGTGCAATATTAATTGTACTTTTGTGTGAGGGTGTTTTAATGATATCATTAATTCCGGCGTTAATATACACAAATGTTACAAGTTAAATGATTTAAGCATTATTGTTTTGTACCATGTGTTATATTAATTGTACTTTTGGTTACAAGTTTAGTGGGTTACTTATATTAAAAATGTTTTGGTCTTAAAAGTTTAAGACTTCTTTATTTAGTATGTCCTAAACACTTTATATAGTAGTATAGATAATTAATTTATTTGCAACAAAGAATGTATCATCTGAATCGCATAATTATTTACAATGCCACAAATAAAAAATATGTTTAATACGTAGATGGCAAGAAAAATTCTTCAATGTTGAAAGAACCCTGTCGTGAAAAGAGAAAAAAGAGAGTGAATCGGAGTCATTAATTACCAAAAGAATATACTGTAGTAGTTTTGCTAATCTACTTGCATGATTGTTCCAACCAAAAGATCATTCAGATCTTTAGATAATCAGGATTATGCATCTAAATATCACATGTGTTTCTGACACATCTGTTGCAAATGTATGATACTCTTCCGTCTCAAATTTGTTAGGCCAAACTTTTTCCGTGTAACTTCAGTTTTTTTTTTTTTTTTTTTTTTTTAAATCAAGCCAAGACCGAATACTTGTAGCAAGAAAACTGCCCTCACAACCAAAAATATACCCTACAAACTTAAATAAAAACAAAATACACACAAACCAAATAATTTCATTCGGTCCACAACCAAACCAGAACAATGCAAATAAAGGAATCGAATGGTTTGGTCCCAATTACATTCAGTCTCACTCTTTTATCGGCCCATAATGTACACATATATCATACGGAAGAGAAAGCGATAACACCAAACTAACAAGTTGAAGCACTGATCATATATGCGGTTATAAGACAGGTCTCTCCAGCATAAATCATTAAATTCGATCAACTGAACTTTTTGTGTGTCCCCGATGTACACATTTCTTTCCCCATGTTGGTTGCGATTTATTGGAATCAGCATAAAATTTGTGTACATGAAGAACTAACTAGAAACACTACATCATAGACCATATTAGCCCATGAGAAGATGTCGATAAACCCAATCTCTAAAAACCCCTTTATATGTCTAACTCTTTACCAACCCCCGTATCAAAACCGACCACTATCTGTAGTAACCACATATGGAGACAAGCTAATATGACGAACTTGAAAATGAAGTAAAATCCCCCAGACTTGTGACTTAAGCTTGTACTGTCCCTGTGACTAAAAACGGTGTACCCTATACCCAACACCAAAAGTATAATCAGCACAATACCTCTTGACATATCCTCAACTACATGAGACATTGAGCACTACAACGTAACTCCTTAAAGTGATAACCAGATATAACTAGATAGCCAAGTGTTAATCACTATCGAATTACGGTTTAAACAAGTCATCTTCGTGTGAGAGGAAGAAAGAATCAAAGACGAAATAAGTATACTTCACTTGGTCATCCAATCTTGCAAACTAAACCAATTCACGTTAACTTGATAAGCCATACCACAAGACCAAAATTGGTAAACTAAAACCCAACACGTTTTGCAACCAAACTATTGACAACCCGCAAGGCTTGAGCAACTCAACTCGTTAAACCATGGACAGACCAAATTCGCCATACAAAATTGCCTAAAGAAGTTGTCGCCACGGAAAATTCGCCAACACTGAGGATGGAAATTCACCAAAAATGAAGATGAAAACTCGTCATGGAAATTCGCCAACTAATGGAAACTTGCCATTTAAGGTTTAACTAAATTTGGTACTTTTGAAGTTGGACAAAATTCGCCATTTATGAGTTTGAAGATGGAAAACTCGCCATTTTTTAATATGTATTTTCTGAGAAATAAGTACCATCATACCATGTCCTTTTGGCGAGTAACGTGAGAGGAATAACTCACCATCTTTAAAGATTGTGACTTTAGTTTTTAAAGAGAAGAAAATGATACCAAAATCAACTAAGAAACGTGCTTTACAAAGGATTTGATCGTTAAACACATTAAGAAATTTGTCTAATACATTTCTAAGCATATTTCTTCCACGATTACATAACATGAACACATCAAATAACCCATAAAACCTTAAAGTTTTCGAAAACCATTCTTGTACTTTTTGAAATATTCTAATCAGTATTTAACTGCCAATGAATACGGCGAGATATGTAACACCCCAACTCGTGAACGCAACAAATTCAAATCGTGTTACTTTCTACACAACATTTATAAATAGAAAATGAACTTTAAGGAGTCATTTTAAAAGATATGTCGCTAATTATATAAATATCAGAGTTTACAAAATGAGGTCCCGGTAGTTTCAAGATTTACAAATTACATTTAATGGGTTTCCGAATGATAATAAAATTTATAGTCTTCTTGAGTATCCGTGCTCCTCTGTGTCAGCCTCGTTCGTTATGGACCTGAGATAAACATACTAAAAGTGTTAACACAAAAGTTGGTGAGTTCATAGAGTTTGTTGAAATATTTGAAAATCTTGTAAAAATCATTGTTACAAGTATAGGTAAATACTAAATGAAGTTCTTAAAACTTACAAAAAAATT
The DNA here is from genome assembly GCA_910596185.1 of Chrysanthemum makinoi. Lineage (NCBI taxonomy): Eukaryota > Viridiplantae > Streptophyta > Magnoliopsida > Asterales > Asteraceae > Chrysanthemum > Chrysanthemum makinoi. The sequence continues at coordinate 15,040,542 of OU343224.1, forward strand.
CAATGTTTGACATGTCATAAATGTTTAAATACAAGAGTTCAATGTTTAATATGTTTTATATATTTTAAACATAAGAGTTCAATGTTTGATATATCATGGGTTAAGTTGTTATACACCCATAATGTTTGTTTATAGTTATTATTGCACTAAGCTCATGAAACCAAAACGTTAACGTGTACCAATATCAATTGCCGTGTTTGTCGCCCATGTAGGTAATTTGCCGAATTATCCTATGTTCTCAAATATAATGCGTTTGTTTGAACGTACCTGGTCAACACAAACGGGATTCGTCAATGCCAATTGGCCTATTCACAATATTCGCGCTCACTACTTCTAGGGATTAACTGGTTCATGATATGGGGCCTTAATGTGGTAATTGTGTTACTTAGTGCCAATAAAAAAAATGTTAGATTGATATTATCCAAGTCCGTTGGATTGTTATATTGATTCATGGTTTGTTTGTTTATACTTGATGTTCTCAATTAATGTAGGTTTTTTTTGCCCTAACTGGGTCAATACAAACGAGATTTGTTAATCTAGAATATTTGTGCTCACTACAACTAGTGTTTTATGGTTCATGAAGTAAGGACTTCAAACATGGCATTCGTGGTACTTAGTCCTAATAAAACAATCGATTCAAATAAACATACAGTTTGTAAATATTTGTCATTGTTATAAAACTTGTAGCATGTATCTTCCCCAAATTATTTATAAAAAAAAGTATGAAAATGGGGCTATGACTCACCGTGAGTTGGATGATGTTTAAGGATATAACGGAATCGCTGGATAAGCTGGGAAAATCTCTACGTGCAACCTAGAATGCTGTTGCAACTTTGATTTGAAATAATGTCTAAGAAAAAATAAATGATCCTATATATGTCTTTATATTGATCTTGATGTAGTACTTGGTAGGTTATGTATGTCATTTTATAGAAACGGGTTATGCAACATTTTTAGTTTATATATCTTGTACTACCGTTCAGGCCATCATAATTTAAAGGTCATGTAATAAACGTTCGAGGAGCTAGGACACTTTAAATCGTCAATCCAGCAACTCGTCGATCCGTTTACCCAAATGAACCCCTCACATGAAGCTCCCTAGTTTTGTAGTTTTTGTTAGGTCACTAGTTTTACAACACAAGCATCAAGAGAAGAGATAGAGAGGAGAAGAGAGACGGATGAACAATCTACACTCACACACACACACGTATAAATGAAGAAGGGTTAGGCGTAGAGTGAGTGAAAGAGTAATTTGAACAACCAACCTTCAAATGAAGGTTTACATAAGGTATTTATAGGTTTAGGAGTGATTCCAACAATCTCCTCGCAAGTTATTATATATGAGCAACAAACACTCAAGTGTTGGTGATGAAAAACGGTGAAGGCGTTGATGTAATAGTAGCTTTGACGTCTTCTGACATTCTTCTTCTTGTGAGAAGAATTGCCTTGATTTGAACAATCTCCCAAACAGAGATAGTTTACTTTGAACGTTATGCTTTGACGTCATCTTTAACTTTGTTCTTGATCATTGTTCTGTGATGAAAGTGATAGTATGTTGTTGTCTGCATCAAATCGCTTCGTGTCCGCTCCTCGCTACATGTTGTTCCACGCCATTCTTCAAACTGCTCACACGCCTTTGACGCTGGAATTCATGATTGATGGAGTTCTTTAAGTCTTTAACTTTGTAGATTCTCTCAGACGATCAAGAATCATTCCGGTCATAGTTGTTTCTTTGATAGAACTTCCATTAGTGATGAGGTTATTTTGATATGTGCTTAAACACATATCTTTTGTTTATCAAAACTGACCCAAAATAACCAAGAAAGAGCTGTTTATTGTTAACATTTCATGCTGCTGAAGTTTTGTAGACATGTAGTGTACCTGATGTGACAAAATGCATAAAAGAAAGCCAAAACCGAAAGCACTAGAGAAAGAAGAATGCTAAAAGCCAAGGTCGGGAAAAGGAATTTGCAAGTGGGACAATCAATTTCAAAATGGCGCTTAGTCCCTAAGATCTAATTGTCATGTTTAGTCCTTGGAATTTTCAAAGTTGGCAAATTTGGTCCTTGATTATTTGAAGATTGGCAAAGATAGTCCTTTATCACATTTTCAGAATTACAGATTTGGTCCTTGGAAAATCAGAAAATGCACCTTTAGTCCTTATGCTACACATTGGATCACTAAATAAGTCCTAAGTCCAATATTTACACTATCTAGCCCAATCAAGCCCAACACATTCAATACCCGGTCCAAGCCTAAACTCATGGACCCTATGCACCAACCCAGACAATTCCCATTTGGACCCTTGTCAATTTCACTTAAACCCGGTCAAACCAATTGAAATATATTAAAAAAAAACTCACGCGCCAAATCCAACCCCCAAATTCCCAGAACTTATGAACCCTAAAGTACCCTTCCCTCCAATCACTTCAATTCACTACAATTAAGGGTAATTATGTCCTTCCCTCGACACCTTACACATGCCACCCGACACATGGAGAGCCGTCAGAATCCAGGTGCTACTACTGATCCCATTGGTCGGCTACGTGGAGATTTAATGCGGTCGGCAAGATGAGAAGAGAGAGGTGGATAGTAATCGACGATTGTAAAGAGTCCGAGAAAGTACAGATTTCGATTTCTAGATTCTTCTTAGCTCTAGGCTTGGCTATAAATAGTCCCTTATTCAATTTAATTGTATCATCTTTTCTTTCAGTAGCATATTTGTAGTTTAATTTCATTTTAATGTTTTCAAGTAATATTAAGCTTTTGAAATTCCTTTGTAATCTCAAATTTTATGTTTTAATGAAAGTTATTTTGTTCTCAAATCCTTCCTTGTTTAAGTTTTAAATGTTTCTTATTATTGCTTATTAGAGTTGCTTTATTTCATGTCACTATTTCAAAATAGTTGCAGCTTAATTTCTCATTAAACTGCAAAATATAATATATATATATA